>CM058235.1:15977845-17177845 GCA_030180135.1 Orychophragmus violaceus | reverse complement strand
CGATCTTCAACCTATGGACTAAACTGCCGCATCCATTACGCCATCATCGTTCTCATCATGGCCCATTATTTTCACTATCTTATACGCCGAGATAAGTTTTCTAGTAATTGATTAAACTCTTTTAATATCACGGTTACACTACATTCTTTTGAGTTCAGAAGTGAAATACGTTGTCTCGTACAACTTGGTCAAATCACTGGCTATTTCCGACAACTCACTGACGGTAATCAATAATCAACCCGTCAAAACATTGAACCATTAAGTTGGCCAAGTAAGTATTTAATTTTTTATTTTATTCAATCTAATTAATCAAAGTCGGGTTTAAAAACTCGCAGAAAGCCAAACTTCTTAGTTCGCAAAAGTCGGGTTTAAAAACTCGCATAAAGCCGAACTTCTTAGTTCGCAAAAGCCGGGTCTAAGTAATTCGCAGAAAGCCGAGCTTCTTAGTTCGCAAAAGTCGGGTCTAAGTAACTCGCAGAAAGCCGAGCACCTTAGTTCGCAAAAGTCGGGTCTAAGTAACTCGCAGAAAGCCGAGCTCCTTAGTTCGCAAAAGTCGGGTCTAAGTAACTCGCAGAAAGCCGAGCAAAGACTTGCACTAGCATCATGCTCCCTGGCCAGGAGTGTGGTCTTCCTTGCGCACGAGGTGCACATCGTGGTAAGGAAAAGCCGGGATCCGTCCCGCAAATTCTTCGCGGTGGGTGATAACAAATAAGTCGAGCACAACATCGCACATTCGCCCACCCTTAGAATAAAGCCGAGATCCGTCTCGCAATTATAGATACGGTGGGGCGTAAGCCTTAAAGTAAAGCAGTTCAACGCCGATCTACGTTTTAATCGTCGTTTGCCAAAGATCCATACAAACGGATCAAAGGACAAAACGACCCGATTAACTTAACTACGGAAAAGATTATTCTTCCACGACAAACATTCAAAAGAATACCGGCGATTCATGCCGATCTTTTATACTTCACAAACCGAAATGTTTTCTATCACCGATCACCGCGCCAAACGCTCGAATCGCCGACTTGGGGGGGCGGGACTTACTGTTGGAGTCGGTTTTAGCACCCCTCAAAATGGCCAATTCAGTTAATAGGATCGGCCCGAAATAGAAGGCATTTATTATGGATAATTACGATGTCGATGAAGATAAATGGCAATCTTCGAAGATAATCACAAAAATCTATTTCTTTTTAAGAAATATGACTTTTTATGCCGGCCTAAAACTCTATATAAGAGAAAGAGGGCATTCAGGCTAAAAAAACTGGAAAAATACATCTAAAAAGAATACAAACGACTCTTAAAAAGCCGACTAAAATCTCTACATGAGAGGATGAGGGTATTCAGGCTACAAGAGATCGATCTATAGACGACTCTGTAAGCCGACCTAAACCTCGACATGAGAGAATGAGGGTCTTCAGGCTAAAAGAGATTGCAACACGCACAATACAACAAGTCGCTAAGAGACGACTTAACTCCTAAAAGGAACTACGAATGGCTTGATCCCTTTCCGAAGGGTACGTAGGCAGCCTTTTATAAGGTTCAGCTATAAAACCCAATTCCCTTTATTCCGATACACCGGGAACGCCAATTTGGCCCTAAACTCGTCATCTCCGCCGAGCTAGGTTTAAAGACTTTGAAGAATCCCTTAAGAAAAACCCTAAAATTCTTGCTATCTTAAAATATCATAAACCCAAAGTTTTCAAGACTCATAGAAATTAATTTTTTTTTTCCGTAACTAAGGATGTCTAAGAGCACTCTCAATGAGGGGTTCTTAGAGGGGTTCTTAAAATTAAAATATTGAAAATAATGAAAAAAAGAAGAGAGAGAAGAGGATGGGTTTCTTAATAAGATACCAAGGGTTCTTGTTTAAGAACCCTTGATATCTTATTAAGAAACCCATCTAATGTGTGTCTTGTTTTCATTGGTCCAAATTTGTTTTTAAATTTAATTTTAATTATATAGCAAAATTAAACATTAAATCATAATATTATATAGCTTAGAACCTCAAAGTGAGGTTCTTACCATTGAGGATGCCCTAAGGGTGACCAAACACGTGCGTATCTAGTGAGATACAAACCGACGAATGCGAGTATATGCAAGGTTTCATGAATTACAAGCTTCAAGCACTAGACAACACACATCTGATTTTGTAATATGTAAAATGTTATGTCAATGTCTAAATTGTTTCAACTGTCATACGTTTATTAATGATGATATCATATATATAATGTAAAATGTTATATGAAAATTTGCTTTTCCCGTAAGTTTCAGCTATAGTTGGCAGTACTCCCATATTTTACTGTCTCCTCCACATTACAAGAAGCCTTCCGATACAAGCACTCATCTTTTCATTGCACGAAACATCTTTATTTTTTTGTTCAAAAACAAAATCTTTATTTTGGCTTATTTTTCCTTTTCTAAAGACAAATAAACAATATTATCTGTTGTTTTCAGTTTGATCTTCATGAAAAATCAATGGCAAATTATAATTCTGTTTTGCCTTCAACTACACACCTAACATTGTTTTTCTTATATAAATCCAATCCATACATGTGCCTAATTTATCGATACATATCTTTGTCTTATTTATGGATTGAGAACCAAACAGTGAGAATAACATTTTAGCTACCTATTCCGAACATACCAAACTCAAGAAAAATTGTTAATTACCAATTGAAAAGAAACATCTCAACCTACTAGAGCTTTAGCCCCACTTGCTATATATCTTTTCCCCCAATATATATTAACCAAGTTAATGTAATTCATATAAAAATTAGTTTCTTTGACCCATTAAATCTCCAAAACTAGATGTTTAATTAGTAATGGTGTGTTGACCATGAGGGTCTTTTGGTCATCTGACATTGGTAACACCATTAGTTAGCTAAAAGAAATAGAAGCAACATTTGATAGGCTCTCAAGGCCAAGTCTTGTGTTATATAACAAGTCATCTTCTTTACTGAAGGAGAGAAAAAAAAGATCTGGAGGAACAATGACAACAAGACAGATCTTGGAGCAGCCACAATCACCATTTATTCAACGTATCAAGAGCTCAGGGACCATAAGCATCAATGGAAGTCCCATGATTGATGACAAAGAAGAGGAGCTTTCACGCTCTGCTTTGGCTTTGTTTAAGGCAAAAGAAGATGAGATTGAGAGGAGGAAGATGGAGGTTAAGGATAGAGTCCAGACAAAGCTTGGACTCGCTGAGGAAGCTACTAGAAGATTAGCCGAGATTCGAGAAGTAAGTTTGATAACATTTTCAAGAACTTGGACCAAGATTTTCGTTTTTCAAAGAGTTTGTGGTTTTAAAAAATGTCAGGAGCTGGAAGCTTTAACCGATCCAATGCGGAAGGAGATATCTGCGATAAGGAAAAGAGTGGATGCAATTAACCGGGAACTCAAGCCTTTAGGACAGAGTTGTCAAAGAAAGGTAATGACTTGAGATGTTTATTAACTCTTACCAATTTCTGGCTCAATCTTTGTTGTTAACAGGAGAGGGAGTTCAAAGAAGCACTTGAAGCTTACAATGAAAAGAACAAAGAGAAAGCTATGTTTGTTAGCAAGCTAGTTGAGGTGAAAACATTTGTCTTTTCTGTTTAAAGCTATGATCGTTTGTTTTTCTGAATATTTTTCGGTGTGAAATGTGTTCAGCTTGTTACTGAAAGCGAGAAACTGCGAATGACAAAGCTTGAGGAACTCAGTAAAAGCATTGACATTTCGTTACGCTAACACCAAGATGATGATGATCAAAGGTTGCAGTATCAGCCAGCTTGTGCTTCTTTCTTCTGCACTTTTTTTAATTGTTTGATTCGATAATTGCTAGTCTTTGTAATCAAATCTGATTTCTTATGTTTTCATGTATGTGACAATGTTCCACAAAGTTATGGTCTATAAAAGCAATCTACCTTTTAGGCTATGCAACTTTAACCTCTATCAAAATTTCTCATTCTTTATTCAATTACTTGAACAGAGAAAAGCATATGAAAAAAAAAAATTATTCTACAAACTCAGGAATAGATGAAACTAAGGATAACTTCATTAATCTGCCTCCCTCTTTCAAAGCCCGGACCTAAGATTTTTTTTCTATCTCTCGGCGATCTTCCTCATCTTCTTCTGTTGAATCCTATCACTAATATTCCCTGATTATTTTGTTGTTTCTCCACCTTAACATTAATGCATAAATAAAGATACCAATTAGTAGTGATTGAATTCCTTCTATGGTTCCACATGAGAAACCAGTACGAATATAACCTACATGTCCAATTGAACTATGAGCTAGAGGTCTTTTGACTTTTGTTTGGGCCATGGCCGCTAGTGCTTCTAAGATCATAGAAGCAATGATGCAGAAAAAAAAAATATTTGTTGCAATGTAGCTCCATAGGAACCATAAATAGAAATACAGTAGATGCCAAAAAAAAAAATGAAACACAGTAAAATATTAGCAGAAATAGAGATTTTAGGGGCAATAGATTGCCCTGCAACTCTTTCCTTTTCTCTGTGTTCAATCTGGCATCTCTTCTTCAGTAGTTATAGATCATCATGAATCTATAGAAACAAGTTTCACTTTCTCAGTTTCCAACTGAATATTCGAGATCTTGTAAGGCAGGCACTGAATATTTAATACCATCACAACACATATTTTATGTGTGTTTCGGTCAAGCATTTCATCACTTTATCCACATGACCAAGACGATATATTGTTTTCTTCTACGGCTTTGTCAGCTTTACATAAGATTGCATTTCTATATGTCTCAACAAGCGGGGATAGCTCAGTTGGGAGAGCGTTAGACTGAAGATCTGAAGGTTGCGTGTTCGATCCACGCTCACCGCATTTTTTGTCTTTTTATTTTTGAAAGAGCAAAACACATGTAAGTTAACCGTGCTAGTATGCAAAATGTTACAACAAAACTACTTCAGTCTTCGAAAACAATGTTTAATACTTGATCGCAAGCACAAGCTTCTGTTTAGGCTTGGTTAAATCGGTTTCAGATTTTTTGATTTTCATTGTCTAGTAACCAAATAAGAACAAGAAAATACCAGGCCAAATCGGTTCCGTTTGGTATGATATTTATATTAGAAACCAAAAAATATCCAAAATTTATCGGGTCTAGTACATTCTTAGTTACTTTTATATTCTAATTACCTAAAAATAACTAAATTATCCGAAAAACTCAAAATGTACTGCTCAAAATGTATTTGAATTGCACAAAAAATCAAATATCCAAATAATAATAATAATAATAATAATAATAATAATAATAATAATAATAATAATAATAATAATAATAATAATAATAATTGGTTACATTTTATAATAAGTTGATTAATTTTTAAAAATATAACTACAAAATTTAAAGATTTTGGTTGTTTTGGGTGTTTGGTTTAAATAACACAAAAATCGTATTTGTAAACAATTTTAAGTATTTTGGATATTTTAAATTTAAACCTAATATTTTTGAAATGTATTATATTTTGGGTACCCAAAAGTAGCCATCCATTCTTGGTTCGGTACCGGTTCACTTCTAACAATCACTCGTTTCAATTTTAGGATCCACTCAGGTTTTGGTGTTATCTAATTCGGTTTCTGATCGGATAATTTTGATTCGATACGGTTCAATTTTTTGGTTTTCGGTAATTTTTCCAGACCTTATTATGTTACTCTTCAATTCTTTCCTTCCACTTCCCTGCCGTCTTCTCGAGTCTCTTCTTTTCCATGTGGATCATGTTCTTCAATAGCTTTAGATCATCATGAATCTTGATAACTGAAAGTCTCCTTATAGCTTCTTTCCATGAATGATTCTTTGCAACAACGTCCCCTTTCACTAAATCTTTCTGATGAGTACATACATGACGATCAGATAGATGGGCCAGAACCAGTGGGTTTGAGAAGACAATTAATAAGGGTACGTAAGCCCAATCACAAGTTTATGACTTGAATCTTTTATTGTTCTGCTTTTAAGTTGCTTCTGCAAATAAGCGTTGAATGGTTCTCCTAGTTGTTATGATCCAGTCAACCACTTTGTTTGTGTTTCCCATAATATAGGAATCTTGATTCCACTTTGTTTCGTTGTAATTTGCTTCTATTGATATCAATGAAAAAACCAAAAAGAGGTAGTCATAACTACCCAAAAGAAGACAGTGTTCTTGTTCTATTTCTTGAGCTTAATCGGGTTTAAGCTTTCGCACAGTGTTCTTAGTCTTGACCGGATTCAAGGCTTTGGGACCGCTATCATTTAGTTTCATAGCATATGCTCTATTCCAATTCATTTCATTCACAATCCGTTTCACATCTACACCACACCATTCCGCTAAAAAATTTAAAAGAGAAGCAGACCTTGGCTCGTACCTCTTCGGGAGAGTCAATGGCGAGCACTAAAGACAGAGTCGAGATTCTGGAGACAATTGTAGGAATAATGAGAGGAGATGCATAAGATGTGCTTGTCATTGGAATACTCATTAGGACGAATGATGGAAGCTATCACAGGAAACCGCGAAAGTGGCCCGAGCGGTAGGAGAGAATCTCGAGTACCCACAGATAGCCCGCCGTACACATCCACCCATCGTATAGACAACGACAATCCCTTTTCAAAAATAACAACACCACATCGACGGGTGAAGCTTGATTGTCCAAGGTTCAAAGGAGGCGACCCGACGGAGTGGCTGAGAAAGGTGAAGCAGTATTTCGATTATCAGGAGATACTGAGGGAGCAAGTGGTCCGTTTCGCATCCTTTCATCTCGATGGTGCGGCATATGAATGGTGGCAGGCCACATCAAAGGTATTATTAGAGGACCGTGTGCACATCACGTGGGAGGTATTCGAAGAGGACTATGGGCGAGATACGGACAAACTGGTGGCGAAGATTTTCATGAAGCGTTATCCGACGTACGACAAACGGGGACGTTAAGTGATCAAGAAGGGTTTGAACGGCTGCATAACAAAGTCTACGGATGGTCACAAGCATCGTTCGTGGGAACATTCATGGGTGAGTTGAAATCAGCTATCGCGGATAGAATTCGGATGTTCAAACCCAAAACCTTGAAGAAGTAATCAACTACGCGAGATTACAAGAAGGACAGTTACAACGGATGCGGAGAGGATCAATAGATTCACGACCATTTCAACAGAATTTTTCGCAACCACGAACCAATCTGAATTGTGATCCACTGGAGAAGCTACCGAATAAATTGAGCTGGGAGGAGTTAAAAAATAAACGTAGCCTCGGCATGTACTTCAGATGTGATGAGCGCTATACACCGGGCACAAGTGCAAGAAATTACAGCTCTTACTCATGGAGGTAGAAGAAGAGGAGGAAGAAGACGATGGATACATTGAACCAGAAGAGGAGAAACCAGAGATAACATTACATGCACTGACCGGCTGGGGCTCATCAAAGACCATTCACACTCAAGGGACCATTAATCCCCAGCCGATGGTTGCCTTGACCGACAATGGCTCCACCCACAATTTCATATGAGAGAAGGCAGCTAATCACCACAATCTGAAACTAACGACTAACAAGCCTTTCAATGTCCGCGTCGCAGATGGGTACCCTCTCCAGAGTCGACTATCGTACCGGAAGGTGGCCATAGAGATTGGAGGGGAAAGTTTCTTGATTGATTTGTTTGTGTTGCCTTTGACTGGTCTCGACACCGTCCTAGGAATCCAATGTCTAAAGATATTGGGTCCAACAGTCTGTGATTGGAAGGCCCAATCAATTTCTTTCGCATGGGCTGGCAAGCAAAGAGTGATTTGTGGACTTCAATACAATCAATTACAGCAGGCCCAAACGAAGGAAATCACAAAAGAGGCTCGTGGTTTTCGCCATCACGATTCACAAACTAGCAACGGCTGTCCACCTCCAATTCACATCGATATGCATAAGATGCTGGACGAGTTGGCCGGCGTATTCCAAATTCTGACGGAGTTATCGCCACCACGCGAAATCGAGCATCATATTGTGCTCAAGGAAGGTTCCGACCTGGTGAATGTGAGACCATGTCGATACGCTTATTTCCAAAAGGACGAGATTGATAAACAAGTTCACGAGATGTTGCGGTCAGGCTTAATCCATCCCAGCTCTAGCTCGTTTTTGTCACATGTGCTTTTTGTGCAGAAAAAGGATGGTTCCCGGAGATTCTGCATTGACTACCGAGCCTTGAATGCAGTGACCGTCAAAGACAGATTTCCAATTCCGACGGTGGAAGATATGATTGACGAGCTACATGGTGCCTCTGTTTTCACCAAGTTAGACCTCACTGCTGGGTATCACCAAGTTAGAGTCCATACACCAGACATCCATAAGACTTCATTCCACACTCACAACGGACACTACGAGTATATGGTAATGTTCTTCGGTCTATGCAATGCACCTTCAACCTTTCAATCGTTGATGTAATCAATATTTCGTGAGAACTTGTGCAAGTCTATGCTCATATTTTTTGACAATATACTGGTGTATAGTCAGTCATGGAAGGAGCATTTGCATCACGTTCGCGAAGTGCTGGAAATCCTGCAACAACAAAGTCTATTCATAAAGATGAAGAAGTGCGAGTTTGAGAAATCAGAGTTGGAATATTGATAGGTCGAGTTTTAATCCCTATTCTAACTGCAAGTGCACAGTGATGTAGTTGTAGTACTTAGGGTATCGAATCCACAGGGACTCCGGTCAACGATAGATTTAGAACGATCAAGTTAAAACTAGGAGAAAGCAATATGGGAAAGCAGTAAATCAGCAAGCAGAAAAGTAAATAGCAGCGAGTTTGTGAGCAAGGAAGCGAAGCGTTAAGTCTAGGGAGTTCTCAGAAAATCAGGAACACAAGCAATCAATCAATCGGGATCTAATCAGAAACTGTTCTAGAACTCAAAACACAGGTATAGAATTAATCAACTCTCGTTGCGAGAATTCTCTAAGTCTAAGTGCAGCAATCCAAATCTCTTTGCAATTACTAACAGATTAAACCAGCTTTAATTCCAAGTTTGATATGTTCACAATTAAACTAAACCAAATCTCTTTGCGAGTAATTTTAATTGCTCATCTAGGTTCATTCTAGCTAATTAACCAATTGTCGTTGCATCAATCAACCTAACATCATAAATCTGGATAGCTACTTCAGATTAAGCATTAAGAACAATCCTAGATGAAGAACTAACAGATATGAATCCCTACAGATTGATTAAACTATAATTCCATGAAATCCCTAATGAGAATCCCTAAACTTAACAAGTAATCTACTCAGACATGTTCATCGAAACAGAAAACATCTTGAATAGAAAACCAAATATCATAAAACAAAGTAAATATTTGGGGTTCAAAATCCTCTCTCTTTCGAGAACAGGATCAGCCCCTAACTCTCTCTGAAATAAAATAAGACTTAAGAAAAGCGTAGCCTAAACAAGTGGCTAAAAACCCTAATATATAGTCTAAAACACGTTTTGGGCTTCTGTGTAAATATCTCAACTTTTCTGCAATATCAGCATTCTTCATTAAACCGCCGAGTCTGGTCCATTCGCGCTATGCATCGATCGATGCAGGTGTGCAACGATCGACGCAATCTTCAAATCTGGACAGTGAACTCTGTCTCTCGGCCAAACACTCCAAAATGCTCCAAAATCTTCAATTCAGCTCCAAAAGTACTTAGACCTGTTAAATACCTGAAATGACTCTAAAACATAGTAATAGACTCGATAAATAAGACATATACCATGGTTAAAATCCCTAAAATTCATGGTATATCAACTCCCCCACACTTAGCCTTTGCTTGTCCTCAAGCAAAACAAAGAACTAAAATGTAGTCAAGAGGTTTGAAAACTTTCAGAAACTCTTTTCATCCTAGAAGCAGCAACACTCAGATTCCCCTTACTAAACCACATGAAAGAATCAACATGCAGACATCAATACCAACATATACTTCCCCCACACTTAGCAACTGTCCTAAGTAAACTCCACAATCACATTCACGCATTCAAATTCACCCTACTGACTTTTGCAAGTATTTAAGTGCGGTCTCACCTAAGGAGTATTGATCAAAGGCACATGGACTCTTACCTTATCAGCTCTAGACCACCATACTATCTTTCTCTAGTCCCTTTCTTCTCTTTTCTCTTCCTTAGCATTCTGATTTTTCCCCATTGGGTATCATTTTTTTTTTTTATCAGTGCTCTTCCCGTTAAGGGGTGTACCTTGGACACATTCCATGGATGCACATGATATGAAAGTTGTAGCTACCATTCCCATGACCACTTCGGAGTTACTAACTCATCCTCAGTTTATTATCTTTTTTATGGAAGGGGAGAAGGGAACTAAATAGGACAGGTTTACAGGCTGTGTCAGAACTAACAAGGGAATCTGACACAAAGTATACCAAGCCCTTAGG
The DNA here is from genome assembly GCA_030180135.1 of Orychophragmus violaceus. NCBI lineage: Eukaryota > Viridiplantae > Streptophyta > Magnoliopsida > Brassicales > Brassicaceae > Orychophragmus > Orychophragmus violaceus. Next base: position 17,167,470 of record CM058235.1, on the reverse strand, counting down.
TGAGAAATCTAAGTCAGTATTAAGTTTGAAGTCAGTAAAAGGATCCTCTGATACCTGAAGCAATGTGGGTGTCCTTAGTAGGTTGATCCATGTCTGGGTTTTCTAATAGTCAAAGATTGATCTGCAACTTCATCCCAATGGTTACTTAAGTTCCTGCAAGTGCTGCTAATCTTCTAAAAAAATCATTGTTTCTTACTTAAAAGTTTTGACTCGATAAAACAAATTTTGAAAAATTGGACTGACTCTTAAGAAAACAAAAGCGTGCGTCAGTAGCTCCTCCCCCACACTTAAACTACACTGTCCCCAGTGTAATCAAGCTCAGGATCGGTGAGAAAGAATAATCAAATTGAAAACAGTCTGAAAAGTTGCATATTACATACCTGTTGTCGCCCTGTGTCGATCGATACCACAAGGGTGTCGATCGATGCAAAGAGAATATGCGCACGGTCATGTAGATAACCGGTGTCTGAACCGCAATCGAATCGGTAAACCATAAATCGCGACTGCATCGACCGATGCACAATATGTGTCGATCGATGCAGTGTGATTCTGCCTGTTTCCCACGCCGCTGAACACACTTAAACAGAAAAATCAAAACACCAAAATCAAAACGAAAAATGAAAACAAAAACGAACCTAACAGTGGGTTGCCTCCCACTCAGCGCTTGTTTAAAGTCAATAGCTTGACTATGGAATATAGATTTGATTCAAGGTGGCTTCAACAGAGACTTTGAGTGTCTCTGTGAATATCTCTTCATCCAAGGAGGTGTATATGCTTTCAGATCATGAGGCTTCCCAAGGAAAGAGTAAACAGAATCAGGGTGGGAGCGAAGCTTGGGTGGAATACTGCATTTTCCTGCATTCAAAGTGATGCGGTCAGGAGGTTTAAGCTTAGATGATTTGTGCCTTACCTTTGGTGGAGATCTGATGTTTGGAGCTTTCTGCTTATGAGCAGTTGCAGGCTCTGAAGATGTTAGAGCAGGTTCAAGAGGAACCGCCATCTTCTTCTCTCCACTATCAGATATTGTAGTTCCACCAATTTGAACTTCTTCTTTCAGATCACCATCAGTGGAGATCATCTTCTTTTCATGAACTCGCGAAGCTTCAGCTGGTAGAGTTTCATTCATCTTCTCATCCATCACTTTCATGCAGTTAGCCACTTCTAGCTCTTTTTTAGAGGGTTTAGGAACCTTAGGATATGGCACAATGGGCTTGTAGACTCGTTCTGGGACTGTTGCAGGCTTCTGGTCTCGTCTGCGATCTGTGTCGATCGATGCAGTAGGTGTGTCGATCGACACAAGGCGATTATGCTCGTCGTAAGAACTCGAAATTGCCGTCAGAACTGCGTGTCGACCGACACTAAGGGGGTGTCGATCGATGCATGTCTCAGACATACAATATTTAACCAGAAAATCCGAGATTATGCTATCTTCTTCACCTAGCAACTCAATCTCATCTCTTAAGGTCACAGCTTTTATGGATCTGTACTGTTCAGCTTTCCTAGCTTCATTATGCCTTTGTATTGCTCCAGCTGTTTTTTGAACTTTGACATCTAGCTTCTTCACATGTGTGCTCAAAGATTAAAACTTTCCATTCAGATTTTCATGTATAGCTTCCAACTTCCTGTCGAAGTCTACAACAAACTTGGTCTGATCCTCTAGTAACTGCTCCATCATAGATTCCATCTTGCTCTTATAAGCATTAGCAGCAGGAGGTGTCTGATATGAGGACGATCCATAGGTTCTCTTATAAGAATTACCTTGCTGATTACCAAACCTGTTTCCTTGGAATCCAGAGCTATTGATGTAGTTCAAATCTTCTTCCTGCTTCTCCAACAACTGCTCCATCATGCTCATCAGCTTATTAGACTGTGTATTGTGAGGAGGAACAGGCTGATATGATGGAGATTCATAATCTCTGGTGAATGAATAGGAACCATAGCTTCTGCAGAACGAGTTATTCTGCTGATTTTCCAACATCTGTTCCATCATTCCCATCATTCTTTCGCAATGTGTCGATCGATGCATAGTAGCGTCGATCGATGCAAGCTCGAGAATGCAATGATCGACACACAGGACCGTGTCGATCGTTGCAGGGCGATTACAGGCGTACCTGAAACGCAAGAATAGAAAAGAAAAAAAAATTAGTAGCAAAAAATAAAAACGAAAAACCTAGTCTAAACCCTAAGTTCAAATCTATCGAGGACTCTAAAGAGTCCCCGACAACGGCGCCAAAAACTTGATAGGTCGAGTTTTAATCCCTATTCTAACTGCAAGTGCACAGTGATGTAGTTGTAGTACTTAGGGTATCGAATCCACAGGGACTCCGGTCAACGATAGATTTAGAACGATCAAGTTAAAACTAGGAGAAAGCAATATGGGAAAGCAGTAAATCAGCAAGCAGAAAAGTAAATAGCAGCGAGTTTGTGAGCAAGGAAGCGAAGCGTTAAGTCTAGGGAGTTCTCAGAAAATCAGGAACACAAGCAATCAATCAATCGGGATCTAATCAGCAACTGTTCTAGAACTCAAAACACAGGTATAGAATTAATCAACTCTCGTTGCGAGAATTCTCTAAGTCTAAGTGCAGCAATCCAAATCTCTTTGCAATTACTAACAGATTAAACCAGCTTTAATTCCAAGTTTGATATGTTCACAATTAAACTAAACCAAATCTCTTTGCGAGTAATTTTAATTGCTCATCTAGGTTCTTTCTAGCTAATTAACCAACTGTCGTTGCATCAATCAACCTAACATCATAAATCTGGATAGCTACTTCAGATTAAGCATTAAGAACAATCCTAGATGAAGAACTAGAAGATATGAATCCCTACAGATTGATTAAACTATAATTCCATGAAATCCCTAATGAGAATCCCTAAACTTAACAGGTAATCTACTCAGACATGTTCATCGAAACAGAAAACATCTTTAATAGAAAACCAAATATCATAAAACAAAGTAAAGATCTGGGGTTCAAAATCCTCTCTCTTTCGAGAACAGGATCAGCCCCTAACTCTCTCTGAAATAAAATAAGACTTAAGAAAAGCGTAGCCTAAACAAGTGGCTAAAAACCCTAAGATATAGTCTAAAACACGTTTTGGGCTTCTGTGTAAATATCTGAGCTTTTCTGCAATATCAGTATTCTTCATTAAACCGCCGAGTATGGCCCATTCGCGCTATGCATCGATCGATGCAGGTGTGCAACGATCGACGCAATCCTCAAATCTGGACAGTGAACTCTGTCTCTCGGCCAAACACTCCAAAATGCTCCAAAATCTTCAATTCAGCTCCAAAAGTACTTAGACCTGTTAAATACCTGAAATGACTCTAAAACATAGTAATAGACTCGATAAATAAGACATATACCATGGTTAAAATCCCTAAAATCCATGGTATATCAAATATATGGGTCATATAATTTCGGGTGATGGTGTCAAGGTAATCAAGCCAAAAATCCAGGCTATGCTCCTCTGGCCGACACCGACAACAATCACATAATTGTGAGGGTTTTTGGGCCTCACATGATACTACCGAAAATTTGTTAAGGACTATGGGGTTATTGTGAGACCTTTGAAAAACTTGCCTAAGAAAGGAAAATTTGAGTGGGGACCATATGCAGACGAAGCTTTCGCAAAGCTCAAATCATCGATGACGTCTACACCAACGCTCGCCATGCTTGATTCGCAACCCCGTTCATTATACAGACGAATGCATCCGGAGATAGCGTAGGAGTAGTTCTGCCTCAACGGTAGACCTCTTGCCTTCATGAGACGGTCTTTGGTAGTACAAAAAAAGGGAATGGTCGACATATGCACGGGAGATGCTTGTCATTGTAATCGTTATTCGCACATGGAGGCCTTACCTGTTGGGGCGAAGGTTGACCATCCAGACCGATCAGCAGAGCATGCGCTTTCGTTTGGAACAATGAATCCTCACTCCCGAGCAACATAAGTGGATGAGCAAGCTGGTGGGGTATGATTACGAGATTACATACAAACCGGCGTCATCCAATGCAGTAGCCAATGCTCTATCCTGACACACTGACATCCCAATTTTGAATGCAGTGTTTCTACAACGGTCAAGAATCTAGGACTAGCTACGACAGCTAGCAAAGTCGGACGAGTACCTTATCAGAATTGGCAAAATAGCGAAGAAGTCACCAGGCCAACCATACGGGTGGAGAGATGGCCTACTGTGCTACAACAATCATGTGGTATTACCTCCTAATTCCCCCTTGATTAGTCTTTACTGGCTGAGTATCATGATTCACCAATAGAAGGACACTTTGGCGCCTTAAGAACATTCAAGCGACTGGCACAACATTTTTATTGGCCGTCGATGGTTCGTTCTATACGAGACTATGTGAGCACATGTGATGTTTGTCAAAAAGCAAAGGCTGTAAAGTTGGCACCAGTGGGTCTGTTGCAACCTTTCCCAATCCCTGCTCATGTATGGGAAGACATTTTTATGGACTTCGTTGACGGATTGCCAAAATCGGAAGGACACACCTCAATCATGGTTGTGGTGGACCGTCTCACCAAATATGCCCATCTGGTCGGACTCTCACACCCATACGCTGCTCGGTCGGTTGCTGCTAAGTTTGTGGACAATGTATTGAAGCTCTATGGCTTTCCTCTCTCTATTGTAAGTGACAGGGATCCGGTATTTGTCAGCCAATTTTGGTGAGAGTTTTGAAAACAGTCTGGTACGAAATTTCAAATGTCTTCCGCCTATCATCCAGAGTCTGGCGGCCAAATTGAGGTCGTGAAAAGATGCATAAAACAATTCCTCCGGTGTTTCGTTCATCATCGACCAAAGCAGTGTAGTGCGCTATTTCCATGGGCAGAGTATTGGTACAACACCACCTATCACGCATCGACATGCATGTCCCCTTTCCAGGCTTTCTATGGTCGGACACCGCCACCGCTCCCAGCATATGAGATTGGATTGACGCTGCTTGAAGAACTAGATGATCATCTACTGTCACGTGACGAGGTGTTATAGGAGCTCAGAAAACACTTGGAAAACGCAAACAACCGGATGAAACAACAAGCAGATACAAACAAGCGAGATGTTCAGTTTAAGATCATATATTGGTTCTACCTTCGTTTACAACCCTACCGACAATATTCTGTCTTCAAGCGAACATCATAGAAACCATCAAACAAGTACTATGGACCATTCGAAGTGGAGTCACACATAGAACCACTGGCATATCGGCTCAAATTATCCGAGGGGAGTCGAGTGCACCATGTTTTCCACATCTCCAAGTTAAAGCTGCGGATAGGATATGATACCGCAACAATGGTGAACTGAAGCTACAACCGGAACGAGTTCTGGATCAACGCCAATTGGTTAAAGGTCAGCACATAACTAAGTAATCCTTGGTACATTGGAAATTTTTGTTGAAGGAAGACGCAACATGAGAAGACACGGTTCAGCTGAAGCTCAATTTTCCAGACTTGGACCTTGAGGACAAGGTCCAACTTTACGGGGGGAGTAATGATGAGTACATATATGACGATCATATAGATGGGCTAGAACCAGTGGGCTTGAGAAGACAATCAACAAGGATACGTAAGTCCAATCACAAGTTTATGACTTCAATCTTTTATTGTTCTGTTTTTAAGTTGCTTCTGCAAATAAGCGTTGAATGGTTCTCCTAGTTGTTAGGATTTTGCGAATCACTTTGTTTGTGTTTCCCTTAATGTAGGAATCATGATTCCACTTTTCTTCATCGTAATTTTCTTCTATTTATGTCAATGAATAAAACTAAAAAGAGGTAATCATAACTACCCAAAAGAAAACAATGTTCTTGTTCTATTTCTTGAGCTTAATCGGGTTTAAGCTTTCGCACAGTGTTCTTATTCTTGATCGGGTTCAAGGCTTGAGGACTGCTATTACTTTCTTTAAGCCCTTTTAATTTCGGTCATTAGAAACTCTCTTTTCTTTCACCTTATAAACTCTTATTTTCTTTTTGTTAACAGAAACTCTCCTTTCCTTTCTGTTTTTATCATGACTCCTTATCATTCGTCTTCATCCCCAATCTTGACATAGCCATATGTAAGATCCTTCACAGCCTCTTCAACAACAATGAATTTTTCAACCTCGGAGCATGAGTCTCTCTTCCTCTTCCTTTGCTAAAAGCGTTGTCTCACCTCTCATATATATCATCTTCTTGCAAACCAGAATTCATATCCGTCTCATTACCGACTTTTCCTTTCCCATTTCCAGCTTTTGTTTTTACAAATCAAAAATGGTTATTTTCTCTCTTTACCTTCTTTAGGTTTTCAATTGTTTCTCTTTCGGCAATGTCTTTTCTTCTTTGCTAGCTAAGACATTGCAACCACTTCTCTTCTGTATCATTTTCATCATCGGGCATATAGGATCTTGTAGGGATGAGCTCAAACAAATTTTCTAAAGATTCAAAATGCTCAAGAATCATCATGGGATTCATATTGATAATGGAGTATGAATATTCAAGATCAAGTTTCTCCTTTTTATTTGACATATATACAAATATAGCCAAAAACTAATCACAATCTGAATAATTCATTTTCATAAATATTAAAAAGTAAGATAAATAAACTAGTTTATTACAAAAATACACAGTTAATAGACTATCCATCATGAAATAAGATTCAAACTAAATAACCCTAATTTTATCCTCAGTAACTATAAGCAAAATCACATCTTAGCTATACATGATCCACTGTAACATGAGTTCTAATTGAAATCTTCTTTTTGTAAAAATATTTAAAATTAATATTAAAATGTTGTGAAAGAAGAGAGATAGAAGAATTGGTGATGATTATTCCAATGAATGAAGACTCCTTTATATAGGAGTACAAGAACATGGAGACCAAGTAAAACCTAGAGTACAAGTAATTCTAGAAGCTACTACGAGATGGGCCTTATAATGGGCATCCATATTATTATTCATAACACTCCCCCTTGGATGTCCATTATAATGGAATGGTTCGTAATGCGTTTAAGATGTTGCCTCATTAAAAACCTTACCAGGAAAACCCAATGGAAAAAACCATGGTTAAGGGAAAAAGAGTGCAACACGCAATTACTCCCCCTCTTGAGTACACATGTCGAGATCTTTGAGACGGCGTAGCCCGATCTGATGAACTAACTTCTTGAAAGTAGAAGTAGGTAGCGCCTTTGTAAATAAGTCAGCCAAATTATCGCTCGAACGGATCTGTAGAACATGTATATCGCCGTTCTTCTGTATATCGTGTGTGAAGAAGAATTTTGGTAGAATGTGCTTTGTTCTATCACCTTTAATGTATCCGTCTTTGAGTTGTGCGATGCATGCTGCATTGTCTTCATACATAATTGTTGGAGCTTCTTTCCCTACAGAAATACCACAATCTTCTTTTATATGATGAACGACTGATCTTAACCATACACACTTGCGATTAGCTTCATGGATGGCTAAAATCTCTGCTTGGTTAGAAGAAGTGGCGGTGAGAGTTTGCTTCATAGATCGCCAAGAAATGGCAGTACCTCCGCAAGTGAACACATATCATGTTTGCGATTTAGCAATATGGGGATCGGATAAGTATCCTGCGTCTGCAAAACCAATTATGCCTTCCTTGGATAAGTTAGAAAAGAATAAGCCCATGTCTTTTGTACCTTGGAGGTAACGAAGTATATGCTTAATCCCATTCCAATGTCTTTGAGTTGGGCATGAGCTAAACCTTGCTAACAAATTCACCGAAAATGATATATCTGGTCTTGTGTGACTAGCAAGGTACATTAATGCTCCTATTGCACTTAAGTACGGTACTTCAGGTCCAAGAACTTCTTCATTGTTTTCTCGAGGACGGAATGGATCCTTTGACACATCAAGTGATCTTACAATCATTGGACTACTCAAGGGGTGTGCTTTATCCATATAGAACTTTTTGAGCACATTTTCTGTGTATGTTTCTTGATGTACTAGAATTCCATTCTTTACATGTTCAATTTGTAGTCCCAAACAAAATTTTGTTTTCCCAAGATCTTTCATCTCAAATTATTTCTTCAAATACTCCACTGTATATGAAATCTCTGCAGGAGTTCCAATAATATTTAAATCATCAACATATACTGCAATTATCACAAATCCTTTCTCAAATCTCTTTATGAAGATGCATGGACTAACACGGTCATTCTTGTAGCCTTCTCTTAACAAGTAGTCACTAAGGCGATTATACCACATACGCCCTGACTATTTTAGTCCATAAAGAGATCGATTTAGTTTTATGCAGTATTGTTCTCGGGAATTCGAATTTACTACTTCAGGTAGTTTAAATCCTGCTGGGACTTTCATATAAATGTCATTTTCCAATGGTCCATATAAGTAGGCCGTCACTATATCCATTAAACGTAAATCAAGTCCTTCTTTTATTGCCAGACTAATAAGGAACCTGAAAGTAGTTGCATCCACCACATGAGAGTAAGTCTCTTCAGAATCAATTCCAGGTCTTTGTGAGAATCCTTGTGCGACTAAACATGCTTTATACCTCACAATTTCTCCATTTTCATTCCTCTTTCGTACAAAGACCCATTTATGTCCTACTGGTTTTACACCTTTAGGTGTACGGACTACTGGTCCAAATACTTCTCTTTTGGCGAGAGATTTTAATTCTGCATCTATTGCTTCCTTCCATTTTGGCCAATCACTTCTTTGTGTACACTCTTCAATAGATGTCTTATGATCCTCATTCTCATCAACTGCTATACTGCATGCATAATTATTAACGACGTCGATTTGATATCGGTTCCATATTATTCAAGACATGACATAGTTATTTGAGATTTTCATATTCTCAGGTACCTGACTTTCTTTCTTGTCATGTTTATCATCTCTTCTCGAGATCTTTAATATTTCATTCCTCGGTACTGCCATTCTCATTCATGCTCCTTTTCTTTTTCGAGGATTCTTATCTTTGGAACCGATAGGTCTATCACGCTTCAAGCGCTCTTTAGACTCACTAGCAGTTTGATACTGTCCTTCTGGGACATCCAATTTAACTGGAGCATTTACAGCTGGTATGTGACTTTGTCACTCTATTAGGGCCAGTTGAAGCATCTGACAACAAATTGCTTAACCAATATACTTGAATTATATTTCGTACATTCATTTGGACTTCTATTCACGCTCTTTAGTAGGAGGATCATAGATAATTCATTTCTTTTCCAGCTGTTTATTTTCTCTCCCTAAAGTTGGATAAATTGACTCATTAAAAGAGTCTAATCATCAATGGAGAATCATATCCAACATATATTTATAACCTCCTTTGAGGTCCCATCTTTTGTATTGTTGTGGAGCAACTTATCCAACTTCTCTAGATGGGGATTTATGGTTCCTGACCCAAAACCAATTTGATGGGGAGAGCTATTTTACTCTTTGGCTATATGCGAATCAATGCTGCTCAGTTTCACCAGTATTACCAATTAGTATCGCACACTTTAAGTTGCGGATTTATGACAAGGATACATACATACGACAATCTTATCGATGTGTTAATATATAAACATATGGTGGATGATCAGTCCACCAGTGGGTGATCAAGCCCACAAACATTTCCTTGTATACTTTCCATAAATTAAATAGATTCCAAATCTATTTTGGCTGGTGAAATCGTTTTATCGTATTGCCTTGTGAGCAAGAAGCATATAGCAGATCATTCGTAAGAATCTCTGGTTCTTCAATGAATGTCGCATCATTACAAAACCGGAATGGCATAACCGGTTTGCCAAAAATTAAACTTTCAGTAAACTTCTGGTTTACCATAACATTTATCTCCATTTTAATAATATGTGTGTAGTAGTGTAGTACAATTCAATAGATAATGCATGTATTTTCTCCAAAATACATTTATTGCCTCGGGTATTACTTCTGTTGAAGGCATTCAACATTTCCCTTATTGTCTCAACATGATTAAATTTAAAATCCCTTTGGATTTCTTTATAAATGATTCATCAAGTCTATTTTCAGTTTGAACATAATCTTCATGATGTTCCACTTAGTACTTAGAATGGATGTGGGATTCTCTAGTTCTCCCCCTCGAGATAGTAACACTCCAGGTTCATCTATCTCGAATTGAATCCCACGAAATCAACAACATACCCAACTTAGGTCATGTGTATCTTAGATTCTTTTGACCTTTGAGACTTGGGAAAATATAACGCATTAATGATTTCAAATTGCGTTCCCATAGGCAATTCGCTCTTCTAGAGCTGTCAATAATCTTTATAAAACTTGACATTGTACTCACACAAATTTCTTTCATCATCACATATTGCTACCATTATTTTCTCACTTCTGGTGAGGATATGATTTCTTGAAAGCAAAAAGGAAAAATAGAAACTAAATATTTTCCTTAAAATAAAAGGGAATATATTGATATTTAAGAATAGAAACTTAAATATTTTCCTTAAATCAGAATCTAAAATTTTGGAAACACAATGAAACAAAATCTTTTACTTATAAGAAACATTAAAACAATGAAATAATCAAATCAAAAAGATATAATAACTCGAAGTTATTGAACACAAGCAAAAATATAGAATTGAATCTGTTAAGATAAACCATGAATCGATAATAAACATGGTTTAAATACATGATTAAACCATGATAAAATTTTTTATTCTAGATAAGTATTGACAATCATCTCTATTATGAATAAGATCAGAGATCATAATCGTGAAGGCATAGCCTATCATAACGATATTCAGAGAAGACATCACTTATCATCCCAGAATAAGACATAAACTAAACATAAACTAATCTCACCTTTTCGGTGTAAGAAAATAGGAAGAGAGAGACTATCGTGCTGATAACGTGTTGTGAAAGAAGAGAGATAGAAGAATTGGTGATGATTATTCCAATGAATGAAGACTCCTTTATATAGGAGTACAAGAACATGGAGACCAAGTAAAACCTAGAGTACAAGTAATTCTAGAAGCTACTACGAGATGGGCCTTATAATGGGCATCCATATTATTATTCATAACATAAAAAACCTTTTTACATCAAGTTGTAGCTTTTGTTATTTGTGCTTCTAAACCGAAAAAACTAAGAGCACAGCTCAAACAAGACTAATTTCATCTTGATTCAAACCACTGTCCATAAGAAAAGCATGTCTCCCTTTCACATCTTCACGAATTGTTGAGATGCAGTTTCTGGTTCCTTTGTCCATAAAGCTAGACAAGCTAATGATCGAGATACTTCTCTCACCCTGTCTCCGATGATTTCTTTCCCGCCAATTACTGTATATATGGATCGATATTTGGAAAGCATATCTCACAAGCCACAATGTCGTCTTGTCCGTTGATGCATACAATTGCATCAACCAGTTGGTCCCACCTTTCTGAATATTGTGGCCTCATGAGTTTCTTCGTTAGGATCTCCCATCCTTCTGTTGTGTATATGCATTCAAAGAATAGATGACCTCTACAACTGAAACTTGCAGAAAACACAGGAGATGTCAATTCCCAAGTTCTATGTCGCCACACGGTCTTCGGTTCATAGACGGTTCAACACATCAATCCATGCCAAGAACGAGTAATTGGGAGTGGCTTTTATAAACCATATACCATTGTACCAATCCGTAGTTGGATGTGCATCTCTTACAAGTCTCCATGTCTCTGACAAACTAAAGCATTGTTTGTATTTGTCCCTTGTAACCGTCCATAAGAGTCGGTCTTCCTGTCCGGTTAATCCTTTTTGCTTGAGACATCGAATTTGATATTCCATGTCGTTAAGCACATCAGCTATGTGATATTTCTTCCTGTGAGTTCTGATAACTTCTGCAACCATGACATCAATCTTGATACCCATGTCAATGCACCATTGTGTCCATGTTAGCTCAAATAAACGACTATGTTCTAATTCAAATCAAATTCTTGATTGTTCGAGATTATAATTTTTTTCACCTAAAGCTTAGGGCCCAAGGTGGTATTGCAAAGCACGCGTATTGGACCGAATTGAAATCGGTTAAGTTGTCAACCGGAACCAATAATCCGATTTTGGGAGTTACTACTTGATCTGGTTTACAAGTCAGAAAGGCGAAGAGGGAGAGTGAAGAAGAAGAAGAGGTTTCTGCGATGTCGTTAAACCTTAGCAATGGCGGAATCGACCAAGGGAAAAGAAGGCGAAGGTGGTCGTGATAATGGGTCCCACGGGATCTGGGAAATCGAAGCTACCCGTTGACTTGGCGTCGACGTTCTCACCAATAAGGTCACCATCAACGAGCAGAAAGGTTCCTTCAATTTTTGATTTGCGATTGTGAAATTTTAGCTTGTTTTGATGTGGGAATTTTAGGAGTGCCGGTGAGCCCAGATATGGAGTTCACGGCTAAGGATTTTCGAGACCACCATTCCCGTGAGTACAAAATGCATGCCTCTTTTTCTCTGTTTCTGATGTCGTTGTATTAATCAATACCTGAGCTTACATGCTAGCAGAGGAGTTCTTCCGAGCAAGCTATATCTGCAGAGGTAGGTTGTTTCTTCCTCTTATAATCTGCTGTGACAAGTTAATTAACTAATGTATGCGGCAGGGAAGAACTGGGGATGCATCGATGCATCTCGAGTTGATTACTGTTTGATATGTATGGACGGTTGTAACCACGGTGCTGGACAAAGAGTAGATTCCATTGTAGATGCGGGATTACTTGACAAAGTATATGACATCTACAAACCAGGAGCTTGAAGACTTCCTGAACACGTATCTATCAGACATAAATAGTTCCGATAATGGTTCAGTTTTGTGGTTCGAAGAGAGCAGCAAGGATGATAAGTTGAGGATTATGTTGGAGGAAGCAATTGATAGGGTCTAGTTAAATACCACAAGGCTCCTAAATCGTCAAGTAAGCAAAACGTGAAAGTCTCCAATTGTAGAATTGGTCCATCATTTCATTTTTTATATGTTGTGTTTCAGAAAAGGAGAATCAATAGGTCTTTGGCTGGAATATCCATCACGTTGATGCAACAGAGTGCTTATTAAGTAAGTATACACTATGAGTTTCATCAATATTTCGACTTATAGAACAAACTTTAACAATCTCTCTTGGTTGTGTGTGTGAGTTTAATGGCAAATCTGAAGAGTCATGGGGTGGTTAAACCGGCGACAGAGATCCCCCAGTCTTTCCTGAAAACAGAAACTGAATAGGGTCATGATTCATCCTTAAGAAAGTCAACTGAAAGAGATCTGTGGAGTCAATATGTCTGTGAGGTACAATAAGTTTCTCTTAAACTCAAAAAGTGGAAACTCTAAATACTGAAAACATGTTTTGTTGAAGCAGGCATGTGGAAACAAGAGAGCAAGACACAAGTGGGAGCATCACACACAAGGCCGTTCACACCGTAAGAGAACCAGTCGACTTAATAAAGCTCAAAATTTCAAAAGCAGAGAGAAGCAACAAGAAGAAAAAGAAGTGGGGATTGCAGAGAAGACAATACATCATGAAAACTGAAAAAGGTTCATAATGTCAATATTGGACCCATTGAAAAAAGCCCATCAAGGCTTTACAAAATTGAACCACGGCACTTTAAAAACGACAAAATCATGACTTGCACTAATTAGTTTCGAATCTTTTTTTTTACAACAGTTTTGAATCATTTGAGATATATATTTAGTTGTTGCAAAAAGGTTAAAATAAAAGAGAGAAGAAAAATGAAGGAACAGTTGTCCTGAGGAATGGGGCTGTAAAGGGAAAAGCAATCACGAGATAAATTAAAGGAGAAGTAAATATAAGATATACTCGCAACAAAAAAATGGTCCTTAATTTTCTAATGTCTTTTAATAGACATGTGTCATACCTTTACTGTAACTAAGGGCAACACGGTCACCCTAAAATAGTATTGCAATTTCTCTATTTGAAGATTTTGTTTCTATACTACAAAGTATTTTGTAACACATATATTCTCCACTTTTGAAACAATGTATCACCAATTTTAACATAAAATTCAAATATCGACGATAAATTTAAATAACCAACATACATAGACTAATTCAACAATGTCCCGTAAACATAAGTGAACATAGCAACATCTAAAATAAAAATATGAAAACGCAATAAAATTTCAAAGCATCTGATTCAAGTAAGTGTTCATCTACTCAACATATTCACATAAAAGAAAAAAAGAAGAAGTGAGTAACATGAGAATCTCTCACTAAAGCACCAATGTTGTCGCAATAGACTGTCGGAATTGAGGAAGAGCGAAGGCGTAACTCAGACATTAGAGACATGATCCATTGCACCTCCGAGACAGCTTCAGAAACGGCTCTATACTCTGCCTCAGTGGAGGACCTAGAGACGCCTTTCTGCTTACGTGAAGCCCAAGAAACAGGTTGCTTTCCCAGGAAGACAATGTAACCACCAGTAGATGTATAATCATCTTTGTTGCCAGCCCAATCTGCATCTGTGTAAGCATGTAAGGTGAATGGTGTAGATGAGGAGAAGAAGATCCCTTTGTTAGCAGTGCCGACAAGATATCTGAGAACACACTTCATGGCTTCTTCATGCACTGTTGTGGGTTTGTGCATGTATTGCGATAGTCTGTTGACGGCAAAAGCAATGTCCGGTCGTGTGAGACTGAGGTATTGAAGACTCCCAACGGCAGCGCGATAAGGAGTTGGGTCCGGAAGCTCTTGACCAGAGTATAGCGTGATTTCCTGAGAGGAGCTCATTGGTGTTGCAACCGGTTTTGCTTGAGTCATGTTGTAGCGATGCAAGAGATCAGTGACGTATTTCGTTTGCGTGAGAAGCAAACCATGTGAGGAACGTGTCGCCTCCATCCCAAGAAAGTAAGATAAGTCACCCATGTCTTTGAGCAGAAACCGTTTGGCAAGCAACTGAATGACACGAAGTACCTCTGCAGAAATTGTTCCTGTAACGATGATATCATCAACATACACCAGGATATAGAGAAGAGATGTACCATTGCAGAGAACAAATAAGGAAGCATCAGCAAGTGAACTGATGAATCCAATACTGAGTAGAAATTTCCGCAGCTCATTGTACCACGCACGAGGAGCCTGTTTGAGGCCATAGATGGCTTTGCGTAGGCGACACACATGGTCTGGCCTGTCCCGATCAATGAACCCTGGTGGTTGTACCATATAGACTTCTTCATTGAGATGCCCTTGAAGAAATGCATTATTAACGTCAAGCTGACGAATAGGCCAACCATAGCCAATAGCCGCCGCGAGAACCAGACGAATTGTAGCGTGTTTAATGACCGGACTGAATGTATCTTCGAAGTCTAGCCCAGGACGCTGGTGAAACCCCTTGGCAACGAGACGAGATTTATAGCGCTCAACAGATCCATCAGGTTTGCGTTTGATACGATAAACCCAACGACAGCCTACAATATTCTTTGCATGTGAACGTTCCACCAAGTCCCATGTATGATGAGTACCGTGTGCATCAAACTCAGAGCTCATAGATTTCCTCCATTTTTCTTCCTTGAGGGCTTGAGTATGAGTAGCGGGTTCAATTTCCTTTAGTACAACCGTGAGGCCATACTTTGGATTCGGCTTCTTGATATTATCCATCAGACGAGTTCGCATGGAGCGATTGCCGGTGGGTGCAGTCACTGGAACAACATTGGAGAGTTGTTGTTGAGGAAGCTCAGCGACATGAGACTGGTCACGATCCTCAGAGTGTGAACTTGTGTCGGTATCATTAGAGTCCGATGTCGAGGACACAGATGTGTCTGTACTTACCGCTGGTTCATTGTCATCTTGCGTTGTCGCCTCCGATTGTCGTGGTGAAGAGGCTAAGCTCGGGGCAACAGTCGTGTTGAGAGGCCGATGATATATAGGAACAAGAGACGCGGAAGAAGAACCTGCATTGTTAAAGTCATGAAAAGAGCACGAAGAAGACAGAGAAGATGACAATTCATGATACGGAAAAACGGACTCATGAAACACAACGTGACGGGAAACATAAATTCGTGATGTGTGGACATCAAAGCATAAAAAACCACTCTGAGATAATGAGTAGCCAAGGAAGATGCAGGGAGTAGATTTCGGACTGAACTTGTTGTTGCCATAAGGTCTAATCCATGGGTAACAGAGGCATCCAAACGTTCGAAGTTTGTTGTAATTTGGCGCCTCCTGAAACAGCAACTGGAAAGGCGAGCTGTTGTGAAGATTTGGTGTCGTGAGACGGTTAATGAGGTAGACGGCAGTAGTGAACGCATAGCTCCAAAACTTGTGCGGTGTGTTTGCATGAGCTAATAGAGCAAGTCCGGTTTCCACTATGTGGCGATGTCTTCGTTCCACCATCCCGTTGTGTTCGGGAGTGTGTGGAGGAGTTGTGAGATGGGTGATCCCATGTGAACGGAGGTATGAGCGCAGCGCTATATATTCACCACCATTGTCCAAGTAAAGCGCAACAATTTTAGTGTTGAACCGAGTTTCGACAAGAGACTTGAAGGCGATGAACACATTAGCAGCCTGCGATTTTGCTTTTAATGGATAAAGCCATGTATATCGTGTACGGTGATCAACGAACAAGACATAATACTTATAGCCATCATCTGAGATTTCCGGCGATGTCCACACATCAGAATAAATGAGTTCCAGAGGTTTGGTAGTTTTGAAAGAAGAAATCGAAGAAAAGGGAAGTTTGTGACTTTTTGTGCTATGACACGCATTGCAAATAAAAGAACCAGAAACATTAGATGATAAACCAAAGTTTGAAACAATATGTTTTAGCACATGAGAATTTGGATGTCCTAAACGAGAATGCCAAGAAAACAAAGAACTTTTATTGCAAGAAAACGCAGAGATAGGATTTGAAGGAGATATCATCGGCCACTCATACACCCCTTCATTGGCTTTGCCTTTGAGAACAGTTGCCCCCGAGCTGAGATCCTTCACCTGAAAATCATCGGGACAAAGTTGAACAATAACATTATTAGTTTTGCAGAGTTTATTCACTGATATAAGATTCTTCTTCATGGCCGGCACACAAAGTATATTATCAAGATGAATATTGCGTGAGGGATAAGCAAAGGTAGTAGAACCGGTATGAGTGATAGATAAACCTGCACCATTGCCAACAGTGACGTCGTCTCTGCCTTGGTACGGTGAGTGAATGGAGAGGTTGCTGAGATTGGTTGCTACATGGTGAGAGGCGCCGCTGTCAAGGAGCCACGGTGATTGATCAGCCGTGCACATCATGGTATGATGCGCCTGTTGTTTCCACTGTGGAGGTGGGAGAGGTAAATGCGGAGCCTGCGGTTGCCATGAAGGAGATGCACCACAATACTGAGATGACTGAGATGCGGAGGAGGTGAACTGAGGGCATCGTTTAGCATTATGCCCTTGAGTGCCACAGATTTGACATTTGCCGAGATACCCACGGCCAAAACCTCCGCGTCCTCCACCATTGCGACCTCCGCGATATGTAGACGAGCCACGACCTTGATTGTGATACTGAGTTGGCTTGTATTCAGCAGCATTAACAGTCACAGGGATGGCTGACTCCGTCAAAGAGAGAGAAAGTGTGTTCTCGCGGTTGATAAGTTTTTCATGCAACTCATCGGTGGAGATCGGAGAATTTCGTCCATTTACCATTTCAACTATAGCACGGTAATCGTCTCCAAGCCCTTCTGTGATGTAATCAAGAAGGTCTTCATGTTCAACAGGTGATCCAAGCAAGGCAAGCTGGTCGGCTTTTTTGATGATGCCTCGCATATAATCGTTCACCGAGAGAGTGCCTTTGTTGCTTTGCTTGAGTTGTTGACGGATGTTTTTGATGTGGCCACGAGACGGTTTCCCATATGTTTTGTTGAGAATATCCCAGATTTCACGAGATGTTGTTGCTCTTGCAACAATTGGCTGGACGCTTAGTGACAATGACCCGATGAGGTTGATGTAAAGCAACTTGTCCTGGCGTTTCCAGGCAGCGAGATTCGGATTCGGAGCAGCTAGACCAGAATCAAGTGTGATTGTTGCTGCTGGTGTGATATCATCATCGAAGATGAAGTGATGGAGTTCGTGCGCCTCAAGCAACGATTGGATTTGAAGGCGCCAAGTTATGAAGTTTGCAGCCGTAAGTTTTGTAACACTACCCATGTTGAGAGAGATGAGAGTGCTTTTGGGATCCTGAATGTTGAACACCGGAGCTGATTCCGATGTTGAAGAGGATGAGTTTGTGGTAGACATATCTAAGAGATATGTTGAGTTTAAGCAGCGAAGAGAAGAGGGGAGGAGGCGGAAGAGCCGAAGAGGAGAAGAGAAACGAGAGAGTTTTTAGGGTTTTACACCTGCTCTGATACCATAAAGGTTATTGTGAAAGCTAAATATTATTGACATCTCTCGTTTCATTATATACAAGAGTTGATGAGATCTTTTAGGAAAGATCTGATGGAGAGAATCTCTTTAAGAGATATACACAATATACACGAGATATTTAAGGTATGTATCTCCTATGCTATTAAACCAAAATATGCACAATCACATCACTTAAAGTATCCAAGCAACATTCTATGCGACATCCTGAAAGACCTGAACCTTTGGTACCTCCTAGTAAATGTGTCTGGAATCCACCATATAACAAATCGTTTCCTGAAAAGACTTGAACCCCCTATATCACCTACTAGATGAAACTCCTAACACATTGTCAATGTGCATGACTTGAATCCCTGATATCACCTACTATATAAAATCACCGGCGACAGAGATCATCCAGTCTTTCTTGAAAACAGAAACTGAATAGGGTCAT
This sequence comes from Orychophragmus violaceus, assembly GCA_030180135.1. Taxonomy (NCBI): domain Eukaryota; kingdom Viridiplantae; phylum Streptophyta; class Magnoliopsida; order Brassicales; family Brassicaceae; genus Orychophragmus; species Orychophragmus violaceus. Next base: position 17,148,735 of record CM058235.1, on the reverse strand, counting down.
GATTCATCCTTAAGAAAGTCAACTGAAAGAGATACGTGGAGTCAATATGTTTGTGAGGTACAATAAGTTTCTCTTATTCCACCTCTAAATACTGAAAACATGTTTTGTTGAAGCAGGCTTGTGGAAACAAGAGAGGAAGACACAAGCGGGAGCATCACACACAAGGCCGTTCCCACCGTAAGAGAACCAGTCGACTTAATAAAGCTCAAAATTTCAAAAGCAGAGAGAAGCAACAAGAAGAAAAAGAAGTGGGGATTGCAGAGAAGACATCATGAAAACTGAAAAGGTTCATAATGTCAATATTGACCCATTGGAAAAAGCCCATCAATGCTTTACAAAATTGAATGTCTAAATTTCTAATCACAGCACTTTAAAAACGACAAAATCATGACTTGCACTAATTAGTTTTGAATATTTTTTGTTTTTTTTTCTGACAACAGTTTTGAATCATTTGAGATATATATATATATATATGAAAAAAAGCATAAAATAGCACAAAAAACATATCTTAACATAAATATAGCACCAAAGAAAATAATTCATATTTTTAGTATTATTTTAATTACAAAGACTTTTATAACATTATATAATTTAGGGTTTAGGGTTAATTATTTAGAGTTTAGGATTTATTATTAGAGTTTAGGGTTTAGTATTTAGGATTTAGGTTTATTATTTAAGGTTTAGGGTTAAGTATTTAGGGTTTAGAGTTTAGTATTTAAGGTTAAGGGTTAAAGCTAATTTAGCGACAAAACATGTTTTTGTGCTATTTTTATGATTTTTCTTCTTTGTTGCTATATTTATGATAAAACATGTTTTTTGTGTCATTTTTACGATTTGTCCAATATATATTTAGTTGTTGCAAAAAGATAAAAATAAAAGAGAAGAAAAATGAAGGAACAGTTGTCCTGAGGAATGGGGCTGTAAAGGGAAAAGCAATCACGAGATAAATTAAAGGAGAAGTAAATATAAGATATACTCGCAACAAAAACTGGTCCTTAATTTTCTAATGTCTTAATTTTCTAAAAACAATAAAATATGATGTGGGTTCCACGCTACAGTTAATATCCGATCCTTAAAATCTTTAGCTAAGGACCTAGTTCGTCACTGTTCACATGACGTGGTGAACTAGGATTAATCAATTTTTTTTTTTTTTTAAGTTTCAAAAAAAATTTTTTTTTAAGAAACTTTGGTGAGTTTCACCATTGGACAAGCTTTAAGGGCAACACGGTCACCCTTAAATAGTGTTGCAATTTCTCTATTTGAAGATTTTGTTTTTATGCCAAACACATGGTACGTTCCAAATTTTAATTTTTAAACAATATAATTTAAGTAACTGGTTATTTTTTTATGGGATTGACCAAAAAAAAACAATATAATTTAATTGTAATAGAGATGACAGACTATACTACTAAGTATTTGTCACACATGTATTCTCCACTTTTGAAACAATGTATCACAAATTTTAACATAAATTCAAATATCCACGATAAATTTAAATAACCAACATAAATGGACTAATTCAACGATGTCCCATAAACATAAGTGAATATAGCAACATCTAAAATAAAAATACGGAAACGCGATAAAATTCCAAAGCACCCAATTCAAGTAAGTATTTATCTACTCAACATATTCACCTAAAAGAAAATAAAATAAAAAAGTGAGTAATATGAGAACTCCTCAGTAAAGTATATGATGCTAAAACGCAAGTTCACAGACTCGATTCTAATCTCTAAAAAAAAAATTTAGCCTAAATATACACAATCACATCACCTAAAGCGTCCAAGCAACATTCTATGCGACATTCAGCGAGACTTGAACCTCTAGTGCCTCCTAGTAAATGTGTCTCGAACCCTTTATATCGCCTACTAGATGAAACTCCTAACACATCGTCAATGTGCATGACTTGAATCCTGATATCACCTACTAGATAAGATTCGAACTCACCATCTACACACACACACACACACACACACACACACACACACACACACACACACATATATATATATATATATATATATATATATAACACAAACAATTACCACTGAACAACAAACAAAAGGGTTGAATCATCTTTTATATCTCCAATTTAACCCCAAAAAAAAACTATCCTAGACTCAATTAGAGATAATGGAACACATCCAAGTACTAAACTACTATATAAGGAGATTATAGACAAAGTTTGAGAATTTACGGAATAACAATCAGCTTAGTATAATCAAACCTGTTACATGACGATTGGGGGACAACAGTTAAAGGGGTTGCGGTTGAGAAAACGCCACTTAAGAAAACTGAAATTGAAAATAAATTTTCCAAAAATTTACTTGACATAATTGACTTGTCATAAATAAACTTTTATAAATGGAAATTCTCGAAAAGGAAACTTTCCTAAAATATAATTAGATTTTTCGATGGGTAGAAAACTTATCTAGAATGAAGCAGCCATAAATTTTCTACCATAACACGGAATGGAGATCGGAAAGTAAACTAAAAAGATGGGTTCAATAGCTTCGCATATGTACGTAAATCGCTCACTGGTTCCTCAAGGTTCAACGACAAAACGTTCTCTAAGTTGGTTTCTCGCAGATCTAACCTACACAAATTTGCCAAATATCAGGTTATAAGATTCGATTTCCCATTTTTCTCTTTTCTCCTAAAACACCTTCGATCACAGATACACACTTTCTGGAAAGAAGAGACTTGGGTCTATAGATTGATAGGTGTGTCGACTCATGGTTCCACACGATTCTCTGGGAAATTGCTTCAAACGTAGAAGGCGGATTTCATGACAGAATTTTGACAGGGCTTCACCGGAAAGTTTTCTGGGCAGAGATAAAGAAATAGGAAAATGATTATTTATAGGAAAACTCACATAGAGTTATCCCTAGGGAAATTAGGCTTTGATGGCCGAAAGAAAGAAATTAAAAATAGGGTGTTGCAGTCCCCCCCCCCCCCCACTAACAAGGAATTCGCTCACGAATTTAGATCCGGGTTCGACTGCTCTCTTAAAATTCCAAAAAAACTAGGTAATCCACCCGCATCTGATTCTCGTACTTCAGGTTTTCTCATGTATACCATTTCTCTCCCAACAGAATTTGACCACCACATTCACTTTTCCCTGAACTTCCTTTTATTGACGCTTTAGAACAACCACTGTTTGGCTATGCGCTGGCAGATCCTTATTGAGATCACCTGGTGGCTGCTATGAAATAATCTTTGGCTCTATGATAACTTCCCTCAATACTTACACATGAAACATGTCGTTCAAGTTCATCAACCCTGATGATAAACACATACGATAAGCTACTTCTCCATTCTACTTAGTAAAGGGTACAGTCCTATGGACCTCGACAAAAAATTATTTAGTTTTCAAGTCTTAGCACCTACCTGAAATGTTCTTATTTTCAGGTATACTAAGTCGTCCACCTCAAACTCTAAATCTTTACTGTTCTTATATGCATAACTCTCCCAACGATCATGGGCTTCCATTAGCCGCTTCTTGAGAATTTGCTTTTGCTCTACTATTTTTGGAACCATTGATGTTTCTAAGATTCATCGTGTCCTCGCCTCTGACCAACATAATGGTGTACGATATGGTCTACCATAAAGAGTCTCTTTTTCAATATGTATAAACAAATCATTAACCTTTCCTTGAGCTTGTTGAACCTTCCAAGTAAATCTGCATGATTGGTCTCTCCCTCTGTAGTGGCTGCACATAGTCTAAGACTAACCAATGTCTCAGTTAGCTCCAGGATCTCTTTGGTCTCTGAAATGTCACTCATGTGCATACTTAAAGCATATGCCACCTGATTTGCCTTACCTAAATGATGAGTGATCTCCAAATTGCATCATGTCAACAACTCAATCCATATGCATTGCAACCCTTTACCAGCAACAAAACACAAGAAAATCCTCGCTAAAAAAAACTATGCTTGACCCCTACTTGCTTGAAAAAAAAACTTCTTGAATATGCAAGACCACTTCTCCCCACTTGGTTCTAAACCAAAATACGGAGTGTCCATCTCCTTGGTCATGCTAACAAAAACTTTAAAAATGCAACACAAATACCATTTACCACCGCACATGTCCATTAGGGTCGGTTACACACTTTATCGAAGTGGCTGAAATTTTTAACGCCATTTCCTAGAAAAAGTCCATCACCAAATCACATTTTCAGCTTGATCCGAACTAGTTTTCCCTTGAGAATGATTGAAACTGACATTTATCCATATGAACACAGGGACGACATGTGAAAAATCTACTAACTCCAAACTTTTAGTGAAAACACTTATCCTTCGAGTGGTTTCAAACTTGAATGAGATGCTTCACTTCCAACTGTATCCACTAGTACTATGCCATAGTGGGTTCTCTATTTCAAAATGGTTTCTCCTTAACGGTTTTCCATTACCCTTCCATTACGGTGATGACTGTCACACAAGCATATACCTTTACCTTATCTCATGCTAAAGAAGTTGCTAGTCTTATCGTTATGGCTTCCTAACATGTGGGAAACTACCTACTACGCTTATGTTTCTCTTACTCGATTGCCAAACTGATCTCCAACTGAATATTTCCCACATTTTCATTGTAGTGTTTTTCGAACAAAATCCTTTGGATTTATATCCCCATTAAACTCCAAGTTCCCGATCTTTTCATCCAACTGTGATATTTTCAGAACTTCAACTTTTGAATTTCCATTCGCATTAAAATTGTCTTTCATCCGCTTGCTCTTGCAAGTTCTTGCTAATCTGCCATAGTGTCTCCCTAACACTGTTGTTGGATTTTCATTCCAACTAGATTATCTTTTTCACTTTCACTTAAACACACACATAGATCTAAATTGATAGTAGGCAATTCCAAATGTCACAGCTCCCTTGAAGACCACATTTACCACTTGAAGAAACTCTCTTAGTTGTCTCAGAATCGCAAAAATAACTCCACAATAAACCGATAACTCCACAACGACTCGCACAAGTTACTCCAAACATACCTCGAAGATCTCCAGACAAAGGTGGTCTTCAAAGCGTTATTTCCAAACAATTGATTTGCGTATACCACACTTAGCACAAAAATAAATTATTAGAATTTTAGTTGAAGCTAAGAGTAGACGATCAATATACGAATATCGAGTATAAAGTGAGCTATTTTGATTTTGAAAATTTCCAATCCCAAGAATAGATTGAAAACCGTTAATTTTTTGAAAATTGAATCCTAATTGTACTTACTACGACTTGTATTAATATCCGCCTTTCTCGTCAAGAGCAGGATGGCAAACCCCATCTGATACCAAAATGTAACACCTGTCTCCTCTATTCTTGAGAGAGCATGTCACCAACCCTAACATACGACTCGTGTCTCCAATAAACTCTAATAACCAACATAAACCGACTAATATAACAATGTCTCATAAACGTTAGGAAAATTTAAAACAACAAGTGAAATAAAAACACGGAAAATGCGATAAAACCCAAAAGCATTTGATTCAATTAAGCGTCCATCTACTCGGTAGGCTCATACGAAAGTAGGGGAAGAAGGAGGAATGAGTAACAAGGGAGTCGCTAAGTGAGGTATGGGATGCTAAAGCGTAAGTCCAAATACACGGCCATAGTCTCCAAATAAAGAAGTCTACCCTTAACCTGCACAATCAAACCCCAAGCAATGTCCTACGCGACACCCGTCAGGACTAGAACCTCTGGTGTTTCCTAGTAGATGGGACTCAAACCCACCATCTAACACATTGTCTCCCGACGGGACCCGAACCCCCAATATCACATACTATATGTGACTCGAACCCACCATCTAACACATCATCACCCTGCGGGACTCGAAACCCGATATCACTACTAGATGGGACTCGAACCCACCATCTACCTACTCAATATATATAAATATATATAACACAAACACTTAACATTGATCAGCAAACATATGGATTGAATCATCTTTCATACCTCCAATTTAACAAACAAAAATATCATAGACTCGATCAGAGATAATGAAATACATTCATGTACTCAACTAATATATAAGGAGGTTATAGACAAATTTCGAGAACTTACAGAATACTCTCATCCTAGCCTAATCAAACCTGGGAAAAGACGATTGGAGAATAACAGTTAAAGCGGTTGTGGTTGAGGAAACGCCACTTCAGAAGACTATGATTGGAAATAGATTTTCCATAAGTATATTGTTGGGAATGTCCTGAAATCTATTGTACTTGCTCTGAGATAAAGTCGTATTGTCGAGATGAGACAATCATATGACACTGGGCAGTCATAATGCTTTGCTAGAAGCCACTTATGATCAATGAGTTTAGAACTCATTGCTAGTGTTATATGATCCTACAGGGTCACACACCTAAGCAAACTGGATGTCAAAGACGAGGTTGATCATTAATGTAATGATCTAGTGAATGCACATTTGATATGCATTCGGTATCGAAATTCTGGGGCCGTGTCGGTCGACCTCGCGGATTAACCAGATTAATACGGTTTAATCGTTGGTTAATTCCGTTGTGGTTTAAGTCGACATATATAAGATATATGGTCGACCTAAACTCGATCTCAACCTAATTCACAGCCACCAGAACTAGAAAAGAAACCTCTCAATAGATTAGATCTCTATAGGCACTAGCATCCCTTCTGTTCAGTTTGTGTGCGTGTGGATACCAGTAGAGGCGCAGCATTTGAGGCACTCTAGATCTCGATTATCTGCAAATCTTCCGCTGCTAATCACCAGGTAATTCTGAGATCCCAATGATTCGATTACATGACCCCTAGATCCTAGGCTTGGAATTCAGACCAGGGTTGCCTAATTGGATTAGGAACTGCTAGAAATTCCTTCAGTGGTATCAGAGCTTTAGGGTTCCATTGAATCTGTAGTATGTTGATTAGATTAGTTGAATCTGAATCTGTGTATGGTTGATACAAACTTGCTAAAATTCGTTTTCATGAAAACCTAGTTTTAGGATTTTTGGCTTGAAAACGATTAGGGTTTATCGCCCTGTGTCGATCGACACCAATCCGGTGTCGGTCGACACAGAATGATAACCTGAACAAATTAGGTTTCGCCTAGTGTCGATCGACACAATAGTTGTGTCGGTCGACACACACCTCGCTAGATTGATGAATCGGTTCAATTGGATTGGACCGGTTATCGAGCTTGGTTAATGATGGCTAAACGCTAAGAATGGTTTAATTGAGATTGGTTTGATTAGGTTGGTATCGACCGATGCTAGTGTAGCATCGATCGACACTGACCGGTCTTCAAAACCGGATCAATTGGATTGATCGGTTATCGCGGATTGTTTTGGTTATTCTGCATCGATCGACACTAAATTAGTGTCGGTCGACATCAGACTCGATGGTTTAGGTTATGGAACCTAAAATCACAGAACCAAAGCAAGATAAATCAATTAATTAGAAGAATTAAAACATAATAAAACTGAATGTTTTATATGGTTCCGTTCCTCAACAAAATATCAAGTGATACTGGATGTCTTTCCAATCTTGTCAACTGTCAAGACCCATTTAATTGTGTGATAGACTTGCAGTGCAAGATGTCCACAATTTCATGAGTAAGACAGAGGTAATCGTGTTGATGGATTTGCAGTGAAAGACATCGACAATTACATGACTTAAGAGATTGGTTTACTTGACTGGGCCATCAAAATCGTTTTGGGCTCAGAGACATCAGGTGGATTGGGCATGAGATGTCGATCCACAACCAAGAGTTATATTGGATATAACTAGCAAAGTTGTTGCTTACCTAGATAGCTAAATTTGGGTGATAGCCAGTGGCTCACTCAAGTTTAGTGAAGTATGGGTCTTGGATCATTATATTCATCTGAGGAAACATTGTTTGAATATAATGCGAGTTTTCTTAATAGTTAAGACTTCTCACTTCTTGAACATCATAACTTAAACCTCCCTTGTTTTTCAGCTATGTCTAGCACAAACCATCGTAACAATTTCTCCCTGCGATCCGTCCTTGAGAAGGACAAGTTAAATGGATCAAACTTTCTTGAATGGTATCGGAACTTGAGAATCGTTCTCAAACAGGGGAAGAAGGACTATGTCCTTGAGAAAGTTCTCCCCAAGAAGTACCGAGCCAATGCCTGGCAGTCAGAAAAGGATGCTTGGGATAAGCATTCTAATGATGTGGTGGATGTGAGTTGTGTCATGTTGGCTACCATGAACTCGGAATTGCAGAAGCAATATGAGTACGTGGAGTCGCCAATAGAGATGATCACTGGCCTGAAAAGTATGTTTCAGGAGCAGGCACGAACTCAGAGATACCAGACGGTTAGGTCTCTGATTGAGTGCAAGCTACCAAAGGGCAGACCAGTTAGTCCTCATGTTATTAAGATGATGGGTTATATTGATAACCTAGGGAAACTGGATTGTCCCATTAGTCAAGAGTTTGCTACTGACATCATTCTACAGTCACTGCCTTCAAGCTATGATCAATTTGTTATGAACTATAACATGAACAACTTGACGAAGACGTTGACTGAATTGCATGGGATGCTTAAGACTGCTGAACCTAACATCAAGAAGGACACCCCAGATGTCCTTATGGTACAAAAGGGTAAAAAGTTTAAGAAAATTGGTAAGAACAAAGGTGATGGCAAGACGAGCTCGATTGTGAATCCAAGCGAGTCTGACCATGCTCCGAAGGTTAAAACCAGTCCTTCTGAAGATGTTAAGTGCCGTTATTGTAATGGTTATGGACATTTGAAAAGAAACTGCAATAAATTCATGGAAGATTATGAGAAGCTGAAGAAGACGTACGAGATTTCTTCTTCAGATATTTATGTTATAGACGTAAATGTCACTTCTTATAGTTCTACTTATTGGGTATTTGATACCAGCTGTGGTACTCATATTTTGTAAAAATGTGCAGGGCCTGAGCAAAAGTAGGACTATGGAGAAAGGACAAGTGGATCTACGCGTGGGAAATGGAGCAAGAGTTGCTGCATTAGCCGTAGGAGTATTTCATTTGTTTTCTTTTATGGCATGTTTTGAACTTAAAACCGCTACTATGTACCTGCTATGAGCAGAAAGATTATTTATATTCCTTGTTTGGATATGGAAGGATATCAGTTTTCAAATTAAGAATAAGTGTTATTCATTTGATTACAGTGATATATTTTATAGTAGCAATCCATTAGAGAATGGACTTTATGTTCTAAACAAGAATGTGCCTAACTATAACATTAATACCAAGAGATTCAAGTCAAATGATACGAATCGAACTTCTCTCTGGCATTGTCGTTTTGGGCCACATAAATGAGAAATAGATGCAGAAGCTCCATAGTGATGGGATTTTGGGCTCATCTGATTATGAATCATAATGAGTAAAGTGAATCTTGTTTATTGGGTAAAATGACGAAGGCCCCTTTCAACAAAGGTAGTATCGATCGACACAAACGGTGCGTCGGTCGATACATGTTGCGAACGAACAAAATGAAAGGGCCAGAGGCTTATTGGGCTTTATACATACAGATGTATATGGGCCGATGAACACTAGTGCTAGAGGAAATTTTCAGTACTTCATTACCTTTACTGATCTTTTCAGTAGGTACAGTTATGTCTTATTTATAAGACATAAGTCAGAATCTTTGAAAAAGTTCAAAGAGTTCCAAAATGAAGTACATAATCAATTTGACAAAGGTATTAATGCTCTACGATGAGATCATGGAGGTAAATACTTAAGTCAAGAATTTAGTGATCATCTGAGAGATTGTGAAAGTGTTTCACAATTCACTCCTCCCATATCGGACTTTATTAGATATGGTTCGATCAATGATGAGTCACTTGGATCTTCCATTATCCTTCTAAGAATGCACTCTAGAAATGTCTGAGTTTACATTAAATAGAGTTCCATCAAAATCAGTAACAGAGATACCACATGAGATGTGGAATGTAAATGTTTCTGATTTATCCATCATGGAGATTTGGAGTTGCGAGACTTATATAAAACGTTTAATCTCTGATAAGCTCACACCCAAATCTGATAAGTGCTACTTCATTGGTTGTCCTAACAAAACCAAGGCATGTTACTTTTACAACCAGTTCGAGAACAAATTGTTTGTTGCTCGGAACTATGTTTTCTTGAGAAAGACTTTCTTTCCAAGAAGAACAGTGGGAGTAAAAGTACAACTCGAAGAAATTCGAAAATCACAGGAGACTGCTCAACCTGATGAGGAAGAGCAGCAGTTGGATTTACAAAGAGTTGTAGAACCTGCAACTGTGGATCCTAAGGTTTGCAAGGATCTGGTGAATGTATATTCGATGTACATTCAAATGCGAGTTTCGGAAGAAGTGTCGATCGACACAAACGTTGTATCGATCGACACAGACCGCGAACCAAAATATTTTGGTTTATGACTTAATTAACCACGGTTTGAATCCTGGTTAATTAGGTCATGGTAAAAGTATACATATGAGATATGTGTGCGTGACTTTTACAGAAAACTGAAGCCCGCAGATCCGAAAGGATCCGTCACGAACCCGAGAAATGTGGATTTCTCGTAACCAATTGCCGTGATCTATTGATCATTAAAAGTGACGGGCCTGCGAATTTTGAAGAAGCAATGATGGGCCTTGACTCCGAAAATGGCTGAAAGCCGCTGAACCCGAAATGGGATCCATGTCACAGAACCAAGTATGACTTGGGTTGATTTACCCGATGGTGTAGAAGCCATTGTGAGTAAATGGATTTTCAAGAAGAAAAGTTGACATGGATGGTTATATTCAGATGTACAAAGCTAGGTTGGTGGCAAAAGGTTTCAAGTAAATTCATGGTATTAACTGTGAAGAAACCTAATCCCAGACACCGTGCTTATGTCCATTCGGATTCTCCTAGCAACCGCCACTCATTATGATGACTGGCAGATGGATGTGAAAACAGTTTTCCATAATGGAATTCTGGAAAAAGGATGTGTACATGACACAACCTGAAATTTTTCATTGAAATTAATGAAGCTAGGAAGATATGCAAGCTTCACCGATCCATTTATGGATTGAAGCAAGCATCTCGGAGTTGAAATCTTCGTTTTGATGAAGTAGTCAAAAGTTTGACTTTATCAAAAACAAAGAGGAACCATGTGTTTACAAGAAGACTAGTGGGAGCGCAGTTGCATTTCTAGTATTGTATGTTGATAACATACTACTTCTCGGAAATGAAGTTCCATCGTTTCAGTCTATTAAGACATGACTCGAAAGTTGTTTTTCGATAAAATTATGGGAGAAACCGTATACATTCTTGGAATAAGAATCTATGGAGATAGATTGGGCAAGCTAATTGGATTGTGTCAAGACACTTATGGTGATAAGGTCTTGCACAGGTCCAGTATGCATGATTCCAAGAAGGGCTTCATGCAAATGACTCTTGTTATTACTCTTTGCAAGACGCAGTGTCTTTCGACACACGCTGAGCAAGGGCGAATGAGGGTCAGGCTACTGCTAAAGGCATTAGATGTCTTAAGATGTGATCTTAATTTTAGTGGGAGTCGTTGTTGTTAACTTTAGTTATGATATGATGTTCGTATAAACATAATTTGATTATGTTATTGAAATCTGACATCTGTATTATTTAATAATGGTTATTAAATAATAGTCCCAAAGTAATTTATGATATTTTATAGGTCATCAAGTATGTGACTTGATCATGAAACCCTATAGATAATAAATGACATAAATTATGTTGGTCCCTGGTCGAGGTTGTTGAAGTGGGACGTTAACAACCGCGTGAGACTAGTATGTGAGGTGACTGATGACTAAGTTTCATGGAGTCATTAATAAGAGTATTAAAGTCAATCACATAGATGTGTGTTGGAGAACACAGGATCGGACATGACCCACTGATGAGAACTCTACGGGATAATTATATAAGTGTCATGAGAGTTTTCATTACGACTATAGAGTATAGTCCTTAAACCTGAGTTCATCATGTTTTCTTACATGTGAATTGGTCCGCTTTAACCTTGTCAAACGTCAGCCGTAATTGGTGACTATAAAGGCATTGATTGGGCGTATCATGAAGCGAGTGAAGAAACAGGGATGGAACAAGATGGGATTTGTCCCTCCTATATAACAGGAGATAAATATCTCAGGGCCCATCGAAGATTTGATACTGAGAAATGTGTGGCCACACTCAAACGAGGTGATTGTCAGTCGTTTGTCTTGTCAGTATAAATCGGAGTTCGATGAACATGATCTTGGCTAAATAAGGGTGATACAGATCTTGCCTTATGCCAGATCGAGATATAGTGACGAAGGGATTATGAGAATAGATGATTCCAGTACAAGTGGGAGATTGTTGGGAATGTCCTAAAATCTATTGTACTTGCTCTGAGAGAAAGTCGTATTGTCGAGATGAGACAATCATATGACACTGGGCAGTCATAATGCTTTGCTAGAAGCCACTTATGATCAATGAGTTTAGAACTCATTGCTAGTGTTATATGATCCTACAGGGTCACACACCTAAGCAAACTGGACGTCAAAGACGAGGTTGATCGTTAATGTAATGATCTAGTGAATGCACATTTGATATGCATTCGGTATCGAAATTCTGGGGCCGTGTCGATCGACACAGAGAATGTGTCGGTTGACACAACTCGCGGATTAACCAGATTAATACGGTTTAATCATCTGTTAATTCCGTTCTGGTTTAAGTCGACATGTATAAGATATATGGTCGACCTAAACTCGATCTCAACCTAATTCACAGCCACCAGAACTAGAAAAGAAACCTCTCAAGAGATTAGATCTCTATAGGCACTAGCATCCCTTCTGTTCAGTTTGTGTGCGTGTGGATACCAGTAGAGGCGCAGCATTTGAGGCGCTCTAGATCTCGATTATCTGCAAATCTTCCGCTGCTAATCACCAGGTAATTCTGAGATCCCAATGATTCGATTACATGACCCCTAGATCCTAGGCTTGGAATTCAGACCAGGGTTGCCTAATTGGATTATGAACTGCTAGAAATTCCTTCATATACATCCATAATGGACTTTCCATAAATAGACTTTTTATAAATTGAAATTTCTCGAAAAGGAAACTTTCCTAAAATATATTTAGGGTTTTCGATGGGCAGAAATTTTATTTAGAATGAAGAAGCAATAAATTTCCTACTATAGCACAAAATGTCAATCGGAAAGCATATCTAAAAAGATGGGTCCAATAGCTTCGCATCATTATGTGAATCGCTCTCTTGTTCCTCCTAGTTCACCGACAAAACGCTTTCCAAGCTAGTTGTTTGTAGATCCGATTTTCATAGATCCTTCAAATTTCAGATTGATAAAATTTGATTTGCCCATTCGTTTCTCTTTTTTCCCAAAATGCGTCTGATCACTTATCCGGACTTTCTGGAAAAAAGAGACTTGAGGCTACAGATTAATAGGTTGATTGACTCATGTTCCACATAGTTCTTCAGAAAATCGCTTCAAAAGTTGAAGATAGATTTCATGACGAAATTTCGACAGAATTTCGCCGAAAATATTTATGGACAAAAATAAAAGAAATAAGAAAAAGTTATTCTTAAGAAAACTCATCTAGAATTTACCTTAGAAAATTTGAGTTTTGATGGACCTAAAAAAGGAAATAACATAAATTTAAAAGATTAGGTCATTACAGTATTTGTTTTTTTGAACTAGGTTGTTACAGTATTGTTGAAACTTAAATTTAAAATGATTGAATCTAAATTTTTTTCTTCTAAAAATTTAAAATGCTAAAAAATCCTATTTTATAATAAAAATGATAATAAATTTGCTTGTAGAATTTGTTTCTCCTATTTAAAAATAACTCACCATAAATATATTTTGAAATAATCTAGGCGAGCTAACTCATGTGCAATACAATATGTAAACTGATTAGTTTATAAATTGACCACTTCAAAGTGACTCAACCATAAAAAATACTCATTACATTTAACAATAAGTGTCGTTTTAAAATTTTTTTTTTTTTTAAATTAGTATTATTTTAGATTTGAAATGTAACTTTTAGCATAAACTGTCTAATTCAACCTTACTATTAATCAATAAAAAACAATGTTAAGATTCAAATTAGTTTTAGGGATATGATATATTTTAATATTTTTTAATTTATGTAAAAAATACTAGAATGCATAGCTACGTTAGTTAAGAAAACATGTATTTTGGAATAACATATATTATTTTGTGTATAACTTTGGGTTATGTGACTCCACATAGTTTAACGTAACTGTTTCTAGAAATTATGGGTTGGCCTTCTGACTGAAAAAATTAAATGATGTCAAAAAAATTCAAAAGAGAACTGTGTGATGTAGAGTAAAGTCCACTTCTGCACAAATCAAATGCATAGTTACATTAATGTTACTTTGTCATTGTACCAATTAATATATACATAATTGTATTTTTTATTTTTTTGACATCGTATACATTATTGTATTCGAGGAAACTTCTCATTTAATTATAATGTTTTTTTAAATGAAGGATACATATAATAGACATGGTTGTATGCCTATATATATGGGTACACTTACATTTACAAAGGACACATGCAGGGCCATGTGAAGAGCTCTAAGCAAATTTAATGCGACTGTTCCTCTGAGGATACCGTTAGTTATTATTTCTTTTATCCTTAATCTTTTTTTTTATCTTTTCAGTTTATTTTATTTCCCAATTATCACTCTCCCTTTCTTATTCATCATATTAATTTTGTTAATCACAATTTAATTAGGTAGATGGCAATGAAGAAGACTGAATCTGTTAAGTAAATGTCAATGACGTCAATCATTAATTGTTAAATATGGTTTAAAAGAAGTTTTTATTCGACTTTACTCTTAGGTGATATTAACGTGTTAGAACTTCCAGATAATATATCACACGTTTGTATGACAAAAATATAAACTAAATTAAATGTTCACAAAAACAATAACATGTATATATATATATATATATATATATATATATATATAATATAAAATCATGTTTCCATGTCAGAAACGCGTTACTCAACGAGAACAATTCGACAAAAAACTTATTGGTTAAAGACTGATATATAGTTACATTTTTGTAAAGATAATTTTGATTCGAGGAAACTAATAATATATATATGATTATTTGGCATCGAACTCTCAGTTACTATATGAAGAAGTAATAATTCACAGAGCTAACAGTAATATTTGGATGATTTATACTATTAATATATAACGATAGCTAGAAGGGGAGGGGCTGATAGATTTTGATTCGAAAATTAAATTGTAAAACAAAAGTGGACCACTAATGAAAGCAGTGAAAGCTATACAGACACTGTGCGGCACATGTATCCCCCTTCCCTTTTGCAATATTTTTTCTTTTATTTTTTACGTATTTGAAAAAAAAACAAAACATCTTTTTTTTTTTTTTTTTTGGCAAATGTCCAATCCAGAATCAATTAATAAATAGGATTACAATCAATTAAATAAAGTCCAATCCAGAATTCCAAATGGGTTTGGTACTTAAAACAAAACCCAACATTTAAAGTCCAAAAAAGTCCAACGAATTTAACCTAAAACTAAGGTGCCGCCGCCTAGCTAGAGTGAGACTAAACCGCCATAGACCAAAACCAAAAATCACCGCCGAGATCGCCACCACCAGCTAACCAAGACCGGAAAGAGACTACGCCGTGAATCGGCCGACAGAGAAACAGATAAAGACCTTGAGGAAGGGATATCAGATCCGGCAAGTTGACTCCGTTCACGCTTCTTCGCTCGAGCTTACCAGGAGACTTCGAACCTTCACGCGTCACCAGCTACCCTCCTCACCGCCTCAAACTGACAACTCGCATGACACCGACCGTGCTCTTCCGAAGAGACAGACTGCAACAAGTAGAGGGAAACTAAAACCGCGCGACACCTACCAGCCTTGAAGAAGCGTCACCAGCCCCTTCCTCAAAAGGACCAGATCCGCAGAGACCAAGAGACACCGACCACCGTAGATCCAAAGCCATGCACACCGGAGATCTAAGACCCACCACCAATAACACTGAGCATAGATAAGAACCAAGGGTGAACAAACAAGGGCGAAAAGAGACAAGGGGGAGATGGATCTACTCACACAACCGGCAAAAACGCCGGTGAGGAGAGACCGCCTGAGCTAGAAGGAAAGAGGCGAAGTTAGAGAGAATGGAGAGAGAGGAGAGAGAAGGGGACGATTGACCCGGTTGGACCTTATCGATTAACGGAATCAAAACAGAATATTTAACGCATTCGAAATGAGATTATATAGAAAATAATAAATCTACACAGAGAAATCAAGGCTTCAGAGGAAGAAAATAGAATGCATTTCGTAAAAAAAGTTGTAAATTGCTTCATGATTAATGCTAAGTAGTACGCATATTTTAAAGTAATAAATATACATCAACAAATATATATGTATATACACACTACAAGAAAATAAGGATCTTGGGAGGTCACTTTTTGTTGTAAATTTGACGTAAAATGACGTTTGGGACGAGTTTACGATGAATGATATTTCATCGTTAAACGTTCGACGTAAATCAATATTCGATGTAAATCCATCATAATTTACGTCGATTCAAAATTCGAAGTTAATTCGTCGTAAAACGATTCATCGTTATACCAATTCCTTAATTAGTTGTTAATTACTTATAAATTTTACATCGATTTTACATCGATATACCAATTCCTATTTTCCGTGGAAAAAAAGGAAATACTAGTATATTTTAGGACGTAAAATTGACCTTAAAGAAACGTTATTAATTCGACGTAAACAATGATGTCGTTAATTCGACATAAATGTTTATGTCATTATTTTGACGTAAAACAAAATGTCGTTAATTCAACGTTAAGTTTACGTCGAATGAACGACGTTATGTTTTACGTCGAATTTACATACATGTTGTAAATTTTATAAAAATAAATAATTTAATATTTATAATATTTTTTAATTCAAATATTAGACTAAAAATTAATATATAAAACAAAATATTATATAAATTAAAATATTTTACAAATTTAAAATAGAAATAATATACTACATTAAAAAAGTATTCCGATCTAGTACATCCCTAAATTCAGTTCACCTAAATACATCTCGGTGGGATCTTCAGCTATCTCGGGGACGGATGATTGTTCCGGCTCATCCTCACCCATTGTGCCGAAACTCTGTCATTCTGCCTGTTTCTTTGCCTTCAAAGCCTCCGCTAGTTTCAGATTATCCAGAGCTAGGATCTCGAGCATCATTTTCCAACTATCGATCTCCTTTTGCTGTGAAGCCACTACAACCTTTGTATCTGCCAACTCTGCTCGTAGTTGGGTCGGATCTTTAAATGTAGTCCGTCTGGAGCTAGAGTATATTCAAGAGGAGTGTTTTGGATGGATCCTAATCCGAGAATCCGTCCTTTCTTCTTCGGAGTCACCTGCAAAACCCCAAAAAAATATATAAGTTAATTAATAAATAATTATTTTACTATATATTTATATTTAGAAAATTAAATTTAACACAACAAAATAATTACCTCAGTGAAGATAAGGTCTTTCTCCTGGGTAGTCAACTGAACCTGAGTACCTTCAGGAGTAAGTCGAGTCTTCTGCTCCTTGACTCGCGTCATTGCATTGTTGTAGATCTGCTCCGCCGCCGGACTCACAAAATCTTTGTTTGACTTATGCGTATGAGTACTCTGTAAACATCGTTTAACGATGTAAGCTCCGCCGTCAGCATGAAAAAAAAATTAACAATTAACATTAACAAAATTAAAAATTAGAAATTAATGATATTAAAATTAAATATCAATTACTTACCATAATGATCCGTCTGCCGGCACACGAAATCTGGTCGGAGGTATGCGGCATTGGCAGACGCCCATCCGGTCCCTAGTGTTTCGCGCTGAGGAACACTTAACGGACTTCAGCTTGGAATGCGGGTCCATCCAAAACCGCTGCAGACCGTTTTAAACCTCGAACCAGAGGTACGGCGGTCGTCATGCATCTCCCTTCGTGTTCCACTTCCTCTTCCAGTTGCACACCGTATTGTTGAGCCGAGTTAATGCGTTCTTCATGAATATCTTCTCTACGGTTCCGTTAGCCGCCAAATCCCAATGTCATTTTGCTATACCAAAAAACAATTGTTAAATAATTTTTCAAAAAATAATTAGCATATATAAATATTTAAAAAAAAATTAGAACTTACCGCAAAACATTTGTACAAAGTATCTCAGACTGGCTGATCGACTTGGCTCCAATTGGCGTGCGGTTTTGAAAAATATCATTTAGTTGTGTCGGACACACTCCGGTCCAACACAATTATCCAACATAAACCTACAAAATAAAACCCATATGATTATATAATAATAATTAATTTTATTATTTAAAATTAAACAAAAAATAATTATTACCAGTAAGTGTTTGGCGGTCTATCAGGATCTAGTCGTGGCCCGGTAGTGCTAGCAGCTGCTCGACCGTATAATCAGTGTATGGATGAGGCTGGTTCGAAGCAAGAGGTGCATCGGACTCGTACTCTGGAGGCGGCGGAGTAGGAGGGAAAACTCGTGGGTGCAGAACCGTAGGAGGAACTGATGTCTGCGGAGGTGAAGCGTCGGGCCTAGTAATCGACTCCGTAGCAGATGACCTTGATGGACGCTGAGTTTGGCTCCCACCACTCGTCCCGGGTATATCATTCGTCGTAAGCATAAATGTATGCATATAAAGCCTCTTCGAAGCACGTCGAGCACCCATATCTATAAACATACTAAAAAAATATAAATTAGCTTGTTCTCTAACTAAACATATTTTAATTATATAACTATCATCACCCTAAAACATTTCTGAATTATGTACCTAAACATTTCTCAATTTCGTACTTAAACATTTCTAAATTCCATACCTAAACTAACCAATTAACTATATTATATAATTAAACAATTAAAAGTATTAAAATAAAATTAAATTAAAAATTACCTCAAATTTCAGAGGAGAGAGAGAGAGAGAGAGAGAGAGAGAGAGAGAGAGAGAGAGAGAGAGAGAATAACGGAGAGAAGTGAGCTGTGTGCGGAAATGAAGAGGTTTTAGGGGCATTTATAGATTTTGGATTAGTGACAAAATCAACGTAAATTTTACGTTGATTTTGCGACTGTCAATGCAAATTCGACGTAAAAAAATTTAGTGCAAAAATGTTTCCGCGCACGTGGAATGGTTCGCGCCTAAAATTTGGATATCGACATTAATTCGTCTCTAGTTAGCGACGAGTTTACGACTAATTTTGGTACTCGACGTAAATTTGAAGCTAAATTTAGCGACGAATTGCCAACCTTTTTAGATTTAGGATTTATGCTCTATATTCTTAGGGTTTAATGTGTTGGGATATAGGGTTTATAATTTCAGGTGTTAGGATTTAAAGTTTATTATTTCAGATGTTACGGTTTAGGGTGTTAAATATATATTTAAGGTTTAGGTTTTAACAATATTAATTTGGGGTGTAAGGTTTATAATCTTTATTGGGACGATTTTACGTATTCGAAATTTGGTTGTAAAACGACGTTATATACATCAAATTTACGAGTAAATTAAAATTTTGTTGACATTTCACTGTAGATTTAGGGTATAGGGTTATTAAATATGTTACAACTTTTCTGATTAGGTGTTTTGAATGTGTTTTTGACTTTGGATATTATCTACATTTGTATTAAATAAATAAAAAATCAATAGTCTAAGTCGACATCGTAAATAACATACAGAGTTGTATGGATTATATATAAGAGTATTTATGTAAGTGAATTGAGTGTTACCATAAGCATTCAGTTTTTTTTGGTGCTATTAATTTGAATTGGTTAATACTCGATTTTATTAAGGGTTTGTTGTTAACGAATTCGTAATCAGTTCTTTTATACTTACATCGTATTTACAACGAATGGACGTAAATACGTCGCTATGTTTATTTTTCTTTCAAGAAACATTACGATCTTATTTCATAATTTCAGTCTTATAGACTCCAAAAAAAAATTCTATTATTCTCTGTGATGATTCTAAACAAAATAGTTCGGTGTAAATCCTTTACTCATTAAGTGACGCCAAACCTTATTGCTTTTGATTAGTTTAGTATTCATACAAGTCCGGAAAGGACACAACATTTTTCCGCTCGTTTGCAGTGCTTGATTCATGAAAATTTCAACTCCGCTAAGAAACTCTTTTGTGACCAATCCTTCCGCATCTTTATGTTGATGCATCCAACTTCGTTGCTTGTATATCGACAGTTTTTAACAAAGAAATTGGGAGAATATGGTTTTGGTTTATGTATATCTTGTTTGTATGATGGGTATTTATAGGAAATTTTGCTAAATATTCCAATGAATTTGCATTATTTGCCAAATTTTCCATTTAACGAAAAAATGTTTGGCATTACGTCGAATTTACGATGTTTAGACGTAAATCCGATCTTATATGTATATATTTAAATAAAGAACTCCATAACTTTACAACTACAAGACAATTTTTTATTTGAACAAACATTCAACAAGACAAAACATAAGCTCACTTTTATTCTTCGCCAGAGTTTGTTAGTGAATCATGATCTGAGTCATCATTCTCAGACTCAACATCATCATCATCGTCGCTCCATTCTATTTCTCCAGACTGACCTTCTTCTTCAGTATCATTTGGGAGATGATCGAATTGCCGATTACGAGGATCTATAAGTAAAATTTCATATGTACTCTCGTGTGGCATGGCAACAAACTCATAACTATCTTGTTGCATTGACGGCATTTTCTCTACCCTGATTATACCCTAGGTGCAACTGTTATAATTAACAACCAACGAATCCCACATGTCCGTGTTCGCGGATACGGTAGAAAAGTGACTTGTTCCGCTTGTGAGGCTAATATGAACGGTTCAATTTTTTGTACCGTCTTGCTGCATTAGTGTCCACAACTCCGATATTTTTAACTCGAACTCCTCGTCTAATAACAGGGTCGAACCAATCACATTTGAAGAGGATGGTTTTCAAGTTAATCAATCTCGGGTACTCAATCACATAAAAGCATGTCTCGTCTCTAACACATACACCATAGTTTGTAGTTGTACGATGTTGGCCATACTTGTATGTGTAAAAGACATAACCGCGTTTGAAATACATTGGTGCAGTCGTTATCTTGGCAATGGGACCCAAAAGCAAATCGTGCAACCATGGGGGATACTGAGGATCACCGAAATTCACCTAATTATAATAGAAACACAGAAGGTGTTAATAATTACTAAAGATAAATTAAGTATTATTCAAGTAGACATTAAACTATTAACTAAGCCAACATACTTGAGTTCTCCACCAAGTGGCAAAATGTTGATCTTTCCGTTTGTTTATCTCATTGTCCAAAACGCCATATATAGCCTCTCGAACCTGCTATTCAAATAAGCTGAATCATAAACATATATATGAGTATATTACTTAATCAGTAATTAATAAATAAGGAAAGTACTTATAACTACCTCTCAAGAGGACGAAGTAACTCGTAGTTTAGAAGAATGTAAGTATGTGCGATATGGTTGTCATTCGGGCTACTCTACCAGCATGATCTCAGTTTAACACTTAGACGACCAATTGGTGAGAAGATTTCTTGAACATTTTCAATAAGATATGTTCGTACAACACCGTCATCATCATATCGCTACGGTCGTCTTTTACATGTCCGGAGTTTTGAAGCAAAATAGCAAGATGTGAAGTGAGAAGTTTCTTCAGTTAGACTTCTTGCCGCAATAGACCCAGGTACCTGTGCTAGATTCTTCGCCTTCCCCTTTAAATGTTTCATGAAACATTCAAAATGATACATCCACCAAAATTGAACAAGTCAATCTAGTTCTTCTTCATGTGGGAGATGGATAAGGAGATGTTCCATAACATCAAAACGGTCGGCAGAAATATCTTCTCCAAATTGCATAGTAGTATTGGAACATTTTCCTGTAGTTTTGTAATGACATCTTCCAATAAAGTGCGGGTACTGAGATCTCGAAAAGTTTATATACATGCATTCACATTAACTCTTATTATAATACAATTTTAAATTCTACAAACCATAATATGTTTAATTAATCGTACTTAATGTACATACCCGAAACTGTGTCATTCACTTTTTCTAGAAGGAGCTCGGTAAAAGCTTAAGGGAGTAGTAGTTGCATAAATACATGATAGTCATGACTCTTCATTCCTGAGAATTTTTTTCCAGGCTCAACACATTTCGAAAGATTAGAAACATACCCATCTAGAAAGCACACATCCGCGGATACCCTATCAACAATGCTGATTTAGCTTCCAAAGAAAACCAAAATATAGGAACTGGTGCAACCCCACTTCCTTGAATATGAAACTTAGTTCTTGAACAGATTTCAGGCAAGTTTAACCTTGACTATACACTATCTTTAGTTCTTCCCGGAACGTTCAACACTGTATTCTGATGTTGTCGAAGAAGTTTTTCTCAATGTGCATCAGATCCAAATTGTGTCTCAACAGATGATCTTGCCAGTAAGGTAGATCCCAGAAAAACTTTTCTTATGCCAATTATGTTGTTCACGTATCCGCCAGGCATAATAGCAGGTGTGTGCCAATTTCTTCCGCGCCTCATTGTCCCTTGTGCACCAAAATGATCAATTTGGTCTTCTATATTTTATCCGGATTGATTAACCGGCTGCGACAGACGTACAACTTTTTTTTTCTAAACAATTTCTTTTTTCTCCTGTATGGATGGCTGCTAGGTAGAAAGTGGCGGTGACAGTTAAACCAAAATATTTTTCTACTGTGCTTCAGTTGAACCGCTTCTGTCTGGTTCATGCAATAAAAACAAGCTAATCTTTCATGTGTAGTCGAACCTGATAACATGCCATATGCCGAGAAGTCGCTAATCGTCCACATAAGAACCGTATTCATCGTAAAATTCCTTTTCTTCGAACAGTCATATGTTCTAGCACCGGTGGACCACAATTGCTTCAACTCATGAATAAGGGGCTGAAGAAATACATAGAGTGACTGCTTTGGATACTTAGGACTTGTGACCAAAATACTCAAGAAAAAAACTTCTCTTTGTATGCACATATTTGGGGGGGAGATTGTAAGGTGTCAATATTACCGGCCACACAGATTATTGGCTGCCAGATATCCTAAATAGACTAAATTCATCCGTGCAAAGACCAATGCATACATTTCCTACTTGTCTAGCAAATTAAGGATGTCCCGTCTTAAAGTGCTTCGACACCTTTTCATCTGAAGGATAAATGATTGCCCCATTTGTCTATGAATGCTCAGCATGCCATCCCATTGAAGAAGTTGTTCTTTCAGGCTGAAACATATGTTGCAACCTTTCCGTTATAGGAAGATACCACATCCATTGGTACATTACCTTGGTACGTCCACTTCCTTGCGGCATATACCTTGGTTTCCCACAAAAACGACACTCGTGCAGCCAAATTATCCTCCAGTATATACTCTTTAAAAAGATCCGCTCAATCATCCATGCAAACCTCAGCTAAGTTATGATCAGTTTTAATGTTCATCATCCTAGCTGCCAATGATAATTTTTACAAGACTTCTCTACATCCGTTGTAAAGGGGCTGATTTGCTGCGTCTAACATATCATAAAATCATTTGGCATCTAAGTTGTTTCCTCAACAACAACATTCTGACCATTACTTATTGTTTCATGAAATGCATTTGTAACCATATAATGCATCCTATCATGCTCATGGTAGCCATGCTTCCTGTAATAACCAAATTGATCATGATTAACATGCACTTCATTTTCAGGCTGAAAATTGCTACGACTACTACTTCATGCATTATGCTCACTATGGCATTCTCCGTGTTGATACCAAATAAAATAATTCAGTGTAAAACCTATATTCAATAAATGACGCCAAGCCGTTTCACTAGGGATAACTTTATATTCATGTATTTCTGACAAGGCCAAAACATCTTACTGCTTTCCATGGTTATCAATGTTTGGCTTGCTTGATACATGAAGATTTCCACCCCGCTTTGAAACTCTTTCGTCATCACTCCTAATGCATCCTTATGTTGATACATCCAGCTTCGTAATTCGTATATACACCTTTGAAAATGAAAAATTTGTGTTTTTCTCTCTAAGGAAGTTTTTTATATGAAGGGGTATTTGTAGAAAATTTTCAGAATATAGCAACGGATTCGCGACCAAACTTATACATCGAATTTACAACATTTACTTTAACAACGAATTTACATCGAATAAGTGACAAATTTACAACATTTTAATACGTCCCAAAGAACGGATAGACCATAAAAACATGTATGTGTACCAAACAAAATGTTGATTCTATGTTACTTCGCCGTTTATTGCAACTAATATATTTGACGTTAATTCGTCGTAAATTAACATCGAATTTACGACGAATTTATACGGATCCCAAAATAGACGTAAATTCGACATAAAATATATCAATTTTATGTTGAATCTTTTTTCTCGTAAATCCGTCGAATTTTCGTCAAAATTTATTTTCATCGTAAATCCGTCGTAAAACAGACGGTAATTAACGGCGGATTAAATTTGATGTAAATTTTGTCGCAAGAGATGTGTTTTCTTGTAGTGATATCTATAAGTATAATGCTCGATTATCATTCGGCAATATGATCAACTCTATCTCAAATAAATTAAAACAATCGAAAAAGTGATTTCAGTAAAATTTAGTTTTGTATTGTATTTTACTCCTAAATCCAAAATAAATTCTGATTAGTCATACCAATCAATATTGATATTTAAGAATTTGTTTATGTATATAACTATATTGTCACTAACGTTTTTGTAAAACCCTAGATAATTTCTAAGTATATATATTGACACTCTCATTACTGAATAAAATTATCACATTCTATAATATTTTATATGGTATCAAGAGTCATAAATATGTAACATTCCGGCTTACCCTTTCTATGTGTTAGAGAACCAAGAATTTGTATCTTTCTACTTCAATTGTCAATGTGCAGCTTTATAAGACACTTGACATAACATATTAGGATATACAGACTTCAAGAATCTCCAACATCTTCAAAGTAGCAAGGAAATATGAGCGAATAACAACAACATTTCCCCGTGTATGAGCTTTAGATGGGGAAGAACTTTGTATTACAATTTTTAATTCAGATTCTCATGTCTTACATCCCCTAGATCATATCCATTGATCTATGGGGACCATCTTTAGTTGTATCAAACCAAGGGTTTAAACTATATGCAATTTTTGTGGATCATTTCTCCAGATACTCATGGCTTTATCCACTTCCTTCAAATTCTGAATTCTTTTTCAGTATTTGTTGCCTTTTAAAAGATGGCTAAGAATCAAATGAATAATAAAATAAAAGTTTTTCAAAGTGATGGAGGAGGAGAGTTCACTAGTAATAAGCGGAAACAACATTTCTCTATAAAAGAAATAAGTTATTGCATGTATTTTGTGTCCATACACTCCGCAAAAAAAAACATAGTTGCATAAAGAAAATATAGATACCTTGTAGAACTTAGGATGTATATGTTGCTTCATAGACACACTCCACTGAACTTCTGGACTGAGGAGGTCTTTACATCACGTTACCTTGGAAATATCTTACTATCTCATGTATTAAACAACATAAGTTCATATGAAGCATTGTTTCGGAAGAAACCGAATTACTCTTCTATTAGAGTGTTTGGATCAGCATGATATACTTTCCCCAGTCCATTAACACAACATAAGTTTTATATGAGGAATTTACAATGTGCCTTTCTGGGCTATAACAATCAATACAAGGGTTATCGCTTTCTATATCCTCTAACGGAAAAGATCTACATTTCAAGACATTTTATTTTCAAGGAGAAGTTGTTTCAATTCAAAGAACATTATAATCTCTAGTTCCCCACTACCAATCACCATTACAACACCTCTACAGACCAACACACATACATGAAAAACCATTCTCCAAGTGATATTCTAACCGATAATCAGATAGAACATGAACCTGCATCTGAACCTCACAGTTAGAAACCTGTTTAAAATGATCAAATCATGTCCAAGATGTTCAACCAGATGAGACTGAATAAATACCTAATATTAAACAGGCAACAACACTAGTCGATTCCCATTCCATGATAACATGAGCCAAAACAGGAATTCAAAAGCCTAACACTAGGTATGTGCTTCTGACGTCTCGTTATGCTACCGAGGAGCTTAAATGTATTATCTCAGAAATGAAACATCTGGGTTGGAACCAAGCTGTTATGGATGAAATGGGGAGAATACACATGCTTACCACTTGGTTACTTGTCAAAGCTACATAGGATATGAACATCCTCAGTACAAAACGGGGTGTTAAAAATTAAGCTAAAGGCTGGTGGCATTGTGGATAAACTTAAGACGTCTTGTTGTCAAACGCGTTGATCAAGAAAAAGGAGTTGATTATCTTGAAATGTTAAGGCATGCTGTCAAAACTTCTACAGTTAGGTGTGTTCTGAATATTGCAATCACAAAAGACTAGCCTATCAAGCAGTTAGACGTATCAAATGTTTTTCTCCATGGGTAATTACAAAAGCCGGTCTTCATGTTCCAAATGGATGGCTTTGTGGATCAGGATAAACAAACCCACAGATGTCTTCTAACTAATTGGTGTGTGGCTTAAAACAAGTTCCAATGGTATGGTTTGACAAATTCAAATTGATTTGGATTCAGCTGCAGTTAATCGGATCCATATATGTTTGTTTAACATCGCTAAACATGCAACATACCTGGAACCGAAAAACCAAACCAAACTGATAGATGCATAATTTAGGAGTTTTTAGCATCATATTTTAGCATCTTATCAATGTTTCATACTAGTTTCCTTCAGATTTCTTGCATTTTGTTGTTTAGGGAGTTTAAAGTTTTAGTTTGCATTTCTTTGCATGTTCTTGAATGTTTTAGGTACTTTTGGAAGCTTCGGAGGAGTCCTTGGATGCTTGGTGTTTTGGGATGAGTTTGGAAAGTTCAAAGAAGCAAGGAAAATCGAGAAGGAGCCTTAATGTGGCCATCGACCATGTTCCATTGGCTAGCCTAACCCAATGTGCATCCATCGGACGCAAGACATCGACATGCCCCAGCCGATGAAACCAACCATATCAAGAATCATTTCAGCCGTAAGTCTATTGACCTCGACCATCGGGCAAGACCAAGCCGATGGCATGCACTCTCCTCCCATCGGCTCCACAAGCCTGATCGCCAATGCCCAATGATTTCCTCGCAGAGTGTTCCTTCCCATCAGCTGGTTTAGATCGACCATACCGGTCGGATGGAAACCATTTTTGACCAACTTTTATTACCAAAATGCCACTTTGGTCCTAAGAATTTTATGTTTTTAGACCTAAATTTTGAGATCATCTTCTATCTTATAAATTTTCTTTACCTCTTTTAGATTAAAACTTTGTAAACATTTATTTTGAGTATTAATCAAGTACTTTGTTATCTTATTATAATCTTTTCTTCCTAATCATCTTTTCTCACTTCATCTTCATGGATATAGTTGAGAAAACAGTGATTAGTGAGTAGTTCTCTTTGGGTCTTTAAGATGAGGTACATTAAGGCTTGATTAGAGATGATCTAAAGGTGTTTAGTACTTAATTAATGTTAATCATATTCTGTTAAGTTATTCTCTAATTAGGTTGCAAGGAATTTTTGAATCTAGATGTTAGACTTTCTCTTGCCCACAAGGTGTTTGATGAAATGCTTGAAAGAACTTAATTAGAGATTGTGCATGCTTAGCCAATGAGAATTGATGTCTAAGGTGTTTAATAGTCAAATAAACTTGTTTTTCAAGCTTGATTGATTCTTAATCACAATTGATAGATTGATCTTGATTAAGAGTTGATCAAAGAAGATTTTTGCCTACTAATGAATTGAGTTTTTGAGTGAGGATTAAGCTTGCATTGATTGGTGTTATGATATTGAATGCATGTTATTGTGTGATTTGATATTGGGAATGAATAAATTCAAATTAGCATAGAGTAAAAATAATGACAATGTGATTAACTACTTGTTGAGTCATTTAACCTTCTTTGCTTGAGTGTTTGAATGATTAGCGCTTAATTTTGATCATCCCTAGTTAGTCTTGATGCCTTGACCTCATCTTAGACTCTATTTCTCTTATTGTATTATCTTCTTGTTTGCTTCTTTGATCATAGGAACTTAGAATCAATTTAAACTGAATTTGGTTTGGCTTTAGTAATGCATGTATTCTTGGTGTGTTGTTTCATCTCAAGTATGGATTGATGCTTAAATTACGACTATGACATTGTTCATAGGAATTTGAGTAAATAGTTTAAGAATTGCAAAATTCTTTTATCACAAACCACTGAAAAAGAGAATCGAATCTAAACTGACAAAATACTCGAACGGATCCTAAATTTCTATACTTAAAGAACCGGAACCAAACTCGAAACAAGAACCGAAAGGGTACCCGAAATATCTGGAATACAGCTATATATCTAATATAGTAATTATATTTAGACTTAATATAACACGTTTACCCAAAATATATATATATATATATATATATATATATATATATATATATATATATATATATATATTATTTTTGACCAAAATAATTGAAGTACCAAAAATAAGTGAAACATACGAAATTGTTTTGTTATAATTGTCAAAATTTAACAAAATATTATTAAACATAACAAATTTTATTTTATGATTTTTTTGGTACTTAGAACCGAACCGACCTGAACTAAAATTATAAAATACATGAATGAGTTTTATATATTTTGACCTGAAATCCCAAAAACCAGAACAAGACTCGAACGCCCATGCCTATCATCACTCATGAAAGACTCTAGTCTTTCTACTATACATCAATGATATTCTACTACCTAGTATGATCATTCAATCTCTCAACAAAAGATTTTCAATGAAAGATCTTGGTTCACCACACTACTTTTTGGAAGTTGAGATTGGATCTTCTACAAACATGTTGTACTTGCATTAGGTTGCATATGCTACTGATATACTACATCGGTTGGGATGGTAGATTGTAATTCGATGCCAACACATCTTCCACAACATTTGGATAATCTAAATGCATAACCATTTCCTGAACCAATCTATTTCAGAAAATTTGCAGGCAAGTTGCAGTATCTAACTATCATGAGTACATACATTCAATATACAGTAAATTTTGTTTGTCATAGAATGCACAATCCAACAACACATATTTTGGGTTGCTAAAATGTATACGTCAATACATTAAAGGAACTTCAACAATGGGTATTCCTATCAAGAAAAACCAAATATCTATATCTCTGCTTTTTGCGATAGTGACTGGAGATGTTGCATAGAAACACGAAGATCAACCACTGGTTTATGCACTATGGTGGGTTCAAATCTGATATCATGGTCCGCAAAAATACAAGCAACATTTCCAGTGTAGTCATCTGAGGCTGAGTATATATTTCTAACAGCCGCGGATCAAGAGATCCCTTGGATTTCTTTTCTTCTTCGCGATCTTGGAAACTACCAGTATCAACCAACATTGATTATATGTGACAAACTATCAGTCGTCTATCTAACCACAAATCCAGTTCTTCACAACCGTACGAAGCACTTTGACACGAACTACCACTATATACGTGAAAAAGTTTCACTTGGTCATATTGAAACACAACACAACTTTATTTCCTTTTAGCTTGCCGACATCCACCAACCCGCTTCCACAAAAATATTTTGTCATGCTGCGATCCAAATTCGGTGTGTGTTCTTCACCCACTCCAAGTTTGAGGGGGAATGTGAGCAATACTTCATCGAAAACAGAGGATATGCAAGTGGCCTCGAAACAACTAAACCAAAGTTGGCGTAAGAAAAATAAAAGATCCAAGACAAGCCAAGCCTATTCGCCAAAGTCAATCTCGGTCAACGGAAGAAGACAAAAACTGCTTTACCTACAAAACAGAAACTTTGAGTACAACAGAGGAGATGCTCCTCCATAAATATAAATTCAAAGCTCTTCAATCCCTATATAATGACCCATTGTCTACAGTTGCAACAGTTGGACAAGATGTGCTTTTCGATTCTAAATATTTTTGTGGTGTATATAATTTCTTTAATCTTTCTCTTTGAATCATTGAAATACAGTATTATACACAAAGCTCTTTTGTTTCATCTTTTTCACAGTTAGGAAGAGAAGTCAATGATTTTTTTTTTTTGATAAATATGTTAATATCATAAAAAATGAAAAAAGTTTTACAGAATTATAAGACCTACAAATTGTTTCCTTGCAAAAAAAATGATAAAAAGAAGGAAAACAAAGCAAATTGAAGAACAATTACAAATTATCAAGCATTTATCTCAACCATAGTTGCATCAGGGTCAAGAATCGCTTTCTGTGATGCCGGGAATTGATGATGTTGCGCACATCCCTATCTATAAGCTTGAAGATGACTTGCAGTGTGATGCGGCATGAGTTATGGAACATGTTGTTGCGTTGTTTCCATATTTGGTAGATCACAAAATGCAAGACCAGCTTGCGCGGAGGGAGGGAAGTATTGTGTACTTGCTCTGATCCATATAGGATCTCTGACCAGGAGTTGAGTGGTCTCCCACCACGGTTAAGACGCATGAACCTTTTCTGCCAAATTACTCCACTGAATTTGCAGGTAGTGAACAGATGGTCCCTTTTCTATACTTCCTTTTGAAGCAGCATTATGGGTTTGCGATTGCACCCCAATAGAGTAACCTCAATCTCGTGGGCAATCTATTATAGTTTGAAACCCACATATTGAATTTTTGACGTGGAACACACCCCTTGAACCAAATCAGATTATGACATGGTTTTGTATCCATATGTGGCTAAGTTCTTCCCCTCGGATGAGAACTCATTACATTTCACACTATTTACCACCCATTTGCAAGAGTCATTAAGTGCATTAGGGATTGTAACATGGATAGTTGTAAGGTTCATGTGAAGATCGAGTTGAGCCTGCGATCGTGGTGGAGGAATATTTCAAACTCCTCCAGGACAGGCTTCTGCCACCGAGGCATTTAGATGAATCCGCAAGTTCTTGGGACCCTCCGGACCAATCACGGTCATTAGATTTCCCAGAGGTGTCCATGAGTCGTGCTAGCATTTGGCATAAGTTATGAACCGTTGTAATGTGGATCGGAGATCTAAAAGCGCTTTCCATGTCCAAGAGCTGCTAGCATTTTCACCAATCCACCAGAAATTTTTGTTTTGAAGATGGTGGAATCGATTCCATGTTGCCCAAAGAGAAGTACTGTCTGAGAGTAGAAACCACACATATCTCAGACAAAGATTCACATTCCATTCGCCAAATATTCTCAAGCTTAAGCCTCCTTCGTTTTTGGGTAGATAAACAGTTAACCATGCAATATTTGTGCCCTTTCCACTCTCCACATTCCCCGTCCAAAGGAATCTTGAGCACAAGGATTGAATCTTTGAGATACATCCTTTCGGAAGGATAAGTGTTGATATCTATAATATAATTGTTTCGGCGATCACTGTTGCAATTAACTGCATTCTCCCAACGAAAGAAAGCGTTTGAGCCGCACATGATCTAATCCTCTTATTGATGTTCTCAAGGAGGCAGTCATGGTCACATATTTGAAGCTTCCTAGACATTAGGGGAAGTCCTTAATATCTTATGGAGAGAGTACCAGATGTGAAATCATACCTAGCAATGGAGATGGTTTCAGTTTGGTTCACTCCCGCAAGAAAGAGCTGAATTTTTCCGCGATTCATATGAAGCCATTATCAAGTTGCAAAGTCTTCTAATGTTTCATAGATCCCGTGTAGCGAGGATGATCCACCATCAAAAAATATCATGACGTCGTCGGCGAACATCATGTGAGAGATGTTAAGGATTTCCGTTTTCGGATGATAATAGATATAACCCGCCTTAAGCCTTGTGTACTACTAAAAAGCCTCCCAAATTGTTGTTAACTAGGACCGAGAAAGATGGGGTAGTGATACACTCTGAAATCCAGTTCAGAAACCTTGATGGTATCTGAAGAGCACGCATAGCGGAAAAAATGAAGTCCCATCTGATGGAATCGAAAGCCTTCTTGAGATCCACTTTAAGCATTCCCGAGGGTCAATGTTGGTTCTATTGTATCCCTGGATCAGCTTAGTAGCAAGTAGTACGTTTTCTCCAAGCAATCTGTCAGGCATAAAAGCTGATTATGCCGACGAAATGACCATGGCTAGCTCCTTCAGCCAGTTTGATAGAGTTTTGACAATAAATTTATACACTGTGTTCAAACAGGTTATTGGTCTGAAATCCACTGTTGAAGAAGTGTTCGAATATTAAATATTTTGTCTAAACTAATTAAACATACTAATTTTAAAAAATTGATAGTCGAAGATGGTATAACCCTGATGAAATTAACAAACTAATAAAAGTAAATCGCTTAAATTATACGATGATGCATAACTCTAATGTAAAAGATATACAACTATATACATGTTAAAGCTTAATAGTCGATTTTTTGTCCCAAAAAAAACTTTAATACTCGTAATTGATTTTTGTGAACTATATCCAAGAAAGTAGTAATATTATAAACTTGAATCAGTCGTGTAATGAAAATGTTGTTAATGAATAAAATGAGATGCAAGAATAGGCACACAAGAGTGAAAGTTTCTGATTTTCTCTCTTCTCTCTCCTCCCTCGTTTTTCCTTCTTCTCCTTTGGTTTTTGTGCTTGGTGCTTTGGTCACTCGTCATGGCCGGAGATAATTCCCTCCGACCACCACCGGATCCTCCTCATGGTTCCGCCGACCTCCATCTACCCAACTTCCCCTTGTTGCCTCTCTCCCCTCGTATTGTTCCGGTCTTGAAATTTGGTTCTACGGATTGTGTCTGGTCTTCTGAATGCTAGAGTACTGATAGTTCATCCATGTTGAATCTGGTTAGCAATGTCTCTTGCCTTGATGAGGCGCTATCTTCATCTCCTCCCATGTTGGAAACTCGTCTCCCATGGATATTACTGTTTCCTTATGTGAATCTTAAAATGACACATTTGCCACTATTACTACTGAAATTCTTGCCACCGTTGCTTCGTTGGTTCTTCACCCCTTCACCAATGAACACGGAAAAGCTATTAAGGTTTCTCCTTTGATCTCTATTACAACCCCTCAATCGAAGGCCGGTTAATTTACTGTTCCCAAAAGTAGATTTGACTTCACTGTTCATGAAGCAAAGCTTTCGGCATCTCAGACTTTATCTAGTACTGTTAAGGAAGTCCATGTTGTCTCTGCTTCTTTGGATTCTCCTTCAACCCAGGTTCATGATGCTGGTGCTTTTAATCCTCAGCAGACGACCAACCTGAAGCCCAATACTCAGACAGATTGTTGCGCTGACAATACCCAAGTTCCCCCAGATCATGAGGTTTTGAAATCTTCCTAGAATAACATTAACTTTTGGGCTAACCGTATGAAACATTTTGTAGATAGATCCCTGAAGAGTCTTGCAGATCCAACCTTCTCTCCTGATGGTATCCCGAGAGTTCTCGTCCCTGACGCAGTCTTTCAATAGGGAGCTGAAGCTCACAAAGATTTTGTCCTGGGAATTTTTACACGCATACCACCTTCTTTTAGTCAAATTGAGACAGTTTTGACTCACATTTGGGTCAAATGGAGAAAACTGGAGATTCATCTTCGTCCAGCTTCCCGCTCAATTCTTGTTAGAGTCCCTAACGACTTTATTCGTGGCAAAATTGTGGAGCAAGAAATATGGCATATAGGTTCTTCTCTCTTCTATGTTGCTCAGTGGACTGCTCAGTTAGCCCTAAAGAAACCATCTCTTGAATCTATTCCTCTTTGGGCTCATGTACGAGGTGTTCCTATTGACTTATACACCAGGGAAGGCCTTAGTCTGACAGCGGGTTTAATTGGTGACCCAGTTGAAGCGGATGAATTCACTATTCGTATGATCAATCTAGATATTGCCCATGTTAAGGTCAGAGAAAACTGTTCGAAGCCTCTCCCATCTATGGTGGAACTTATCCGAGAAAATGGCGAGATAATTTCGGTGACAGTATCTTATCCATGGGTTCCTCCATCTTGCCCATGTTGTAAGCAATTTTGACATGTAGAACAACGGTGCCCAAATGCGCAATGGTTCCCTGCTAAGGATAACTGAATTCCAAATCATCATATGGCTGGTACTAATGACAAGCCAAATGATCTGGTTGCTAAGAGTCTTTCTCCTGCTTTGGATCCAAAGTCTGCTCAGACTTCTGCCCCTAAGACTGCTGCTAATGATAAACATCTTATCATGCTGTTAAATGTCAATCTTCGGCCTCAGCTCCTAAGTCTTCCCAAGCTTTTGTTCCTCACCAAAGCTCTGAAATCACAAAAACTCTAGGAACGGAGAAAGGTGCCTCTGAATCATCTCATGTTGATTGATCTATCATTGTTCATCCTATATTTGAGGCTTATGTGATCCCTTCTGCTCCTATCATCTCGGATATGGTCTCTCGAGGACCTTCTTCATCCTTGAATAAAGAATTCTCTCCCATTGGTCAAGCTTCCCATTCTCATATGGCTTTTTGATAAAGATATGGAGCTTGCTGTTAGGAAAGTACCTCCAAAACCTTCTATACCCTCATCTAATAAAAGGAAAAGCCCATCTTTCCTCCCTACGGTCTTCTCCTCTGGCTCTGAGACTCCACTGCTCACCTCCAACGTGTTCTCCTGCTTAGAGGAAAACAAGGTTCAAATTCAATCGGGTATTTAGAACAGCTATATAAATCTCTTACCTTTGGGATTCCTAATGATGATTCATCTCGACAAGCAGTTTCTCCTCTTTTGCCTTCGAATGTTGGATCTTTCTGCAATCAAGGAAACTCTGACTTGTCAATATTTGATCCTTCAAAGGGATATATTACTTCTACTACCCCTGCTACGGGTCCGTCCCTGTTTGAAGGGACGACAAATCAATAATATTTTATGTCGATAAACCTATCTTTTTGGAATGTCAGAGGTATTAACGAGGATGATAAGCACTAGGCTTTTCGTAAGTAGTTTATATAAATAAGGTTGTCTTCAGCGTAATTTTGGAATCTCATGTCAAGGATAATAACGTGTCTAGCATTATGGGATCCATCTGTCCTCACTTTTTGTACGCTTCCAATCATTCTGAAGACCATGATGGTAGGATCATACTCTTTTGGAAGGCTTCTCTTTCGGTCACCGTTGTTGATAAGGACCGGAAGATGATGACTTGTTCTATTAACGGCTCCGGTATCTCGCAGTTTTATCTTACATCAATCTATTAACGGCTCCGGTTACTTTGGAGAGGTCTGGACTTTGGTAGCTCAACTATCATAAATATCTTACCTTGAATTATAGGTGGAGATTTCAATGAGATCATCAACTGTAATGAACACTCCTCTCCTAGCTACAACCAGGTAACACCTCACATGATTTAGTTCTGAACCTGTATGAAGGATATAGAGGTATGGCATATGAGACATTTGGCCCGCCTTTTACTTGGTCGAATAAACAACCATCAAACCCCATAGCCAAGAAGTTAGACATGGTCTTAGTTAATGAAGAATGGCTTGTTTCTTACCCTCATATTGTGACTAATTTCCTGCCTCCAAGAATTTCTAAGCACACACCAGCTTTAGTCTCTCTAGATGTTGCCAACTCTCCTTCAGGATCAAGGCCTTTTAAGTTTTTCAATCATCTTACTTCCCACTTAGATTTTCTGTTGACGGTGGTGAATAACTGGCCTATCTCTGCTCATGAAGCTGCTTCTCTCTCCATCATGTCGAAGAAGCAGAAACTCCTGAAACAAGCTCTTTGTGATCTAAACAAGAACAACTTTTCTGATATTGAAAAAGAGTTGTTAAGGTTACTAGTTTTCTGAATGATCTTCAAATAATCTCTCTTCAGGATCCCTCTGATGTTAAATTCCTTCAAGATCGGCTCTGCAAAGAAAATCTAGACATGCTAAAGCTGGTTGAAGAAACATTTTTAAGAAGAAGTTTAGGATAAATTGGCTTAAAGTTGGTGATCAATGTACAAGGTTTTTCCTAAAAGTTGCTAATGCCAGGAATGCTTTTAATGCTACCTGATCTCTTACCGGTCTAAATGGGATCCAAGTTAGCGATCCGGTGGAGATTGGTAAGTTGGTTGTTGCTCATTTCTCGGGAATTCTAGGCCCTCCTTTATCTGTTGTGAATGCTAACATGATCTCTGCTGTCCAACTTGTCACGGTTTCTCATGCTTTGAGGCGCAGTGTGTTTGCTTTGCTCATGTTACTGCACCAGAAGATATCACCAAAGTGTTGTTCAAGCTAAATCAGTCTAATGGATCCAGATGGGTATACTTCAAGTTTCTATAAAAAAAAAAAATTATTGGTCTCACTTTGGCCAAGAAGTCATTGCTGCAATCCTGAATTTTTCTTGGAAGTTTCTCTTCCCTCGGCCACCAATGCAACAATCCTCACAATGGTGCCTAAATTCCATGGTTCTACCATTATCAAAGATTACATACATGTCTCATTCTGCAACACTTTGTATAAGGTTATTTCTAAGATTTTAGTAGCTAAGCTTAAGTCTATTCTTCCTCAGTTTATTCTTCCAAATTAATTTGCGTTTATCCAAGGCATACTTCTTCTTGAGAATTTCCTACTAGCATCCGAGATTGTGAGTGAAGACCACAATAATAAAAGGCCTAGGCGTCTTACCTTAAAACTTGATATCGCTAAGGCGTTTGACTCCCTCAAATGGGAATTTGTAATCGCCACTCTCATTGCACTGAACCTTCCAGATGAGTACATTTCATGGATAAAAGAATGCATCACAACTCCCTCGTATTCGGTTGGCATCAATGGCGCTCTCCAGGGTTTCTTCAGAGGATTTCGTGGCTCAAGGAGACCCACTTAGTCCATATCTATTTTGCCTAGCTATGAATGTACTTTCTCATATGCTTAATGAAGCTGCTGAATCTGGCAAATTAGGGTATCACCCGAGATGTTTAACCTCAAAGCTCACGCAACTTTGCTTCGTCGGTGATTTGCTTGTGTTCTCAGATCATTCTAGCTGTCCTATTTGATTTCAAGGAGATGCCTGGACTGGATATTAGTGTGGAGAAATCTTGTTTGTTTCTGGCTGGTCTATCAGATGTAGAAGTTTCCTCTCTTGTTGCTATTTGTAGGATCCTTAAAGGCCATCTACCTATACGCTATCTTGGTCTTCCCCTCTCAACAAATAAGCTCTCCTTGTTGGATTGTGAGCCCCTGCTTCAGAAAATAAAAACCAAAATCACTTGCTAAACTGCCAAGTATCTTTCATTTGCAAGACGCTTACAACTGCTCAGTTCAGTTATCACGGGAATCATCAATTTTTGGAGTGCAACCTTCATTCTGCCAAAAGCTTGCATTAAGAAGATAAATAGCATGTGCAGTGCTTACCTTTGGAAGAGTTCCTTAGATGGCAGACATGTTGCACATTGTTGGGAATGTCCTGAAATCTATTGTACTTGCTCTAAGTGAAAGTCGTATAGTCGAGATGAGACAATCACATATCACTAGGAAATCATAATGCTTTGCTAGAAGCCACTTATGATCAATGAGTTGAGAACTCATTGCTAGTGTTATATGATCCTACAGGGTCACACACCTAAGCAAACTGGGCGTTAAAGACGAGGTTGATCATTAATGTAATGATCCAGTGAATGCATATGTGATATGCATTCGATATCAATGTTCTGGGACAGCATCGATCGTTGCAGAGAGTGCATCGATCGATGCACTCGCGGATTAATCAGATTAATTCGGTTTAATCGTTGGTTAATTCCGTTGTGGTTTAAGCCGACATATATAAGATATATGGTCGACCTAAACTCGTCCCTAACCTAATACACAGCCACCAGAACACAGAAAGAAACCTCTCTGGAGATTAGATCTCTGTAAGGCACTAGCATCCCTGCGGTCCAGTTTGTGTGCGTGTGGATACCAGTAGAGGCGCAGCATTTGAGGCGCTTCGTGATCTCGATTATCTGCTAATACTTCCGCTGCAAATCAACAGGTAAATCTGAGATTCCATAGATTCAATTACTTAAACCTTAGATCCTAGGCTCGGAATTCAGACTAGGGTTGCTAATAATGATTAGAACTGCTAGAAATTCCTTCAGTGGTATCAGAGCTTTAGGGTTCCATTGAATCTGTAGCATGTTGATTAGATTAGTTGAATCTGAATCTGTGTATGGTTGATACAAACTTGCTAAAATTCGTTTTCATGAAAACCTAGTTTAGGGTTCTGTTCGAAAACGCTTTTGGGCTTATTCGCATGGTGTCGATCGATGCTGGCATCGATCGACACAGGGCGAAAGCCCGAATAAAATTTAGGGTTTTTCGGATGGTGTCGATCGTTGCCAATCCGGCATCGATCGACACAGGGCGAAAACCCGAATAAAAAATTTAGTTTTTCGCCTAGTGTCGATCGACACAAATGTTGTGTCGGTCGACACAAACCTCGCGAGATTGATGAATCAGTTCAATTGGATTGGACCGGTTATCGAGCTTGGTTAATGATGGTTAAACGCTAAGAATGGTTTATTGCGATTGGGTTGGTATCGACCGATGCTAATGTAGCATCGATCGACACTGGCCGGTATTCAAAACCGGATCAATTGGATTGATCGGTTATCGCAGATTGGTTTTGGTTAATCTGCATCGATCGACACTAAAGTAGTGTCGGTCGACACCAGATTTGATGGTTCAGGTTATGGAACCTGAAGCCACATAACCAAACCAAGACAAATCATTTAATTAGAAGAATTAAAACATAATAAAACTGAACGTTTTAAAAGGTTCCGTTCCTCAACCAAATATCAAGTGATACTTGATGTCTTTCCAATCTTGTCAACTGTCAAGACCCATCTAATTGTGCGATAGACTTGCAGTGCAAGATGTCCACAATTTCATGAGTAAGACAGAAGGTAATCGTGTTGATGGACTTGCAGTGCAAGACATCAACAATTACATGACTGAAGAGATTGGTTTACTTGACTGTGTTGGGAATGTCCTGAAATCCAAGTCGTTTGCATTGTCAGTATCAAATCTGGTCCGATGAACATGGTCTGGCTATATAAGGATGACACGTATCTTGCCTTATGCCAGATCGAGATATTGAGACAAAAGGATTAGGGAATGTAGGATTCCAGTACAAGTGGGAGATTGTTGGGAATGTCCTGAAATCTACTGTACTATCTCTAGAAAGTATGATAAGTGTCGAGATCAGACATAAGTCATAAATACTGATGACTTGCTAGAGCCCGCTCATGATCTATAAGTTTAGGTTTTATTACCAGTATTGTATGATCCCTAAGGGTCACACACCATAGCTAACGGAAAGTTAACAAGGAATTAATACGGTAAGATGCAAGGCATTTACTGTATTTGAACAGAGAATTGGGCCAGACAAAATACAGTCTTTTTGTCTGGTTTGGGCCTTGGGCCCAAAATCCCAATAGGCCATTAGTTTAATTACTTGGGCCCATATAAGGATGAGAAAAGGCGCAGGAAGCCCTAATGCTTCTTGCTCTGCGATTTCTGAGCTGAGCCGTCCTCTCTCTCTCTCTGTTGATTCCAACTTGGTCTAGCAGCCTGATCCAGTAGCTTGTAAGAGTGTGGATACCTAGGAGGAGCCGGTTATCATCAGCTCTCTGTGATCTCTTCATTCCTTTGATCAATCCGCTGCAATCATAAGGTAATGAATCTGATCTGTCTATGATTCAACTGCAAATCACCTAGATCCTAGATGATTATGTGCTAGGTTGTAACCTGTGAATTACATCATGAACACACATAATCCTTCAGACTGGGCCATCAAAATCGTTTTGGGCTCAGAGACATCAGGTGGATTGGACATGAGATGTCAATCCACAACCAAGAGTTATATTGGATATAACTAGCAAAGAGTTGCTTACCTAGATAGCTAAAATTTGGGTGATAGCCAGTGGCTCACTCAAGTTTAGTGAAGTAAGGGTCTTGGATCATTATATTCATCTGAGGAAACATTGTTTGAATATAATGCGAGTTTTCTTAATAGTTAAGACTTCTCATTCCTTGAACATCATAACTAAAACCTCCCTCGTTTTCCAGCTATGTCTAGCACAAACCATCGTAACAATTTCTCCCTGCGATCCGTCCTTGAGAAGGACAAGTTAAATGGATCCAACTTTCTTGAATGGTATCGGAACTTGAGAATTGTTCTCAAACAGGAGAAAAAGGACTATGTCCTTGAGAAAGTTCTCCCCAAGAAGTACCGAGCCAATGCCTGGCAGTCAGATAAGGATGCTTGGGATAAGCATTCTAATGATGCGGTGGATGTGAGTTGTCTCATGTTGGCTACCATGAACTCGTAATTGCAGAAGCAATATGAGTACGTGGAGTCGCCAAAAGAGATGATCACTGGCCTGAAAAGTATGTTTCAGGAGCAGGCACGAACTCAGAGATACCAGACGGTAAGGTCTCTGATTGAGTGCAAGCTACCAAAGGGCGAACCAGTTAGTCCTCATGTCATTAAGATGATGGGTTATATTGATAACCTGGGGAAACTGGACTGTCCCATTAGCCAAGAATTGGCTACTGACATCATTCTGCAGTCACTGCCGTCAAGCTATGATCAATTTGTTATGAACTATAACATGAACAACTTGACGAAGACTTTGACTGAATTGCATGGGATGCTTAAGACTGCTGAACCTAACATCAAGAAGGACACCCCAAATGTCCTTATGGTACAAAAGGGTAAAAAGTTTAAGAAACTTGGTAAGAACAAAGGTGATGGCAAGACGAGCTCGATTGTGAATCCAAGCGAGTCTGGCCATGTTCCTAAGGTTAAAACCAGTCCTTCTAAAGATGTTAAGTACCGTTATTGTAATGGTTATGGGCATTTGAAAATAAACTGCAATAAATTCTTGGAAGAGCTGAAGAAGACGTACGAGACTTCTTCTTCAGGTATTATGTTATAGAAGTAAATGTTACTTCTTGTAGTCCTACTTATTGGGTATTGGATACCAGGTGTGGTACTCATATTTTGTGAAAATGTGCAGGGCCTGAGCAAAAGTAGGACTATGGAGGAAGGACAAGTGGATCTATGCGTGGAAATGGAGCAAGAGTTGCTGCATTAGCCGTAGGAGTATTTCATTTGTTTTCTTTTATGGCATGTTTTGAACTTAAAACTGCTACTATGTACCTGCTATGAGCAGAAAGATTATTTCTAATCCTTGCTTGGATATAGAAGGATATCAGTTTTCAAATTAAGAATAAGTGTTATTCATTTGATTACAGTGATATATTTTATAGTAGCAATCCATTAGAGAATGAACTTTATGTTCTAAACCAGAATGTGCCTAACTATAACATTAATACCAAGAGATTCAAGTCAAATGATACGAATCAAACTTCTCTCTGGCATTGTCGTTTTGGGCCACGTAAATGAGAAATAGATTCGGAAGCTCCATAGTGATGGGCTTTTGGGCTCATCTGATTATGAATCACAATGAGTAAAGTGAATCTTGTTTATTGGGTAAAATGACGAAGGCCCCTTTCAGCAAAGGTAGCATCGATCGACACAAACGATGTGTCGGTCGATACAGGTTGCGAACGAACAAAATGAAAGGGCCAGAGGCTTATTGGGCTTTATACATACGGATGTATATGGGCCGATGAGCACTAGTGCTAGAAGAAAATTTCAGTACTTCATTACCTTTACTGATATTTTCAGAAGGTACGGTTATGCCTTATTTATAAGGCATAAGTCAGAATCTTTGAAAAGTTCAAAGAGTTCCAAAATGAAGTACAGAATCAATTTGGCAAAGGTATTAAACCTCTACGATGAGATCATGGAGGTGAATACTTAGGTCAAGAATTTAGTGATCATCTGAGAGATTGTGAAAGTGTTTCACAATTCACTCCTCCCATATCGGACTTTATTAGATATGGTTCGATCAATGATGAGTCACTTAGATCTTCCATTATCCTTCTAAGAATACGCTCTAGAAATGTCTGAGTTTACCTTAAATAGAGTTCCATCAAAATCAGTTACAGAGATACCACATGAGATGTGGAATGTAAATGTTTCTGATTTATCCATCATGGAGATTTGGAGTTGCGAGACTTATATAAAACGTTTAATCTCTGATAAGCTCACACCCAAATCTGATAAGTGCTACTTCATTGGTTGTCCTAACAAAACCAAGGCATGTTACTTTTACAACCAGTTCGAGAACAAATTGTTTGTTGCTCGGAACTATGTTTTCTTGAGAAAGACTTTCTTTCCAAGAAGAACAGTGGGAGTAAAAGTACAACTCGAAGAAATTCGAAAATCACAGGAGACTTCTCAACCTGATGAGGAAGAGCAGCAGTTGGATCTACAAAGAGTTGTAGAACCTGCACCTGTAGTGCCTAGAGTTTATAAAGGATCTGGTGAATGTATATTCGATATACATTTAAATGGCGAGTTTCTGAAGAAGTGTCGATCGACACAAAAGTTGCATCGATCGACACAGATCGCGAACCAAATATTGATTTTGGTTTATGACTTAATTAACTACGGTTTAAATCTTGGTTAATTAGGTCGTGGTAAAAGTATACATATGAGATATGTGTGCGCGACTTTTACAGAAAACTGAAGCTCGCAGATCCGAAAGGATCCGTCACGAACCCGAGAAATATGGATTTCTCGTAACTAATTGCCGTGATCTACTGATCATTGAAAGTGACGGGCCTGCGAATTTTGAAGAAGCAATGATGGGCCTTGACTCCGAAAATGGCTGAAAGCCGCTGAATCCGAAATGGGATCCATGTCACAGAACCAAGTATGACTTGGGTTGATTTACCCGATGGTGTAGAAACCATTGTGAGTAAATGGATTTTCAAGAAGAAAAGTTGACATGGTTAGTAGTATTCAAATGTACAAAGCTAGGTTGGTGGAAAAAGGTTTCAAGTAAATTCATGGTATTGACTGTGAAGAAACCTAATCCCAGACACCATGCTTATGTCCATCCGGATTCTCCTAGCAACCGCCACTCATAATAGTTATGAGATCTGGCAGATGGATGTGAAAACAGTTTTCCTTAATGGAATTCTGGAAAAGGATGTGTACCTGACACAACCTGAAGTTTTCATTGATCCTAATGAAGCTAGGAAGATATGCAAGCTTCATCGGTCCATTTTTGGACTGAAGCAAGCATCTCGGAGTTGGAATCTTCGTTTTGATGAAGCAGTCAAAAGGTTTGACTTCGTCAAGAACGAAGAGGAACCGAATGTTTACAAGATGATTAGTGGGAGCGCAGTTGCATTTCTGGTATTGTATGTTGATAACATACCACTTCTCGGAAATGAAGTTCCATTGTTTCAGTCTGTTAAGACTTGATTCGAAAGTTATTTTTCGATAAAATTATGGGAGAAACCGTATACACTCTTGGAATAAGAATCTATAGAGATAGATTGGATAAGCTAATTGGATTGTGTCAAGATACTTATAGTGATAAGGCCTTGCACATGTCCAATATGCAGGATTCCAAGAAGGGCTTCGTGCAAATGACTCTTGGTATTACTCTTAGCAAGACGCAGTGTCTTTCGACACACGCTGAGCAAGGGCGAATGAGGGTCAGGCTACTGCTAAAGGCATTAGATGTCTTAAGATGTGATCTTAATTTTAGTGGGAGTCATTGTTGTTAATTTTAGTTATGATATGATGTTCAAATAAACATAATTTGATTATGTTATTGAAATCTGACATTTGTATTATTTAATAATGGTTGTTAAATAATAGTTCCAAAGTAATTTATGACATTTTATAGGTCATCAATGTTGGAATTGTGTCCAGTAATCTCGGTACTGTCTCTAGAAAGTAAGAGTATGTCAATGATCAGACATAAGTCATATAATATTGGGGGTCATGATGGCTTGCTAGAGTCCGCTCATGATCTATAAGTCTTGGACTTATTGCCTTTATTATATGATCCCATATGGGTCACACGCCTAAGCTAACAGGAAAATGTGTAGGAACGGCTTAGCAGAAGTACGGTAAAAGTGCCAGGCATTTGTCGTACTTAGAGAGAGATTAATGGGTCTGATTAAATCCAAGGGATTTAATCAGATTGGTATTTGGGCCCAAAAAGCCCAAAAGGAAATAGACAAGTTTTATAATTAAAACTTAAGTCTGAATCCCAATTAACCCTAGCCCCCTCTGCGATTTCTCTCTCTCTCCCTGCGCCTCCTCTCTCTTGGTCTAGCAGCCTTCTTCCTGCTTGGTGTGCGTGTGTGAACCTCAGGAGGAGTTATCACTTGGTGGCTCTGCTGATCTCTGACCATA
The DNA here is from genome assembly GCA_030180135.1 of Orychophragmus violaceus. NCBI lineage: Eukaryota > Viridiplantae > Streptophyta > Magnoliopsida > Brassicales > Brassicaceae > Orychophragmus > Orychophragmus violaceus. The sequence continues at coordinate 17,104,378 of CM058235.1, read as the reverse complement.
CCTTCCCTTTCCGCTGCATAAACAGGTATAAGGTGAGATCCATTATGTTTCTAGCAAGAGAACCTAGATCTGCATGTTTAGGATCTGTTGAATCTGAGAATTGAATCTGGATTAACACTAAACATTCCTTCAGTGGTATCAGAGCCATTGGTTCTGTGGTTTTTCTTGTTTAGATTCAAGTTTAGGATTGTTTAAAGAGGTGTTTTTGAATCAATCTACTGATAAGAGCAAAACACTTAAGAAACAAGAATTGAAACCTAAACTAATGAAATCGCAAAACCCAAACTATATGATTTGGATTGCGATCGGCCGAGTGTTAAACCGATAGGCCAAGCCGATCGCATGTATCGATCACGGATCGATAGCATGGATCGCGTTGGCCGGTTGGATCGATCGCGTCTCGGCCAGCAACCGTCCCGCGCCAATATCGTGACCGAGAGCCGACTGGATCGTCCCGATCGCATGCCTCGTCACGTCCCGATGATCGCGTCTCGTCCCGCATACGGCCCGGCTGTCCCGATCGCTAGGCGATCGCGTGAAGCCACGACCCGAGCTCGACGATCGCGCGTCCCGTCCCGAACGATCGTCCCGTCCGGCTGCCGTCTCGATCTTGGATCGATTGCATGCGGCTTGCGGCTGACGTGATCGCGTGAAACTCACGATTAGGTCGTGATCGGTTCACGTGATCAATCGGTTCGGTTCGGTTTAAGGTTCGGTTTAAAACTTGATTAAAATCAAACGTCACGGTTTAATAAACAGACTTAATAAATTTATTAAGTTCTGGTTAAACCGGGATAAGAAATCCAAAGTCGAAAAATTGGATTTTGTGCCTAAACCAGGATTTTCTAATTTGATTTGGTTGGACCAAATAAATTGAGAAAATCCGGTTTAGTAAATAACCGGTTGACAATAGTGGTCATCGTAGTAATTAATTTTGGTTAGACCAATTTTAATGAACCAGACCGGTTATGTCATTTAATTGGACAATTGGGTCATGTCTTGGACATGGACCAATTTTTGGGCCTCGGGCCAAGAAGTTAAAACAATTGGGCCAATTATTTGAGTCTTTTCTTCAGAATTAATTTAAAATTTATTTTATATAATTATAAATCGATTTTAAATTAAAGTTTCCGAAATTTTGAAATTAGAAAGTTTCTTAAAATAGAAGTTTCTAGATTTGCATGTTTTGGATTTTAAGAAATTTCTAAAGTTAGAAAGTTTCCGGTTTTAGAAAGTTTCCATTTTTAGAAAGTTTCCAAAATAAGTAGGTTTCCAAAAATGGAAAGTTTCCCAAAATAGTAATCTTCTATTTTGGGATGAAATTTTAATAAACCTACGAACCTCAAATAATATCAAGCGTTGGATGTCTTGTCCAGGCTATGTCAGCTGTCGAAGCCCATTCAATTGTATTCATGGCCTTACAGTGTGAGGGTGTCTACTTTTGCGTGGATAAGACGGTTTGTGATTCATAAATGTCATTGGAAGTCCCAGACATTAATGATTACATGACTGTATAGTCTGGTTTTCTTGACTGGGCCATCGGGAGTCCCGGGCCTTGAGACATCAGAGTGGATTGGGCCTCGGGCCCAGATTCACAACCAAGAGTTATATCACGGATATAATTAGCCGACATAGGGCTTACCGATATAAGCTAAGGTTGGGTGATGGCCAGTGGCCCACTTTGATCTTAGTTATATGTGGATCTTGGAATCATTATATTCTATTGAGGGTAACTTATGTTATTGAATATAATGCGTGATTAATCATATTAAGTATAATACAAGATTAATCATATTGAACATATTAACTAATAACCTTTTTATCTTATATTTCAGCTATGACTACTACAAGCACACAAAACACATTCTCAATCCGGTCTGTTCTCGAGAAGGAGAAGCTGACTGGAACGAACTTCCTGACGTGGTCAAGGAACTTGAGGCTAGTCCTCAAGCAGGAGAAGAAGGATTATGTCCTTCGTGATCCCCTCCCCGAGAGGCCTCCTAACAATGCCGCCAGGACTCTGCATAATGCTTGGGAAAAGCATTCGTCAGATGAAAATGATGTCTATTGCCTGATGTTGGCGACAATGACTGCTGAGCTGCAAATGCAGTTCGAGAGTGTGTTGTCAACCATCGAGATAATGGCAAGCCTGAAATCGCTTTTTCAGGAGCAAGCAAGGACTGAGAGGTTTCAGACAGTTAAGAACCTCTTAGACTGTAAGTTGGCTGCAAATGCGGCAGTGAGTCCTCATGTCTTGAAGATGATGGGTTATCTCGATCATCTTCAGAAACTCGACTGCCCTATCAGCCAGGAACTTGCCTGCGACATCGTTCTGCAGTCTTTACCTGCAAGCTATGATCAGTTCATTCTGAACTTTAACATGCATGGCTTGAGTAAGACATTGCCTGAGCTTCACGGAATGCTCAAGACTGCAGAGCCCAACTTGAGGAAAACCGCCAAGGACCCCAATGTGCTTATGGTGCAAAAGGGCAAGGGGTTTAAGAAATCCTCTGCTAAGGATAAGGGAAAGGGCAAGGCTGTCCAAGTCGCGGACAAGGACACGCCAAAGCCCAAGCCCAAGTCCAAGGCTGGGCCAACTGACATATGCAGGTTCTGTAAAGAACCAGGGCATTGGAGGAGAGAATGTAAGAAATTCCAAGAAGGTCTAAAGGAATTGAAGAAGAAGACTCTCGAGACTTCTTCATCAGGTATTTTTGTTATAGAAGTTAATACAACTACTTCTGATAATACCTCATGGGTTATGGATACTGGTTGTGGGGCTCATATTTGTACTAATATGCAGGCACTCAGCAACAGTAGAAGGCTGAAGCAAGGACAAGTGGAGCTACGAGTTGGGAATGGAGCGAAAGTTCCTGCACTAGCTGTAGGCACATACTTGTTGTCTTTACCTTCGGGATTGATTTTAGAACTCAATAATTGTTATTTTGTACCTGCTATAAGCAGAAATATTATTTCAATTTCTTTGTTGGATTTGGAAGGTTATGATTTTTCAGTTAAGAATAAATTATGTTCCTTCAATCGCAACAATTTGTTCTATGGTTGTGCCCCTCTTACGAATGGGCTTTACATACTCGATCAATCCGCGCCAATTTATAACATTAATACCAAACGGTTCAAACCTAATGAGGAGAACCGAACGTTTCTATGGCATTGTCGTTTAGGGCACATCAGCGAGAAACGCATCAAGAGGCTCCATTCGAATGGACTTCTTGGCTCATTTGACTTTGAGTCATGTGAGAAATGCGAGTCCTGCATGATGGGCAAAATGACACGGGCCCCCTTTAATAAACCTAACGAGAGGGCCAATGACTTATTGGGCCTGATACACACTGATGTGTGTGGCCCAATGTCCACAAATGCAAGAGGAAACTATCAGTACTTCATTACCTTCACTGATGATTTCAGTAGGTATGGATATGTTTATTTAATGAAACATAAGTCTGAATCTTTTGAGAAGTTCAGAGAATTCCAAAACGAAGTACAGAACCAACTTGGCAAAAGCATTAAGGCTCTTCGGTCCGACCGAGGAGGAGAATACTTAAGCCAAGAATTCAGTGATCATCTAAGAGAGTGTGGGATCGTGTCCCAACTCACTCCTCCTGGAACACCTCAATGGAATGGTGTGTCTGAGAGGAGAAATCGGACCTTATTGGATATGGTTCGATCTATGATGAGTCACACAGACCTTCCAATATCCCTTTGGGGATATGCTCTGCTAACAGCAGTGTTCACTCTAAATAGAGCGCCATCGAAAGCAGTAGCAAAGACACCATATGAATTATGGACTGGAGTGGCTCCAGTGTTGTCTTATCTTAGAATTTGGGGTTGTGAAGCCTATGTCAAGAGATTAATCTCTGACAAGCTTACACCAAAGTCTGATAAATGCTACTTCATTGGTTATCCGAAAGAAACCAAGGCTTATTACTTCTATCTACGTTCCGAGAACAAGATTTTTGTTGCCCGGGATTGTAACTTTCTTGAGAGGGAATTTCTCTCCAAGAAAGACAGTGGGAGTAAGGTACTGCTTGAAGAAATTCAAGATAAACAGGATACTGCTCAACCTAATGAGGAAGAGCAGCAGGAGGACCTACAAGAAATTGTAGAGCCTGAACCTGTAGTACCTGAAGTTCGAAGATCCGGGAGGATCCGTCACGAACCCGAGAGATATCAAGGATTCCTCGTGACTAACTGTCATGATCTTCTGATCATTGATGGTGATGAACCATCGAACTTCAATCAAGCCATGATGGGCCCAGATTCCTCTAAGTGGCGTAAGGCCACTGATTCCGAAATGGACTCCATGTCGGTCAACCAAGTGTTTTCGTTGGTTGACTTACCCGCTGGTGTAAAAGCCATCGAGTGCAAATGGATCTTCAAGAAGAAGATTGACGTGGATGGAAATGTCCAGATTTATAAAGCCAGGTTGGTGGCAAAAGGTTTCAGACAAGTTCACGGTGTGGATTACGATGAAACCTATTCACCAGTGGCTATGATGAAATCTATTCGGATTCTACTAGCAACTGCAGCTTTTCATGATTATGAAATTTGGCAGATGGACGTGAAAACCGCCTTCCTGAATGGAATTCTGGAAGAGGATGTGTATATGACGCAACCTGACGGTTACATAGATCCAAAGAATGCTGGGAAAGTATGCAAGCTTCATAAATCCATTTATGGATTGAAGCAAGCATCGAGGAGCTGGAATCTTCGTTTTGATGAAGCAATCAAGCAATTTGACTTCATCAGAAACGAAGAAGAACAATGCGTGTATAAGAAAACTAGTGGGAGCAAGATAGTATTTCTTATTCTGTATGTCGATGACATACTGCTTCTCGGAAACGACATTCCAATGCTGAAGTCGGTAAAGGACTGGCTTGGAAGTTGTTTTTCCATGAAAGACATGGGTGAAGCCGCATACGTTCTTGGAATCAGGATCTACCGGGATAGATCTAGAAGGCTGATAGGCTTGTGTCAAGATTCATACATTGACAAAGTCCTACAAAGATTCAGCATGAAAGATTCCAAGAAGGGCTTCACGCCAATGGTACATGGCACAACGCTAAGCAAGAAGCAGAGCCCAACGTCGGCTGCTGAGCTTGAGCGCATGAAGAATATTCCTTATGCATCAGCAATAGGATCTGTCATGTATGCCATGATCTGTACTCGTCCTGATGTTGCTTATGCATTGAGCATGACGAGTAGATACCAGTCAAATCCAGGTGAAAACCATTGGATTGCCGTAAAGAATATCCTGAAGTATCTAAGACATACTAAGGATAAGTTCTTGGTGTACGGTGGAAGTGATGTGCTTGAAGTCAGTGGATTCACGGACGCAAGTTTCCAGACAGACCAAGATGATTTCCGGTCACAGTCCGGTTATATCTTTTGTCTGAATGGCGGTGCAATCAGTTGGAGAAGCTCCAAGCAAGATACCGTTGCAGATTCCACTACAGAAGCTGAATATATCGCCGCTTCGGAAGCAGCGAAGGAAGCTGTTTGGATACGAAAGTTCATTATTGAACTAGGTGTGATACCAAATGCGGCTGAGCCTCTGGCACTGTTTTGTGACAACAATGGTGCTATAGCTCAGGCAAAGGAACCAAGATCACATCAGAAATCCAAGCATGTTCTAAGAAGATTTCACTTGATACGTGACATCATTAATAGAAAGGAAGTCAAGATCAGCCGAGTTCAAACTGATGATAACGTCGCTGATCCGTTGACAAAGCCACTCCCAAGACCTAAGCTCGAGTTCCTAACTGAAGCTGTAGGCATTAGAGACATTGAAATGTAATCTAAATTTGAGTGGGAGTTTGAGGGCTTTATTTAGTTTTTGATATGTTCTTGTAAAACATTTTATGTTTAATGAAATTATTATTTCAAGATTATTTTAACTGTGATGAAATAATCGTTCCAAAGTGATATAAACCATTTTATAGGTCATCGAAGTAAGTGACTTGATCTTGAGTCATCAAAGTCATTTAGCTTGATCATGAGACCCTATATTTGATAGATGGCTTATATCATCCAGTCCCTAGTCGAAGGTTGTTGAAATTGGAACACCAACAACCGTGTGAGACTAGATTGGTATGTGACTTATGACAAAGTCTCAGTGTGTCATAGATGCGCGGCATCAAAGTCAGTACATAGGTGTATGTGGGGTACATACGACCGGACAAGACCCGCTTATAAGAACTCTTCAGGATATTTATATCTGTGTCATAAGAGATTCTTACTACGACTATAGAGTATAGTCCTTAGACCTGAGTTCGCATGCATGTGACCGCACATGGACTAATGCACTTTGATCATTGTCTAACGCTGTCGTTCTGCGATAGTTATAAGGACCTTGTTTGGGTACATTATGAAATGAGTAGTTTACAGTGATGGAACAAGACGGGATTTGTCCCTCCAATATAAATGGAGTGAATATCTCTAGGCCAATCGGAGATTTGAATACTGGAAAATGCATGGCCATGCTCAAACGGACTGTCCCGAGTCGTTTGGATTGTCAGTATCAAATCAGAGTCCGATGAACAAGATTAGCCTTTATAAGGATGACACTCATCTTGCCTTATCACTAATCGAGATATTGTGACAAAAGGATTATGAATACAGAGATTCCAGTACAAGTGGGAGATTGTTGGAATTGTGTCCAGTAATCTCGGTACTGTCTCTAGAAAGTAAGAGTATGTCAATGATCAGACATAAGTCATATAATACTGGGGGTCATGATGGCTTGATAGAGTCCGCTCATGATCTATAAGTCTTGGACTTATTGCCTTTATTATATGATCCCATATGGGTCACACGCCTAAGCTAACAGGAAAATGTGTAGGAACGGCTTAGCAGAAGTACGGTAAAAGTGCCAGGCATTTGTCGTACTTAGAGAGAGATTAATGGGTCTGATTAAATCCAAGGGGTTTAATCAGATTGGTATTTGGGCCCAAAAAGCCCAAAAGGAAATAGACAAGTTTTATAATTAAAACTTAAGTCTGAATCCCAATTAACCCTAGCCCCCTCTGCGATTTCTCTCTCTCTCCCTGCGCCTCCTCTCTCTTGGTCTAGCAGCCTTCTTCCTGCTTGTTGTGCGTGTGTGAACCTCTGGAGGAGTTATCACTTGGTGGCTCTGCTGATCTCTGACCATACCTTCCCTTTCCGCTGCATAAACAGGTATAAGGTGAGATCCATTATGTTTCTAGCAAGAGAACCTAGATCTGCATGTTTAGGATCTGTTGAATCTGAGAATTGAATCTGGATTAACACTAAACATTCCTTCAATCAAGTATGTGACTTGATCATGAAACCCTATAAATAATAAATGACATAAATTATGTTGGTCCATGGTCAAGGTTGTTAAAGTGGGACATTAACAACCGCGTGAGACTAGTATGTGAGGTGACTGATGACTAAGTTTCATGGAGTCATTAATAAGAGTATTAAAGTCAATCACATAGATATGTGTTGAAGAACACAGGATCGGACATGACCCACTGATGAGAACTCTACGGGATAGTTATATAAGTGACATGAGAGTTTTCATTACGACTATAGAGTATAGTCCTTAGACCTGAGTTCATCATGTTTTCTTACATGTGAATTGGTCCGCTTTAACCTTGTCAAACGTCAGCCGTAACTGGTGACTATAAAGGCATTGATTGGACGTATCATGAAGCGTGTGAGGAGACAGGGATGGAACAAGATGGGATTTGTCCCTCCTATATAACAGGAGATAAATATCTCAGGGCCCATCGAAGATTTGATACTGAGAAATGTGTGGCCACACTCAAACGAGGTGATTGTCAGTCGTTTGTCTTGTCAGTATAAATCGGAGTTCGATGAACATGATCTTGGCTCAATAAGGATGACACGGTTCTTGCCTTATGCTAGATCGAGATATAGTGACGAAGGGATTAAAGGAATAGATGATTCCAGTACAAGTGGGAGATTGTTGGGAATGTCCTGAAATCTATTGTACTTGCTCTAAGTGAAAGTCGTATAGTCGAGATGAGACAATCACATATCACTAGGAAATCATAATGCTTTGCTAGAAGCCACTTATGATCAATGAGTTGAGAACTCATTGCTAGTGTTATATGATCCTACAGGGTCACACACCTAAGCAAACTGGGCGTTAAAGACGAGGTTGATCATTAATGTAATGATCCAGTGAATGCATATGTGATATGCATTCGATATCAATGTTCTGGGACAGCATCGATCGTTGCAGAGAGTGCATCGATCGATGCACTCACGGATTAATCAGATTAATTCGGTTTAATCGTTGGTTAATTCCGTTGTGGTTTAAGCCGACATATATAAGATATATGGTCGACCTAAACTCGTCCCTAACCTAATACACAGCCACCAGAACACAGAAAGAAACCTCTCTGGAGATTAGATCTCTGTAAGGTACTAGCATCCCTGCGGTCCAGTTTGTGTGCGTGTGGATACCAGTAGAGGCGCAGCATTTGAGGCGCTTCGTGATCTCGATTATCTGCTAATACTTCCGCTGCAAATCAACAGGTAAATCTGAGATCCCATAGATTCAATTACTTAAACCTTAGATCCTAGGCTCGGAATTCAGACTAGGGTTGCTAATAATGATTAGAACTGCTAGAAATTCCTTCACCCATTTTCTTGGGACTCTGACACTTCTCCTAAAGATGAAGGTGGTCTCGGTCTCAAAAACATAGTTGTCTGGAACCGATCGTGCTTCTTAAGACTTTTCTGGATGTTGTTCTTCAAAACAGAATCCGGCGGCCTGGATACACCAAAATGTTATCAAAGACACCAATTTTTTGGAAACTGAAAGCTCAGCATTCACACTCTTGGATCGTAAAGCATTTGCTGAAACTTAGATCCGCTGCTATGAACTGGATTAAATTGGTACATGGTAATGGGTTGAACATAAATTTCTGGAATTCGTATTGGTCTCCTTTCGGCACTCTGATTTCCTTCATATGCGCTCATGGTCCTAGAAGAATGGGTGTCCATCTCTCTTCCACTCTCGCTAATGTGTGGAATGGAACTCATTGGAATGTCCCTCCTGCAAGATGAAACAAGGTTGAGCAGCTTATCGTTCACTTAACGTCTGTTACTCTCACAGCTGAGGAGGATACTCACACATGGGGTGATAATACAAAAAACAAGTTCATCGCTAAGGAGGTATACAATGAGCTAAGAGATCATAGGCAAGTCCTCCTTTGAACAAAAATTGTTTGGTGCAAAAAGGGAATCATGAAACATAGGACTCTCACCTGGGTTTTCCAAATGAATTTATGTCTGGCTCGGTATAGATTGGCATCTTGGGGTCTCCCTGTCCCGACTGATTGTCTTCTCTGTGCAGCAGCTTCTGTAAGTCGAGATCATATTTATTTCAACTGTTTTTTCTCCTGGACAATCTGGAATCATTTTGTGGTCAAATTAAATCTTCCTCTAGTCAACTCTGACTGGAATGAAACAGTCGAGAAACTTCTCAACTACCAAGGCAACAGATGGCTCCGATTTATCTCAATAATTGTGTGGCAATGCACGATCTATGAACTCTGGCGAGAGCATAACAACCGTTTACAAAGGCTCACTTTTCTCCCTCCAGATTCTATTATCATGCATATTGAAGGTACTATCAAAAATCACATCTCTTCTTTCCATGAGATGAATCTGATCTTCTCTTCCTCGCAATGCAACAATGGCTCTCTATTTCTCATGGATGATTGTCAGCTACCTTATCCTTATTTGATCTGGTCTCGGTATCAATTGGGATGATCCTATCATCGGGTATCATATGTGGTCTTTATCTTTTATGGTGTTTTGTTTTTTTAGAAGATGTTTAAGTTTAGCAGAAGATAACTTATGTGGGCTTCTAGGATTATGGGGATTCTTAATGGGCTCTCCCCTTTTCAATATAGATTTATTTGGGCCTTTCTTTGGACACTTTTGTCTTCTTTAATTACACTCGGTCATAAGGGGTTCGTTGTATTTGGTCTATTTGGGATCTTCTTGGGATGCCTAGTTGTTTTGGTTATCTTATTTTAGTTTTGGATCTTCTGCTACTCTTGATTTTGAACTTCAACTTACTTGTGATTGGGTTTTGGCATCTTTCGGAGCTAAGTTAGAGTCTAAAAAATCTATAAGAGTATACATTTAGGAAAACATACGTAATTTTTGATACTTTTAAATATAATGCACCAAATGTTGACAAAAAGAAAAGAATAGGCACACATCACATATTGTATCATATATGTTTATTTTAATTTCTTTATCGTTTAACGTGAAATCGTTCCACTGGAATCTTATTGTCTCTTTTAAGCCTCGTTTGTTTTTTATTACTTTTTCGCTATAAGATTTTCCATTCGTTATATAAAATGAGATACAGTTTTGGGATACAAAAATCGAATATGATCTTACCAAAGATTAAGCCAGCTATTATAAAATGATACCGGAGTCAAAAACCCAAAACATGGAGCGAAGAACGACTAACACTCTTCTAAACAAAAGATTACTAGGAATTACAAGCTAAAAACGACCAAGACAAGAGACAAAAGACAGATCAATACCAAGCAGTCATAATTTGTTTCTTATTACTTAATAGCTAAATCATTTGTTACATTATGTTTGTTATATGTCGCAGATGGTAAGTTTGTCAGGCAGTCAAATTCTAAACTGATTTTAAATGAATCGAAGCAATATATTAATTATATTGTAATTTTGATGTTGACCGAATCTTTCATTTTGTATACTATACACATGTGTATCATTAATAAATAATTCAATACAGAGATATGGTCAGCATAAAATTACAATATAATTAATATATTAAATTATCCAGAATTGAATTTGAATTCGATTTGAACCGACAAAATATTTGAATAGATCATAAACTCCTATATTTGAAGAACTGGAACCAAACCGGAAATCGAATAAATACTTGAAATATTAAAAACGTAATTATATATCTAAAATATAAATTATACTTACTTAATATAACAAAGTTATCCAAAATTACAATTATCCAAATATATTAGTTATTTTAAACCAAAATAATTAGGTTATCTAAAATAAACAAAATATATATAAAAAAATTGGTATATTTGTCAATATTTAACAAATTTTTATTCAGATGTAACTAATTTTTTATTTTTGTTTTATGCTTTTTTATATTCGAAATCAAACCGAGCCTAAATGAAATCGAACCGAATTCAAACTTAAATTCTAAAATATTTGAATGGATTTCATATGTCTCGACTCGAAAACCCAAAAAACCTAAAAAAAATCTAAATTGAACCCGTACGGATATCCGAACGCGGATGCCTACTTAACATATTATATTTACATGAACTACTTCTGAAAATCAATACTTGTAAATTTTACATAAAAGCACGGGAAATTCAATTCTAAAAAACGCACACACACATTTACAATGTAGTCACCTAAAACTCTCCTAATCAACCAATCTAGGAAAGATGGTTGCTTGCTGAATGGGATGTCACCACCTAAATCTCTCCTAACCTAAACAGAATTAAACGAGAATTTACAATGTAGTCACCTAAAACCAGAAGAAATTGTTCCTTGAGTTGGATGTTAATCACCTAAACTTTTCCTAACCGCAAAAAAAAAAAAAAACATGAATAGATTCTAGGCTTTTAACTTTTGTACTTTAAAGAGGTTCCATATCTTTATAAGCGTGCACATGCCCGCCAATTTATTCTCATCTTATTTCACACTCTACAATTCTTCTTCCTTAGCTATAATTAATCATCAATTGCTCCAACATTAATGAATGTAGAAGTGTAGAAGATCTTGCTTAATCATGTAGATTATAGATTCACAATGTTGCAATAACAAAAAAAAAGAGTCCTAGAGATAATATTTTCCCAACAAATTGCTTTCATTTTAAGATTATGTGTATAATCTTGACTCTTACGTTTATAAGAAAAACAAAAACAAGAAGAAGAAAAAATAACAACTTGATATTTAGAATAATACAAATATAAATCTTCCTAAGTAGAAATTCACATTTTGGAATCTCTCAATATATTAAATCACAACTCCAAGAAAAGAATAATGTAAGAAAAATCTATACTCCTTTCAAGAAGAAAATGTAAGTGAGAAAAAAAACCAAACCCATAAAAATCTCTCAAATACTAAAAACAAAATCAATAAACATTTTTCTTGCAAATCTCAAAATGAAGAAAGAACCCAATTTTTTTTCTAAGTCTTACAGGCGTAAATGAGGAGAGAGAAATCAAGCTTGTCTTGTTCATCTTTGTTAACCATCTTCTCTTCTAACCAAAGCCTGCTACTGTCGAAACCATTTCTTGTCCTAAACATGAACACAGCTTTGCCACAACCTTCTGGATTACTAAAGAACCAATCATGAACATCCCACATCAGATCCACAAGCAACCCATCAACGAAAATCGTCTGATTACCTCTGAAATTCCATTGCAGCCTCTTCACTTTCGTAACGGTCTTCTTATCGATACAAACAGAGAGAACAGGGGAATGATGATGAGGAGTGCTCTGTTTTAAACCCTCTGTTTTCTCTGCGTTACATCTGATGACGATCTCGTGTGAATCTCCTGATTCAACGAATTTAGCTTTCGTTGAGTAAAAAGTGTTCCCGGTGAAGTATTCTTGTCGAGAAATGAGAGATTTTCCCGAGTCGAAATCGAAATCCAAACCCTTTTTCCTGAGAGGTTCTTCAGAGGAATCTCCGAGAAGGAGACCTAACTGAGCATCGACTAGGACGATAACGTAGTAGCCTTGAATCGGTTCAGGACTCTGCAGGTTCGAGTCGTATTTAGCGGAAGAAAGATCCCAAAAAACCTCGATTTTACCGAGATCGGAATCGACTGATTTGTTTCCTTTCTTCTTACGGAAGAAGCGAGAAGAAGTGTTGAGTTTGAGAGATGTCAAAGGGTTTTGATCTGCGGAAGAAACAGAGATGCTGAGACCATTGTTGTTGTTGAACTGTGAAGGATTGTTCTTGTTGCACCATGTGACTTTGATGATGAGATGCTTCGTTAGTAAACTGATTCTGTAGATGCTTGTAATGGAGGTTTGGATGGATGGTATGAGAGATGGAGAGATACAAGCGTTACTGGTGTTGTATTTTGAACATGATGACGATGATGATAACGATGATGATGATGATAAAAATGGATGTGTCACGTTTATTGAGCTTTCGCTGAAACATGACACCAAATCTCTCATCTTAAATGTGAATGGGGAAAGAAAATGAAGATTTGCCAAGTTGGTTTTTGTATCTGTGTCTGTAGATAGTGAAGAAGAAGAAGAAGAACAAGAACCGATCTGGATTTTTGAAGATTGGGTTGCTTTTCTTTTTATCTCTCTTTCTTTTCTTTTTCTTAGAGAGAGAAGATAAAATAGAAGAGATAGAGATAGAGAGAGAGATTAGGGTGACTCTGTGTGAGCAGTGGTACCAAGAAGACTGCAGATGAATTGAGCTATAAGCCGAATTTAAGTAGTTTTGAGCTTTCCTTGTCTAGGGGACACAACTCCTTTTTATATTATAAATTGTAATTGTGTATGCTAACTAATTTTAAAAATATTTAGTACAACTTATGTTATTTTTATTATATATGGGAATTAGTCAAATATGACTTTTAGATAACTCGAAATTGTTTTTAAAAAAGAAAGATAAACTCTAATTTAAAATATCTTTCCAAGTTATGTACTTTGAATTTAGATTTATGGTTTACAAGACAAAATAATAAAATGTCGCATATTCTTATTTCTGCTAAATTAAAATATATATTGAAGACAGCATATATACATATATATATATGTATATATGTATATCCATAAAAGTTACGAGTTTACAATTAGAATTCTTCTGAAATGTAATGGGTCAAAACAAAGCCAACTCAAATCTTTAGGAAGAAGAAGAAAAAAAGCCAACTCTAATATCATCGACTTAATTTATTGATAATTAGGTACTGAACCATTGGCATAATTAAAGAAGCCGTTTCCGTATAGTTAAAGGTATGTTAGTAATATAAGTGTACGTTTTTATTTTATCTCTTCCCGATATCGTAGTCAAGTCGATCGAGAGTTACAACCACTAAGAAAACAAACAGTTTCAGTCAACTAATTATTACTGACGGATTTCACTAAACTTTCATTTAGATCCTTTTTTTTATTATTTTCATTTAGATCTATGGATGCGTGGAATATCTATCTTGAATCCGTTTCGGAAAATCAGATACATTTGATTCAAGAGTTTTGCAACTTGTATTACCACTAGCTGTACTTAGGACTAGACAATACATGGATCTAAAGAACCGAACCAAATGTTTTTTCGGCACGTCGTGTTAGTCGGCCATGGTCGGTACGGCCATTAAACTCAGCTCCATTCGGCATGCTAGGGTCGACATAATCCCTGGTGAAGCTCGGGTCGCGAGTGATCGACTCACGGTGGATGGCTTCGGACGGCACGGTCTGTGCGGGCCAGATTGCCCGGCATAGCTTGGTCGGCACAGTCTCGGGTGGAAAGTGGCTCGCGGAAGAAGAAAGGGTTTGTGGATGGCCATGGTTGGCATGGCTTAATCGACACAAACATACCTGATGAGATTGATTTGGCGTAGCTTAATCGACACGGCTCCGCTTTGGTTTCTCCTTCATCAAATTGGCACGACTCTCTGTTGGGGTCAAAATCCTCCTCGACGAAAAGAATAGTCAAAAGCGTATCGAGCAATGAGATATTGATGTTTCCACATAAACAACATTTCATATGAATAAACACTTCGTACGAATAAACATTTCGTATAAACAATATTTCGTATGGATAAACACTTTGTACAAATAAACATTTTGTAAGAATAACATTTCGTATGAATAAATACTTCGTACGAATAAACATTTCGTATGAACAACGTTTCGTATGAATAACATTTGTACGAAACGTATGAAACCATTTAGCCGAACTTCTGAGTAACCACACTTTTCAGATAGATCGCACGAACATGCATAACCCTTGATAGAATCTACAGACAAGCCCATACATTCAAACAAGCCGCTCAGAAATTCCGAGCAAACAAGGCAGCTCGGAAATTTCAAGCTGACCAAACTGCTCAGAAATTACGAGCAAGCAAGGCAGCTCGGAAATTCCGAGCTGACCCAACTGCTCAAAAATTCCGAGCACAATGCATTCCTTCTTGTTTTCCGAGCATGAACTCTCTCGAAAGTTCCAAGGAGAACACACTTCTTAAGAACTTCCGAGCAGAAAATATTCCTTGAACCTTGCAAAGGGACATTTTGCTTTTACCAGATGCTCAAACATTTTCCAATATCTCTCTCTCTCCGGATGCATGACTAGCCGCAACCCACATTCGAAATGATAACTTATACGCTCCGTCATAAGATGGGACATTTCAAGAGTGAATGTCCAAGCTAAAAGAGAACAACGAACTATGTGAAAATGGAGGAGGGTGTACTACTGATGGCACATGTTAACATTGCGAAAGCTGAGGATGAGCATGTCTGGTTCCTAGACTCCGGTTGCAGCAACCATATGTACGGCAACAAGGAATGGTTTCTGAACTTTGATGATAGTTTCAGACAGCACGTCAAACTGGGAGACGACAGAAGAATGGAGGTAGAAGGGATAGGAAGTCTGAGAATTGAAATCAATGGGATTATGCAAGTGATTTCATCGGTGTTGTTTGTGCCAGGTTTGAAGAATAACATGCTGAGCGTTGGTCAGTTGCAGAAGAAAGGGTTAAGAATTGTCATAGAAGATGACAAGTGTGATAGATGGCATAAATCACAGGGAAGAATGATTATGTATTTGAATATGTCTTATAACAGAATGTTTGTGATTGTTGCTGCTGTAAGAGGACCTAAGGAAGACATGGAGGCTAATGTCGCAAGGAGTTCTGAAGATTCAAAGCTAGTATGGCATAACAGGTTCGGCCATCTTATTCATAGCCATCTACAAATACTCGCTGAAAAGGACATGGTAAAAGGGTGACCAAAGGTTGAAGGAGACATCAGTGTTTGCGATGTATGCATAAAGGAAAAGCAGGTCAAAGAGAATATACCAAAGATGAGCTTGTGGAAGGCGAGTAGAGGACTTGGGTTGGTACACAGTGAAAATTGTGGTCCAATCTCACCCACATCAGAAAGCGGAAAGATGTATATTATTAACTTTATAGATGACTTCAACCGAAAGTGTTGGACGTTCTTCTTAAGTGAAAAAATCATAGGCGTTCAGAACGTTCAAGAAATTCACGGTTGCAGATGAAAGAGAGCTTGAAGTGCCTTTGGTGTGTCTAAGAACTGACAGAGGTGGAGAGTTTAACTCCAAGGCATTTCAAGACTTTTGCACAGAGAAGGGGATTAAGAGGCAACTTATTGCAGCCTATACACCCCAGCAGAATGGGATTGCAGAAAGAAATAATATAAGTGTGATGAAAATGGTGAGATGCATGTTGTTTGGTATGAGTGTGCCACTCAGATTCTGGCAAGAGGCAGCTCAACACGCAGTGCTTATCTTGAACAGAAGCCCAACAACAGTTCTAGGTGATGTAACTCTTGTTGAGAAATGGAGCAAGAACAAACCCTTGGTGGAACATCTTCGTGTATTTGGGTGCATTTCGTTTGCTCGTATTCCATATGAACGACGGGTCAAGCTGGATGAAAAGAGCATCAAATGCGTTATGTTTGGGGTGAGTAAGGAATCTAAAGCTTATCGTTTATATGATCCGGTGGAAAAGAGGATCATTGTCAGTAAAGATTTCAGATTCGATGAGATAAAGGCATGGAACTGGGAAGAAAGGATGAATGGCGATAAATTTATTGATGTTCCTGGAGAAGACATACAAGAAGAAGAAGATGTCACTGAGGGAGAAGGAGAAGGAAATAATGAAAACAATGAAGCTGCAGAAGGAGAAAATACAGTTGGTCAAGAAGATACAACAATCGTAGATGGAGTGGAGACGAGTGAGAACAGAAGTGGAGCTGGTAGAAACAAGAAGAAACTGGCTTGGATGAGAGATTGTTTGTGACAAGATGTGGATATTCATGGAATAAGAATATGAAGAAGTTGAGCTAATCGCCATGTTTGTTGCAAAGAATGATCCTGATAAATTTTAAGATGTAGTTATGCACGACAAATGGAAGAAAGCAATGGAGGTGGAGATCGAATCCATAGAAGCTAACAAAACATGGAAGCTTGTGGATCTACCTGAAGGAGAAAAAGTAATAGGAGTTAAGTGGGTTTATAAAACCAAATTTAACGAAAAGGGCGAGGTAGACAAGTACAAAGTGAGGCTGGTGGCAAAGGGATTTCACCAGACACATGGTGTAAACTTCTACGAAGTGTTTTCTCTAGTGGCAAGGTGGGACACAATCAGACTGATCTTGGCCTTAGCAGCACATAAGGAGTGGAATGTTTACCAACTTAATGTGAAAAGCGCATTTCTGTATGGTGAGTTGAAGGAAGATGTGTATGTTGAACAACCCAAGGGATTTGAATCAAGAGATAAAAGCAAGATGGGCTACAAGCTCAACAAAGCTTTATATGGTTAAGGCAAGCTCCAAGGGCTTGGTACAGCAGAATAGAAGGCTACTTTACAAGAGAAGTGTTTGAGAAGTGCTATTGCGAACACACTTTGTTTGTGAAAACCGAAGGTGATGGAGTCTTAATCATCAGTCTTTATTTTGATGATCTTGTTTATACATGAAATTCTTAGTCAATATGCTGGAAAGGTTTAAGAAATCAATGAAGAAGAAGTTCTCAATGACTAGACCTTAGGAGAACGAAATATTTTTTAGGAGTGGAGGTGATTCAAGATGAAAGTGGAATCTTTATAAGCCATAGGAAGTATGCGAATGACACTCTGCTAAAGTACGGTATGGAGGACAATAATCATGTCAGGAATCCAATGGTTCAAGGGAACAAATTGTCAAAGGAGGGTGATGAAAAGGAAGTGGTTCAACATCATTCAAACAACTCGTTGGCAGTTTAAGATACCTCACGGCTACGCGTCCTGATCTCATCTACTCAGTCAATCTCATTAGCAGATACATGGAAGAGCCAAAGGAGCAACATTTGATGGCTGCTAAAAGAATTCTGAGATATGTAAAGGGAACAGTTGGTTATGGAATTCAATATAGGCAGGGAGGAGGAGATGAGCTTGTGGGGTATGTTGATAGTGACTATGCAGACGATCTAGATGATAGAAAAATTACATCAGGATACATGTTTCTATTTGGCGGTGGAGCAGTCTCATGGGGATCTAAGAAGCAGCCCATAGTCACCTTATCAACAATAGAGGCAAAGTATGTTGCTGCAGTTAATGGGGGCATGTCAATTTGGCTGAGAAATGTTCTTAAGGAGGTTGGTTCAGATCAAGAGAATGTCATGGTTATATGGTGTGATAATAGCTCTACAATCAAACTGTCCAAGAATCCAGTGTTCCATGGTAGGAGCAAGCACATTCAAGTCAGGATTCACTTTCTGCGTGAGCTAGTGAATGAAGGGATAATCGATTTGGAATACTCCACAACACATGAGCAGCTATTTAACATTATGACTAAGCCAGTCAAGCTTGAGGTATTCGAAAAATTAAGGCAAAAGGTGAGAGTCTATTTGAATTTAAATCGGAAGTATGAGTTTTTCCAGTTTAGAAGAGGAACTGAAGCACGATGTGTCAAAATCAATAAAGTAACTGAGTCTTTAGAAAATGAACTATTCTTTCTACTTAGTTTTATTGTTGCTACATTTCACAATAAGATTCTTAAGTTTTAGGAAATCTGTTTTAGCTTCTTATTTAAACGTTAGTCATGTGTTGTGCAATTTCATACGATCAATAAGAAAACTCAGTTCAGAAGCTTTTTGTTCTTACCTTAACATTTTTGGCTAAAAATATTAGGGGCAAACATCCAATTCCGAGACATGATTACCGTATATGATGGAGAGTGAGGTCAGAGACCTCAAAAATGGGGCTCTAAATTCATCCAACTCTTGATAAGGCAGCAGAAACAGAAACCCGTAAAAGTGAACTAACCTGTTACTAAAGTAAATCATTCGTCGAGTAATACTTAAATGCAAAATGTTAAATCGTCTCAAAAGAGAAATCTAATTTTGTCCATATGAAACCGTCCTGTCATTTTACTAAATACATCCTTTTATTTTGCCATCTACTCCTATTACTTGTTTGTTTTTGCTCTTTCAGTACCACATTTTTACTTCTGTATAAAATTCCGGAATACATTCAGTTGGAATCAATTGGTTCTCAAACGATATGATGAAACTAATCATTTACAACCATTTTGTGTGTAAAACTCAATTTCTTACTCCAAAATAGAGTAACTCCAAAATGAAGTTGTGTTTTGCTCCAACCCTACTCCATTTTGGAGTGAAAAATGGAGTCATGAACAAACAAAAATGAGATTACTCCAAATATGGAGTAATCTCATTTTTTACTCCATTTTGCAGTTGAAAATGAAGTAGGGTTGGAACAAAATTATTGCAAAATAGAGTTTGGAGTAAGAAATGGAGTGGGGTTGGAGATGGTCTAGTGCTTGTATCCTCAACAATTTGATGGAAACATGAGGGTTCTTTAATAATTAAGAATGATGATCATTTCTATCAATTACTATTTAATAAAATAATCAAATTCTTATAAGTGCGTTGTTCGTTGTTCGTTGTTGTTGTGGGGAAAAAAAGACGAGAATTGTTTTGTGTTATATAATAAGATAGAGTAAAAGTATATGAAGACAGGCTAACATATGGAGATCCGATAGCAAGTATCTTGCTTTTGGAGCTTTCTGATTATTAAATCAAAATGTTTTCAACTTATGTTGGATCTGATTCTTAATATAATATTATTTAAAAAAATATTGTTCTATATATCATAATCACGTTAATTTCATGAATGTCAATTACAAAAATATATTTAATAAGTGAAAATTATTATAACTAATTCTTAGTATCAATATTTCCATTTTAAATTTTACTTTCCTAATAATAAATTATTTAACCAAACTAATGGCTGAAAAGGAAAATATATTATACTATAATAATATCTAAATTTTATTTTTCAATGAAATTTTTATTCTCTTTTTATATATTTTATATCCCAGCTCAATTAATAATTAATACTTATATATTTTCACTATTTTCTTTTGAAAAATCATATATATATATATATAATTTTAATTATATTTTATTTTTAAAAATAGTTTAAATCCAAACATATTATATATATATATATATATATATATATACATGTTGGTCAAAACCATATATATATTAAGAATTATAAACATCAGACTGAAACTTATTACAAACAGAATAAATAGAATGAAAAGAATTTTTATTTGTATTTAAACATTTTCATAAGAGAATCTATATTTAAGTCGCATTACTTGAATTCTATCACTTATTTTAGATTAAAAGTTTTAAATTTTATAGTTACTAGGAGAGAACCCGCGCAAATGCGCGGATTTTTCTTAAATTTATAAATATTTAATATATTTGATATTTATTTTAAGTATCAATATTTTAAATATTTTAAATGTTTTTAATTTACAACTTTGTATTTTTTTTTCTTATGAATATAATGATTTTTAGAAGATTATATACGCTAACATGTAATTATTAATTTAATTTATTTTATAAATAAATATTTTTTTTAATTATCAGATTTAATGAATTTTTTATAAAATTTTATTTCCTTCAGCCTTTTTTTATCATCCTTTTATTTTTTTATAAACTATTTTAAATAAATATATATACTTGTTATTTATACATTCTCATTCATCAAACTCGTAATTTTTTTAGTTTTCATCCATAATATTTTATTTTTTTAGTTATCATTTTAAATTTTATTAATTTTATATATATTTCATTGGTTTTATTTTCTTTTCTATCTTCTTATACTTTATATAAATTTTTTATTATCATTTTATCTCATTTTGTAACATTTTCTTCTTATTCTTAATAATTATTTCTATATTTTAATATTTTTGGTTATCATTTTAGATTTATTTAATACATATATATAAATATATATTTTGTATAAGTTTTTTATTCCCATTATGTCTCATTTTCATAATATTTTTTCTAATCTTAATCATAATTATTTCTATTATTTATATTTTGTATGGTTCTTTGCTTCTAATTTTTAATTATTGTAAAAAAATTTAGTAATGATATTTTTACTTTTAGTCTTATAATTTGATATTTCACTTTTATTGAGATTTCTTTATTTTTGTTTATTTATTACATAGAGATATGGAAAATGTATTTAAATTTTATATTATATAATATTTATATAATTATGAGATTATAAATTATAAATTAAATTCAAATTTAGAATTTATGTTTCAATAGTATTAAGTAATTATATTTAAATTAAATAATTTAATATATGTTTTAGTTGATGATGTAGAAAAGTTTAATGAAAATTAACCAATCAAGGGGCTGATGTGGCGGCTTGAGAGAGCCC
This sequence comes from Orychophragmus violaceus, assembly GCA_030180135.1. Classification (NCBI taxonomy): domain Eukaryota; kingdom Viridiplantae; phylum Streptophyta; class Magnoliopsida; order Brassicales; family Brassicaceae; genus Orychophragmus; species Orychophragmus violaceus. Next base: position 17,082,875 of record CM058235.1, on the reverse strand, counting down.
CCTTCTCCTATTATATATAGGATAAGCAGACATAAAATCATAGTGTCATGTAGAAACTGACCGCACATCAACATATGCTAAATAAATGACTAATCATTTTATTTATAAATTTATATTGTTCTTTGTCAAATTAATCCATCTTAACAAAAACAAAATCTAATAGTATTCACAAAACAACATAAATTTCTGTATAATTAAATGTTTCAATTTTCCTTAAATCCGTTAATGTTTAAATGGAGAAATAATAAAGTGTATGATTGGTAATTATTAATTATGTGATTATGTGGTAAATTCAAGTGTGTATACAAGCAGTTGACCTAGTTTTTTTAATACTATAAAAATTTAGGGTCTTAGGTTCATAATCTATCATGAACACGGATTTGGTTTTTAAATATTCCAATTTGAAAAATATTTTTTGTATCAACAAAATTTGAACCAAAAATACAAAGAAACTAATCCGTTGTATTACCAGTAGACTACACCACACCTTTGCTAATTGACCTAGTTAAGGGGAACATGATTTTGGCATATTTATATTGACATTGTGAAATCATAAAGAACGTAGTGTATACACATACAAAATGTATTCATTTGGTAATTAGATGGAATGAGGAGAATTAAATTGAGAGAAATGGTCAATGCTACTGGGTTCATAGAACTTCAGAAACAAATTGAAAATCATGTGGCTGCATGTGGTAAGAAGGTACGTCGAAATCAATACCACCCATGAGTCTATTTTCCTACTCTCTTTTTCTTTTCTTTTGGGTAGCCTTAGAGTGGTTTAAGACTTTTTGTTATTAAAAACTTAAATATTGTGTCCGATTGGTTAGAGACTTACCGCTTTATTTGTTACCAATCACGAAAACGTTATCAAAGCTACAATAAAAGCGGTTATTCTCAGTTTTTTGTTACCGCTTTCTCTAACCGCTTTCGCTAACAGCTTTCGCTTACAGCTTTGCACTATTCAACCGCTTACCAATTCCGCTAACCGCTAATCTAACCGTTCCGCTTTTGGTCACCAATCGGACCCATTAAATTAATTTTCTCTAGTGAACTAAGACATTTATAAGCCATTTCAAATTAAAAAAGGAAAGATAATATTGACCTAATTAAGAATTCGGGAAACCGGAAAGGAGAAATAAGCTTTGGTGTAAAAGGAGATGATGAACAAAGCTTGCCTTGTAATGATAACTACATATCAGATAATAATATCTTTTGACGATGCCAAATGTCAGCATCGATATCTAAAAGCCAGTAAGATGATATGGGTTCATGATGGACACACTTTCACAAGTTGAAACATATGTTTAGATATTGATTGACTAAAAGGAAGTGGTTCTTTATCAACCTAATTTTTAACCATTGATTTGGAGTGTATTGAAGATGTATTTTTAGAAGAATTAATTCAGCAATTAGTTTAAGGCATTCAGAGAGAATTTCTTATAAATAAAGCGTAACTCGACAAATAATAGAAAGATGGTTGACTTGAGATGACCCGTTTTATAGAATAAACCATTGAGTAACGAGTTTGTGAATCAACACACTAATAGAACTAAGGTTTCTCCTGGTGTTGACACATCAGATCTCTTAAAAGCTCTAGTGCTGCCTTAAAAGCTCTAGTGCTGCCACATCAATTAATGAAAAAACTTTCATAGCTAATCAGAACATAAGGTTCCTCCACATCTGTTCCAAGTCATCATGATTTTGCCCTTTTTTGTTCATTTTGTCTGTAACATCAATCTCTAAAAGAATTGTAACCCTAACACAGCTTCTGACTTCTTCTCTCTCGATTGCTCTCTCGGTCTCATCGACAGAGATACAGAAATGGCACTGCAAACTGCAATTCGTCGTCGCCTGAGGGTTCCGGTGCAAAACCGCACGGCGACATGATCGAATCAGTCTCGGATTGGTTTCCTTGACTCGATCCGTTCTTTGTCTTCGTATGAGGATCATCTCGGCAAGCAGGATGTCATTGATAGAGTTGTCGATGTTGTCGAGAGCTTCCCCAAAGTCGATCCCGGTAAGGTCAGTTAGACGGATCTTCCTAAGATTACATCTTCGTCTAGAGTATTATTCTTTTGATCCGATCTCTGCCAATTTTTCTGCAGGTTCATCGATCTCTGTGTTCTCGTCTTCAGCTCCAGAAACATTCAAACCGATGACCAAACCCAACATCGGGATCCACTCGATTCGGACGATTTCGCACCGCCATATATGTAACGCCCCTTTCCCATTCTCCGCTGACCGTCGAGCTGACCGGTCAACAATCAAATAAAAACATGACCGATCGAACCCGAGCAAGTCGAACGGGAAAAGTTCGCCACAGGACGAAGCCAAAGACAGTTCGGTTTGAGACAAAAGGCTCGCACCAACCTATCTCCGGCTCCGCTGTCCTCACTTCCGTAATACAAGTTGTACACCTTGTACCACTTCAGTGAGTTGTGTCGGTTCGGACGAAACCTCATATCAGGGAAACAATTTCATTTCTAAGTAATTAAACATTGAATACAACGTTTAACAGTTTTACAAACAATCGTCAAGTCAAAGTACATAAATAAATCAAACACATAAAATGGCGCCAAAGTCGAACCGAAAATAAAACATCCAAAACCCCGAATCAAATCTCGTCACAAGCCATCCCGAAACCACACCGAGACATCCCGCGTCCGTCGCTGCTAAACCTGAAAAGCACAAAAAGAGTCTAATGAGCGATCTAAGATCACCCAGTGAATCGGCTCCCCACTAAAGGCTTCTAGTCTATCTAGAACTACAAATTCCCGCCCCAAAACCCAAAATAACAATCAACAGAAATCAATAGTCGATCACGCACTACCACGTCGTGTCAACCCACACACAATCAAGCAATAGCCAAAACAAGAGAATTAAGGGAATCGAAGGCACTGCGGCACATGTCCTCGATTGGACTCGATCTATCTATCGCGCAACGAAAGAAATAACAAAACAACACTGGACCCTACGATCTCGGTAACTTCCACGGGTCTACATCGTTACCTATATGGCAACTAACCCACGTGACTCCTAGCCGTCCACACACGACTAGGACACCGTTCTCTGTCCATCGATACGCGATGACTCTGACTACCCCTAGATAGCCCGAGTTTCCATGCAGTCCGGCCCTAGGACATGACCCCGTAACTCCGGACCGCACACCTACCGGCGTCACCCGATAGGTTAACACCATAACTAGAACCACCATGGCCCGGTTAGGTCAAACCCGAGGATCCAATCGGGTCGGAAGTACCGGAACGTAACAAAATAACCTAGGCTTGCGGAATCTAACGCACCCTAGAGTCCTAGTGCAGAAATGTAAACACGCAGACTCGCTGGGACTCTAGCACATATCACACAATCAATATCAATAATAAATCCACAACCATTCCGCAAGCCTCTACACTACCACCGCTCTGACTATGTAAGATACCTAGTCAGCACCACTAACTTACCCGGTCCCGTGACCGGAGTAAGTGTCCGCAATAACTGCTCGGCCCAACACCGAGCAGTCTAACAAGCCTGCACACAAAGCTCACAACAACAGCAATACAATCACGCAATCACAATCAATCACACAATCACACAATAATCACACAATCACACACAAGCAGGCTTATTAGGGTTTCTAAGTCTTTTAATCCATTTCACGCCCGCTACCTTGGGTTAACCGCTTGTTAACCCGTAGACGGTTCACCAATCATAACACTTCTCATTTCTTAACCAAACCTAGTCATCATTTATTAACTCCCCGATCTGTCGGTTTAGAGTTAGTAAACTTACTAACTCCCCGACGTCTCATTATTAACTTAATTTGATTCATTACCCAAACCCGCTATTAAACCTAAACCCCGATCCCAACACAATATTCTATAAGTTTGTTTAGGTTTAACCATATTTTAATGTCGTCTCAATTCTCGTATATAGATTCATTAATTATCGTTCTTATACCATATATATGCATATACGATCCTAAACAACGGTCTATATGAATGCATCACCCAATCATTACTAACAACTTAGCGGCACACAACCAATTTACCTTTTAATTCTTTAAACCCTAGCATGTTTATCTCATCCTAACCGGTTTATCATTAAACGTCCAATTAATTATTAATTACTAATCAGGTTAATTAACGGGTATGCAATCCTCGTACTACGGTTTATCACTTCCCGGTCTATATGAGTCTAAAGGTTTGTGAGCCGACTCACAGTGAGATAGGTACGGAATGACGGCTCTGACACGGTATGAATCCCGAGACCTCCGAACTGAAACCCGAACTTCCCAAACGCACGAACTCGAACCCCGAAGCTTCCCGAATACCCTGACATAAACCGCAACCTATGACTGGCCGGAGTCAACGCGTTGACCGGCGTTGACCACGATGTTGACCGACGTTGACCGGCGTTGACTTTGACCGGTGTTGACCGTTGACTTTGACCGTTGACCAAGGGTTGACCGTTGACTTTTACTGAACCGGTTGACCACCCAATTGAACCGGTTAATAAATGTGGCGACCCTGGGTGATGACACATGTCCCTGGTGAAGCCTTTGAGTCCAAAAAGCCTTCCCTAAACCGGCTTTAACCAACAATAAACCCTTCTTGACCCGTTGCTTTGGTTTCCTCGATTGCGCGAATATTGTTTTAGAAAATACCGACTGATTCCCATAAATCCCCAAACCTCTACAATCAGATTCTCCATGCTATTAGATGAATTTAGCATTTTGAATCACCTCAATTGGAGTTTCCTAGCTCCCGTTATGATTTTCCGAAGTTTTCTCGGTTTTATCGGTTTCCATTCCCGACTCACCGAAAAACATGTTTCTGCTCCGATTTCTCCAATTATGGTCTTGTGAACATTCTTTATATTGAAATATAAGAATATTCGGCCCGTCTCGCCTTCCGTCTCGACTTTTGGTAAAATTACCATTTTACCCCTGACTTAGGTAAAATGACAATTTTACCCCTGGTTGACCTTCTGCTGCCCGTTGACCGTATTTTTGATACGGGATATCACATTCTTCCCCACTTACAGGAATTCGGTCCCCGAATTCTCCGTCACTGACAGACTTCGAATTGGTTCTGAACCCTGCAAGTTCTTCATCACGTCACTCCGACGCTTCTATACTCGATCACCGCTGCATTCTTCTGACACCCAACATTACTGCAATCTGTCCGCCTCATTCCATGTTACCCAACTGATCTCCACAACAATTCCACACTGGCTCTCTGTCTTGTCTTCCTTGCTTCACTCAAACCTTAACTGTTTCCATCGATCTCGATCTTCGAACTTAACCCCGGTTGGTTTCTCTACACTGATTCTCACTTCGGCTTTCCCACTTCGCTTCGACCTCCACATCCTTCTGACTGCGACTTTCTGTCTTCTTTCTGGAACACTCTTCAAAAATCTGATCACTTGCTTCCGACCTTCTGATTCCAACAACATCACTGACTCGTCTTCCCAAATCCCTTTGCTAACACATTATACTTCTCGGCCTCTTCCTGTCGGCTGCTTGATAAACCGATACATCTCCCACTGACAATATCTACCACTGATTCACGACCCGGTCTACTTGTCTCACAACATCTTGTCACTTCATCTCGCTTTCGGGTTCGGGTTCGGTCTCGGATTCACATCGCGTCGCCATTCCGTCCTACATTCAATACAACAACTCACTAAAACAATCAGTTCCATCCCGATCTATCCCCGCTATCACTTTCCCATAGAAATATGGTTACTTAATCACGTACCCGATGGTTACCCGTGATTAAATAACAATACACTATAAGTCCGCTCCCTCGTGAACTGACGGTTAAACACAACCGTCCTCAAGTCGGCTCAAAACTTGAAATAAAATTAAAATAAAATCAATATTTTACCTTCTTAACGAAACCGAAGAAAGCTACTAATCCCTAATCAAGCTTTCTACCAACTAATCATCCAAAGGTCTCTAAGACCTACAACCATCAATCTACCACAACCACACACGCAAATACAATGCAATCTATCGCAATAACGAATCAAGCAATCAATCAATCAAGCAGGAAATAAAAACAAGCAATCACCAAACACAAAATCACGCAATCTAATGATCGGTCGCAAGCGTCGTCAGTCCGGGTTCAGGTCATGATGAACGGTCGTCAGTTCCGCTCAACATTTAGGTTCACACAGTAATCTGTTTGCTTTCAGAACCATCTCAGTCATGCAAACAGTTACTATGCTACTCAAAACGATCAGCTGAACACTCTGCATCCACCACGTACATAAAACGATCCATCATACATATAAAAGTTTTAGTACATGGTTCTGACCAGAATCTCTACACACATGACCGCCATCATATCCAAAAACCCATACTGCGCCGCTATACATCTGAAAAGTCAAAGACGACACACAAAGTCGCCTATCCGCCGATCTATCTACAAGATAAAAAGAAGTTAGTGCCCCCACTTACCTGGCCTAACTACTCCTATCATAACCTAACGCCTTCAGCAAGACCGAAATGCCCAACACCACTGGCAAAACGGCTCGCTGAAGTATCCGCTGGCAGGTGCGCCGGGAGAGTGGGGCAAGTGTGTGTCTCGAGATGGTGCTTCGACATGTTGTGGCTCGGCAATCGGCAAAGATGAGCAACGTGACCTGCGCGGCCACATAACTGACAGACTGAAGTGAACGCTGAATGTGATCCACAATAACACACGGGCGCCTGATGTCCATAACCTCCACACAACTAATAAAGAGAAGTCGGCTCTGGCGGGGGATCGATGAAACATTCGGGTGCACGATGACTCTCACCTCTACACAACTGGCAAGTCCTCACTGGCTCGGGTCGAGGCGGCTGAATGACCGGCAACTGAATAACAAGTGGCTGACTGGCACGGGATCTCTGCGACTGGGTCCCGCTCGGTAATCCTCTGGTACAAGTGCTCGGTATGGCTCTCCATCGGTATACATGGTCCTGATCCGGAAATCGGGCAAGTCGATACTCCGTGACCCTCGTGACTACATATCGGACAGTGGTCGGGTCCCGGTACTGAATGGTACGGCTCTCGAAGACACTGGTCTACTGCTCAGAGACATCACTGCAAGTGAAACTCATGTACTCCACATGCACTGCATGTCCTGTGCTCTGGTACTACTGGCGGCTCCTCCACAATCTCGGCTGGTGGCGAAACCGACTCGAACTCTGACTCTGTAGATGCTGGTGATGAGATCCGACCTACTGCTCCAAAACATCCTCAAGCCTAGCTACCTGCTCATCCACCTGCTGCTCCCACTGCTGACGCTGCTCCGGGTCTACATGCTCCATATCCAGATCAAAACCAAATCGTAGCGGGCTCATCAAATAGTCCTCCATATGAAGTGGCGGGGAAAACTCGGGCGTCTCAAGAGTCGATGCCTGGTACATCGGTGGTACGTCTGATGGTGCAACTGTCTGTGGCGCATCCGTCTCTGGCCACTGCGGTGATAGCTGTAACTCCACATCTGCTCCTCCCCAGAATCCTATCCTCCCTGAAACTGGACCAACTGGCCCTGCGGTGAACCGACTGATCTCTGCTGACTCATGCCGCTCGTCAGTAACTGCTCCGCGCACATACACACACACACCTCCACTCCACCCAGGACACACTGCTGCACGACTGCAATCAAAAACTTAGAGACGAGTTAGTGCAAATAATACAAAAATCCTACTTTCCCATCCCAACCCCGGGTTTAACGGACGCGGCTCGGTTTCCTAATGGATGCTTGTGTGACACATTTGACTCGATAAAACACGGAAAACACCCAAAAATGAAATGTTTCGAAACCCATGCAGAACCATGCTCTGATACCACCTTTCTGTAACGCCCCTTTCCCATTCTCCGCTGACCGTCGAGCTGACCGGTCAACAATCAAACAAGAACATGACCGATCGAACCCGAGCAAGTCGAACGGGAAAAGTTCGCCACAGGACGAAGCCAAAGACAGTTCGGTTTGAGACAAAAGGCTCGCACCAACCTATCTCCGGCTCCGCTGTCCTCACTTCCGTAATACAAGTTGTACACCTTGTACCACTTCAGTGAGTTGTGTCGGTTCGGACGAAACCTCATATCAGGGAAACAATTTCATTTCTAAGTAATTAAACATTGAATACAACGTTTAACAGTTTTACAAACAATCGTCAAGTCAAAGTACATAAATAAATCAAACACATAAAATGGCGCCAAAGCCGAACCGAAAATAAAACATCCAAAACCCCGAATCAAATCTCGTCACAAGCCATCCCGAAACCACACCGAGACATCCCGCGTCCGTCGCTGCTAAACCTGAAAAGCACAAAAAGAGTCTAATGAGCGATCTAAGATCACCCAGTGAATCGGCTCCCCACTAAAGGCTTCTAGTCTATCTAGAACTACAAATTCCCGCCCCAAAACCCAAAATAACAATCAACAGAAATCAATAGTCGATCACGCACTACCACGTCGTGTCAACCCACACACAATCAAGCAATAGCCAAAACAAGAGAATTAAGGGAATCGAAGGCACTGCGGCACATGTCCTCGATTGGACTCGATCTATCTATCGCGCAACGAAAGAAATAACAAAACAACACTGGACCCTACGATCTCGGTAACTTCCACGGGTCTACATCGTTACCTATATGGCAACTAACCCACGTGACTCCTAGCCGTCCACACACGACTAGGACACCGTTCTCTGTCCATCGATACGCGATGACTCTGACTACCCCTAGATAGCCCGAGTTTCCATGCAGTCCGGCCCTAGGACATGACCCCGTAACTCCGGACCGCACACCTACCGGCGTCACCCGATAGGTTAACACCATAACCAGAACCACCATGGCCCGGTTAGGTCAAACCCGAGGATCCAATCGGGTCGGAAGTACCGGAACGTAACAAAATAACCTAGGCTTGCGGAATCTAACGCACCCTAGAGTCCTAGTGCAGAAATGTAAACACGCAGACTCGCTGGGACTCTAGCACATATCACACAATCAATATCAATAATAAATCCACAACCATTCCGCAAGCCTCTACACTACCACCGCTCTGACTATGTAAGATACCTAGTCAGCACCACTAACTTACCCGGTCCCGTGACCGGAGTAAGTGTCCGCAATAACTGCTCGGCCCAACACCGAGCAGTCTAACAAGCCTGCACACAAAGCTCACAACAACAGCAATACAATCACGCAATCACAATCAATCACACAATCACACAATAATCACACAATCACACACAAGCAGGCTTATTAGGGTTTCTAAGTCTTTTAATCCATTTCACGCCCGCTACCTTGGGTTAACCGCTTGTTAACCCGTAGACGGTTCAACAATCATAACACTTCTCATTTCTTAACCAAACCTAGTCATCATTTATTAACTCCCCGATCTGTCGGTTTAGAGTTAGTAAACTTACTAACTCCCCGACGTCTCATTATTAACTTAATTTGATTCATTACCCAAACCCGCTATTAAACCTAAACCCCGATCCCAACACAATATTCTATAAGTTTGTTTAGGTTTAACCATATTTTAATGTCGTCTCAATTATCGTATATAGATTCATTAATTATCGTTCTTATACCATATATATGCATATACGATCCTAAACAACGATCTATATGAATGCATCACCCAATCATTACTAACAACTTAGCGGCACACAACCAATTTACCTTTTAATTCTTTAAACCCTAGCATGTTTATCTCATCCTAACCGGTTTATCATTAAACGTCCAATTAATTATTAATTACTAATCAGGTTAATTAACGGGTATGCAATCCTCGTACTACGGTTTATCACTTCCCGGTCTATATGAGTCTAAAGGTTTGTGAGCCGACTCACAGTGAGATAGGTACGGAATGACGGCTCTGACACGGTATGAATCCCGAGACCTCCGAACTGAAACCCGAACTTCCCAAACGCACGAACTCGAACCCCGAAGCTTCCCGAACACCCTGACATAAACCGCAACCTATGAATGGCCGGAGTCAACGCGTTGACCGGCGTTGACCACGATGTTGACCGACGTTGACCGGCGTTGACTTTGACCGGTGTTGACCGTTGACTTTGACCGTTGACCAAGGGTTGACCGTTGACTTTTACTGAACCGGTTGACCACCCAATTGAACCGGTTAATAAATGTGGCGACCCTGGGTGATGACACATGTCCCTGGTGAAGCCTTTGAGTCCAAAAATCCTTCCCTAAACCGGCTTTAACCAACAATAAACCCTTCTTGACCCGTTGCTTTGGTTTCCTCGATTGCGCGAATATTGTTTTAGAAAATACCGACTGATTCCCATAAATCCCCAAACCTCTACAATCAGATTCTCCATGCTATTAGATGAATTTAGCATTTTGAATCACCTCAATTGGAGTTTCCTAGCTCCCGTTATGATTTTCCGAAGTTTTCTCGGTTTTATCGGTTTCCATTCCCGACTCACCGAAAAACATGTTTCTGCTCCGATTTCTCCAATTATGGTCTTGTGAACATTCTTTATATTGAAATATAAGAATATTCGGCCCGTCTCGCCTTCCGTCTCGACTTTTGGTAAAATTACCATTTTACCCCTGACTTAGGTAAAATAACAATTTTACCCCTGGTTGACCTTCTGCTGCCCGTTGACCGTATTTTTGATACGGGGTATCACAATATATGCCTCCAGGAAGGTATGATCTCTGCAAAAGTTTCGAAATTTATTGTCTTTACTAGAGAGAACAAAAACAAGGAATCTTGAATTTTCTGGTCATTGGGTGATATATTCGTTCTAGCTTAGTATGATAAGAATGGATTTATTGTTAAAATATCCCCCGAAAAACAAGAACTTTCGAAATGGTGTCTTAGATGTAAGATCCTTTACAGTAACATTCAGTTGTAACATCCAATTTGTGTGCTTGAATTCTCTGTTTTATTATATTCTGCAGATTTGTGGCTAAGATGGTGATATTTTGGTTGTGGAGTGGAGTAGATGTTGATTTTGTGCCAACTTCATATAACGAATCTTTCTCTAACGAGTCCAAAGATTCGTTTTTTTAATCCTTTGGTAGCAATGAAATTGTTACGATTTGCTGGTGTAGTTTTCATTTTTATCATTGCCTTCCAATTCCTGAAAATACGTTATTTTGGTGGTGCTATATTCTCTTTATCATCTCAAGATAAGTTTCCGGTATCTATAGATGTAAGCTCAGAACCAATCCGGCCATTATACGGTTCTGAAATATTGAATATAAGTAGTTCGAGATCCCTTGAGGTAGACTATGTAACTGGCTCTGATAAGAACGTCAGTATCCAGTCTCATGATAGTTTGGTAGAGGATGCAAAAGATAAGGAAACTCTTGAGTTGCTGCTAGGAACAGGGAGCAGCTTGAATAGGAATTATGAGCAAACAATAGAAGATGCTGAGATCGTTTATGAAAATAGTAGGAATGTGGAGATTCTAGAGAGTAAATCTGATACTTATGTTGATAATCTTTCCCCAGAGGTGAAAAGACTAATGAATGTTTCTAATTCTAGGGTGGTTTCTATCGCTAAGATGATGAATTTATTGCATCAAAGCCGTGTTGGATCCCGATGGATCTAGGGTTTGATATATTGAATGAAAACCAACCTCGTTCTTACCTTTCTGGCAGCGGAATTGAGATGGTGAACGAGATCAGTGGAGCAACACAAACGCCTTGCCTCTACAAGATACACACGCACGCTTCACTGGAAACGGGATGCTAGTGCCGGATCAACGGGATCGATTCTCTCTGGTGTGTCTAGTGTTTCTCTCAAGAAAACTGGACGGCTCTCTTGTTTAGGTCGAAACTTTTGAGTTTTATTCGACCTAAACGTGCTTAACGGGCCAGACTCAATTAAGCCATAACCCGAAAAGCCTGTTCGGAAAATCCGAACTGTGTCGACCGACACACAAGCTGTATCGATCGACACAACACCATTATATCGATTCTTATGTGTATTTCAATACACATAATATGATCATTGCCACAATGATCATTCCCATGTCGTAGCTTCCAGTTCGCTTAGGTGTGTGACCCTATAGGATCATATAATACTGGCAGTAAGTCCATGACCTACAGATTGCAAGAGGCTTCTAGCAAAGCATTGCAAACGCCCAGTATTATACTAATGTCTGATCTCGACACACAACTATCACAGGAGTGAGTACAAGTGTGATTTCAGGACACTATCCCAACAATCTCCCACTTGTACTGGAATCATCAATTCCTATAATCCTTTTGTCTCTATATCTCGATATGGCATAAGGCAAGATTGGTGTCATCCTTATTAAGCCAACATCGTGTTTATCGAACTCCTGATCTCATACTGAACATTACAAACAACTGAACTACAGTTCGTTTGAGTGCGGCCACACATTTTCTCAGTATTAAATCTTCGATAGGCCCTGAGATATTTATCTCCCGTTATACAGGAGGGACAAATCCCATCTTGTTCCATCCCTGTTTCAACGCACACTTCATGATATACTTGAACAGTGTCGTTATAGTCGCCAGTTACGGTCGACATTTGACAAAGTCAAAGTGTACCAATTCATATGCAAGAAAGCATGATGAACTCAGGTCTAAGGACTATACTCTATAGTCGTAATGAGAACCTCTTATGACACAGATATAACTATCTTGTAGACTTCTCATTTGCGGGTCATGTCCGATCATATGTTCACTAACATATATCTATGTGACTGACTGCGATAATCATATCATTGGCTCCATGAAACTTAGCCAACAGTCACCTCACAATCTAGTCTCTAACGGTTGTCAGTGTCCCAATTCTACAACCTCGACTAGGGACAAAATAATTTATTAACTTATAGGGTTTCATGATCAAGTCCTCAACTTGATGACCTATAATATGTTATAAACTTATTTTGGGACCATTATTTAGATCACAATAAATAATGCTGAAATCAAATTTCATTTAAACATTTCCAAAAGAATGTTTACAAGAGCGTCTTATTATAACTAAAACAAAACTAAAACTCCCACTAGAATCAAGATTACATCTTAAGATCTCTAATGCCTACAGCAGTCGTATGACTCTCATGCTTAGGCCTTGGGAGTGACTTAGTCAGAGGATCAGCGACATTCTCGTCTGTCGGAACTCGGCTGATCTTCACATCACCTCTATTGACAATATCACGAATCAGATGATATTTTCTCTCAACGTGTTTGGACTTCTGGTGTGACCTGGGTTCTTTCGCCTGAGCAATGGCTCCATTGTTATCGCAGAACAAAGCCACTGGCTCCAAGATACTAGGAACCACACCAAGTTCAGTCATGAACTTCTTGATCCAAACTGCTTCCTTTGCCGCTTCTGAAGCAGCAACATATTCAGCTTCCGTTGTGGAGTCAGCTACGGTATTCTGCTTAGAGCTCTTCCAGCTCACCGCACCGCCATTTAGACAGAAGACATATCCAGACTGTGATCGGAAATCGTCTCTGTCTGTCTGAAAACTCGCATCGGTGAATCCATTCACCACAAGTTCATCACTTCCTCCATACACAAGGAATTTATCCTTAGTATGTCTCAAATACTTGAGAATATTCTTGACAGCTGTCCAGTGAGCTTCACCTGGATCAGATTGGTATCTACTCGTCATGCTTAACGCGTAAGCTACATCTGGACGAGTGCAGATCATGGCATACATAATAGATCCTATTGCAGAAGCATAAGGAATCCTATTCATGCGTTCTCGCTCAGCAGATGTCGCCGGACACTGCTTCTTGCTGAGACTCATGCCATGAGACATTGGTATGAAGCCCTTCTTGGAATCTTGCATCTTGAATCTGTGCAACACCTTATCAATATAAGTGTCCTGGCACAATCCAATAAGCTTGTTAGTTCTATCTCTGTAGATTCTGATTCCAAGAATGTACGCGGCTTCTCCCATGTCTTTCATGGAAAAACAACTTCCAAGCCAAGTCTTGATAGACTGAAGCAACGGAACGTCATTACCGAGGAGGAGTATGTCATCGACATACAGTACAAGAAACGCAATTTTGCTCCCACTAGTCTTCTTGTATACACATGCTTCCTCTTCGTTCTTGATGAAACCGAATTGTTTTACTGCTTCATCAAAACGAAGATTCCAACTCCGTGATGCTTGCTTCAATCCATAAATGGATTTATGAAGTTTGCATACCTTCCCAGCGTTTTTAGGATCGACAAAACCTTCAGGCTGTGTCATGTACACATCCTCTTCCAGAATACCATTCAGGAATGCGGTTTTGACATCCATCTGCCAAATCTCATAATCATAATGAGCAGCAATCGCTAGAAGAATCCGAATAGATTTAAGCATAGCTACTGGGGAATAGGTTTCATCATAGTCAATACCATGAATTTGTTTGAAACCTTTAGCCACCAATCTCGCTTTGTAAATCTGTACATTGCCATCCACGTCAATCTTCTTTTTGAAGATTCATTTACACTCAATGGCTTTTACACCACTAGGTAAATCGACCAAGGACCATACTTGGTTTTCTGACATGGATGTCATTTCGGATTTAGAGGCTCCGAGCCACTTTTCGGAGTCCGGGCCCATCATTGCTTCCGCAAAGGTTGCTGGTTCGTCACCTTCAATGATCATCAGATCATTTGAATTGGTTACGAGAAATCCATAGTATCTCTCGGGTTCGTGACGGATCCTTCCGGATCTGCGTACTTCAGGCTCCACAGGCGCCGGTTCCACAGAACTTTGTGGTTCCAACTGCTGCTCCTCCTCAGCAGGTTGAGCAGTATCCTGTGCATCTAGAATTTCTTCAAGATGTACTTTACTCCCACTGTTTTTCTTAGAGAGAAACTCCCTCTCAAGAAAAGAACAGTCCCGAGCAACAAATACTTTGTTCTCAGATTGGTTGTAAAAGTAATATGCCTTGGTTTCCCTAGGATAACCAACGAAGTAGCATTTATCTGATTTGGGTGCAAGCTTGTCAGAGATTAAACGTTTGACATAAGCCTCACAACCCCAAATTTTCAGGAAAGACAGATTAGGAATTTTCCCAGTCCACAATTCATGTGGTGTCTTATCCACTGATTTAGATGGCACCCTATTTAGTGTAAACGCAGACGTTTCTAGAGCGTATCCCCAAAAGGATAATGGAAGATTAGTATGACTCATCATAGACCGAACCATATCTAATAAGGTTCGATTTCACCTCTCTGACACTCCATTCCATTGAGGTGTTCCAGGAGGAGTGAGTTGTGAAACAATTCCACACTCGCTCAGATAGTCGCTGAACTCTTGGCTTAAGTATTCTCCTCCGCGATCTGATCGCAGAACTTTGATATTTTTGCCAAGTTGGTTCTGTACTTCATTCTTGAATTCCTTGAATCTATCAAAGGATTCTGACTTGTGTC
The DNA here is from genome assembly GCA_030180135.1 of Orychophragmus violaceus. Classification (NCBI taxonomy): domain Eukaryota; kingdom Viridiplantae; phylum Streptophyta; class Magnoliopsida; order Brassicales; family Brassicaceae; genus Orychophragmus; species Orychophragmus violaceus. Next base: position 17,067,480 of record CM058235.1, on the reverse strand, counting down.
TCATCAAGTAGACATAGCCATACCTACTGAAATCATCAGTGAAGGTAATGAAGTACTTGAAATTTCCTCTGGCAACAGTACTCATCGGCCCACATACATCAGTATGAACAAGGCCCAACAAGTTACTGGCCCTTTCATTTGGTTTGTTGAAAGGGGCTCTAGCCATTTTGCCCACCAAGCAAGATTCGCATTTCTCACATTATTCAAAATCAAATGAGCCCAGAAGCCCATTTCGATGGAGCCTTTGGATGCGTTTCTCATTGATATGGCCCAAACGACAATGCCATAAGAAAGTCGGGTTTTCGTCATTTGACTTAAACCGCTTTGTATTTATGTTAAAGACAGGCATTTCTTGATTTAAAACATATAACCCATTTTCTAATGGGGCGCTACCATAAAATGTACCATCACGATTAAAAGAACAAACTTTATTCTTAACAGCAAAATCAAAACCTTCCAAATCCAAAACGGAAACTGAAATTATGTTTCTGCTTATCGCAGGTACAAAGTAGCAATTATTCAAAGCTAAAATCATGCCCGAAGGTAAAGACAATTCATAGGTGCCTACGGCCAGTGCAGCAACCTTAGCTCCATTCCCGACTCGTAGCTCCACTTGTCCTTTCTTCAGCGTTCTACTGTTTCTTAGTGCCTGCACATCAGTACAAATATGAGCACCGCAGCCGGTATCCAATACCCACGAAGTAGAACTAGAAGATATAACATTAAGTTCGATAACATAAATACCTGAGTCAGGCGCATCATACGTCTTCTTCAGCTTCTTGTAATCTTCCTTGAACTTCTTGCAGTCTCTTTTCCAATGCCCCAACTGCTTGCAGTAGTTGCACTTATCCTCAGCAGAAGGCCCGGATTTGGGCTTGGGCTTGGGCTTGTCTTGACTTTCAGTCTCGACAACCTGGGCCTTTCCCGTATCCTTCTTAGGTTTCTTAAACCTTTTACCCCCTTGTACCATCAGGACACTGGGAGTAGCCTTCTTGAGATTCGGTTCTGCTGTCTTCAGCATACCGTGCAACTCAGTCAATGTCTTAGTCATGTTTTGCATGTTGTAGTTCATAATGAACTGATCAAAACACGACGGCAATGACTGCAGAGTCATGTCAGTGGCCAGCTCCTGGCTAATGGCACAGTCCAGTTTCCCCAGGTTATCAATGTAACCCATCATTTTAAGGACATGAGGACTTACTGGACTGTCCTTAGCCAGCTTGCAATCCATGAGAGATTTAACCGTCTGGTATCTCTCTGTGCGAGCTTGCTCCTGAAACAAAGCTTTCAGGCTGTTAATCATCTCAATGGGTGACAACACGTTCTCATATTGCTTCTGCAGCTCAGAGTTCATGGTCACCAGCATTAGACAAGTAACGTCTTTGACATCCGCTGAATGCTTATCCCAAGCATTCTTTTCTGTCTGCGGAGCATTGGAACGTGGCCTCTCGGTGAGAACTCTTTCAAGGAAATATTCTTTGTTCTCTTGCCTGAGAACTATTCTCAGGTTCCGATACTATTCCAAGAAATTAGATCCATTTAACTTGTCCTTCTCAAGGACGGATCTTAGTGAGAAAGTGTTGATGTGATTTGAGACAGACATAGCTGTAATTCAAAAAAAGGTAGATTTTAGTTATAAAGCACAAGAAATGAGAATTCTTATCTAATAAGAAAACTCGCATTGTATTCAAACTATGTTTCCTCATATGAATACAATGAACCAAGATCCTCAGATCACCAAAATTTGAGTGGACGACTCGCCATCACCCAAACTTTAGTCATCCAGGTAAGCAAATCATTGCTAATTGTACCCAGTACAACTCTTGGTCGCGGATAAGACAATCCATGTCATATCCACTCCGATGTCTCTGGGCCCAGAACTTCTGATGGCCCAGTCAAGTAAACCAATCTCTTCGGTCTTGTGATCATTGACAGTCGCACTGCAAGTCTATCAATGATCACCTGCCTTACTCATGTAGCTGTGGATACCAAGGACTCCAAGACTATCCAATCAGCGAAACGAGTCTTGACAGTAGACAAGATCGGGCAAGACATCAAGATCACTTGATATTTAGTTGAGGAAAAGAACCGATTTATCTTGATGCATATCCAATATACATTCAAGGATTTATTTATTTATTTAAAACATTCAGTTTATTTAGTTTAGATTCATCTACAACTTTTAGGATTAAATTGTTCTGGTATATGCAAATATGTAGTCCAACTAACATGTCTGCGAGCATTGTATCGATCGATGCCAACCATTTGTATCGATCGATGCAATCAAATTTAAACTGATCTTCGATTACCGGTCTAACCGAATCGAATTTACATAACCGATTCAATCCAATTGAACCAGTTTGGTTTAATAGTCCATGTCGATCGTCACACACTGTGTGTCGATCGATATGACCAAACCAGAACCAATTTGGTTAATCAAAATTAACCGAGCGATACAACCTGTTCAATCCAATTGAACCGGTCTGTCAACTTTCTTTGCCTGTGTCGACCGACACACCCAGTGTATCGATCGACGCAGCAGGACTACGGGTACTCGATCTCTGATCGAAACCCTAAAATTATTTACGGATTTCCCTTTGTGTCGACCGACACACACTTTGCGACAAACTCTAAAATTTATTACGAGTTTTCGCTCTGTGTCGACCGACACACGCTTTGTGTCGATCGACACCCTGCGATAACCCTAAAGATTTTAACGCGTTCTGCCGCGGCGTGTCGACCGACACACGCTTTGTGTCGATCGACACAGTGCGTTTTTCATAATTTCTTCGTCTTTTCAACAGGAACAAAACCGAGAATATAACATGAAAACACGATTTGAACATGCAAAAATCAATTCAACAACATCAGGATTCGAATTATTTTGCATCAAATTCAATAGCTAAACCCTAACACGCTCTGATACCACTGTTGGATCCCGATGGATCTAGGGTTTGATATATTGAATGAAAACCAACCTCGTTCTTACCTTTCTGGCAGCGGAATTGAGATGGTGAACGAGATCAGTGGAGCAACACAAACGCCTTGCCTCTACCAGATACACACGCACGCTTCACTGGAAACGGGATGCTAGTGCCGGATCAACGGGATCGATTCTCTCTGGTGTGTCTAGTGTTTCTCTCAAGAAAACTGGACGGCTCTCTTGTTTAGGTCGAAACTTTTTAGTTTTATTCGACCTAAACGTGCTTAACGGGCCAGACTCAATTAAGCCATAACCCGAAAAGCCTGTTCGGAAAATCCGAACTGTGTCGACCGACACACAAGCTGTATTGATCGACACAACACCATTATATCGATTCTTATGTGTATTTCAATACACATAATATGATCATTGTCACAATGATCATTCCCATGTCGTAGCTTCCAGTTCGCTTAGGTGTGTGACCCTATAGGATCATATAATACTGGCAGTAAGTCCATGACCTACAGATTGCAAGAGGCTTCTAGCAAAGCATTGCAAACGCCCAGTATTATACGAATGTCTGATCTCGACACACAACTATCACAGGAGTGAGTACAAGTGTGATTTCAGGACACTATCCCAACAAGCCGCACTACTCATGTCTCAGTGGTATGTGTTCTAGTCCCCGATTAGGCAAGGAATGTTCTTGTTACTATCTTTGTATCTTATTATTAATGTGTTCTTGTATTTTCATTTGAGTGAATGGCTTTTGGTGAATCTTATTTTATAATTTTATGTTTACATGATATTATTAAAAGGTTACAATTATTCCCTTTTCTTAAAAAAGGTTGAATTCTGTTTTCTTGAATTTTCCAAAGATACATTTTAGTAAGTTTAATATTATTGTTATGACTAGGTCAATAATTATGTAAGTCGAGTAACTCATTAATCAAAAAGTATTTTTTATAATTTTAAAGGTATGCTTTACCGAAAGACGATAATCATTTGTGATGCAAATGAAAAACAATGTTAAGATTCAAACCGTTACCACTTATGCGTCATTTACATTATTTAAAAAAAAAAATTGATCGTATCTTTTATTCTCTACATATAACCTTTACAGTTTTCATATCGTTTATTCGACTTGACCATTTAACGGAAATGTGAACCCGACTTGTAGAGTCCAATCCCATTCTGATCCGATTCTGACCGAGTACCCAAAATTCAACATTATTTTAAGTAAATCTACATTTTTCGAGAATTTTTGGGTATTTTAATTATTTTCATGGTTTTTAAAAATACGGATATTTACGAATGTTTTGCTATATCTTTACATATTTTACATATATTTTATATGGGATTCTGGTATTTTCTGATTTTTTTTTATATTTCCCGATTTTTTTAACATTTTAGTTAATTTCGGATCCTCATACCCAATTCAATCCCGATAAGGCCAGAACCAAATCCGACCCATTACATAAACCAAAAATTATTTTAGAAATACACATTTAAAAAAAATATTTACAATAAATCCGCGGCGTAGCGCGGGTACATACGTAGTAGTAACAAATCAACTAGCAAGTAATTAATGTTCAAGTTCTCATGAATGAAAAGATGATTATTTCCTTCACAGGGGCTGAGTATTTATATGAGATTATGTCGGTTTGAAACTTTTATTTACTTCTTGGAGGATCATGATGCTATTCTTATTTTTCAGGATTTTCCTTTGTTTTAGGAAGTCATCGTGATCTCATTTCTTTTTGGAGGTTGTCATAAACCTCTCAAATTTTGTGGACCGGATTCAGAGGTTGTGGACTGTAAGCAAATTGGGATGATGTACTGTTTTTCCGGCTATAGAAGGGATACTAATCCACTTCCAACAGCATAAAAATACACTTTAACGGGTGAAAAAGATGATGTGACCGAAAAATCTAGTGGTTTGTATCAGTATTGAAGCCATAGGAAATATCTCTTCATGAAAAATTACATTCTTTGAGATAAAAATCACATTAGATTTCAAGTCCATCAGCTTATATCTTTTGTAATCGGACAGATATCTCAAGAAGATGCAAGCTCTTGACCTTGGTTTGAACTTATGTTGTTGTTTAGGAGAGGTAGATCCATAACAAAGACAGTCAAAAGTCTGGATCTGATCATAGGATAGATGTTTACCAGTGAGAATCTCATAAGGAGTCTTGTTTGACAGTAAAGGAGAAGGAGTCCGATTGATTAGGAACGCTGCTGTCAACACACAATCTCCCCAAAACTTCAGTGGTATGTTAGAATGAAACATCAATGCTCAAGCAACATTCAGAATATGCTGATGCTTCCTCTCTACAACCGAATTTTGTTATGGTGTCTCTGGACAAGAATGATAGGAGACAATGCCTTTTTGTTGATAAAAATCAGTGAAGCGAAGCTCATGAGCATTATCTGATCTTATTGATTTTACTTTGACATTGTACAGAGTTTCCACTTGTTGAATGAAAGATGGAAACACAGTAAGCACTTCATTCTTAGTCCATATAGTAGGTATATCCAAGTTGATCTTGAATGATCATCAACAATTGTTAAAAAAATATATATATCCATCCATTGTTTTAATTGAGAAGGGTCCCCAAACATCAATATGTAAAAGCTCAAAGGTTGAATTACATATGTTGTTTGGTGAGAGGAAAGATAACTTCTTCTGTTTTGCCAGATGATAAATGTGACAGTAAGAATCTCCTTTATTCTTATGTTTAGTAGTTCCTAATGCTTCTGAAATAAAATCCAGACGAGAAAAAGAAGCATGACCAAGTCTCCTATGCCAAGTGCTAACACCTACATCTGCATTCATCATAGTTTGAGAAGTCCTTGTGTGCAAAATGTAGAGGTTGCCAACTCGTGTGCCCTGACCAATCGTCACACCCTTGATAAGATACTGAATTTCACAACAAGATGGATCAAATATAACTCTTGAGTTGAGAGTAGTTGTCAAGGAGCTTATACTGATAAGGGTGAGTCGAAATTCAGGTATAAACAGAACATTCTGAAGATTCAAATGTTCAGTCAGTTGAATAGATCTAATGCCAGCAATCTTGATTGTACAACCAATAGGAAGATTAACATAGCTAGTAATGGAAGTATCCAATGAGAGGAACATTGTTCTGTCATGAGAGTGACATGATGTGTGGCACCGGAATCAATCACCCATGTATCATTATTAAGGGTGTTTTGAAAAACCGTGAGGATGCAAACAAAATAGTAAGTATACAAAGAGAAAGATATATCAGAGTTGTCAACTGCATAATGAGAAGGACCAACTTCAGCAGAAACATTGATTGTTGAAGGAGATTGCAGCTGAGAGCTAAACAATGCAATGAAATGCTGAATCTGATCTTTGGTAAGATTGCCAATCAAAATGTCTAGATTGGTTGGCTTAGATACTGGTTGGGATGGCAGAGACTTGAGCAGTGACTGGTTGTCCTTTAGTAGATTTCTCAACTGTTTTTCCCTTTGGACAACCTGGAGGAAAACCATGTTTCTTATAACACTTTTCTGCAATATGTCGAACCTTGTTACAGAACGAGCAAAACGGTCGTCCTTTGTTTGATCCAGACTGAACATAGCATATAACTTCAGAAGCCAAAGTTGAAGAAACATTCTCAAATACTTGAAATCCAGTCGTAGGAATAACATTGCTAAAACCTTTCTGATTGTCATCTTGATCCAAGATATTGTAGACTTCAGTAAGAGATGGTAAAACTTTCTTCATGATTATATGCATTCTGATGATAGCAAACGATTCATTCAAGCCAGCAAAAAAATTCACAATCTTAGCTCTTTCTGCCTTATGTTGCAGACGAGTAGCTTTTCCACAAATGCAAGGATCGTCAGGTTCTTTTGAACTTTCTAGACTACTCCATAAGGTTTTGAGAGTAGTGAAATAATTTGATAAAGTCATCGAACCTTGTCGAAGATCTTGGATCTCTTGCGTAAGATTGAAAGTTTTTGGCAAATTCATCAAATGAAATCGAGTGTGCAAATCATTCTATATATCAGCAACATCATTCATACGAAGAATACTTCGGTAAATCTGGTGCGAAACAGAATTAAACAACCAAGATTTGATCATACTATTCCATCTAGACCAGATTCTAAAATTGACATATGATTCTGCAGGACGAGCTAATGTACCATCAACGAAACAGATTTTGTTCTTAACATCTAGAGCAATACTCATCGCAGAATTCCAATCATCATAATTAGTTCCATCGAGACTAATAGAGACAATTTGTAAACATGGATGATCAGATCATGAAGAAAGGCGAATGTATCGAATCCAAAGGTGTGACAATGATTGGTGCTCGCTTTGCCGGACTTGAGCTTGCCGGATCCGCCATTGGAGCAATACTTGTCGAAGCACGGGATCGAACTGTTTTTTGCGGAATTTTCTTTTTAGCTGGAATTTGATCGATAAGGATCGAAGATCGAGCTTAGAAATGGCGAATTTAAGCGGGAAAGATTTCCTTGATAGATTTGATACCATGTCAGTAAAAGAGAATCGAGAGAGAAAGTGATGAAGAAAATAAATTTGTTATGAAAAAATAATTTTCGATTAACTGTCAAAACAAAGCAATTACAGAGTATTTATATACATGTATAATTTGTATAATAAGTAAAACAGAATGAATAATCCAACATTCCAGTATAAACCAATAGCTACCATTCAAATTTAAATTGCATAATGCATGTTTTAAGAAAAATGAAGAATTATGTCGATAATATCAAAAAATTTCATTTTGTGCTTTTGGTTCTCTCAAAAATGTGTTAGACTCTTTTTGGGGGGGAATTGCTTAAAATGCCCCCAAAATTGATTTTAAATAAAAGTGTACCCTCGAAATTGAATCAAATGCATAACTGCCCTTTTGGCCTTGTGAAATTACCGCGTTGTTCTTACGACCAATCAAAAAAACGTCAAACGCAATTACCATTATAACCTTCGACTATTTCAGACTTCTATGGATGTCTGAGACGTCAGACTCTAATAGAAGTTTGACACAAAATTAATTACTAAATTTAAAATTTAAAATTATTAAAAAATATTTTATCAAAACTTTTATATACATAAATTATATATAAACAATTTAGTAGTATATAAATTAAAATTTGATAAAATTGAGTCATATTAAACAATGTTAGTTAAGTATGCCTTAGAACATACTTTGTAATGGAACATAATGGAACATTTACATATAACTTACATATGACCTTAGGGTTAGTTAGATTCAATGTATTAGGAAATTCACCTTTGAAAAATTATATTTGCACATGTATGTTATAATGGTGATATAATTAACGAATTTGATGTGTTCTAGGTGTTTTGTTTAAATAATTTTCAATGTTAAGTGATAAATACTATATTTAGGGTTTAGCAGACTTCTATAGAAGTCTGAATTTTGGGGTTTCGTAAATACTAAGAACCAACTATATGGTTAAAATTGACTAAAGTTTATGTAATTTTAATTTACATATGTCCAAAAGTCCCATGTTTACTTTTGGACATATGTAAATTAAAATTACATAAACTTTAGTCAATTTTAACCATTTAAGGTATAGTTGGTTAAAAACACCATGTAGCTTGATTTGTGCTTGACATATGAAGTTGGATATCATATTTTCATCTGTAGGGTTAGACTGAGGGTTTGTGAATTTTTATCCATATTGTTACATTTGCATATACTGGTTAGGTTGTAACTATATTAAACGAGTTTGATGTTTTTTATAAGTTTTCTATATAATATGATTGTATTTAAATAGTAATTAGTAGATTTAGGGTATATTTAGGGTATATCAGACTTCCATGTCAATCTGATTAACGTACATGATTTTTCAGACTACTGGAGAAGTCTGACTAAACTCGACCAAATACTAAACCCTACTTGGGAATTTACCCCATATATAAACGAAGGTTACCGACATTAGTTCGTAAAAGTCATTATCAAACTTCTCTCTCTAAAACGGAAACACACTCCCTCTCTAAATACTCTCTAAATACCCTCTAATAACTCTCTGAGAACCCTCAGCTGCCACCGCCACCGCCGTCGTCATCAACTTCATTCTTGTAATTATCTCTCCTTTCTCGTCTCTCCAAACCAGTCCATACACCGCCGCCATCGTATTATAAGCTCTTCGTTCTGCAAATGTTTGAGATCTATACGAAAGAAGTCATTTTTTCTTTGATCTTTGTCTAGATCTAAACCAAAAAATTTGTTTTAATATATTTCTCGTATTAGATCCGTACGGTTTTGAGTTCGAGTCATCCCCTTTTTCATATGTACTTTGTACTTTGTCTAGATCTGAATAAAAATAGATAGATTTTTATATATTTCTCGTTTTAGATCCATGGGATCCATACGGTTTTGAGACCGAATCATCCTCTTTTTCACATGTCTTTTGTCTAGATCTGAACAAAAAATTGTTTTTTTATATATTTCTCGTTTTAGATCCATGCGGTTATGAGTCCCACTCATCCTCTTTTTCATATGTCTTTTGTCTAGATCTGAACAAAAAATTGTTTTTTTAATATATTTCTCGTTTTAGATCCATACGGTTTTAAGTCCCACTCATCCTCTTTTTCATATGTCTTTTGTCTATATCTGAACAAAAATAGATAGGTTATAGGGCCCCTAGGTTCTATGCTTGAGTTAGACTCTATTAGAAGACTGAAATTGGATTTGCTTTTGTTCAGACTGTTTTAGAAGTCTGACTTTTTACAATTGTTTTATGGTACACAGGAGGGGGCGATTCAGTCAGGTTCCTACCTCGAGTAGTAGTAGTTCATTCTTAACTTCCACATTTCGACAACGATCCGGTTCATGCAATGGATTCCCCAAGAAATGTTTATGCAGTTTGGACCCTGTCATGCGAACATCCACTACTGCCGATAATCCGGGAAGAAGATTCTTTGGATGTCGTAACTGGGATGTAATTGCCTTTCTCTTCTGTTTTGTAGCCAGTTTTATTTTGTTTTGACTTATTCGAGCTTATATTCGGAATTCGAAGATGATTGTATATTTAAAATGTGGCTGTATAGGATGGTGGCTACCATATAATGAAGTGGTGGGATGAGGCTATGATGGAGGAGTTTCACGAGTTAAAGCTGAGAGTGGACCAACATGGCGAACAAGTTGATTACATCTTCCTTTGTTATGCTGAAATTGACTGTGTTACCAACTTGCACGATGAGATCAAGAAAGTGCAGGCAGAGATAGCTCAACTAAAGGAGCTCTTGACTGAGAAACCATCTAGCTAGACAGTGCGTGGCGCCAAGTATGAGTATCTGATGGTTGCTGGTGCTGTTATTATCGTCCTGATTATCTTGAGGGCATTTGGTTTCTTGTAATATAAGTCCTATGTATCCAAGTACAAGTTTATGTATTATAAGACGAATTTCATCCAATTTCATTCATCATCCAATTTCATTCATCATCCAATTTCAAATATGCGAATTGTCCTCTTTTGAAGCTAATAAATACTATATTCTCAGACTTCATAAGAAGTCTGAGTAATAAATAATTTTCCTCAAACTTCGTATGTAGTCTGAATCTACAATAATTAGTTTTAAGACTTAAAATGATTTTCCTCAGACTTCGTATGAAGTCTGAATCTACAATAATTAATTTCCTCAGACTTCGCGTGTACATGACGACACGGGGCCTCTTGCATGCCCGGGAAATTAATTTTTTTTTTGTAAATTAAATGCGCGGGAGTTATGTAAAAAGGAGACGAAAAAAGCGCAGTAGTTACGTCTGCAGTAAAACCGTCCGATAGTGGTAAAACCGTCTCGTTTTGACTGCCGTTTTAACTGCCCCTTATGAGACATATATAAATATGATTTTTAAACCTTTTTTTTACAGTTTCGCAGGAAAGATAAAAAAAACCTATTCTCTCTCAAAGCCACTCAACCAACATCTTATACTTTTTCTGGGTATCGTTTTTAGATCTGGTCTCTCTCTGCTCCGCCGCTTACATTCGACGGTAAGATTCATCTAAAAACTTCTTCGGGGGAATTCTAAGTAAAACTATTAGTAACCAGACGGCTAATGGTGTCTGATTGTAGATCTCAGACCACATATGAAGTCTGATTACATCCTCAGACTGCATGTGGAGTCTGAATATCTATCATACTTGCTCTGAGCTTTTTTTTTTTTCTAAATTCCAGATCTTGTTGGGCCCCGATCTTGTTTCACTCTTCTCCTCCGTCGTCTTCCTTCGACAATAAGATTCCTAGACTCTTCTCCTCGTCTATATATTTACATAACCATAGTAGCCAGACGGCATAAGATGTCTGACTGTGAGGCTGACTGCAAATGGCTTATGGCTAGTAGTATTCAGATTGTATTTTTTTGTGTGGCCCTTGTTGTTTCAGGTTTACGTTATGGAAGATGTTGAATTCCCACAAAGGATGTTCACTGCCAGTTATGAACCGGTTCAAGATAAAAGCATACACTACTTTAGTGGAAGGAGAGATCTGATAATTGATGTTAAATTAGCGCTGTTACCGGATGAATGGCAAGAACTCCTCGATTCAGAACTTGGGTTTTTTTTTGAGATTCCATGAACTGAATTTCAAATGATGTTCAAGGATGGTGCACTATATGCTCTGTCTGCAGTTAGACTGCAAGAAGAAGTATGAGTTATGGTCTCTTCTCGGCGTTCAGCCAGTTAGGTTTTCCTTGAATGAGTTTCATGCCATAACCGGACTCAAGTGCGACTATATTGAGAACCTCGAGTACCCTGAAATTCATTATACCGATGAGATGAGAGAAATATGGAAGCTTCTTAGGGTGGATTTCGATTTAGGCCCAAGTTTTAAGAAACTAATGGATGCTTGTATAAGATGTTCTGATTGGGACCGGCAACAAAGGATATGGCTGGGCTATCTAGCCATCTATGCAACCTTCATTGAGGCTCAACACTGGAAAACCTCCACAAGGGGTGACATAGCCAAGCTTCTGCTGGTTCCAGGATCGATACAATCCTATCCATGGGGACGATCCGCCTTCAAGTTTCTGATAGATTCTGTTAAAGAGGCAAACAGAAAACTCGTGGATGGAAAAAAATTATCAGATCGGAGGTTTTGCTGAGGTCTTGAACATCTAGATATACTGGGCATGTCCCGCTATGGCGACAACTTATGGAGAGCCCATTCCGGATGCCCCAGACCTACCATTGCTGGCGTACCAGGGATCACGGAGTCGAAAGAAAGTCGACGAAACCTTACACATACATGTATTTCTTATACTTATGAACTATGACTTTTTATACCAGACTTCATACAAAGTCTGACATTATGTATCAGACTTCACAAGAAGTCTGAAACATAGTGTCAGACTTCTTGTGAAGTCTGATACATTTTTCCCACTCTCGTATGATGTCTGACATTTTGATATTACAAATGCTTATATTTGTTTTCCGATGTGACTTGTAATTTGCATACCCGCGTCAACAGCTTTGTTATCAAGGAATACGATGACATGTTTCCCGAGTGGGACAACCCTGATGAGGAGGACGACAAAGTTGAGAACATTGTGAAAGCAATGTTAGGACAGCTAGGGACTGTGCATTGGAGGTGGGGTTCTAAACGCTGGAAGAGTGAAGGTGTGTTCAAGACCGTAGCTGGAGGTCTTGTTAAGCTTGAGATTAAGTCTGAGAAGGTTGCTGATGAGAGTGGTGAGAAAAATCGTAAGGTTGTGGGAGTCAAGAGGAAGTTGGTACATGCTGTTTCTGATGATGAAGATGAGGAAGAAGATGTTGAGGCAGTTAGTAAGAAACCTAGAGTAGGGAAGGCTGGTCCTACGAATGGGGATGCTGTTCAAATGATTGAGGGTTTGCAAATCATTTGAAACTCGGATTGGTGTATTGGTAGATGTTTTCAATGAGGGTTTACGTCTGATGGGCATCAGAATTGATGATATTGCCAAGAATGTCCAGAGTTTGAAGAAAGAAAGTGTTGGAGTTGAACAGAAGTAGAAAGACCAGAAGAAAGATTCTTCTGAACTGAAGGAAAATGAGAAGAAGAAAGCTGCTACTGGAGGGAAAGGAAGAGAGAAGAAGAAAGATGCAAGTGTAACTCCTGCTGCTGCTGCTGATGAGATGAAGAAGGCTAGAGTTGGTGAGGATGAAAAAGATCCACCTGAAGGTCTTCAGGATCAAGATAAAGTAAAAGTTGTTGCGGTTGATGAAGAGGGAGGAATCAAGAAGAAGGAAAGGCCTCAGAGGAACCTGAAAAAAGTTGTACTGAAGGTATCCGAACCTGAACATGCAGGGAAAGCGAAGTCTAAGAAAGCAACAGACAAATCCGCCAATCTCTCTAAGGCCACCAAACCGACTGCGACTGATGATGGGGTTAGTCTCCAAATCCCTCAATCTCTGGACACAAATAAGGAAAAGAACGATGCGCCTAAGAGAAGTAGCAGACTTATGAAGAAATCACTTGAGGGGAAGTAGCCTTCTCTTGCTTTATGAACATCCTTGATTGTAAACACATAAGCATAATCGTATTTGTTTTTTCCCCCTTGGTTCTTGTATTTGCTTTGAACATGGATTCCTGGCATTAGACTTATATTGCATTGGTTTGCTATGATTTTTAATTGGCATTCAGCACATGTCAGACGTCTATGGAGGTCTGACATGTTATGTATTCTAGTTACCAGACGTCTAGTGAAGTCTGGTTATTGTGTGAATTTTAGATCGAACATTATGTTTAACATGGGTTTTCAAATTGTCTATGCAGAGTATACCCGAGAGCACATATCCGAGTGTCTTGATCGTTGCAAAGTCGGCTACGGGCATAGATTACGATTCTACGCGGATGTTTAAACAAGACACTAAGCAGGCAGCAGCTGGAGTTTACATGCAAGCGAAGGCAACCCAGGTTAAACAGAAGGAGAAGGTGAAGACTCCAGTTAAACCTGTTGTCCAAGCACAGGTTACACCGAGATATGATCCTTGTGCTGCTATCACCAGGATGCAAGTGAAGGCACTTAATGATTACAACAAAAGACAGCCGTATGTGTCGATATTCTACTTAGATTGTAAGTATGTACACCTAATCTCTTAACTCGATGTCTAACAAGCGTATTGTTCTTGATAGGGGTTATCCGAATAGGAAAGTGAACACATCACTACAATGGTATTACGATCTTCGCACTCCAAAGGAATGACTGCATGACACGGTCAGTATCACTCCAATGGTTATGAATTAAGAATTCCCTTCCAACATGGATGTATATTCAGACCTCCAAAGAAGTCTGGTTGTACATTCAGACTTCCAAAGAAGTCTGGTTGTATATCCAGACTTCCAAAGAAGTCTGGTTATATATCCAGACTTCTATAGCTGTCTGGTTTTGTTTTATTTTTTTTATATTAACACATGCTTGGCTTGATGCAGCAAATTGATGCGGGGATTGATCTGTTGAGGCTTCGCCAACACAACCATCCAGAATGGTTCAGGAGCGATAGGTTGTGTTTCATTGACACACTCCTTCAAGCATTGTGGCGTCAACATTATCCAGATTTTATTAAGAGCGGTGCGGGGGAGAATGCATCAGCCGCAGCTAGAATACTTCATGCTGGTTGTTTTGATTACTTCACTGGTGACCTACCCCTATTTTGCAAATCACCGAAGGCTTGGGCGGTGGAAATTGATTATATTTACACCGCACAACACATTGGCGGAAGTCATTGGGTAGCAATTATGATTTCTATCCCGGATAGGCACGTAACAGTATGGGACAGCATCATTAATCCGAGGACTGATGAGTTGGTCGGAGCGGCAGTGGCACCAATCTATGAGATGTTTCCTTATGCGATGCACATCTTGAAAATAGCTGATGTTAATGGGTGGCCATACCCAATCGAACGTTACACCCACTCGATTGTTAGGAGCGACGATCTTCCTCAAAACCACCAAACAAGTGACTGTGGAGTGTTCTGCTTGAAGTTCATCGAGTTCCATTCACTTGGAATGGAGTTTCCAAAGTATCTTTGTGATAAGAACATCAAGTCAATCAGGGACAAGCTAGCTTATGACATAATGACTGAACTCAGGCGAACAGGTGAAGAGCAACGTACCGAATATGCTTTGCTAGACACCTACGCTGATAAATAGACCGCCTCTATCTTTTGGATTCCTAAACTATGGATTTCTTGCATATGAAATATCTATCTATTGTGGTTGTAAAAAAACACATGCATCTTTTGGCCTACTTTTGTGCTTGTTTTTAGTTATGTAACAAACTTAAGCACTAATCCTAGTTATGTTTATTACTACACTTGTTGAAACAGAATCCAAACAATTGAGACAAGTTTAAAAATCAGACTTCTTGAATACATTACTACGTCAGACTTCAGTGAACCCTAAAAAATATCAGACTTCTGTAAACCCTAAAACTTAACAGACTTCACTGAACACAAACATAATATCAGACTTCAGAAAACCCTAAATCATATAAGATTTCAGCCATTTCTAGTCAGCCTCAGGTTGTGGAAAATTAGGTTGTTTGTGGCCTGGTTGTTTGCAATTCGAACAACAATATTGCTTGTGTAGTTTCCGCGGTTTACTGCTCTTCTTCTTGGCGATTTCTAGCATAGATTGCCACCTCAACTTCTTTTGTCTTCCAGGCTTCCGCCTCTCTTCCGGCGGAAAGACACGCACGGTGTCATGATTAGCTTTTCCAGTAACATTCTTTGGTAAGATGTTGCGCGAGTATGCAGCGTACAAGTAGTCCGTTCTGTAAGATGGACATACAAGGGTAGAAATGTGTAGCTCAAGTTCCGGTGCAACGCATATGGCATGTGAGTAAGGTATCTTTTCGTAATCCCAAACACCACATTCACACTTCTGATGTTCCAAATCGACAACACATTCCCTATGTCCTCCCTTAACAACGAACTTATACGTATCTACGCGTTCTGCCGTCATCATATCTGCATAATATTCACGAATAGCCAGCAAATATTCAACTCCTCAGCTAAATGTTGTTGAGAGACTCATTGCATCTAGCCGCCTTTTACAAAACCACGTCCCTAGTTTCTCTTGTATAAACTCTAAAAGGAAAGATATGGGATATCCTTTTGCCTTCTTAACTGCGGAGTTTATAGACTCAGCAATGTTGCTCGTCTTTATGTTGTACCTGTATCCACCAATTTGAAATAGGTTAACCCAAGTAAGAATTAGAAAGTATCATAAAAATATTATGCTTTCAGACTTCTCCAGTCGTCTGGAAAAATAATCAGACAGCAAGGGAGGTCTGAGAATTGTATCAGACATCACTAGAAGTCTGATAACTATTGTCAGACCGACAAGTACCTGTCTCCGTTGAAATTCACGCGTGACCATAGACTCACATCCGCCTCCTCCAAGTAATCAGCAAGTTCAGGATTTACCGCTCGTAAGGAAGCCATGTTTCGGTCAAAATCGTAAATCGTATAAGCGTAAGCCGCGTTTTTCACCAAGTACAGAAGATGTTTTCCCCTGAACTTGGTAACTATGTTATTTTGTAGATGGTAATAGCATATCCCTCGCTGTGCCCAAGGGAAAACTGCTTCACACGCATTCTTGATCAACTCGCATCTATCCGAGACTATGACCAAAGGATATTGGTCTGAAATGCATTCTTTCAGTTTGGTGAAAAACCATTCCCACGAGTCATCATTCTCAGAGTCTACAATTCCAAAAGCCAACGAAAATATTTGAAAATTTTCGTCTTGTGCGGCCTCCACTAGCATAACACCGCCATACTTTCCATTAAGATGAGTACCATCCACCACAATGACTCTTCTAAGAAACGTAAACCCATGTATGGAAGCTCCAAATGCTATAAATAGATACTTAAATCTATTCTTCTCATCTAGCTCAATAGCAGTTACTGTTCCCGGGTTGGTTTGCCTGATTCCATGCAAAAAAGAAGGCAGTCTCTCGTAACCATCTTCCGTTGTTCCTCTCACAATCCTTTGATCATGTAACAATGCTCTGTATGCGGTTGTGTACCTCATCCTAATCCCAAACTGCTTCTTCATTGACACTTTGACATGCTTTGGTGTTATCCCCTCAATCATACCAAAACATTCAATAAACAACCAACCAATATAAACTGGAGTATAACTTTTGCGCGTAGACATCCGGTCCGCCATCGAACATGAATGTGTTTTTGAATAGATCATGACCCAGTACTTGTTTGGTTCGCTCTTCACACACGCTCGAAGCATCCACTTGCATCCTTCCACACGACATTTAGCCACAAAACGTGTCTTGACAGACTTCTCTGTCCTAAATGCGAATTTCTTCATTATCGCCGTCAAACGTAGCTCTGATATTAGGTATTTTTTGCTATCAAAACACTTATTGAGAATGATACCCTCAGATAAGTCCCTTCTGCGAACACTCTGATTACTCATACCCTCCAACTCATATTTCTTATAATCTTCATCTTCTTCCACATCTACATCTTCATGTTTCACTTTCCCATATAGGGTATAATCAGCATCGTCATGGTAAGCCTCAGCGTGTTTCATGAAAACATTCTCAGGCACATCCAAGTTACCAACATCATCATTACCAACACCACCACAAACAGAATCCTCCGAGACTGAGTCCACATCTTCCTCATTCCAGTATTCTTCTTTGTCATCTTCGTCTATATCTTCAGCTTCATATTTGTAATCATGATTCACAGCATCTTCATCATCCATACCGTATCGGCTCGAGACACATAGACGGATTAAATGCGTATTAGCTAACTCAACCATGCTCCTTACTTGCCTATCATTTGTGACATAAACAGGAGGGCTATCCGGATCCATTTGTTTCAAGAGTGCTTCCGGCAATGGATATGATAACTCCACCAGCTCGGTTTTCTTGTCCAGCATATAATCATCTTGTACCATCTCAACAAGTTCTTGATGTGTAGAACCATCACGCAGAGTGATAAACCGCCCTCCTTTGAGCTTATCAACCACAAAATGCCAAATTTGGTCTCTCACAACCCATTCACCAAAATTAACAGGTAACTGAACCATTATCTGTATAAACAAACACGTATAAACAACATTAGAGATCTTTTGGGAAAAGCCAGACTTCTTTGTGAAGTCTAATGCTATTAGCACCATTGCCAATATTATTCAAAAATTTAGTTAAAAATAATTGCCATATATAAGAATGTAAAACTCACGCAGAAGGAATATAGAACACTAACACACATTTATAAAAATTAAAGTCAACGAAATTAATCACAAATATACAATAAAAATGTATTTGAAAAGTTTAAAATATTTCAGACGTCTATAGAAGTCTGAAATTAATGCAACCAAACGTCTATGGTAGTCTGAAAAGAGGGTATTTTTGCAATTGATTTTGAAATGCCAGACAGCAGATGCAGTCTGAAACCAATCAGACAGCGAAGGCAGTCTGCTTTGGAATTTTTTAAATTTTTTGTCAGACAGCTCAAGAAGTCTGAAAAAGGGGTAGTTTGCAATTGATTTTCAAATGTCAGACTTCTCGCAGAAGTCTGACTATCAGACTTCTTCAGAAGTCTGAAGAAAAAGTAGAGGGTAGTTTTGCAATTGATTTTGAAATGTCAGACTTCTTCCGAAGTCTGATATCTATCAAACTTCTTCTACTGTCTGACAAGTGTTTCAGACATCGAGTGAAGTCTGATGAAAACATCGCATTTTCGAGCGTTGACCAAAATTCAATTGTTCAGATGTCTATAGCCGTCTGGCAAAATTTTGGAATTTCAGATGTCTATAGCCGTCTGAAATTATTTTTCTTATTTTCAGACAGATTTACATGTCTGACAATTTTTTCGCTTATTCTGGTCAACATCTGAAAATTTGGGTCAATTGGAGTTTCTACCCCCCATAATTTTCAGACAACGGATCCCGTCTGACAAAAAGTCAAGAATCGGTCAATTTCTTGTCAGATTACATCAGAAGTCTGACAAAAAAAAAACAAATTTGAATCAATTGCAAAACTACCCTCTTCTCATTTGGACTTCTTAACGATGCCTTTTTTTCAAAGGAATTTAACAGACTTCTATGGAGGTCTGGCAATTGAAAGTCAATTGCAAAACTACCCTCTCGTTGACCATATTGAATCGAAAAATATCGAAAAATCCCTGAAAATCAAAGGGGAAAGAAGAAATCGGTGAGGAAAACGTCCGAGCTCAGATTCTTGAGCTTTAATTGAGCTTTAATGGTGAAAAAAACGAGCTGGATTACACATTAACTCGTCGGCGATGGTGGGCATCGTGGTTGTTGAGCATTCATGGCGATGACATTTTCGTGAATATCTGAAATAGTTTTGGGTCCTTTTGTCTTTTGATTAAAATATCAGACTTCATATGAAGTCTGACGATGGCATTCCTGTGTATACCCAAATTAATAAGGGGATATATTAAAGATGGAGAGGAAGAAGAAAGCCGAAGGTATAATCAGGGTTGACTTCAATTTCAAGGGCATTTTTGCAAACAGCCTCTTTTTTTTTTTCTCTTTAAAGTTCAAGGTCCAAGCCCGTACATCTCAGTAGGTTCGTGACTAGGGTGTTAATAATACAATGACATAGCGTAAATAATCTCTTCCAAATAGTTAATATAATATCAATTCCTTGTACTAACTAATAGAATACCACAATTTTGGTAAAATAAGTCGGTAAATGGACATGAAAGAGTAATTGAATTGGCAAATGGATACGAACATTAAGGCAGCTAATATAAGACTCAAATGGATAGACAATTGTGATTGTGATATGAATTGGGAACATCGACAGCAAACCCTACAAATATACATGTCTTCTTATTGAAAGGTCCCCCTATATTCCACTTGTGAGGGCTTACGGTGTAGTATTCCCACAACGGACCATCATTTTTTTTTTTTTTTTTTTTTTTTTTTTTTTTTTTTTTTTTTTAACCTGGGGGTATCCCGGGCCTATGGAAGGGCCCAGACTAATCCCCAAGGGGAGGTGCAGCCCATGGATAGACCCTCTCTCCGGGTATTCAAATGGGCCGTAAGCAATGGGCCCATATCCATGTGGGTGAGCAGAGGAGGCATTTTTGTTTCCGCCTGGGCTCGAACCCGGGTGGTTTCTAGCCACCACGAGCCCCTCAACCAGTTGGACTACCTCAACCGCTCAACGGACCATCATATTTAATTAAGAACCCCCCATCTATGTAAATAACTTCTTATCCTATCACATTGCAACACTTAAAATGTTATTAATATAGTTGTAGTATCACTGATTAATCATATAAGCTGATTATAATATTTTACCGGCTAACAGTAGATTGATATATTTTATTAACACAATATAAGCTGATTTTTTATGTTTTATTTTAATGTGATAAATTAATGGAAACTACCTGTAATAAGATGAACTAAGTGATATAACTTATGAGAGTTGATTTATAGGGCTTTGTAAACTTTTATCTTATATGTATTACATATTTAACTTCGTAATTGCGTACGAGATTTGGTGCTACAAGAATAGATTAAGGACATAACCAAGATTAATTTTAAGAACTCATCTAATTGATTTGGCTTTGTTTGATTTATCTGCATAAAATATCTATGAACCGCGGTAAATTCTCTGATTTCAACAGTTTTTTTAATTGATTGTTTCCATTGTTAGTTCATTTCCTCCATCATTACCGTAAAAACTAATAACGTTTAGATATTAATATTTTATTAATTTATGAAGATTAACTAGGTTTTGATCTTCGTTTTCAAAGCGTAGATTTATATTTATTTATAAACTTAAAATTTTACTTATTTTATTATTAGTAATTTATATTTTTTTAATTATGCAATCTAATTTTGATTATAATTGTTTAATTATGTATTATGAAAAGTGAGTTAATAATTTAAATTCTAAAAAAATGAATTGTGTGTTATTTGAGAGAAGATATTTCGTAAAGATAAAAAGAATAAATAACGATTTCGCATTATAAGTTTTAACTCGTATTATATCGTAAACTCATTATTTGAGAATAATTTTTCATTTATTATTTTTTATGTAAACAATCATTATAAAGTTATGTGATAATTATTATTTTATAAAATCAACATATATTTATATATAAAATTTATTATCATTTTTCATATTTCAATAATTAAATATTTACGAAAATAGAAAAGAACAATCTATTTATATTTTTGCATTTATTTAATGTATTTTAATTTTATATAATTTAAATTGGTTAATTCATCTTTTTAACCTTTTAGTGAGCAAAATTCAATTTTAATATTTTATAATCGAAATTGGCTAATATATTTTTAACATGTGTTGTAGTGGTATATATAATTTGCAAATTTTATAGAACAACCCGTTAAAAACTGCATTCAAACATGAACTATAATTTGACGCATTAAATATTTGAATAATATAAATATTGAATAATTTTAATATTTTATTAAATTTTAAATATATCAACTGAAATTAATTAACATATATTTTAAACTCGTGCAAAGTTCTTTTTTACAAAATTTATAATTGAAATTGGCTAATTTATTTTTCAGCCTGTTCTTGTAATGATTTAAATATTTTGCAATTTGATTGAACAATCCGCTATAAGTGCAATCGTAAAAACTTCAATCGTAATATGACATATCATATATTTGAACAAAATAAAATATTGACTAATTTTAATATTTTATCAAGTAAAAATATATCAATCTAATTTTTAGCATTCTAATTTTAAAAAATATATATTTTATAAATTAAATTTTAATTTATAGTAATTTATTTATTTTTCTTATATTCAATTTTATAAAAATTAATTATGTTAAAATACATGAATTTTTGTTTATATTAGTCTAAATATAAAGATTTTGTGTTTACTATAGAACAAAATGTAATTAAATTATTGTTTAGTAAATTTTAATAATAAATATGAATTTAGTAATTATTTTTCTTATGAAATAAATAAATTTAAAATATTTTGTAAGATTTTGTTATAATATTAAATGCGTATTTATTTATTTTGTTAAAAGATATTAAAAGATATTATGAATAAAATAAAAAATTAGAGAATATTTAGGTTGAGATATAATTAAAATGATTTTATAATAAATTTTATAAATAAATATGAATTCAATAGTTATTTTTCTTAAGAAATAAAAAATAAAATATTTTTTAATAAGATTTTGTTATAATATAAATATATATATATATATATATATTTGAAACAAAAATAAAAAGATATTAATATACATTATAAATATATTTTGAATAAAATCGTAAATTAGAGAATATTACCTTATATACAAAATAATTGATGTATAAATTATTTAATTATATTTATTAACTAATTTAATAGTTTGATGATTATAAATATAATTGTTTCTATTTTAATTAATTAAAAAAGTAGAATTCATTATATTTAGATTGTTTGACTATATAGTTAATAATTGTCTTGTTTGGAATTATAAATAGTAGAGAAAAATGTTATATACCTTAGCTAACTTTAATGAAATTTAATTAAATCATTAATGTCCAATGGCATAAATTATAATAGATTTTTTTAACGCTGATACAAATTATGAGAACTATTACAAGGACAATTTTACAGATAATACTACCTCCGTTCTACGAGAATCCATCAACGGTCACGATCAACGGCTCCACCTACTCCTGAAAACTTTCTTATAAGATTGCCTCCATTAATCTTGTAAAACTGCGTCTTCGGGAATTCGAACCCAGTACCTGCCAGTGTAAAGCTTTAACCACTTGACCACTAGGCCACGGTTGCTCCACGGCATAAATTGTAATCTAACACATGGAAAAAATATTAGTTTCTAATATTTTTTATTTTTAATAGTATTGATTGAAATAAAATATAATTTAGAATCAAAATTTAATTAATATAATTATTATTTTATTAAATATTTATTTATACAGTTTTTACTGTATATCACACAAAATATATCATTTCTTTCAAAAGCAGATTTTCGATCTATGTGGAATCAATATCATTTATACAACTCATTTGAATAAAATTATATCACATCAAATTTGTCACTATCCTTTACTAATTTTTTGGTACTTTTATTGTTAGAGATTTACCCTAGTGTAATCCATATCTACTATCATACCATTTATTTATTTATTTATTTATTTATTTATTTATTTATTGCCAAATATGATACCATTTATTAATCTCTAGTGTTAAGATCTATTGTTTCCTTTACTAATTTTCTTCTGATTTCATATATGAAAATTGAGTTGTTAAAACTTCTAGACATGTTGGGAGTGTATTGAAGTATTGATTTTAAGAGAGTCAAAGTGATTTGATTTTAATTAAGATTTTAGATGATTTTGATGGTTTTGAGTGATTTTAAGAAAGTTGTTGTGATTTTGTATGAAAATCTCCTACAATACCACCTAAAACCATGAGATTTGGATCTTTGTGTTTTTAACTAAGAAAATCTTCTAAAATCTCTTTCAGTCATTAAAATCCCAACACTTAAAATATTTTCAATAACAGTGGATTTGATATGATTTTAATAAATTGTTGTTTGAATAACATGAGATTTTAAAAGATTTTGAGTGATTTTACATAAATCTCATGTTCAATAACACTAGATTTGTGAAGACACTTTAAAATCTTTAATTGAATAACAGTGGATTTTAAGAAAACTTACAAATCTCTTAAAATTCTTAGTCCAATACATCCCCGTTATACCCTAGTTGTGTGGAATCATGTTTGATATAGTGTAGTCGTAATAACATTGGTTTGTAAAATTTAATATAATATTTTTTTAAAATATAAAAAACGACTGATTTCTATTTTAAAAAACCTTATTTGCCAAAAAAAAGAAGAAATCTTAATGTCATATACCATATATCATTATAAAAAAAAAATTATTAATGTAAAGGAACTATTATGAGTTAGTAAGGCTTTTAGAAAAACAGTTTTTTTTCCTCTCTCTTCCCAAGGTGATTTTTAAGTCGATTTGTCAGCTTTCTCCAACTCTCTTCTCCGGCATCTGCCGCCGATGGCCGTGCAAGCGCCACCGAACCCTGACCCTCCTCTACCACCAGATCCAGCTGCTTCTCTACATCATTTCTCCAGATCTGGCGTCATTTTTTCTTTTGCTGTTACATCCCATGTAGCTTCGTCCAACCCGGTTTCATCCAACAATTTGTCGGGGTCTTTGGGTAATAATCCTAAATCCTCTGACCATGTCACTATTAACTCACCCTCTTTTCCAGTCAGCTCCTCTGTCTCTGGTATGGCGGGCGCTTTTTAATCTCTGATATCCGCTATGTTTGCTGCTCTGGTTATTCACAACAATTTATAGAGATATTCGGCTGGTACTCCTAACTATTTAGTATTGGAGAATCTTAGCTCTCCACTTTTACCATCCAGTACCTCTGTTTCTGGTATGGCGAACGCTTTTTCAACTAATCCAAATGTTGAAGCTTTCCAATTTGCCTCTCCCGATAAATCAACACCAAATATTGCTTCGGCAGAATTCAGTTGGGATAAAGACCTCTCTTCCTCTGGCAAGATTCAGGACCCTGCAATCCTTGTTTCCGTCTCACCTGAAGGCCGACCCAGAGTTAAAATCCTGAATGTTGTTTTCGAAAGAGGAGCCAAAATCCACAGTGATTACATTGTTGGGATCTTTTATGGTAAAGCTCCTTCTTACGGAAAAATTTGGGTTATTCATAACTACCTATGGGACAAAGACAAGAGGGTAACCATCCTTCACCTTGTTAAAAATTCTTATATCTTTCAAATTCCGGTTTCCATTTGGGACTCTTCGTTCTTCGTAACTGAATGGAAACTGGAATTTAGTATCAATCCTCCTTTGTTGGTTAAGGCTCCCGTTTGGACAACTATCAAAGGGATCCCTTTCGATTTGATCATGATGGAGGGTTTGAGTTTCATATGCAAACCATTCGGTAAAGAAGTGTATCACAAACTATTCTCGACTATAAACTCAGCAGAGGTAAAGATTATTGTGGATCTTACAAAACCACTTCCGTCTGAAATCAAATTGAAATGCGAAAATGGTAAAATCCTTATCCTCAGTGTGAGCTACCCATGGTTGCCCCCTTTATGTCCTATTTGCAATGAAATTGGGCACAAAGCTTCACTATCTCCCGCTGCTGTGAACAAAGGGAAACAACCACATTCGGAAGCGGGTAGCAAAACTAAAAGTGAATGGAGACATGCGGGTAACAATAAAAAATTGCAGCAAAAAGAGAAAGCTAAAGTCAGCCATAATGCTAACTCGACTCCTAGGAAGCAGCAACAAGACGTCCCTGAGTCCTCAGGCGTTAGCTATCTTCCAGCGATTTTTAAAGGGAATGACCCTTCTTTAAAATCTCCCGCCATTCTCACGGATACACAGACTGTTCAATAACCTACATCTTCTCAAATGCAAATTTCAGGAGATTGGCAGTCTGGTAAAGATCATATCTCTTCTCAACTGCCAGTTTTAGGGATTACGGAATTTTTTCTGGTTACAAAAAAGACCCATCACCCCCTTGGTTATTGCTCCTCAAGCCCTTCCTACAACCATAACAAACCAGTTTGATATTCTTCGAACATGGGATACTGAATTGTTGATCGCGGATAATCAAAAGTCTCTTACTATGGCCGAGTCTCCTCGGGCTGAGCCTCCCTAATCTATCCGTATGGCTAAGAAAAGGAAGAATACCCCAACCAAAATTAATGTCATGTCGGATACATCTTTTTGGAACGTGCGAGTCATAAACGAACCTTCAAAGCATAACCCATTATCTAGCTGGATTAATAGAATATCAGCATCTTTTGGGACGCTTTTAGAGACGCACGTATAGGAAGAAAATAAGCAACTTATTCTCTCGGCCATCGGACCAAGTTGGTCCATTTTTGATAACTACGGCTTCTCATATTTAGGTAAAATTTGATCTTATTCAAAGCTCAAACTAGGGTGACTCTTCTGTTTAGAGATCTTCAGTCTATTACTTGTGATATAGTCCTTGAAGATGGTACGAATCTGATCTACACGGCGATCTACGCTTCGAATGAAGATTGTGTGCGTAGAGATTTATGGGTTTCCTTAAGAGATACGGCTGCAGATTTTGGTTTGGACTCGAAAGCTTGGATTCTCTATGGAGACTTCAACGAGATCCCCCATCCCTCAGAAACTTCTAATCAAAGCATTATTAGAACATACATGGCTATGAGACTGTTTAGCGATTGTATCTCTGATTAGGGGCTTTTTTATCTTGCCTCGAGTGGTCCTCGTTTTACTTAGACTAACAACAGGCCTCAGACCCTCTTGGGAAAAAACTGGATCGGTGTCTGGTTAATGGGGCATGGCTACTCAAATTTCCTTTCAGTCACTGTTCTTTTGAGGCTCCAATATTCTCCGATCACACTCCATTTACTATAAAACTTTCTTCGGAGGCGCCAAGGTATGGCACTAAACCTTTTAAGTTTTTCAATCTCATAACCAAAGACCCTTCTTTTTGAATGTTGTTAAGGATACTTGGTGCAATGGATCCAGGCAATCTTAAATACTTTTGCTACAAGCTGAAAGGAATGAAACGTGCAATGAAATCTATGTATAAGAATAGTTTCAGTGATGTGGAAAAAATGGTTTTGGAGGCCTCTAATTTTCTTCAAAGGGAGAAGCTCAAAGCACTGAATGACCCATCCACGGCTAATTTCCAGAACGAGAGTGTAGCTCGAAAGAGTTGGACCTTACTTAGAGCTGCATAAGAGAGTTTTTTATGCAAAGATCAAGAGTGCGGTGGTTGGGCAAAGGAGACAATAACACTCCATTTTACATGAGGGTCTCACCACTGCTAGAAATTCCAGTAATGCAGTCAAATCTCTTCGGCGTGATGATGGTACTATGAATGAATCTTTGCAAGAAGTTCATGAATTGGCAGTTGAGCATTTTGAACGACTCATATGCACAGTCAAGGGATCATTCTGTCCCGATTTACAAGAGTTCTTATATTCGATAATTCTATCAAAGTGCTCAGATTTGACTAAATCAGAGCTCATTCGACCACTTACGCCGGATATGATTGAGAAAAGTCATAGAGATCCCACAGAGTAAAACGCCAGGTCCAGACGGGTTTCCGGCGGACTCCTTCACTGCTTCTTGGCAACTCATTGTATCAGAATTTATCAGCTCATGCAACCATTTTTTACGTCCAGCTTTATGCCAAAAGCACTAAACTCCACCACTTTGGTCCTTCTTCCTAAGTGACCTGGAGCGGACATAATTACGGAATTCAGACCCGTGGCTTGCCTTAATACCCAATACAAGATAATTACCAAAATCTTAGCTAATTGCTTAATGGATCTCCTTTCGGTGTTAGTGCTACCAAACCAAACTGCTTTCGTTAAGGATCGGCTCCTCCTCTAAAATGTACTGGTGGCTTCTGAGGTCTTTCAAGGATAGCATTAATCTTATACCCATCCTAAAATAACTCTTAAGATCGACATTGCTAAGGCGTTCGACTCTGTGAGATGGGATTTTGTACTCACTTCGCTTCAGGCTTATGGCTTCCCGCATCAGTTTATTTAATGGAATAGAGCTTGTATTTGTACTCCCTCTTTCTCTCTGAGTTTAAACGGAGTATTTCAAAGGTAAAACTGGTCTAAGGCAAGGAGATCCTCTTTCTCCGATTCTCTTTTTTCTTATCATGAATGTGTTATCTCTTATGCTGAATAAGGCTGCGGAAAGAGGTCAGTTCGTTTATCATTCGGGCTGTGAAAAAAATGCAGTGGACGCATCTTTGCTTTGCCGACGACCTTTTAATCTTCATAGACGGTTCAGAGAGATCAATCAGAGGATTTCTTCAGGTGCTAGATGAGTTTGAAAAGAATTTAGGGTTATCTATCAACAAGACTAAAAATTCGCTGTTCAGTTTCGGTATTGGAGAAGACTCACTCAATGCTATCACCTCCGAATTCAAGCTCTCCTGTGGTGTTCTTCATGTTCGGTATCTGGGTTAGCCTTTGTGCTAAAAACTCAGCTTTAAGGATTACGAACCGTTATTTATCCAGCTGAGGAAGAAATTTACAACATGGACGGTGAGATCTTTGTCTATGGATGGGAGGCTAACCCTTTTATCGTCAGTTATCTCTGGCATTATCGGGTTTTGGAAAAGTGCTTTCTTCCTTCCCAAGAAGGTGATTCGAAAATTTAATGGTCTGTGTAGCTCGTTTCTTTGGCACGACACCATAGGCACTTCTTTTGGCGCCAAAGTTGCATGGGGATCTTTCGATTACAAAACAAGAAGGCGGTCTCGGCATCCGTAATATAGAGATTTGGAGTGAGACTTATGGACTGAAATTGATTTGGTTGTTATTTTCCGATCTGGTTCCATTTGGATAGCTTGGGTAAGAAACATATACCTCAATTCTTCTCCGCTTTGGGCTTTAAATGAAAAGAATTATTAGTTCTCTTGGATGTTTAGGAAATTACTAAAGCTTAGAAAAAAGCTCTAGGTTTCTTGAAAATTAAGGTGCGAAGAGGAGACTCCACCTTCTTTTGGTGGGATCCTAGGACCTCTTTTGGTTCTCTTTACCATTTTCTTGGACAAGAGGGACCATCATGCCTTGGAATCCATCTTCTTGCAACGGTTGCAGACATATGAAGTGAGAACAGCTGGATCATCTAACCCCCAAGAACCGAAAATCAGTTAAGGCTGCAAGGCTTTCTTACTACCCTTTCTCTTTCCAATGCTAATGACGTACCAATTTGGGAAATCAATAATGTTGTTCAACACAAATTTTGTTCTAGACTTGTTTGGAATGAGATCCGTCCTAAACAAAACATTAAACAAGTCACCTCCGACCCATTGGGATGTTACGGTCCAGTGGCTGCTCGCTTACCAATCAGACCGTATCAGCAAATTGGCTTTATATCAGAGTTGGCAGGCTGCAATATACCTCATTTGGCAGGAGAGGAATAATTGTTATTACAACAGACTTACCCATTCGCCGATTCATATTTTTAGGAAACTTCTCTTTACTCTCAGAACCAAATGTTTGGCAATATCAAACTTAGGATCTAATGCAGGCACTGAATTGATTCGTATTTGAAATCCACCTTAGTTTTGAGCTTTGTATTTTCGTTCTCTTTTTATGGCCTTGTAAGTTGTTATTTGCTTCTCTTGTATTTTTCTTTTAAAATTTATTGAAAACTCTTTGACAAAAAAAGAAGGATGTATTAGGATCATTTTAAAATCAAAGATTCACATATCAAAATAATTCAGTTTCTATAAAAAATTTTGTATTACATTTTCCTTTTTTATTTTTGTGTATTACGGTTCATGACTTTTCCATGTATATGTATGGATACTCTTTTTTATGATGAATACATATTATGTATAATGAATTTGATGTAAGTTTCAAAGGAATTTTACACAGAACCGGTTTGGTTTGAGATGGTACAAAAAAGTTAAATTGAAGTTTCTCTCTCTTTGAATCGTGGCGCGTGAAGGATAGTGCACGAGCAAATAGATTGAGGTCGCTCTCTGCTGATCCAAAGTGAGGGATTAAAGACTTCGAACATGAATAAGATAAAAGATTAGACTTGCAAACAAAAAGAATACAAGATTTTATAGCCTAGATCTGCGAAAATACCAAAAAAAGACATGGGCCTTACAGGAAATAAGATAAAGAAAATAAAGAAAACAAAGGCCTCGTGGCTATGTGGCAGATTTGGACTATACGGGTCGTGAGTTCTGTCTAATGGATAGGAACTCGGATTACCTCGTTAAAAACCTTGCAAAGAAAATCCAGTGGGACAAAACCTTACAAGGGAAAAAGAGTATAACCTTTGGCCCACAGAGACGATACGGTATAAGGATCAACGGCTCCGATGGTGAAGATCATTGAAATGTCGTCGATCTTAAGTAATGGCTACACGGATGATCCTGGTACAAACATGTGGTCTTGGTCGGAATCGGTTGTTTCAGTCATCTTCTAAACCAACTGGTTTAAGAAGGGCTGATAATGATCCAACTGGTTCAAGTGCTCTGTAATGTCGTCTATACTACTCATGGTTATCAAATGCTCTATAGCTCGGTTGAATCTCTCTGTGAACCTCCTTTGGCCAGCTTGGGTTCGGGACGCATCCACTATGATCGAGAACGGGGTCAGCTTGGTTCGTCTGGTCTGTCTGGATCGAACCGATGTCTTCATCAAAATATATTAATGGTGAACAATACTAATAAAATTAACTCAAAAAATGTAAAGGAAAAAACAAAATAATAATAACTCAAAGATTAGACTTGTGGGTCGTTTCTGTATGATTGCAAACTGCCGCAATTCGGCAGACTTAATTCTCTGACACTCAGTTTTGTTTCTTCTCTCCCAAAATAAATATCCCAATCCATCCTATAGCAGAATTTGGACACAAGACCACAAACATTAAAGATGATTTAAGACTCTGAATCTTGATTCTTAGTCAAGAATTTGAGCCAGGAGAGCACGACATCATTAATAAGAAATTAAGTTTGGGCCTATTTATAAATTCTTTTGCTTCCTGTAAAAATAAGTTACTGAGAGGGAGAGAGAGAGAGAGGAAGTACATTAACATTAGGGATCAGGGAACCATAGTCTTAATCAACGGCGTCGTTTAGGGAGAATATCAAAAGCAAACTCTGTTTTTTGTTGGTCAAAAGCAAACTTTGTTAAAGTGCTGAATTGAGGTACAAATGTGAGAATTTGATTTGTTATGTGTTGCTTTGTTGTCATAAGTCGCATCTGCACAACCAACTAAAAAGATTAGGAGAAGTTAATTATAATAAGTTCAATTTGCATTCCAAATAAGTGGTTGTGAACTAGTGGTTTTCATGTGTTAGAAGTATTCGCTTTATTGATCTAAATCAAGGACTACTTCCCTTAATCAATAAATTAAAAATAAATTCAAAATCCGGATTTCTATTGACTTCAGAATTAATGTAAGTTTTGGTTTAAGATAACCGTGATTATTAAAAATTGTCTTTTAAATCAAAGACAACATGAAATAGCATTTGTGACAGTAAGATTTAAGTAAACATTAAACTGCCAGACATGTGTGTGCATATGAGAAAGTAGATTTGTAGTTTCTTGAAAGTTTGTTAGCTAATTAACTTAATGATGAGACAAAGTTGACATTATTGCGTAACTAATATAAAAAGTGGTTTTGACACAAAAAGGCATATAAATATTTAGGTCGGAAACACGAAGTTTGGTGGAAAGCCCTCCATAGTCATCCACACAAAATAATATAGTCAACCACATGAATTTTCAATTTTAGTTTTTTTTGGTATGTTTCCACGAGATTTTAACTAAATCATATTCATAATCTGCTTAACCAAAATGGTTATATTTATCTCAATCTCCATTTTCATTTCAATTTCTAAACTTATACAAAGAAGCAATCATTTTAGTGATGTCTTGGTCATTTTTGTTTCTATTAAAATCATCATTCATAAAATATTCTTAAAGTTCAAAAGAAAATAAATTCTCATTAATACCAAAAGATGCATTTTATATTATATTAACTTCAAAAATCAGGAAAAGACAAATAACATGAAAGTAACATGAACATATAATATATCAATTTCTTCAAAAAACATATAATATATCAAATACTGAAAATTATTATCCGAAGTTTTTTAGAAGAAAAAAGGATTAAAAATTTTGATAACAAAATGGATTTGAAAATTTTAAATGACTAAAAATAATATTCAATCGCGTTTTCAGATTGCAATATTTAAAAATTACATTTTATTATATTTACAGACATTTCAACTGTGTATTTTTTTTACGTCCATTTCAACTGTGTTTTCGTTTCCAAAATAAGAAACGATCTTCAGATTAAGTTTTCATGTAAGGTAGATTTAGACTCAATAAATTTGGATAAAAATAAACTTGTAAACAGTCATTTTGGATAATTTCGTTTTTTGTGTGCTAATTTCTATTCTAATGGGTTTTATTTTTTCAACACGGAAGTCGAATTCAAAACGAATAAAATGGTGTCGGTCTCGATGGACTATGTTATGCCACTAGACTATAAGCACTCCTCTTCCGATTGTGATTGATATAAATCGCTTCCATATGAAATATCTTTCTTTTACTAAAAGCAAAACCAACTAATCAGATTTGGTTTTGACGATCCTCCTCTAATTTGTAGACCAAAGTGGAAAATAGAAAACAGAAGCAGAGAAGCTGTTCCTTAGCTTGATATGTGGAGAATGGCAACAAAATTTTCAAAAAAGGGAAACGAAGTTAAGTGCTTTATTGAAACCACATGGGGGCACAAAGCCAAACAATGACCATTCAATAATCATTATAAAGACTCTTCTTCTTGTTTTGGTATCAAATTGGGTCCCAAAAGGAAACTTCCATATTAATTTTGCAAAAAAATCATCATTGTATATAGTTTTGTAACTTTCTGAAACAAACCATATACGAACATACCCACTTTTGTGTCTTAAAAACGTTTTGTGTGGTAATGGCTGGTCTCAAGTCTCTCTCAACTAAGCATCTGCACAAATCTCTACTTGACATTGATTTCCATGCCTACTTGAAGAGAGATGAAGCCAAGAATATATATGGACCGACCAAATAAAAGCTAGATTGGAGAACCAATATCTCAATAGATATTCGAGAAAAAAAAACAAACAAACACAACTTCATTGTGTCCATTTGGCTTTCCTTAACTCACAAAGTTTATATCCTATATACATTCATGCGTTGGAAACTAAAAGAGAAAATTAGTACCTAAGTGGAGCTATTTTTCACAACAGGACAAATGAAACCAAGAACACATATCTTATGATATATGAAATCTACTAGGAGTCTCTATGCAGATACTTTATAACAAGCAAGTGCATATTAAACGTTTGAAGTCTCACCCCAAGTAAATGATCTTGTTTTCTAATTAAAAGGAGTAGTTGTACCCAGGAGAACATTCTGACAATAACTATGGTTTGATTAATACGATAAGAACCCAATCAAAATGAAGTAATAACATCTACCAATACATGTAATGGGTTCCATCTAAATAGAAAGATTGCAAATGCGGTTGACATATTTAACTTTAAGAACCTGAATTTTCCTTGGAAAACAATCAAACTTGGCGCAAAAAGCCATCCCATCCATCTACTTCAGGTGCTGCCTACTAGATGGGACTAACATAGTTAGCAAATCTACCTGTCATGAAGATGCAAAGCTGTTATAATCTTAAAGATGAAGGACCTTTTGTCTCTTTTTTCATTTCTGAAATCTAAATCACATCCTAAAGAAGCTCAAGCACACCCAATACAGCCAAATGTTGCATCTCTCTCAAGTGAACACAACTAAAGAGAGAGATTTGATTTCAAGCTCAGACACCTAACACAGCCAAATGTTGCATCTTTCTAAACTAAATAGATTTGATCTGCGAATAATTGAAACCAACCATAATCATAATTGTTGTGTTGTCTATGTCGTTTAAACTAATCCAAACCCAAAGGATCACAGTTAAACAAAACGAAAGCAGGTTTTTGCTATTACCTTCATAAGAGGTGACATCAGAAGGGAGTTTCGAAACGAGGCAAGCTGCAGCAACAAGGCTGTGAAATGGTTGATGCGTACTTATTTCTCGCCTCAGAAACCTTTCCAGATTCAAATCAAAATCCAAACTTTAATCACAAAACACGCATATCTACAATCAACAATCACATCTGATTTCACACGAAGACAACGAATTTTACCTGGGAACAGAAGAACCTTCGATTCGAGTCTGACGAAGAGGTGAACAACGCGAGGATGGGGAATTAGGGTTTGGGGCGGAGATTCTAGCTCTAGGTGAGATCAAACTTGTTCTCGTGGCAGTTCTGAAGATCGAGCCTAGAGACGTAGACCTAGAAGCGATGGTCGTTGCAGCCATTTCTCCTCTACTGTTTCTGCAAAAATCTCCAAAACCTCAGTAAACCGTCTCTTTAGAGATTGGATAATGCCGGTTCAATAAACCGGATTAGTTCAACCGGAATAATTCGGCATGCCGACAAAATTCAAGGAAATGGTTCTTAGATGATTATTTTTCAAGTTTAGAACCATACGAATCAAATTGATACAAAAACATCACTTCAGTACAAATTTGATTTTGATGGTTTGTTTGGGATGCAAGAAATTTATAATATTCACAAATATTAAGATGAAGTTATTCAGAAGTTTCAGAATTAGCTTTAGCTTTAGCATTCTCAAGATCAGTTAGATTCTTCTTCGGTTATCGACTCGGGTTCTCTTAAATTCTGGTTCTGTTTGTAGATTCTGGCTGCTCGGTTGTAATCTCTTCTGGTTACCACTTTCTTGAATCTTTACAACGAAAACGTAGCCAACGAGGAAATATATTTTTAGTCAAGTATTTAAAGAGTTCACTCATAAATAGAAGCACGGTAGGTTCTTTACCTTATTGAGTTTATCTCTGACAGTTTTAACCGTTTGATTCATTGAAGATGACGCAAAATACTCCTACACAAAACTCTTCTCAGTTCCCTTTGTTACATATAAGTACAGAAGCCAAGATATATCTATCTTCAAAGTTTAATGACACAAATGTTCAAATGAGCAGAATTCAAACATTAGAAACACAGACCTGGTCAGATGAAACTCGAGTAATAGGAGCGTTTCTTCTATGGAATTGGTAATCCATCTCTCTTTGCAAACTCCTATAAGACAAAAAAAGAGAGGAAGATGCAAGTCTTTCATGCAGAGCTCTATGGGTTTATTGATACAAAGGAAAGAGCAAGTAAACAACCTTTGTGGGGAGAAATAGTCGGTTTGGGTCAAAGCCCGTCCAACCGATTGTGTGACTTGGGAGGCATTCTTGGCTTTCTGGGCTGTTCACAAGATGAAACATATAGAGTTGTGAAGTTTATATCGTTATCCCATCTATGCTTTTCTAACCCAGAAAAAAACTCTACTAATCAATGCTATAAACAAACCCGAGATTAGCTATGTGATGATTAAAGTTTGATAAGGAAAAACGTTGCCTCGAAACCAATAAGATAATTAACATACATGGTAATGAACTCAGTCTATGACTTTTTTAGATCCGCTATAAGTGCAATGAAATTGCTCATGCCACTTTGAAAAAATAGTGATTCTAAGTTGAAAGCTTTTTAATCTACGGAGGAGACTCAGTTTTCTACCCGAATGATAAAAATCCTTCTTGTTGTTGCAATTAGTTGAAGTGAGAAATAGAAAGCTTACGGTTGGTTCTTGCAAGCACTTCTTTCCTCCTTGCTTCTAACTTATCCTTTGTGTCACTGAGGCTCTCGAACTCGGGAGCATATGAAATCTGGAGCCGATTTCCCAAGAAAACTGATTCATCCAACTTCCTCTTTGCAAATCTATCAAACATAAACATATCTTAATTCGAAAGTAGAAACAATATAGTAACAAAACAAGTTAGTTAGACAGATAGAAAATTCCAACAGCTTTATCCTTAAAGGAACAAGAAGAGTATATTAAAATGCAGCAACAAGAGAAATCACACAGAAGCACGAGTCGATAAATCCTATGATCACTAAGAGAGAATCACCATACATTACTTGACGATTGCTTGGAATCAAACAAGAATCAAAACCTGGCATTGGCGATGAGACGAAATTTGATCCAGTAGACATCAGTAAACTCCTCACAGTCTTCTGCATCCATAGGTTTACAACTACTCGAATCAAAATCAAAAGAACCAATAATCAATATCAAAACAAAAAGGAACAATGCAAGAAGAAACATAATCAAAATAAAGCAATACTCACTCTTCAACCTCTCCGTAGGTAGTGAATAACCTCATGAGATCGTCACCACACCCTAAAGCTGGGACATTTCGTACTACCAAATATCTGAAACCAATTCAAAAATCTAAATAAAATGAAAGAGGAAACAAATGGATTAGTAGAATTGGGTATAGTTCCTTAAGACCTTGACTCATCGCAAACTGTATAAACCCTAACCGCTGGGAGACCCTCTTTGTATTGACCCATCTTTCTTCTGAGACGTAAGGGAAGATGAAATTGTAATCAGAAACCTAACAACGACACCCAAAAAAACACACTCAATGCTAAAAATGTAGATAGAACGCTTTGATCGAAAGCAAAACCATTCACACAGGGCACTACAGAAGAAAGAATGAAGAAAACAATGAGCCAATGACGAACAACTGAACTGAAAGAGAAGTGATATCGAGCAAGATATATTACCGGAAAAACGTGTGAACAAAAGCTCCGGAATATGGAACAGTGAGTAACTTTTTTCTGGCGGGAATTAGAACCAAAGATTGAGAAGCAATCAATCGCTCGCCCTACGAGAAAAACAAAATTGAAGAAGATGAATAGTGCCTAATTTGAGAAGAGTAATCGAGGTCCCAAAACCTCGTAGTTTTGTTTTCCAGACAGGCGAATTTAACTATCTAAACCCGCTTAACCGGCACCAAATTCGCATATCGAACCACATTTTGACATATATCCATATTAATAACAGGCTGGGCATTTTCATGTGGACCATGACCCGATCAGAAACCAGTCCGAAAATTTTGGTTGGGTCGGGTCTGGATTAAAGTGTCGAGGATTGTTAGATCTTTAAATATGTCCTTGATTCCTATATCATTTGAACTCGATACCTGTAAAAACCAGACCCAAATTTAGGGTTTGTGATGAGGATTGTCCAGGGGTTCTAAAGCTTGAAACACACATTTCTTAAAGTTCTCTAACACATGAATACGTGAGGATATCTGCAAATATTTTTGTTTATCTGTCATTAACCAATGAAAGGATATCAGAGTTGATGTAAAATTAGTTAGTTGTGATGTAGACAAATAAATTCCACCAAAATTTTCGATTATTACAACAAACTAAACTTACATTTCTCTACTTTTACAAATCCTTGTGAAGAACACTCAAAAGCTTCTCATAAGAATCTCTGTCCACAAGCTTTTTCTCTCGCAACATCTCCAATAATCTCTTCGCTTCATCGTACTTCCCTTTCCTGCAACTCTCATCAACAAGTGTTCTGTACGTAATCAAATCAACCACACGCCCCTTCTCAATCATCTCCCACAAACAACTCACCGCATCATCAATCTCACCGCTAAGCGCAAGAGCATTAACAAGAGAGTTATAAGATTTCCCATTAGGAACAAAACCTTTTCCTTTCATCTCATCAAGCAGCTCTCTACCATTAATGGTCCTACCTTGAGCACATAGCCCATGTATCAGATAATCATAAGTAAACGAATTCGGCTGGCAATTGTAAACAACACTCATCTGGTGAAATATCCTAAGAGCATCGTTTACGTGAAGAGAGAGCACGTAACCTTTAACCAAACAGTTGAGAGCAAATACGTCTGGCTCAATCCCGTTATCCACCATTTGTCTGAACAAAGATCTTATCGTCTCCATATACATATGACTCGTGTACGAGTTGTTACCTTGACCCAACAAGGCCTTGAAGAGAATATGATACGTTCTAATCGTGGGTCTACATTCCAAGTTCTTGCTAGTCGTCATGTGTCTGAATATATTCACCGCGCGTATCAACTTCCCCGCTTTCGTGAAATAGAAGATGATCGAGTTGTAAAGGTTTTCGTTGCCCATGTGACGAACAGAGAGCACCTGGTTAACAACATCATCCATTTCTTTGTACATTTTGGCAGCTCCGAGCTTCCTTATGGCGATGTGGTAAGTGCAGTTCTCGTGTTTGAATCTTGGCTGCTGTGACGCCCAGTTAAAGAGGTGGAAACATACTAATGGGTCTTCTTGAAGGGTTATAGCGTCAGCGAGCTCTTCAGGTGTGAATCTTGGTGGGAGCTTTGAAATGGTTTGTTGAAACTTGGATTCATCAAGAACAGGTTTTGGATTGTTTCTTTTGCTGATTCTCCTTCTAAGTGAACGCGTTGGGACTGTGGTTGAGTATGACATATACATAGAAACAGATATAGATGGACCTACACTTTGTTTCAAGAGAAATAAAGCGCCTAATCAGAACCACATTTTGCAGAATTGATTTCGACCAAATGCTTTAAATTAACAAGCATCACTAAGACAGAGAAACATAAGTACCTAGACAAGTGGTGCGTGTAGAAGAACCAACCTCAGTGGAAGCGATGACACTATGAAAATTTCTGATTTCGGTTGAAAATTGGAATTTGAGACAGAAAAAAGATAAAACAGCGCATTGAATTCATGAGAAGAGAATCCAAATTACCTCGAAATGGAATCTTTGATTCGAATCTGACGAAGAGAAAATGTGTGGAAAGTGGAGTTAGGGTTTGTGATGAGTCTAGCTTCGGGTGAGATCAAACTTCGAGCAGTAGCAGCGATTCTTAAGATGGTAGAACCCATAAACGCAGACCTAGCTGCAGCCATTTTCTCAGCTTCTGCAAATCCCAAAACCACCGTAGAGTCCGAATAGAAGAACGGTTCAATTCACTGAGATTGTACATAGTAAACACGGTTCAGTTGTATAACCGGTGTGTTGATTGGATTATTCGTCTTACTGATCGATTAATAAACCAAACCGGAATATTGATCGGAGCCCTTTTAAACAAACCCAACGACATTTTAAACGCTAGGTCCTGATCTGGCCCGTTTAGTATTGGCCTTTTAATTTTAGCATAAGTTTATCCTGAAAATATTTTGTTTGTTTTAGATTTTTTTTTTGTGTCAACTGTTTGTTTTAGATTTTTTTTTTTTTTTTTTTTTTTTTTTTTTTTTTTTTGTCAACCGAGTAGATTTATAGGCGAGGGCCTAATAACCCAATGGGCCGGCCAAATACAACAAAGGAAAGAACACGGTACAAGCCCAAAAAAATGCTCGAAGATAAGCTGCCACGTGGCACTCTCTGCGAAAGCGGTGGACCTGCTGAGACACGTGTTGCTTAGCCAGAGAACCGCCGGAAAACGCATGCAGGCGCGGAGGAAAACGACTGCAAGCCTCACCGGACCGCTTTGGAGTAGCAGACCTCGGACCATCGGTGGATTCAACTTCCCAAAAGCCACCGGCGACACCACCTGCAAACGAATAAAACCAGTCACTGCATCCTTGCCGGAATCCGCCCCAGTCAAGAAGGCGTCGACGCCGTAGGCCTGAAAAGGCCTAACAGTTCCCACCATGCGCGTTACCTCAAACGCAGTGGCGCGGCAACGATATTAATTCTCGAGAAAAGGAGGTTCAGAGCAGAGAAGAGGAAGAAACAGGGAGCGACGGCGAAGAGGAGAGGGGGAAGGAAGAGCCAAAGCGCCGAAGCGCGAGAACCGGAAACTCCGGTGGATTCCGATAAGTCGGAAGGAGCAACAGCCTGCCATGACATCTAATCGGGATTTATGTTGGACAAAACAAACTATAAACACCCAAACCCGAAACAAAGAGATCCGGCGAAGAAACCGGAACTATACACGATCAAAATCAAAAAGGATGGGGAAAAAAGATTTCTTAATCTGAAGGATAGAGATGTGATAAGAGTAAGAAATCAGAAAAAAACCCCAAATCCGATCCTCATCGGACCATCGGAAACCTAGACATCAGCGCTCAGGGTCACGAGAGAGATCGGAGAGGTTAACAACATGCATGTACTATCGATTTTAGATTTTGTTGTCAACAACATGCACTATCGATTTTGGTTAGATCATAAACAAAAAATAAAATCAGATAAGCTTACTTGGTTTTATGACGACAGACAAAAATAAGTTATTTTGTTTTTTCGTAGTACTCTTCCTTTTTATTTTAAACAAATAATCCGCAAGAGAATTATGACATCACGTAGTTATGTCGACGTAAACAAGAAAAAAAGAATAAAGCCGAAATGTTAATATTTTAAAACTTAATGTTAGATTATATTTTGTTCTCACTAAAAATCATCCATTACCTCTCTCTCTATCCCCCTGTAAAATTTCACATTCACTGTTACTTCTTAGAACTTCTCACACACACACACACTCTCTCAGACACAACTGTACTTCGTCTCTCTTCTCTTTCTTCTTGTGTTTAAAGGAAACCCTAATTTCCCATTCTTTCTCCAACTCTCTTCTCCGGCGAGAGAGATTCTTTTATTGTAGATCTAGACAACAAAAAAAAACTTCACTATGCACTACTGAGAAAATCTGTTAAGAAATGTCAAGCTCCGACCCGAAACCCGGACCTAAACCCGGGCCATGGCCTCCAGCTCCAGAATCCTCCGCAATGCCACCGTCTACATGGGCTAAACGAACTGGATTTCGTCCCAAATTCTCCGGCGAGGCCAACGCCTCTGATTCCGGTCAAGTCTCATTGCCTACTTCCGTTAGAGCCAGACAATCAGAAACCCAGCCGGATCTCGAAGCTGGTCAGTCTCGCCTCCGTCCTTCTCCTGTCCCCGCCGTATCTAACGGTGAGACTGATAAGGATAAGAATGAGAAGCCTCCACCACCTCCACCACCACCACGACCAAAACCCCCGGGTGCTGCTGCTACTCCGGTTAAGAATCAGCCGGCTAAGAGACGGAGAGACTCTGATGGGGTTTCTGGAAGATCAAACGGAGGGGATGGTGGAGCAAACGGGTCCGGTGAGCCGGTTAGGAGACCGAACCGTATTGAAGAGACAGTGGAGGTTTTGCCACAGAGCATGGATGATGATTTAGTGGCTAGAAATTTGCATATGAAGTATGGACTCAGAGATACGCCTGGACTTGGTGAGTGAGACAAGATTTATCCTTTTAATTTATTTGAAAGTAATCATTTGTCTAATTGTTGTTTGCTTCTCTTCTGATTGTGACCATAATCATTGCTATATATATAATTATATAGATTCCTTTGAAGATTTATATGTCAGAACACATGACTCAATACATCTTTAAAGTTTCTTACTTTAATTGTTATTTTAAACTGTGTTAATACTTTTGTTTTTTAATCTTCTGTGTTTCAGTTCCAATTGGGTTCTATGGTTTGCAGCATTACCTCTCGATGTTAGGTTCACTGATTCTTGTTCCACTGGTTATAGTTCCTGCAATGGGAGGTTCGCACGTAAGTGATTCTTTTGGTCACTCCACTTTGATCAATGTGGATTGCATTTAATTCCATCTTCTTCTTCTTATTGGATTATAGGAGGATATTGCAAATGTTGTCTCAACTGTTCTTTTTGTTTGTGGAATCACTACATTGTTGCATACTTCATTTGGGTCGAGGCTTCCTTTAATACAAGGCCCTTCTTTTGTTTTTCTGGCTCCGGCTTTGGCCATCATAAACTCTCCAGATCTTCAAGGTTTGAATGGCAATAATGTAAGTAAGACCTTGAAAGACTTATGCACTACGAAAGAATCGATGGAAAACTACCGTTACTACCTTTAGCATTTGTGGTATGCGTCTGCGTTTGTCTATAGCATTGATGTATACAATGCAAGTGAAATCAGTATTGTTCTTTGGTTTGTGAATTTGTTCCGCCTTGTTGTCATTCTCTTTGAGTGAATTCATAGAGATTTGTTTTGAACAAAAACTTTGACATCAAGTATTGTGTTTTGGTTAATACTGTAGAACTTCAAGCATATCATGAGAGAGCTGCAAGGAGCAATCATAATTGGTTCAGCTTTTCAAGCAGTGCTTGGATACAGTGGCCTAATGTCCCTGATTTTGAGGTATACATCACTGCCTTTGTCCAAAGCTGACAACTTCCATATATATAAATAAGCATTAGTCATTGTTTCCTATTTGGTGTTTTGTTTACACATTGTTGCTTGGCTTTCTGTGGTGCTGTAACTACTTTTGTTCATAATTCTCTTGACCTTCTATTTAGTTTGATGAATCCTTCCATGTACAAATAAAGCGTTAGTTACTATTTTCTATTTGGTGTTTTGTCTAGAAATGGTTTCTTGTGGCTTTGTATGGTGCTGTATTTTCTTATACTCATAATATCTTTTGACCCTTCTAAATAGGTTGATCAATCCAGTAGTTGTTGCTCCGACGATAGCTGCAGTTGGACTTTCGTTTTACAGCTACGGTTTCCCGCTTGTTGGTAAATGTCTTGAGATCGGTGTATTGCAGATACTACTTGTGGTCATATTTGCTCTTGTAAGTTTATTGAAGTTACTGTTGTTAACAGCTTTTTGGATGCTAGTTTCAAGTTTTAGGTTAAGCTTATCATATCACATCAAATTCATGCTGACACTATTTGATACTTTACCATTTTTTCTTCAGTATCTCCGGAAAATCTCAGTTTTAAGCCATCGGATTTTCCTTATCTATGCGGTAAGGTCATGTGGTATTCATCTGACATGTCCCACTCTACATCTGAATTCAACTGACTTTCTTAACTTCTTACTAACAGGTTCCATTGAGTCTTGCAATCACTTGGGCTGCTGCATTCCTTTTAACCGAAGCAGGAGCTTACACGTACAAAGGTTGTGACCCTAATGTTCCCTTCTCAAACGTTGTATCGAGCCACTGCAGAAAATACATGACCAGAATGAAGTACTGTCGGGTTGATACTTCTCATGCCCTGAGATCTGCCCCTTGGTTTAGGTTTCCTTACCCCTTGCAATGGGGTGTGCCGATATTCAGCTGGAAAATGTCTCTGGTTATGTGTGTGGTCTCCATTATTGCTTCAGTAGATTCGGTTAGTGTTTCTTATCAAATTAATTATTTGAAGTCAAAGTGCACTTTTGGTAATCAGTTTGTGATACGCAATGCTTTGTTATGGTCAGGTTGGTTCGTACCATGCTTCTTCTCTGTTAGTAGCATCAAGGCCTCCGACGCCTGGTGTTGTGAGTAGGGCAATAGGTCTTGAAGGTTTCACAAGTGTCCTAGCCGGTTTATGGGGTACAGGTACTGGTTCAACCACCCTAACCGAAAACGTTCACACAATCGCTGTGACCAAAATGGGAAGCCGCAGAGTCGTTGAGCTAGGCGCATGTGTTTTAGTTTTATTATCCCTTGTTGGTAAGTAAGTGGTCACTGCTTATTCAACAAATGCATGTAACTATACAACTCATCATTAAAGAGATCTGATGTAAGCTTTTGATATCCTCAGGTAAAGTTGGAGGGTTTGTAGCATCTATACCTCAAGTGATGGTTGCTTCTCTTCTTTGCTTTATGTGGGCAATGTTTACGGCTTTAGGTGTTTCAAACTTACGTTATAGTGAAGCTGGAAGCTCGAGGAATATCATAATCGTCGGGTTATCGTTATTCTTTTCTCTATCTGTCCCTGCGTACTTCCAGCAGTATGGCATTTCTCCAAACTCGAACCTCTCTGTTCCAAGTTATTACCAACCTTACATTGTTGCTTCTCATGGACCCTTCAAAAGCCAATATAAAGGGGTACGTTACGTTTGCCCTCAAAATTCAATTTCTTGATCAAATTTTCAGGAGAATATTCCTGAAGTGTTTTGTGCAGGTGAACTATGTGATGAACACACTCTTATCGATGAACATGGTGATTGCGTTCATCATGGCCGTGATTTTGGACAATACTGTTCCAGGGAGTAAGCAAGAACGTGGAGTTTATGTTTGGTCTGATAGTGAGACTGTAACGAGAGAACCAGCACTTGCTAAAGACTATGAGCTGCCGTTTAGGGTGGG
The DNA here is from genome assembly GCA_030180135.1 of Orychophragmus violaceus. Classification (NCBI taxonomy): domain Eukaryota; kingdom Viridiplantae; phylum Streptophyta; class Magnoliopsida; order Brassicales; family Brassicaceae; genus Orychophragmus; species Orychophragmus violaceus. The sequence goes on along the minus strand of CM058235.1, from coordinate 17,023,976 downwards.
AAGGTTTTTCAGATGGGTCAAATGGGTTGGCATTTGAAAGAAAAACTCAATGGCAAAGTGGTAAATAGTTCAGATGAGAGATTCTCTTTTCATTTGTTTTTTTCTTTCTTTCCTCTGTTATTCTTTTTTATCTCTCTCAGTTTTATATAACACGGTGGAGTTTCCTTGGGTCGCAAGTTTGTTTGTTGAACAGAGAACAGTAGAACACAGAAGTGAATGTTGTTGTAAGTTATATAGACTACTACGATCAACCCTACGGGGGAGCCTTCTCCTCTAGGTACAGTGAAATACCTAATTGTTCTTGTATAAGTTATAAAGTATAACCGAATACACCTAAATTTCAGAATCAAATGCGACAAGTGCTTGATATGATAAAACATCGTTCATCGACAAAACAGGAAAATAGAAACTAAGTAGAAAATTCGTAAGTAGAACAAGAAACATAAGCTAAGTAAAAGAACATAAACTCTCATTCATCTCCATCTTCTATTCATCTCCACTTTCACCAGTAGCAAATTCCAAGTATAAAACCTTGTTCATGTCTTCTTCCTATGCTAAAAACGCTTGCCGGTTGGTGGGGGTTTTTTGAAGATGCAAAACGGCAGATTTGTACAAAGGAGACCACATTCTCACACTAGAGAGTGAATGTAAAACTCTCATAGCACATATCGACGAAAGCATTATATCAATGTCGAAATGGACCAAGTTATTTTAATGTTGACCACGAAAAATATTTATTGGTAATTCGATGTAAAATCAATATAAAATTAACAACTATTTAACGCCGAGTTATGGCTAATATTTTCGATGTTATTTTGTCGATAAGTTTACGTCGAATTAACGTCGAATTATTTTATTTTACGACGAACTAACGTCAAAATATATTTAAACGTAAGTTACTTCAAATTCACGACAAATGGTAAATCACGTCGAATGATTAATGACGAATCCTCATTCGTCATAGATCGTTCTAAATCCGGTTTAATGAAGAATTTGCGACGATTATCACCGTCATTAAACCCATTTTTTCTCGTTGTGAAATCGTGGAATCGGAAGAAATGAAAAATGAAATTCGCGAAACACGCAGAGCATCGACCGACGTACCCTTGCATCAGTTGATGCATGAAGAGAATCTCGACGATTTTTTTTGAGTTTTGATATAAATCAGAACAAGGGAGTCACGACCAATGTCGATGCAGCTGAATTGAGCATCGACCGACACACTTCTAGCGTCGATCGATGCAAGGGTCGTGCACAGAAACCAGATGCAGAAAAACTCAAATCTGTGGATAACAAGGGCTACAAACCGAAAGATCTTTTCCCTAGAAATTCTAGGAAGTCAAAGTACGAGCTTTAGTTGGCTAAGTGCAAGGCTATGATGAGTGAGGTGCTAATTGAAGTCCCTTTGATTGATGCTATTAAGACTACTCTTGTGATGAAGAGATGTCTGAAAGACATGCTTTCAAGCAACATGACTGATGAAGAAGATGTCATGATGATCTCTGAGGTACGCATTGTTGTGATTCAAGGCAGAATTCTTGAGAAACAAAAAGATTCATGGAGTTTTGTGTTGAATTGTTCTATCTACTGAGATAGATTTGGGAGGTCATTGTGTGATCTTGGTTCAAGTGTGATCCTCATGACTTTCTCAGTTGCTCATAATCTTGGGATGACAGATTTCATGCCTACTAGAATCTCATTGGTTCTAGGTGATAGGACTGTCAGGATTCTAGAAGAAGTTTTGGAAGATGTGCCAATCAAGATTGGAAACTGCATGATCCCTACAAACTTTGTGGTTATGCAGTATGGAGAGGAGCCAATGGATCACATATATAATAATAAAGCACTCATAAACACAAATCTTACAACGTTACATACAAAATACCAATTGACTTAAGCATTATTTCCATAATGCTCTCATATATATATCTGATCTTGATATTTGGTTTTAGGGTTTGAGATTTAGTATTTAGGGTTTATTGTTTAATGTCTGTGTTTAGAGTTTAGGGTATATATATGGTTTAGGGTTTAATATTTGTGTTTAGATTTTATGGTATATATGTATATAGGGTCTAGTAATTAGAGTTGAGGGTTTCAGGTTTAGTGTTTAGGGTTACTCCTGCTATGTTGGCCAAATCGTCAGATATGTGTTAAATGGCATAATTTATAACCAAGTTCTCGTTGATCTTGTTATTATTAAAGTGTTTAGTTTATTTGAGTAATTCACTGTTTCAAGTGTTTTCTTTAAAATGCAATAATGCTGAACCATCAAACAAAATACTAGATATTGGTAGAAGTTATAATAGATACAAAAAAGAAAACGGTATCATGGAACCAAAAAGGAAGCGACAACACCATAATTGTTGTCGGTAATATGGTTGTCGGTAATCCATCGGTAACTACCAATGGATTCAGTCTATCGAATATTTGTTGGTAATTACCGACGAAAAACCAACACATATTGATTACCAACGAGATGGAACCGGCGGATTTTTGCCGTTTTTATTAAGTAGGTTTTGGCCATTTCCGACGGAAATTGTCGTCAATTCTAAGCCTTTTTATTGTAGTGGGGGTTTATGGTTTACCACAGCTACATATGTAGGTGGATAATTAAAGGGAGAACAATTTGAACCAAAAGGGACAATGGCGTCAAATATATTTCCCATGACTATATGGTTACTTGTACTTAGGACAAGGATGGAACATTTGTAATGAAGGAGTTGTAACGTAGTTATTGAGATAAAGAACATTAGGAGTAGTCTTTCACCACTACATGTGGAGACTAAAACACTAATTTGGATCATGGATGTATAAGGATATTTCAACAATCATAAGTCACTTTCACAACAAACTCTTCTAAACTGGTGAAAATGTTGTTTGAACCAATATCATGATCTATTTTTTAATCCATATAGAGGAGTTCAAATTACAAAAGGAAATTTTGAAGATTTTTGCAATATTTGTTATTCTAGCACGTAAGCAACCCAAACTCGGATAAGTTGGCATGAATTATTTGTATTCAACCGTTATATTTATCGAATGGGTTATAAAATACCGATTTAAGAAGCTGAATTGCTTGTGATCTTAACATTGTTAATATTGTGAGAAGAAAAACCCATCCATGTTGCTCATATAATTAATGTTTGTAGTTTAAAATCCTTTTCTATGTTTTTAAACTATTCTTAACCTTTATAAAAAGATGTTATATGGATTTTTATAATTTTGTCGAAATATTAGATGATTTCGTGGACTAGCCAACTTTCTCGGTGGAACTGGTTGTTGTCTCTTTTTAGATTGGGTGTCGAAGATTTAATCATAATCCATATTTTCTTGGAATCTAAACTACCAAACGAAATCTCTAGCGAACAAAGATTGTGCTCGGGAGGTTCTAAGTTAAACCTTTCCAATTGAAGAAGTTTCACAAAGAAAATTTTCAACAACCAAAGTACGTTGGTTTGGTTTAGGAAACAAGAGGCAGAAGTCCGCAACATCTTACCGGTTTACTCCGACTCATGCCTAATATGAGGCGATAATATAGAAGAAAGGATGAGGAGATCTCGATTTTGAAGGCGAACCAAGATAAAATGTCGCAAGATTCAACTAGTTGGAAGCAAGGTTTGATCGAGATCTTGGGGGTCAGCATCCACAGCCGAGGTCGGACCCGGGATCGGGGTTGTAGGCTCGGGACTATGGTTTAGGGGCGGCTATCGTTTTAATAAATAAAATTGTTAGATTTTAATGAATTATTAAAATTTAATAATTTTTTATTTAATATTAAATTTATTTTTGTTCATTTAAAATAAAAATACTAATTTATTTTTGAAAATTTATAAATAGTATATTTATAAATACATATAATTTATAAACCCATAGGTAGTTGGTCGAAATTAGAAACCCTTGGTAATCCGTCGGTTGTTGTAACCTTCGGTAATCCCTCGGTTTTAGAAACCGTTAGTAATTCGTTGGTAATTGAAACCATCAATAATACGTCGATTAGTGAAACCTCGGTAATCCGTTGATTATCATAATCGTGGTAATCCGTCGATTATCATATGTATGATAGCAAGTCAAACTAATGCTATTGTATTTGGAGAATTTAAGATAGCAGTGGCATAAACAGCATTCATGAAATCGCTATCATAAATATATGATAGCATTTTCGTGGTTCCAACAATAAGCATATTTCTTGTTGTGCTTGTATATATTTTTTTTTTTTTTGAGAAGAATTAAATTTATTGCCCAAAGGAAATCATACATCAAGTTAGAAACATCTCCTGGACTCCCCCAAAAAATTAAAAAGTCTGAAGGAGAAACTTTTAACAGACTGATAACAGCCTAGTAAAAGGAAAATCAAGCAGCTAACAAATGCTTAAAAGCTTTCCGATCATGCTGACTGAGAATCCTGTCCCTAACACATTTGTCGATAGTGCGGAAGAGGGTTTAAAGAGATTGAGAGGAGCCATCATGGATCCTGGTATTACGCTCGCGCAAGAGGTAGTACACAATACACTGCCCACCCAGCTTCTTAAGAACCTGCGAGACGTTAGCTAAACGAAACAAGAACCAATTGATCAAGACCGACCAATCTGGAAACAAAAGCGAAGAAAATCGATCCAAGCCTATCCAGACCCATTCTCCAAACTTGTAGAGAGTATGGACAATGGAGAAGGATATGCTCTTTATCGTGAACTTAAGTGTCACAAAGAACACAAAGATGAGATATATTAAGACCCCTAATGAGTCGAGTCTTTACCGGCAGTCGATCGAGATGGGCTAGTCAGAACATTCGTGGTTTATATCAATTTTTCGGCGCTTTGTTGTTCTAATGTATAAGCAACTTCATAGTTCGCTGAATTAGCTTAAATTCTTACTTTTAATCCTGAAGCAATCACAGTAGGATATAGACTCATAAACACTAATTTGATTCTTTGATCACCTTTTTATAAGAGAAAACAGTTTCATGGAACCAAAAAGGAAGCGACAACACCATAATAGTTGTCTCTGTCAAAGCAATATAAGAAGAAAATAACATATATTTATATATATTGAAGTTAAACTTGATTTTGGATTAAGCTTAATAATGGGTTTATAATCCAATTACCCATATTGGACTAAACCCAAAGTTAAGCCCAAATTCTAGAATTTCTCTAGAAACATCATTAGAGATCATCACCTCCTCTAAATGTTCTAGAGAATTCTAAGAGATAATTATGTAAGATATTCTTATAGAAAAATCTAGATGTTGTGTAATAAAAATCTAGATATTGTAATAAATTATTATTAGAGAATTCTAGAGATTTAGGAAATATCTAGACTAAGGAGGTTAGTGTAGAAAAATCTAGATTATTATGTAAGACTCTTATGGAGGCTATAAATACCTCCTCACCCCCTCATTTGTAACATGTACAAGAAGTTGAACAAGTGAATAAAAAGCAAATTTAAAGAAAGAGTGTCCTTCTTCTTAAGTTCTCTAATTTTTTCTAAGTGTCTCCAAATTTCTCTAAGTGTTCTTCCATAAATTTCTTCATACTTAGAAGGTTTTTTTTTTGGTCTCTCGGGTATTACGGTCTTGGGCTAGTGCTAAGCACTATCGGGGTTTCTTTACATGGTATCAGAGCCATTCTAATTTGGTTCTTTTCAAGATCGGGGTTTAAGAGAGCTTGAGTTTATTCTAAGTATGGAGTCGGCGGGTCGTGTTGTTGGATTGGGAATGGAGATTTTAAACCAATCTAACTATCGGTTATGGAAGTCATGTATGGAGTCATACTTGGTGAGTGAGGACTTATGGGAAGTCGTCGGTGGTAGCAGCACAACACAACCACGGGGAGATGCTGCAACCGCGGAAGCGACAAAGGAGTGGATACGGAAGAATGCCAAGGCGGAGTTTGCTTTGAAGAGGTCTATATCCTCGGGAGTATTTGAGCATGTCTCAAGGTGTACATCCGCTAGTTCTATTTGGCATGCGCTGGATCAATTGTTCAACAAGAAGAACGAGGCTAGACTACAACTGTTAGAGAATGAGCTAGCAAATGCGAAGCAGGGGGAGTCTTCAATCTCGGAGTTCTTCATCAAGGTAAAAAACCTTTGCTCTGAGATTAATACTCTTAATCCGGAAGAATCTATTTCGGAAGCACGGTTGAAGCGATCTATTATTCGAGGTTTACGCCCCGAGTATACACCGTTCGTGACATCAGTTCAAGGATGGGCTACGCAACCTTCCTTGGAGGAGTTTGAAAATCTGCTAGCTTCGCAAGAATCGTTAGCCATGCAAATGGCCGGAGTTAAAGTCCATGATGACTCCGGGAATGCTTTTGTAGCAAGAAGACACCAAAGTTTCAGAGCCAAACCCAAGGATGGCGGTGCAAAGAATAATGATGGACGAGAAGGATCTTCCACGGCAGACAAGAAACGATTCAAGTGCTACCGGTGTGGGAAACTTGGTCATTTCAAAAAGGATTGCCGAGTCAAGCTGAAGGAAACAAATATGGCGGAATCAAAAGGTCATGCTGAAGATGAAGAATGGGGAAAATGTTTCACGGTGGAGGCTGCATCTTCAGGTACATCTACAACTAAAAATCTTGGAAGTGATTGGATTGTAGATTCTGGTTGTAGCCATCATATTACCGGAGATGAGAAGTTATTTTCTAGTCTTCAGCATCATGACGGGAAAGAAGCCATCATTACCGCTGATAATTCAATCCACCACGTTGAGAAGGAAGGGACGGTTGTCATTGAAGGAGATGATGGAAGCCCAATTACTCTCAAGAATGTATACCATGTTCCTGGAGTAAAGAAGAATCTTCTCTCTGTGGTAAATGCGGTGGACTCAGGTAACTACGTTTTATTTGGCCCAAGAGATGTCAAATTCTTGAAGAATATTAAAGAATTAAAGGCGGACGTGGTTCACACCGGAGCACGAGTTAAAGATCTATACGTTCTATCAGCCTCTAACTCGTATGTTGAGAAGATGAGCACCAATGATAATGCCTTCATATGGCATGCTAGGCTTGGTCATATAAATATGACTAAGCTCAAGGTCATGGTGAATAAGGATTTGGTTAATGGGCTCCCGAAGTTGAAGATTCAAGATGACGGAAAACTTTGTGAAGGTTGTCAGTATGGAAAATCGCATAGACTTCCATTTGACAATTCTACTTCACGATGCGGTGCTCCTTTGGAGAGGATCCATAGCGATTTGATGGGTCCGACAAGAACATCCTCCTACTCCGGGTTTCGCTACATGCTGCTGTTCGTTGATGATTTCTCACGGTACACCTGGGTATACTTCGTGAAGGAAAAGTCCGAGGTATTTTCAAGGTTTCAGGAATTCAAGGTCACCGTGGAAGGAGAGTTAGGTAGGAAGATCAAGACTCTAAGGACGGATAATGGAGGGGAGTTTATGTCAAAGGAGTTTCTCTCTTTTTGCCAAAAGCATGGTATAAAGAGAGAATTTACATGTCCATATACACCTCAACAAAATGGAGTAGCGGAAAGGAAGATCAGACATCTAAGTGAGACATGCAGAAGTTGGCTACATGACAAGAACTTGCCTAAAGATTTATGGGCGGAAGGTATGAGATGTGCAACTTATGTCATTAATCGGATACCACTAAGCCCAAACAATATGAAGTCTCCTTATGAGATGATTCATGGGAAGAAGCCAACGGTGAAACATCTCAGAATATTTGGATCAATCTGCTATGTCCATGTTTTTGACTCTCAAAGGACCAAGCTAGAGGCGAAGGCGAAGAAATGCATCTTTGTTGGTTATGATGAGCAAAGGAAGGGCTGGAGGTGTATGGATCCTGAGACACATAAGTACATTGTGTCTCGTGATGTTGTCTTTGATGAAGTGTCCTCATTTTATGGACCACCTCAAGTCTTGGTTGAGAAAGATGGTGTAAGTTCCTCCAAGGTAGATGAACCAGTTCTCCAAGTCCCAAGTGGAAGTCTTGAAAAGGAGACACAAGGTGAAAGGGGGAGCAATGACCAAGAAGAAGAGGATGAGGAAGATCATGGTTCGATGGCTAATCAACGGCCTAAAAGGATCATTGTTAGGCCTGCTCGGTTCAGGGATGACAGGTTTGTCACTACTTACTCATGCTACTTTGCAGCTCCATTAGATGAAGAAGAACCATCATCTTATGATGAAGAAAAAGGTGTGACCGAGTGGGAGACTGCAATGAATGAAGAGATGAATGCTCTCATGAAGAATGAAACTTGGGATTTGGTTCCAAAACCCAAGGATGTCCAACCCGTTTCTTGCAAAATGGGTATATCGAATTAAGCGGAAGACGGATGGGAGCATTGACAGATTTAAAGCAAGGTTGGTTTCTCGAGGGTTCTCTCAGAAGTATGGAGAAGATTATGATGAGACTTTCAGCCCAGTAGCAAAGATGACTACGGTACGTGCACTTTTATCTTTAGCTGCAAGCTTTGGTTGGAAGTTATGGCAACTAGACGTGAAGAATGCATTTTTATATGGAGAGCTTGATAAGACTATCTTCATGGAGCAACCACTTGGTTTCAAATCACGAGAGCATCCTGATTATGTGTGCAAGCTCAAGAAGGCCTTGTATGGGTTAAAACAAGCTCCAAGAGCATGGTATGGAAAGCTTGCTCAGTTTCTTCAGTTTAGCGGGTATGTGCCATCAAACTCTGATCCAAGTTTATTCTTTAAGAAGAATGGAAGAGTCCACGTGGTAGTTCTCCTTTATGTGGATGATATGATAATTACTGGAAATGATGAAGCGGAAATTTCTCGTTTACAAGAAGATATGTCGATAAGGTTTGAGATGAAGAAGTTGGGTGAGTTGAACAACTTTCTTGGTTCGGAGGTTGAAAGGGTAAAGGATGGAATATTCATCGGCCAACAAAGCTATGCAAGAAGAATTGTTGAGAAGTTCGGCGTACATGAAGGAAAGACGCGTAGTACTCCGATGGATGTGAACATACATCTTAAACGCGATGAAGGATCCTTGCTACCCGATCCTCGACCTTATCGCTCTCTTGTCGGAAGTCTTCTATACTTAACCATTACAAGACCTGACATTTCCTTTGCGGTAGGTCTTGTAAGCCGGTTCATGCAGGCACCAAGGAAGCCACATCTAGAAGCGGCAAAGAAGATATTGAAGTATGTGAAGACAACTCTTGGTATGGGTCTGATGTATAAGTATGATACCAAGGTCACTCTCTATGGGTTCACTGATGCTGACTTTGGTGGAGATCTAGATGATCGAAAGTCAACTTCAGGCTATGTGTTCTTATGTGGAGACACAAGCATTTCATGGTGCAGCAAGAAGCAAGCAACGGTGTCGTTGTCTACCACTGAAGCGGAGTATAAAGCTTCAACACTCGCAGCTCAAGAGTGTATATGGCTTCGAAGACTCCTTGAAGACTTGTTCGAGCCAATCAATAAGCCGGTTTCCATCTATGGAGATAATCAAAGTGCTATCAAGCTGGCTAACAATCCAGTGTTTCATGCAAGGACAAAACATATTGAATTGGAACATCACTTCATACGGGAGAAGGTGCTTGATGGGACAATTGAAGCTTTGGAAGTTCGAAGTGAAGACAACATTGCAGATATCTTCACCAAGTCGCTACCGAAAGGTCAGTTCGAGTTACTTCGTTCAAAACTCGGGATGGTTGACAAAATCAAGTTTAAGGGGGAGTATTGAAGTTAAACTTGATTTTGGATTAAGCTTAATAATGGGTTTATAATCCAATTACCCATATTGGACTAAACCCAAAGTTAAGCCCAAATTCTAGAATTTCTCTAGAAACATCATTAGAGATCATCACCTCCTCTAAATGTTTTAGAGAATTCTAAGAGATAATTATGTAAGATATTCTTTTAGAAAAATCTAGATGTTGTGTAATAAAAATCTAGATATTGTAATAAATTATTATTAGAGAATTCTAGAGATTTAGGAAATATCTAGACTAAGGAGGTTAGTGTAGAAAAATCTAGATTATTATGTAAGACTCTTATGGAGGCTATAAATACCTCCTCACCCCCTCATTTGTAACATGTACAAGAAGTTGAACAAGTGAATAAAAAGCAAGTTTAAAGAAAGAGTGTCCTTCTTCTTAAGTTCTCTAATTTTTTCTAAGTGTCTCCAAATTTCTCTAAGTGTTCTTCCATAAATTTCTTCATACTTAGAAGGTTTTTTTTTTGGTCTCTCGGGTATTACGGTCTTGGGCTAGTGCTAAGCACTATCGAAGATTTCTTTACAATATATAGCAAGGAAACAAATTATGCATTGTTTTTTTTTTTTTTAAATTTACATATGGAGTCTCAACTCCAACAAACTAATTGGAAGCACAAAGCAGAAAAAGGAAATGTGGGTGTGCCCTAAACGACATGAGTGTTGGAATATACTAAAACATTTTTATCCACTTAAATTTTCAAAAACATTTTTATCCACTTAAATTTTCAAAAACATTTCTTCTTATTGAGACAAAGAACACTAGGAGTAGTCTTTCACCACTACATGTTAAGACTAAAACAATAATTTGGATCTGGGATGTATGAGGATATTTCAACAGTCATAAGTCACTTTCACAACAAACTATTCTAGATTGGTGAGATGTTGTTTGAACCAATAGAATGATCTAATTTTTAATACATTTAGAGGAGTTCAGACAATAAGCATATTTCTTGTAGTGCTTATAACACGCTAATAAATTGGCATATTGAGTAACTTAAAAAAGGGAGACTTAGTTTCAACAATAAACCAGTACGGGTAGTTCAAACAGCTTCGACTTACATGCATGACAATACAAAATATGTGTTATTTATATCCTATTTGAGAATGAACTCGCATAATTTGAAAGACATTACATAACAATCCAATTATGGGTTATTCAGTTGGTTTTGACCATTTCCTACGGAAATTACCGTTAGTTCTAATATTTTTTTTTCTTGTAGTGGGGGGTTTATGGTTTACCACAGCCTCGTATGTCGGTGGAGAATTAAAGGGAGAACAATTTAGCTAAAAGGGGCAATGGCGTCAAATAGATGGCCCGTTAAAATATGGTTACTTGTACTTAGGACACGAACCGAACATTAGTAATGAAGGAGGTGGGAACCTTTCACCACTGCATTTTGAGACCAAAACATTAATCTGGGTGATGGGCTGTATGAGGATATTTCAACAATCAAAACTCACTTTCACATCATATTATTCGAAACTGGTGAGAATGTTATTTGAACCAATATAATTTCAATCAATCTAGAGGAGTTCAAGTTACAAAAGGAAATTTTTTAAGATTTTGCAATTTATGTTTTTTAACGCATAAACAACACAAGTCACATAAGTTGGCATGAATTATATATTTGTATTCAACCGTTATATTCTTTTTCCTATTTGTCATAAACTACCGATTTCAGAAGCTGAGTTTCTTGTGTTCTTTACACTGTTTATATTATGAGAAGATAGACCCATCCATGTCGCTCTTATAATTTGATATTTGTAGTTTGAAATCCTTTTATATGGTTTTTTCAAACTGTTCTTACCATTTATAAAAAGATGTTATATTTGCACAATCCAATTAAAAGAACATTCGTGGTTTATATAAATTTTTTTGGCGCTTTGTTGCTCGAATGTATAAGCAAGTTCATAGGTCGCTGAAATAGCTTCAATTTACGTCTTATACTACGCCGTAACTAACACATCATATACATCTTCAATAAACTCATAAACATTAATTTGATTGTTTGATCACCTTTTTATAAGAAAAACAGTTTCATGGAACCAAAAAGGAAGCGACAACACCATAATTGTTGTCTCAGTCAAAGCAATATATAAGAAGAAAAGAACATATATTTATATATGGTAAGGAAACAAATTATGCCTTTATTCATTGTTTTAATTTTTTTAATTTACATATGGAGTCTCAACTCCTACAAACATGGAAGCAGAAACTGAAAAAGGAAATGTGGGTGTGCCCTAAACGATAGGAGCATAAATTAATCCACAATATTATTAGCAAAGACTGAAATAAAAGCGAAAAGGAGACTTAGTCAAATGACATGTCTTGCTGGTGCTCAGTGTTAGGCTTCTTTAACCTCACCCTCTTCTTCTGAATTCGCACCTCCGGTGACTATGATACCTCCAGCATGGAGGTCATGTCTTGCAACAATGGATGAATAATAAATTGGACTTCCATCTGGCTGATAGATCCCTAAAAATTTACCATCGCATGATATATGCATTTCACTTGGAAACATGCTTATACGAATATTTCTATCAGAAAAATCCATACGGACCGCGGAATCAGGAACGCCATTGAGCTTCCCCAGAGGATCATTAAGCTTGATATTGGGAAGGACATACTTCAGCAGATATGCTTGATCCTCTTCTTGAGCTTTATAAATCTTCGAGTACCCATCCGTAGTAAGAGGACAATTGATTGCTTGAGACTCATCATTGTCAATATCCTTACTAAGTTAAAGAAACCGACGAAGCGCCAAGCTCCTCGGGTTGTTCTTAAGACGACGTGCGATGAGGATGATTTGAAGTTGATTGTGAGAAACTGTGCTCGTGCTAGAGCTACCAGGCTCGAACTTTGTCTACCCGAAGAGGACGAAAGGCCTTGGTATTGCCCGGAGGGCTGGATATGCCTATACGATTTATGGTGCAAGGATAGTCACCTGAGGTTTCCGCAACTTTGTCCTGCAGCGATACACAACATGGTCGGGGCTATGGTCCTGGCTGCGTAGTGCAACGTCGAAATGAGCCTTCGATTTTGTGAAGAGATTTTGACGATATCAGTGAATAATGGTACTATGGGGACTCGTTATGTTAACATGAGACCCGATATGGTCTCAAGCTCGTTATCGAGAATCCATCAAAAACGGATGCCTAGCAGGATCAGTACTTTTGTGTGCGAGTTAATAAGGCATCGGTTCCCGACCCGGAGAGGCAGTGTATGACGAGTTGGAATCATTATCATGGTAGTACTTGTTACATGATTTTGCTCGTTCCTTTTTATTGACTAACTCATACTCGTTTTTTAATCTTGCAGATCGTCATCCTATTTCTGTTCCACCTCCGCAAGGATTTTACGAGGACCATAAAAAGCTTGTCGCACACGGGATTTAGAAGTGGCCAGATATCCACGCCGAGCGAGTGAGGAGATCTCTTGATCAGTTCGACGCAAGTATTTTCTCATTACCCTTCTTCTTAGGTTTTGATCGGTGCTCAGGGTTTTTTGGCAAGTAGTTGGTGCTTGCGTACTGTCGAATCTTTGATCGAGTTGAAAAAGCTTTTGACTTACATGAATGACAATACAAATATGTGTTATTTACATCCTATTTGAGAATGAAATAGCATAATTTCAAAGACATTGCATAACAATCCAATTAAAAGAACATTCATAGTTTATATCAATTTTTTGGCGGTTTGTTGTTGTACAAGCAACTTCAAAGGTCTCTGAATTAGCTTAAATTCTTACTTTTAATCCTGAAGCAATCACAGTAGGATATAGACTCATAAACACTAATCTGATTGTTTGATCGCCTTTTTATAAGAGAAAACAGTTTCATGGATCCAAAAAAGAAGCGACAACACCATAAATGTTGTCTCTGTCAAAACAATATATAAGAAGAAAAGAACATATATTTATATATAGTAAGGAAACAAATTATGCCTTTATTCATTGTTTTATTTTTAATTTACATATGGAGTCTCAACTCCTACAAACTTGGAAGCAGAAAGCAGAAAAAAAGGAAATGTGGGTGTGCCCTAAACGATAGGAGCATAAATTAATCCACAATACTATTGGCAAAGACTGAAATAAAAGCGAAAAGGAGACTTAGTCAAATGACATGTCTTGCTGGTGCTCAGTGTTAGGCTTCTTTAACCTCACCCTCTTCTTCTGAATTCGCACCTCCGGTGACTATGATACCTCCAGCATGGAGGTCATGTCTTGCAACAATGGATGAATAATAAATTGGACTTCCATCTGGCTGATAGATCCCTAAAAATTTACCATCGCATGATATATGCATTTCACTTGGAAACATGCTTATACGAATATTTTTATCAGAAAAATCCATACGGACCGCGGAATCAGGAACGCCATTGAGCTTCCCCAGAGGATCATTCAGCTTGATATTGGGAAGGACATACTTCAGCAGATATGCTTGATCCTCTTCATGATCTACATAAATCTTCATGTATGCATCCGTAGGAAGACGACGATTGATTGGCTGAGACTCATCATTGTCAATATCGAACGACTTGCCACCAATCTCTACGTGTACACTACCCTTACCAGAAACATTGTAAACACTCTCTAGAAGAGGAGCCATCTGTAGTATAGATATATTTCAAATATAGTTTGATCAATATCTTTTATTTTGGTTGTGAGATATAACGAGGGAAATCTTCTTCTTATATAGAGTCGTGCGTGTTACGTATAGGAGTGATGTAACACATCATTACATAATCAATATATTTTTATATTGGTATTACTTAAAGCTATCGCTTCGTTCTAGAAAGGGGCAATCTAATCTCGTGTTATATATTAATTTGCATACGCATGTTTAAATGCTCAGCACATCTGTTCATCTATATACATATGGAAATCAAAAAGTCTTATTTAAACACTACTTCTTACCAGTCTTATTTTAACAAGACATGAGTACATGACTCTCGGGAGCAGAATAAAACCTTCCAAAGTCTTATTTTAACACTACTTCCTACTAGTATCACAATATTCTTTTTAAAAATACACGACTCTCGCCGGAAAACCTTACAAAGTCTTATTTTAACACTACTAGGTTTTTCAGCCACGCCGCGCTACGCACGGATACGTATTCATAATTTTATTTATTGTATTTTTTAAATTAGTATAAATTCAATATTAATAAAGTTTGTAATTTTTACTGTCGTTTTTCGATATTATATTTCTCTAAATTAGTTTAAATTCAATATTAATAAAGTTTGTAATTTTATTATTGTTTTTTGATTTTAATATTATAAAAAAATATTTATATTCATAGTAGCATATCCATTTAGCAGATATGAGTATGTGGATAACAGCACCTTGCATTATTTTGTTAAAATATATAAGTAGTTGTGTTAACTAAATATTGAATAGATGATGTATTAATAAAATTTTAATTACCTTTTGATCAATGAGAAGGAGTTCAAGACCCATAAGTAAACCTCTTTTTTGATGTTCCGTGCCTCCCAGAAATGAAGAACTCTAACCAAAACTTCTTTCTTGTTAAAACTTTTCTGAGCTCGTTCAAAAACAATGAAGCAAATGGTTAGTTAGAAAAAGAATTGGCACTTGTTTTATCAAGTTATTTTTGTCTTTCAAAAAATATTTTTGATTTAGAAATTTATGTAAGCTATTGAAATTTAAGTTGCGTATTTATAATTAATTGCTAAACTTTTAAAAAGAAAATTTCTAATTCTTTTTTATAATAGTTGGAAATTATGTTAATCAAGGAAAAAGTAAATCATGTACGTAATATTTAATTATATTTTTTGAATTTTATATTTTTTTTTTTGAATATAAGTAAGTACATAATTAAATTAAATAATACTTATTTGACATTTTGTTCTTTTTATGATAATTTATGTATGTTTCTTATTTCTATTTTTTATGTTAGTTTTCCTATTTATAAAATTGTGTTTCTTATTACATTATGTTTTTATGACAATTTATGGATATTTTTTTATTTCTATTTCTATGTAAGTTTCCTATTTATAAAATTTAAAAATTGTAAATTTTCTCAATTTCGAATGATGAAGTGGACCAATAATATTGTGTTTTTTTAAATCATATGTGGACACTCTCAAACGCCTATAACTTCAACTTTTATATTATATATGATATATGATGATATGACTTCCTAACAATCATGTTTTAGAAATTATTCACCCAAAAGTCTAGCAAAATTTCCGATTTGCTTCAGACAGGGGCAAGCTAATCTCCTGATATAATATTAATCTACCTTTACAAATTTAAATGTTCAATCAGCTTAAGTCTGCATTTATATTGTTATTGCAAAAAATATACAACTTTTAAAATAGATTAAAAATCTGGATCATCTTGTGATAAATATGTTCTCTTGGTTAACATAAAGATCCATATGGTTAAAAATCTTTCTTTCACTCAGTAAATATGTAGTTATATTCATCTGTTGAGATCTCCCGAGGCCGCAGTCTGATGCAGTGCTTCGGCAGTCTTTTGGAGTGCTGACCATGTCTTTCATCAGTCATTGACAGATAGCCTCGAAAAATGATTAACAGTAAATTTATGGATGGTTTGGTCATGTCTTAAAATGATACAAAATATATCTTTTAAACGCCCATGCAATCAAACATAGTAGAACACAGATAATAGTTAAACAAAGACATCAAACTCAATATCTTGCTAACTGTAGGATTAACATCCTAACCATCATACTCTAACTCATCAAACACTCGTTATAAACAAAACAACCAACTTATCCAGGATATGGAGACCATATTGAAACAGAAAGAGGAATATTATAGTGGTTTACAACCTCTAAAACCAAATTCAGTTGTTCCAAAACAAGATAACTACAAGAAAATCATAAGCAAACCGACAATCAGACTCAGAAGCAATCCTGTTTCTAAAGCAAAGCAAAGCTCAATCACGTGAGGGTTTAACACACATCCTAACGTCATATCTTACCCGTAGATGTAGGGCTCGTATCACGAAGAGTTTCGTGACTGAGAGATTCAAAGAAGAGTTTGATAGGGTCAATAGGGTGTCTGCCAAAGTTAGCGACTAGAATGAGAGCCTTGAAAAGAGATTGAAAGAAGAGATACCATTTTGAGATTGGTGGGCATGTAAGTGGATTTTGAGAGAGATTAGCGAGATGAATCAAAGAAGATTTCAAAGAAGGAGAAGAACATAATAAAATCAGGGTTTGTCGTAATTGAGTAATTCTGGACACTTTATCGAAAGTTATTGGGTTTATGCGGGTAATTAAAATACTTTGGGCTATAAAATTAGGTTTTGGTTTCCCGTATTTTGTTTGGCCAATTTTTTGAATTTATACTTACCTGTAGTTGTAACTTACTCATAAAATATTTCTTTTTATTGCCTCAATTTTAAAATTTATTTTTATCTGTATAATTACCTAGACTGTTAAAGAAATAGTACACAATGAAATTAAAGAAATACTTTGGGACTTGACTGTTAAAACATTTGGTTTCTTTAGAGAACATACATAAGAAAACATTTGATGTTTAACGTTATACAATAACCAGAATCTGAGGATATATCCTAATAATTAAGGATTATGGTTTATGTTTGGCTTTACAGTTTAAGGTATATATAGGGTCTAATATTTAAGGTTTAAGGTTTAGAGTTTAAGGTATATCTATAGGGTTTTGTATTTACTGTTTAGGGTATAATGTTTGGGTTTAGAGTTTAGGGTATATGATCATTTGCATTTGTAGTTGCCGATATTGACAAAATTATTAATAATTATAATATTACATAAATAAATATATAAATTACATATATAATAATAAAAGCACTCATAAACAAAAATATTACAACATTACATACAAAATACCAATTGACTTAAGCATTATTTCCATGATGCTCCCATATATATCTAATCTTGATATTTGGTTTTAGGGTTTGGGGTTTAGTATTTAGGGTTTATTGTTTAATGTATGTGTTTAGAGTTTAGGGTATATATATGGTTTAGGATTTAATATTTGTGTTTAGATTTTATGGTATATATGTATATAGGGTCTAGTAATTAGAGTTGAGGGTTTCGGGTTTAGTGTTTAGGGTTACTCCTGCTATGTTGGCCAAATCATCAGATATGTGTTAAATGACATAATTTATAGCCCAGTTCTCATTGATCTTGTTATTATTAAAGTGTTTAGTTTATTTGAGTAATTCACTGTTTCAAGTGTTTTATTTAAAATGCAATAATGCTGAACCATCAAACAAAATACTAGATATTGGTAAAAGTTATAGTAGATACAAAAAAAAAAAACAATATCATGGAACCAAAAAGGAAGCGACAACACCATAATTGTTGTCGGTAATATGGTTGTCGGTAATCCATCGGTAACTACCAATGGATTAAGTCTATCGAATATTTGTTGGTAATCACCGACGAAAAACCAACACATATTGATTACCGACGAGATGGAACCGACAGATTTCTGCCATTTTTATTCAGTAGGTTTTGACCATTTCCGGCGAAAATTGTCGTTAATTCAAGCATTTTTCTTGTAGTGGGGGTTTATGGTTTACCACAGCTACATATGTAGGTGGATAATTAAAGGGAGAACAATTTGAACCAAAAGGGACAATGGCGTCAAATATATTGCCCATGACTATATGGTTACTTGTACTTAGGACAAGGATGGAACATTTGTAATATGAAGGAGTTGTAATGTAGTTATTGAGACAAAGAACATTAGGAGTAGTCTTTCACCACTATATGTGGAGACTAAAACACTAATTTGGATCTTGGGATGTATGAGGATATTTCAACAATCATAAGTCACTTTCACAACAAACTCTTCTAAACTGGTGAAGATGTTGTTTGAACCAATAGCATATTCTATTTTTCAATCCATCTAGAAGAGTTCAAATTACAAAAGGAAAGTTTCATGATTTTGCAATTTTTGTTATTCTAGCATGTAAACAACCCAAACTCGGATAAGTTGGCATGAATTATTTGCATTCAACTGTTATATTTTTCATATGGGTTATAAAATACCGATATAAGAAGCTGAATTGCTTGTGATCTTAACATTGTTAATATTGTGAGAAGAAAAACCCATCCATGTTGCCCATATAATTTGATGTTTGTAGTTTAAAATCCTTTTCTATGTTTTTAAACTATTCTTAACCTTTATAAAAAGATGTTATATGGATTTTTATAATTTTGTCGATATATTAGGTGATTTCGTGGACTAGCCAACTTTCTCGGTGGAACTGGTTGTTGTCTCTTTTTAGATTGGGTGTCGAAGATTTAATCATAATCCATATTTTCTTGGAACCTAAACTGCCAAGCGAAATCTCTAGCGAACAAAGATTGTGCTCGGGAGGTTCTAAGTTAAAACTTTCCAATTGAAGAAGTTTCACAAAGAAATTTTTCAAAAACCAAAGGACGTTGTTTTGGTTTAGGCAACAAGAGCCAAAAACAGATGTCCGCAACGTCTTACCGGTTTATTCCGACTCATGCCTAATATGAGGCGATAATATAGGAGAAAGGATGAGGAGACCTCGATTTTGAAGGCGAACCAAGATAAAATGTCGCAAGGTTCAACTATTTCTTGTAGTGCTTATAACACGTTAATAAATTGGCATATTGAGTAACTTAAAAAAGGGAGACTTAGTTCCAACAAGAGCCTTGCTCCTGCGATTTTCTTCTTGGTGGCCGCGCCCCTTCTCTCTCTCTAACCTCTCTCTCTGATCATCCATCTCTTTGGTCTAGCAGCCGTCCCTTGCTTGTAAGAGTGTGGATACTCTAGGAGGAATAGGTGTTGCCATCTGTTCTCATTGATCTCGACATCACCATCATTCCGCTGCAAAAGGTAATGTCCAGGTTTGTGTTTTATGATTCGTTTTGCAAGAACCTAGATCTGTTAAGATTATGTGTTAGGTTGTAATACGAGAATTAAACCTTGATAAACACCATAATCCATCAGTGGTATCAGAGCCTAGGCATTAGGTTTCTTGTAAAATTGGATCATATGAATGTTTAATGGTTTAGAATTGATTTTAAAAGAAAATTGATTAATAAAACATTAAACCCTAGATCGGATGCTTGATTTTGGTCTCGGCCTTGTTATTCAAAAATCGTATGATCTTGTTAATAATCTGAAAGTTCCATTCTATTATTAAACCAAAGTCGCTGTGCGTGTGCCGTATGAATCGATGACCGATCGCTTGTTATGCATATGAACATGGATCACATCATTGGAGCCGGTTGTGATCATGTAACGATCACGTGTCATGTGGTCTCGGCATGATCCAATTATGCGTGTGTCGATGGCAATCGATAATTAATGAGCTGATTAATTGAACCCTAAATTGGCTCACGTTGTGTGTAAGCGATCGTGTTGTTTCATTAAGCCAAATGATGAATTAATGGGACATGTAATACGAGAGGATCGCATGGTCTCGAATGGGTTGTGTAAGCTTGCGATCATCACGGCTCATCCTCACGATCGTGAGATCATGAATCGATCGATGATCGATCGTGATGGGCCTAGGGTTGGATCGTGGGCCCATGACCCGATTATGGATCCGATCGTTTGGCCCGTTAAAATTTTACGTCCCGCGAATAGTCAATCGGTTAAACCGAGCTTCGCGGTTCGTTGCCCAAAACCACACCGATTTAACCGGTCCATTAAATTGGCGGTTAATTGTGTGTTTAAAGCCTAAAACCGCAAGTTAAATCAAATTGGCTAAAACACTAGGTGTTTCTTCCCGGTTTTGGATTTAACTGAACCGATCCAATTTAATTGGTGGTTCAAGCGGTTAACCCAAATCGCGGTTTGCTGGAAATAATTTAATACTTGGTATTATTTAATTTCTGGTTAAACCGGATTTAAATTCATAAAATTGAATTTTAAACTAAACCGAAGGCTGGTCTAAGTTTGATTTGGTTGGACCAAATAATTTAGAGCTGGTCTGGTTTAGTGAATAACCGATGGTTTTGATAATTAATTTGGTCTTGGACCAGAATTAATAAATCAGATCGGTTATGTCAAATTATTGGGCCAGTTGGAATTCTATGGTCTTGGGCCAAGAATTGGGCCTATAATTTGTGACCCAACCCAAAATATTTATAAAATATTAAATTAGAAATTTCTATTTTTAGAATATTTCTAAATTTAGAAAGTTTCTAAAATAAGTAAGTTTCCCAAAATAGTAATCTTCTATTTTTGGAAATAAAACTTAAAAATCCTCAAAAACAATATCAAGCTTGGATGTCTTTCCAATCTTGTCAGCTACTTAACGCTTATTTGATTACAGATATGGCTTACAGTGTGAGGTGTCTGTTTTCGCGTAAGTAAAGTAGTATATAGTCACTAATTTCATTGGGAGTCCCAGATTTTAGTGATTATTTGGCTGTAAGAGATTGGTTTCCTTGACTGGGCCATCGGGAGTCCCGGGCCTTGAGACATCTGGTGAATTTGGGCCTCGGGCCCAATTCACAACCGAGAGTTATTGGTTATAACTAGCTGTGTGTATGCTTACCAAGTAAAGCTAATTCTGGGTGACGGCCAGTGGCCCACTTTGGATTTAGCTAAACATGGGTCTCGGAATCATTGTATTCTTATGAGGTTAAACAAAGAAATTTTGAATACAATGCGAGTTTTCTTATAAGTTGTTAAGATTGCTCTTTTATGAACTTAATAACTAAAACTCTATTTATCTCTAAATTTCAGCTATGACAAGCACAAACAATCAAAACACTTTCTCGATCCGGTATGTCCTTGAGATGGACAAACTGAACGGATCAAATTTCTTGACTTGGTCGCGGAACCTGAGGCTAGTTCTCAGGCATGAGAGAAAGGACTATGTCCTTGAGAAAGCTCTCCCTGAGAGGATCGGATCCAAGGCCAGTCATGCAGTATATAATGCTTGGAATAAGCATTATAATGATGCGGTAGATGTGCGTGGTCTGATATTGGCTACCATGGACTCAGAGTTGCGGAAGCAATATGAGAACATGGAGTCGCCAATAGAGATGATCAGCAGCCTGAAATTGAAATTTCAGGAGCAGGTAAGAGTGGAGAGATACCAGTTGGTTAAATCTCTCACTAGCTGCAAGCTACCGATTGATCATCCAGTAAGTCCTCATATCAGTAAAATGATGGGTTACATTGATAACCTGAGGAAACTGGATTATCCAGTTAGCCAAGAAATGGCAACTGATATCATTCTGCAGTCACTGCCGTCAAGCTATGATAAGTTCGTAAGGGACTATATCAAGAAAGGCTTAACGAAGACGTTGACTGAACTGCATGACATGCTCAAGACAGTTGAGCCAAACGTGAAGAGTACCCTGTACAATCTCATGAAGGAGAAGGGTAGGTTTACTAAACCTAAAGCTGACAAGGGTGAAGACAAAGTTGTCCAGATTTTTAATCATGGCAAGCGTGTGTCTTCTGAGCCCGAGTCAGATACCTCTTACGTTGGTAAGTGCTGCTACTGTAAAGAGACTGGGCATTGGAAGAGAGATTGCATTAAATTCATGGAAGATTATGAGGAGTTGAAGTTGATGTATGAGACTACTTCCTCAGGTATTCATGTTATTACTTCAAGTTATACCTTATAGGTATTGGATACTGGTTGTGGCACTGATATTTGTTATAATATGCAGAGCCTGAGCAACAGTAGAACGTTGAAGGAAGGGCAAGTGAAACTGCGTGTCTGGAAGGAGCTTGGGATGCTGCCTCAGCCATAGGGTTTTCACTTGTAGATGCCTTTGAGGCTTGGTTTTATTAAGTAATTGCTACAATGTACCTGCTTTAAGCAGAGTTGTCTTTCATTTTCTTGTAAGAATTTGAATGTTTTTCATTTTGATAAAAGACTAGTTTGTTCTTTTGATCTTAATGAAATATTAATTGTAGCACCCTATTCAAGGAATGGATTTTATGTCTTAAACCAAAGAGTGCCTAAATGTAACATAAATACCGCAATTGGTTTAAATCTGATGAGTTAAACCTGATTTTTCTTGGCATAAATGTTTTGGTCACATAGAGTAAGTCAGATTCAGAAACCCCATAGTTATGGACTTTTGGGCTCATTTGAATGGATATCTTATGAGACTTGAATTCTGCTTACTAGACCAAAAGACAAAGGGCCCATCTTAGCCGAGCTAGAGAAAGGCCCAAAGGCTTATTGGAGATTGAACATACTCATGTATGTATGTGGTCCGATGAGTAGTAATGCCAGAGAAAATTTCCTGTACTTCATTGTCTCTACTGATTACTTCAGTGAGTGTGACTGTGTTCATTTGATGAGACACAAGTCGGAATTCTTTGACATGGTCGAAAGAGTTCCAGAATGAAGTATAGAATCTGAATGACAGAAGTATTAAGACTCTGGATTAGATCACGAGTGAGAATACTTAAGTCATTGATTGTGTGATCATCTGAATGAGTGTGAAGTCGTTTCACAGCTCACTTCTCCTGAAAACCTAGAGGTGTTTCTGTGAGAATGAATCAGATCTTATTAGAAATGATTAAAGATGAGTCACACGAATCTTCCATGATATTCTCTAAGAATAACGCTCTAGAAATATCTAAGTTTACGCTGAAATAGTTCCACCAATATCAGTTGAAAGACACCACGTAAATGTGGATTGGAATCGATCCAAATTCGTCTTTACTGAGTATTTGTAGTTGTGCTACTTCGCTGGTTGTCCTAGGGAAACCAAGGCTTGTTACTTTTACGTCCATTCTGTTTTCTAAGAATGGAAGTTACTTTCCAAGAAGAACAGTGGGAGTAAAAGTATAACTCGAAGAAATTCGAGAATTACAGGAGGCTGCTCAACCTATTGAGGGAGAGCAACGGATGGATTTACAGATTTCTGTAGAATCTACACCTGTATAGCCTGAAGTTCGCAGATATGAATGAATCAGTCACTAATCCGAGAGTGATTTCTCGCCATTAGTTGAACCTGATGATCATTGAAAGTTATCATGATCTGATGATCATTGAAAGCGACGAATCTGCGAAATTCAAAGAAGCGAAAGTAAGCCAGGACTCCGAAAAGTTACACTATGTGTAAGTTAGCTTCATTGATCCATTCATGGATGGAAGCAAACATATTGGAGTTGGAATCTTCGTTCAGTTAAAGTAGTCAAGGTTTTGACTTGAACAGGAACGAAGAGGAACTGTGCGTTTACTAAAAGATAAGTGGGAGCAATATTGCATTTCTCATAGTGTATGTCGATGACATACTGATTCTCGAAAATAACGTTCCAATGCTGCAGTCGGTAAAGGACTGGCTTGGGAGTTGGTTTTATTAATGACATGGGTAAAGCCACGTAGTTCTTGGATTTTGGATCCAAAGATAAAGATCCAAAAGAGCTGGTAGGACAAAGTCAGGATTCTTAAATTGACAAAGTCCTACACGTAATCAGCAGTCCAAGAAGGGCTTTATGCCAATGTCACATGGCAATTCATTAAGCAAGATACAGTGTCCTGCGATATCTGCTGAGCTTGAATGCATGGATAGGATTCCATATGCGACGGCAATTGGATCTATCATGGATGCCATGACACGTACTTGTTTTGATGTTACTTTAATGCTAAGCAAGACAAGTAAAGACCAGTCAAATCCAGCAAAGAATCACTGGATTGCCGTAAAGAATATTCTGAAGTATTTGAGGAATACTTAGGATAAGTTCTTGATTTACGGAGAAAGTGAGGTGCTACAAGTCGATAGAGTCTGAAAGGCAAGTTTCCAATAGACAAAGATAATTCCTGGTCACAGTCCGGCTATATCTTGTGTCTAACTGGCGGTGCAAGGCACTGTTGCTGATTCCATGACTTAAGCTGAACATTTCGCAGCTTGAGAAGCGGCGAAAGAGGATGTTTGGATAGAAGAGTTCATCACTGAACTTGATGTGATTCACAGCATAGATGAGCCTAGCTGCACATCAGAGGTCCAAACACCTTGAGGGTAGGTATAACCTATTCCATGAGATAAATGACAGAGGTGTTAAGTAGATAAGCAAGTTTCATCGAATAAGAACGTTGCTAATCTATTAACGAAGCCACTCCTTATGCCTAAGCACGAGTCGCGGACTGTAGCTGTAGGATGAGTGAAATTAAGATGTAGTCTTAATTTCAGTGGGAGTTTGTAAAGGGCTTTACTTAGTTGTTTTGAAAGGTTCATGTAAACATAATATTTTATGTTTATGAAATCTAATGATTTCTGGATTATTTTAACTGTGATATAAATAATCGTTCCAAAATGATTCATGTCACTATATATGGGCCATCGAAGTACATGAGTAGACTTGATCCTGAAACCCCATATTTAACGAAGTGACATAAATCATAGTGTCCATAGTCGAAGGTTGTTGAAATTGGAACAACAACAACCTGTTGAGACTAGATTGTGTTGAGACTTATGACCAGGTTTCCAGGGGTCATAGATGCGCGGCATCAAAGTCGACACATAGGTATATGTAGGGGAGCATATGACCGGACATGGCCCGCAAGATGAGAACTCTGCAAGATATTAATATCTGTGTCATAAGAAGTTCTCATATACGACTATAGAGTATAGTCCTTAGACCTGAGTTCGCATGCATGTGGCTGCACATGGAGTAATGCGCTTTGATCATTGTCTAACGCTGTTTCGTAACTGGGAGCTATACGGACCTTGGTTGGGTGTATTATGAATTGTGTAGTTCATAGTGATGGAACAAGATGGGATTTGTCCCTGCCGTTTAACGGAGGTAATATCTCTAGGCCAATCGGAGATTTGATAGCTGGTAAGAGAATGGCCATTCCCAAACGGACTTGCCCAAGTCGTTTGCATTGTCAGTATCAAATCTGGTCCGATAAACATGGTCTGGCTATATAAGGATGACACACATCTTGCCTTATGCCAGATCGAGATATTGAGACAAAAGGATTAGGGAATGTAGGATTCCAGTACAATCGGAAGATTGTTGGGAATGTCCTTTGTAGGATTCCAGTACAAGTGGGAGATTGTTGGGAATGTCCTGAAATCTACCGTACTATCTCTAGAAAGTATGATAAGTGTCGAGATCAGACATAAGTCATAAATACTGGGTGATCATGATGGCTTGCTAGAGTCCGCTCTTGATCTATAAGTTTAGGACTTATTACCAGTATTGTATGATCCCAAAGGGTCACACACCATAGCTAACGGGAAAGTTAAATGGAATTAATACGGTAAGATGCAATGGCATTTACTGTATTGGATCAGAGAATTGGGCCAGACAAAATGTAGGCTTTTGTCTAATTTGTGTCTTGGGCCCAAAAGATTAATGAGCCATTAGTCTAATGACTTGGGCCCATTAATGAGAGATATAAGAATCAGAAACCCTAAGGAAGAGCCTTGCTCCTGCGATTTTCTTCTTGGTGGCCGCGCCCCTTCTCTCTCTCTAACCTCTCTCTCTGATCATCCATCTCTTTGGTCTAGCAGCCGTCCCTTGCTTGTAAGAGTGTGGATACTCTAGGAGGAATAGGTGTTGCCATCTGTTCTCATTGATCTCGACATCACCATCATTCCGCTGCAAAAGGTAATGTCCAGGTTTGTGTTTTATGATTCGTTTTGCAAGAACCTAGATCTGTTAAGATTATGTGTTAGGTTGTAATACGAGAATTAAACCTTGATAAACACCATAATCCATCAATTTCAACAATCAAAACTCACTTTCACATCAAATTATTCGAAACTGGTGAAAATGTTATTTGAACGAATATAATTTCAATCAATCTAGAGGAGTTCAAGTTACAAAAGGAAATTTTCAAGATTTTGCAATTGATGTTTTTAACGCATAAACAACAGAAAGTCGGATATATTCTTTTTCCTATTTGTCATAAACTACCGATTTCAGAAGCTGAGTTTCTTTTGTTCTTTACATTGTTTATATTGCGAGAAGAAAGACCCATCCATGTCGCTCTTATAATTTGATATTTGTAGTTTGAAATCCTTTTATATGCTTTTTTCAAACTGTTCTTACCCTTTATAAAAAGATGTTATATATGCACAATCCAATTAAAAGAACATTCATAGTTTATATCAATTTTTGGGTGGTTTGTTGTTGTACAAGCAACTTCAAAGGTCTCTGAATTAGCTTAAATTCTTACTTTTAATCCTGAAGCATTAATCACAGTAGGATATAGACTCATAAACACTAATTTGATTGTTTGATCGCCTTTTTTTTATAAGAGAAAACAGTTTCATGGAACCAAAAAAGAAACGACAACACCATAAATGTTGTCTCAGTCAAAACAATATATAAGAAAAGAACATATATTTAATTATATGTAGTAAGGAAACAAATTATGCCTTTATTCATTGTTTTACATTTAATTTACATATGGAGTCTCAACTCCTACAAACTTGGAAGCAGAAAGCAGAAAAAAAGGAAATGTGGGTGTGCCCTAAACGATAGGAGCATAAATCCACAATATTATTGGCAAAGACTGAAATAAAAGCGAAAAGGAGACTTAGTCAAATGACATGTCTTGCTGGTTCTCAGTGTTAGGCTTCTTTAACTTCATCCTCTTCTTCTGCATTCGCACCTCCGGTGACTTTGATACCTCCAGCCGGGAGGTGTCTTGCAACAATGGATTTATAATAAATTGGACTTCCATCTGGCTGATAGATCCCTAAAAATTTAGCATCGCATGATATATGCATTTCATTTGGAAACATGCTTATACGAAAACTTTTAGGAGTTTCCAGACGGACTGCGGAATCAGGAACGCCATTCGTCTTCCCCAGAGGATCATTAAGCTTGATATTGGGAAGGACATACTTCAGCAGATATGCTTGATCCTCTTCTTGAGCTTTATAAATCTTCGAGTACCCATTCGTAGTAAGAGGACAATTGATTGCTTGAGACTCATCATTGTCAATATCGAACGACTTAGGACCAATGTCTAAGTGTACACTCTTACCAGAAACATTGTAAACACTCTCTAGAAGTGGACCCATCTGTAGTATAGAAATATTTCAAATATAGTTTGATCAAGATCTTTTATTTTTGTGGTGAGATATAATGAGGGAAACCTTCTTCTTATATAGATTCGTGTTATGTATAGGAGTGATGTAACATATCTTTACATCATCAATATGTTTATATTAGTTTTACGTAAACCTATCGCTTCGCTCTAGAAATGGGCAATCTAATCTCGTTTTATATATTCATTTGCATACGCATATTTAAATGCTCAGCACATCTGTTCATCTATATACATATGGAAATCAAATAGAAATAGCTCAAAGGAATAAAGCTTCCCAAAGTCTTATTTTAACACTACTTCTTACCAGTCTTATTTTAAAAAAGACATGACTCTCGGGAGCTGAATAAAACCTTCCAAAGTCTTATTTAACACTACTTCCTACTAGTACCACTTTTTTTTTTTTTTTTAAAAATACATGATTCTTGCCGAATAAAACCTCCCAAAGTCTAGTATTTTATCATTACTTCCTAACATCATGTTTTAGCAACAACTCCCCAAAAGTCTATCAAAATTTTCTCTTTGCTTCGGACAGGGGCAATCTAATCTCATGATATAATATTCGCCTACCTTTACAAATTTAAATGTTCAATCAGCGTTTCTCTTCATTTATATTGATATAGCGAAAATTACTACTTTAAAAATTTATGAATATAAGTAGATTAAAAATCGGGATCATCTTGTGATAAATATGTTCTCTTGGTTAACATTAGAATAATATTTAATTGGCGGTAGAAATGTTAAAGTCTCGACTGCGGATGTTTAAACCGTTGACGTTATCTCGTATTGGTCTAGATTCAACGTCTTTTCAAGATTTCAAATCCGATGGCTATGAGTTTGAAAGGCACGGAACACACATGGTCTGGAGAACTGCCTTAATTAAGATTGTTACTCGATATAATCCAATTATCGAGATCGAAAGAGGTGAAAGGTCCGCGTCCATGCTTCCCTTGCCTGCAGCCTTGAAATGGAAATATGTATGTCTAGTATGGAGAAAACGTGACGACAACAAGAGACGCCATCAATTAATTAGCCGATCTAGAGCTTGGGTGTACAACTGACGCGAGTCCTACCTCCATCTACTCATCCAACGCCAATCCCTCCAGTAACACCTCCTTATGTCCCTACGACCCAACTACTGGTTCTGTCCCCAAGGCAACAATCACACCTACAAGCCAGATGCGGCTGAACAAAAACACTCATTTTGATGATTGGTGTAGGTCCTTTAATAGTTATCTTGAGGAATTAGATGGTTATGTGCTTAGATGCAGCATTTTGTGTTAGTATTTTGGACATAAAAGTCTATAATGGCATTGCTAAAACCTTGTGTAACAATGTGCTTTAATATTTGTAAAACTTATACGTTTATAACTGAAATTATTTTATAGTTCTTTCTTTGAATAAAATTAGCTATTTAACATTTTTGAATTTTTGGATACTAACCATGGCTTAACCACGAGAGTTTGATAGCTATTTTAGTCACGACATAGCCACTATCTTTATTTGTAGCTAACTAGCTACGACTTAACCATCTTTCTATCGTGACTAAATTAGCTACGAACATATAGTGGCTATACATGGCTAATAGCCATGAATCGTGATTGTGGCTATATAGGGTTACATTAACCATGAAAACCACAAAAATGGTGATAGGCCTTCAAGAGTATACTATAGAAGGAAGAAGAGAAGAAATGAAGCAGAAGGAGTGTTGCTGGAAGATGAGTTGGACTGAAGAGAGTATTAACCAATAGGATTACAAGTTGTAATTAGTATAAACACTTGTAATACTCATTTCTAGAGGGTTATGCTGTTTGTAATTGACTAGTGAGTAGACGACATGAGTCTCTCCCTTTGATCGTTATGAGGTCAAAGTAGTTTGTTACAATTCAGTTTCATCGTTATACATCAATAAAGAGAGAGTTATAATCAGAGTCTTATCAAATTGGTGCAGTGAGAGAGTTTCGTACATCGCGAACTTCAGATTCCTTTTGTTCTTCGTAAGCTTCGCGGATCTTGATCAAACAAGAAAAGATTAGGGTTTGCGATGGGGTCAATGGAACCGGTTATAGAGCTTTCGACGGAAGAATCCTTGGGAAGATTGAATGAAGATGTTGAATTCATGCGCGTGGGTTGCGATAAACTGGCCAGAGCGAGTCGGGATGCGTCGGAACGAATTGGAACTTTGGAGAAGACGATCGCGAACTCCAATTCTGAGATGAACCACAAGATTGGTACTCTGGAGCGCCAGTTATTGATGATTAGCAGTACTCTTGCAAGATTGGAGGCTAACTCGTTTAAAGATCCGGAGCGTGGAAAGGGAATTGCGAGTTCGTCGAGTCCGCCGAGACAGGTAACAAATTCCAAACCTTTACCGGAGCAAACTGAGGTGCCATTAGGTTATCGGAGAGTATCGAATGTTCTTGAGAACCGTGAGAATTTGTTACGCAAGATTGAATTACCAGTGTTCTCGGGTAGATTACCTTTTGATTGGATTTCTCGTGCGGAGCGTTTCTTTCGTTTTGGCAATTACAATGATCAAGAGAAGCTTGAACTGGTTTCGATGAGTTTAGAAGGGGCTGTGTTGAATTGGTTCAACGGCGAGTGGGCTAACGATCCGTTCATCAGCTGGGATCAGTTCACAGACAGATTGTTGGATCGTTTTGCGGGATCAATCGATGACGAACCTGCTACGAGACTTTTCTGTATTCAACAAACAGGTGAGATTGCGGATTATGTGAATGAATTTGAATCTTTGGTGAATCAAGTATCGGGTGTGGATGAAAAGAATCTGATCAGAGTGTTCTATAATGGACTGAAGCCTGAGATGAAAGAGGTTATTAAGATAAAGGAGCCAAAGGGACTTACGAATCATAAAACAGCTGTGATGAAGATGCAGACTACAGCATTCTGCAAAGTTATGAGTGCTGATACCAAGTCTAAACCATGGTCTGCTACAACAGTGTATAATAACAGGAGATATACATCTGGAACAAGTGATAAAGGGTGGGTGGATAGACAGACCAATGGTGGCCAGAATTCCAACAATCAGAAACTGGTGAACTCCAAAGAGAATATGAGACCAAGGAAGTATCACTCGGATGCAGAACTGGATAAGATGAGGAAGGAGGGAATTTGCTTTAAATGTAAAGGCAAATGGATGAGAGGCCATGTTTGTGCTAATGCGGCTTTACAGATAATGACAGTAGTGAATGGTATGAACGTTGAAGTTTTGGATGAAAACATGATGGAGGTGTTAGAATTGGGTGAATCTGAGGAGTATACTCATCCTACAGAATTAATGGAATTGTCTTTTAACTCCTTCTTGGGTTTGTCATCTCCTACGACAACCAAAGTTTGGGGAAAAATGGGCAAAATGGAGGTAGTGATTCTCTTAGACAGCGGAGCTACTCACAATTTTATAGCTCCTGCTGTGATGGCAAACTTGAATATCCAACCGAGTGAGCAAGCGAATCTGGATATCCTGCTGGGAACAGGGATTGCCGTGAAGGGTTTGGGCATCTGTAAAAACGTCAGGTTCAGTATTCAAGATCTCAGTTTTACATCAGACTTTATTGCTTTGGAATTGGGTACAGCTGATGTGATCCTAGGAGTTCAATGGTTACGTACGTTGGGAAGGTGTGAAGTAGACTGGCAGGCTCATGAGTTGTCATTCATGAAGAATGAACAGAGGGTGACAATTAAGGGTGATCATCGTTTGCATAACAAGTCCACTGCCCTGAGGTTTTTGCAATTTGGATAAGGCTCATCTTTTCCTCAGAGTTTGTCTGAACTAAGCAATGTGGAGAAACCGCAGAAACAAGTGGTTATCGTGCCATCAGAGATTCAAGAGGTGTTGGAAAAGAACCAATGCATTTTTGCAGAGCCGTCTACCTTACCACCGAAGAGAGGTCATGAGCATGCTATCACCTTGCTTCCAGGCTGTGGTCCAGTGAGTGTACGACCTTATAGGTACCCCCATGCTCAAAAGGAAGTAATGGAGACCATGGTAAAGGAGATGTTGAAAGCAGGGATAATACGGTCAAGTCGAAGTCCTTTCTCTAGCCCTGTACTGCTAGTGAAAAAGAAGGATAAGAGCTTTCGTTTCTGTGTTGATTATCGAGCTCTAAACAGAGTTACAATCCCTGATAAGTTTCCAATTCCGCTTATAGACCAACTGTTGGATGAATTGTACGGCGCAGCAGTGTTTTCTAAGCTTGATTTACGCTCAGGCTACCACCAAATCCGCATGATGGATTCTGATATTGAAAAGAAAGCTTTTCGTACCCATGACGGCCACTATGAATTCCTAGTAATGCCATTTGGCCTCATGAACGCTCCTGCTACATTTCAAGCGTTGATGAATGAGATCTTCAGACCTTATCTTCGGAAGTTTGTCCTTGTGTTTTTTGATGACATATTGGTTTACAGCTCTTCAGTCCAAGAGCATGTTCATCATTTGCAAAGCGTGATGGATGTTTTCATCAAACACAAGCTCTTTGCTAATCAGAAAAAGTGCTCTTTTGGGCAGGGCAAAGTAGAATACTTAGGCCATATCATCTCAAATGAAGGAGTGGCGACAGACCCTAGTAAGACGAAAGCTGTCCAGGAATGGCCATTCCCTAAAACAGTGAAAGAATTGAGAGGGTTTCTTGGTCTTACTGGGTATTATAGGCGCTTCGTAAGAAACTATGGGACGATCGCGAGACCATTAACAGAACTGCTGAAGAAAGAAAGTTTCGAATGGTCTCATACAGCTCAGTCTGCATTTGAATCACTGAAGACAGCAATGATAACTGCCCCTGTATTGGTCCTGCCTGATTTCAGTGAAGTATTTGTTGTGGAATCTGATGCATCCGGGTTTGGTCTTGGCGCAGTGTTGATGCAGAATAGCAGACCAATTGCGTATTTTAGCCACGGTTTAACATTGAAAGAGCAGTTAAAACCAATATACGAAAGGGAGCTGATGGCGATTGTCTTATCCATTTTGAAATGGAAACATTACCTTATGGGCAGAAGATTTGTGGTTAAGACTGATCAGAAAAGTTTAAAATACTTATTGGAGCAAAGAGAAGTATCATTGGATTATCAACGTTGGTTGACAAAACTGCTTCCATACGACTTTGATATTTTGTATAAACCTGGTGTTGAGAATGCAGCAGCTGACGGGTTATCGAGAAAAGGCAGTGTCGAGGAAGCAGACTTGAAAACTATGTTGTTGGCTTTAACGGTTCCAACGTCCTTACACATTCAGGATCTGTTTAAAGAGATAGAAGAGGACACTGAATTGGCAGATTTAAAGAAGAAAGTTCTAGCAGGAGAATCCGTAAAAGCAGGATATACGGTGGTTGATGGGAGACTATGCTATAAAGACCGCTTAGTCATTCCTCGACAGTCTTCCATGATACCTCTCATTATCCAGGAACATCATTCGGGATTGGTAGGTGGACATATGGGAATCTTGAAGACAAAGAAGAGAATTCAAGCAGTTTTTTACTGGTTCAAGATGTCCAGAGACATTCAGAAATATGTTTCTGAGTGTGTAGTGTGTCAAACGCACAAATACTCAACACTCTGTCCTGCTGGTTTATTGCAACCACTACCAATACCGGAGAGGATTTGGGAAGATATTTCGATGGACTTTATCAAAGGTCTTCCGGTCTCAGGTGGGGTAAATGTAATATTTGTTGTGGTTGACCGTCTCAGTAAACATGCTCACTTTATTGGTCTGAAGCACCCCTTCTCTGCGACTGATGTGGCTAAAACATTTGTGAGAGAAGTGGTTAAGCTTCATGGATTTCCAAAATCCATAGTATCCGACAGAGATAGGATATTTTTGAGCAACTTTTGGCGTGAATGCTTTCGTGTGGCTGGGACCAAACTCAAGCACACTACAGCCTATCACCCACAATCTGACGGTCAGACTGAGGTAGTCAACAGGTGTGTGGAGACTTACTTGAGGTGTTATGCTTCTACACATCCTAGGAAATGGTTTAAGTTCTTACCGTGGGCTGAGTACTCTTACAACACCAGTTTCCATACTTCCTTGAAATGCTCACCTTTTAAAGTAGTCTATGGTAGAGATCCCCCTCTGTTGCTACCGTATGAGCAAGGGTCCACAAAGAACTTTGATTTGGAGGCTCAGTTAGTGGAGCGTGATTCAGTTCTTCATGATATCAAGGACCATTTGACACATGCTCAACAGCTTATGAAGAATAATGCTGATAAGCATAGAAGAGATTTGCAATTTGAAGTTGGTGATTCAGTTTTCTTGAAATTAAGGCCGTATAGGCAGATGACAGTATCCAAACGACTATGCCAGAAACTGGCTGCAAGGTATTATGGACCTTTTGAAGTGTTGGCTAAGATTGGAAGTGCAGCATATCGATTACAACTTCCCGAGACTTCAAATATTCATAATGTCTTCCATGTGTCTCAATTAAAGCCGGTGTTGGGTGATAACCATGATGTGAGTCCTTTACCAACGATGCTGTCAACAGAGGATGAGCTGGTGATAGAGCCAGAGGAAGTGTTGGACTTTCGATATGACGCAGAAGGAAGATTGGAAGTGTTGCTGAGATGGAGAGGATTACCTGAACATGAAACATCGTGGATGCTTATGACTGATGCAGTTCATCAATTTCCAGATTCAAAGCTTGAGGACAAGCTGAGTCTTTGTACCGGGGGTATTGATAGGCCTTCAAGAGTATACTATAGAAGGAAGAAGAGAAGAAATGAAGCAGAAGGAGTGTTGCTGGAAGATGAGTTGGACTGAAGAGAGTATTAACCAATAGGATTACAAGTTGTAATTAGTATAAATACTTGTAATACTCATTTCTAGAGGGTTATGCTGTTTGTAATTGACTAGTGAGTAGACGACATGAGTCTCTCCCTTTGATCGTTATGAGGTCAAAGTAGTTTGTTACAATTCAGTTTCATCGTTATACATCAATAAAGAGAGAGTTATAATCAGAGTCTTATCAAATGGTCACAAAGCTATAGCTACGAAAAAATAGTTCATGGTAGCTATTCTATTGCATAGCTATGGATTAATTTTTTCATACGGCCATCGAATTTCCGTGGCTTTACAGACTTTTTTACTAGTGGTTTAAGAGTATTCAATTTGGTTTTCAATCCATATAAATTTGGTTTGATGTCTTTTTAGTTTATAAATGATAGCATCTAATTTCTCAGGTATTTTTTTATTGTGTCCGAACTTTCATCTTCTTCTTTTGGTACCAAACTTATTTTCAACAATTGCAATTGTTTCAGTCGTTCTAGCAGAAACTAAAGGGAAATAAACATGAACGTACATCTTGAACATAACCGGCCGAACTCCGAAGATTCCAAGTAATAGTACGAACATGTATACAGAAATCATAGACATGTGTTGACACCATGCAAATCAGATATAAATAAATAAAACTATTATTAAACCACTAAGAATAAAGAATGGGAATTCGGCTATAAAAATCACCAACTTTGCAGGAATGGCCAATTGAGATATCAACTTTTTGTGTGGCCAAAAAAATACTAGACAATTCATTGACTTCCGTTAAAAACCCAAACTTTAGGTTGACTTGCCATTAAAGCACACCGTTAACTTTTTTTAACGGAAAATTAAACACCATTAACCTCACCGTTTATTATTATCGTTAATGAAAAACGACGTCGTTTTTCTATTAAAAAAATTCTGCCATAAAAATCCCCAACTTTGCAGGAATGGTCAATTGAAACACCAACTTTTTGTGTGGCAAAAAAAACCCCAGACAATTCATTGACTTCTGTTAAAAACCCAAACTTTAGGTTGACTTGCCATTAAAGCACACCGTTAACTTTTTTTAACGGAAAATTAAACACCATTAACGTCACCGTTTATTATTATTAAAACGACGTCGTTTTTCTATTTAAAAAAATATAAAATCGATCCAGCCGTGGATCGAACTCGAGACATGAGGCAAGAGTATACAGAACTTTACCATTGTGCTATTGTTCATCGTCGGTAATATATGAAACGCATTTCATTATATCACCTATTAATAAGTCTTCCTGGATCAATTACAATTACTAAATCAGCCATGGCATCTGCATCTTCTTCGTCTCCGATGAATCATTTAGCTTACACTCTTGAATGGTGAGGCTCGTCTCAGTGAATCCAGCATCGACAAAGCTAGATCGAGCAGAGAATCTGATGAAGAACTCCATGAATCATCTAGCTAAAGAGTTTTACAGAATTCTCAAGTCAAATCGACGGTATCTCGATCCAGAATCCGTCTCCGTTCGTTCTCGTAACTCTGCAACGATATATATAACTAAAGGGATTCGAGTGTTAGAGAACATCCGGTGGCGATTAGGAATATCTAAAATAGTAAAGACATCCACTTTGGACATCTGAATCCTGACATGCTAAATCGATATCTTTTGGATTGGTTATAATCATATAGTGGACTAGAATAATACCATAGGCATAATATGGGACGAGCATAGAATTACTACAAAGACACCGGCGAACTTTTTGATGCTTCACGTTGAGATATATATGCTATTATGGACTATGTCATGCCTCCGGGAAAGACATGCCATGAGGATTCAAGTGGATATATATTTTAAAATTATAGTTGATATGTTAGCGGATTTCTTGGACTAACCAACTTTCTCGGTGGAACCGTTTGCTTTTAGATTGGATTTCGAAGATTTTAGCATAATGCATATTTCTTGGAGTTTAAACCCCGAACGATATCTCTAGAGAAAAAAGCTTCTGCTCGGGAGGTGCTAAGTTAAACCTTCCCAATTGAGGAAGTTTCACAAAGAAATCTTTCAATTTGTAAAACATAGATTAAACAAATGGGCAGCCAACCAAACTAAACAGTCTGCTGTACACATTTTTGAACTGAAATTGAGAGAGTTTTTTTTGTAACTTTTTATTCAGTGATCGTGATAATCGATTTCGTCACAAAGGTCTGGATGCTAGTATTGTCAGGTTAGAATGAACGTGTTAGGTGAAATCTATGGGTCAAGGTTTATCTTTATTAAGAAGCAGACTTAGGTCGTCAGAAGAACATGATGGTGCAAGGTCGTCAAGAGACGAGCTTGCTTACAATTCGAGATGTGCTTAATTTCTAGAGAGAGAAAGTAATGAAGTGCACAAATTCCAAAAAGTTACATTAATGAATAGTAAAGTTGTCTATTTATCGTAAATACAGTCGTCCTCTTGTACGAGCCGTTGACTCCTTTTCGAGCTCGTGACGAATGAGCCGTATTAGTTAAGCCGAGCCGAGCAAAGGCCGCGAGCTAAGCCAAGCTGAAAAGTTAAGTGTGAGCCGAGCCGAGCCGAACGCGGCAAGTGTGATTTGATCCGAGCATGCTTTGTGTGAGATTTTTTTGTTCATGGGCCCATTTTGTTTGTTGGGCCGATTAAAGTCCAGAGAGCAGGTATGGGACGGACTAAGTAGATGGGTGCTAAACCCATATATAACACTAAACCCCGTCCCTTAATTTGTCGATCTTTAGTTTTGCTGAAATCAGCGGATTGCCTTAGTTTTAGTTGGGTTGATACCTGATCGGTGGTTCTTTGGTCGGTTCTACTTGGGCATGCTCGTTTTCTGGTTGTTGTTTTGATCCTTGGAAAGGTGAACATGCTTCTAGAAGAAAACACCAGAAGTCGAATGGCCGCCTAGGTGTAATGATGAAATGCCTATAAACCGCCAGAAGCTGAAGAGTCGTCTAG
This sequence comes from Orychophragmus violaceus, assembly GCA_030180135.1. NCBI lineage: Eukaryota > Viridiplantae > Streptophyta > Magnoliopsida > Brassicales > Brassicaceae > Orychophragmus > Orychophragmus violaceus. The sequence continues at coordinate 16,986,529 of CM058235.1, read as the reverse complement.
GTTTAATGATGGCGCCTTCCTCGAAAAACTCATGCGCCATAATAAATACTTCTCCCAATGCTCTCCATTCTTCATTTCTCTCCTTCCGCAGGTGCTTGGTTATCCCTTCTCTCTAGAATTTATGCTTTCTCTATCTACGTTCTTGTTTGCTGTATATTTTCGCAATGAGGGTTGATTCGAACTCTCGTTCAACTTCTGAGCATGATGATCTATACTCGGTGAGGCTATCGAAGGGGAACTCGGCTCATTCTAGTTCGTCTGTCGGACAGACTGACTCCTTGGTGAGGTCTGTTCAGCGAGCATAAATAATTGGTTGGTCCCCGAGTGCACAAGGCGAAGTTTCTAGCTTTTTGGTGAGGTCGGGGATGCATACGGGGGATATTGACCAAGCTTTCTCTTCGGCGAATCCTGGTCGTCTTCCGAGCATCCAGATTCCTTCTCTCATATATGTTGATTCGGATTATGAGGACGAGATGGTTTCGCAGGGGCTGGTCCTTGTGAAGAGTGAGATCTATGACCACGACAATGCCTTGCTCGCCTCTCTTCCCTCGGTTATGTCAAGGTCCGAGAAGTCTGCTCGGAGGAAGAGAAGGGCATAGAAAATCCTGGCTAAGTTAAAGAAACCGACGAAGCCCCAGGCTCCTCGGGTTGTTCTGAAGACGACATGCGATGAGGATGACTTGAAGTTGATTGTGAGCAACTGTTCTCGCGCTAGCGCTACCAGGCTCGAACTTTGTCTACCCGAAGAGGACGAAAGGCCTTGGTATTGTTCGGAGGGCTGGATATGCCTATACGATTTATGGTTCAAGGATAGTCACCTGAGGTTTCCCCTGCCGATATGGTCTCAAGCTCGTTATCGAGAAGCCATTAAAAACGGATGCCTAACAGGAACGGTACTTTTATGTGCGAGTTAATAAGGCATCGGTTCCCGACCCGGAGAGGCAGTACATGACGAGTCAGAATCACTATCATGGTAGTACTCGTTACATTCTTTTGCTCGTTCCTTTTTATTGACTAACTCATACTCATTTTTTAATCTTGCAGTCATCATCCAATTTCTGTTCCACCTCAGCAAGGATTTTACGAGGACCTTAAAAAGCTTGTCGCTTTCGGGATTCAGAAGTGGCCTGATATCCACGCCGAGCGAGTGAGGAGATCTCTTGATCGGGTCGACGCAAGTATTTTCTCATTACCCTTCTTCTTAGGTTTTGCTCGGTGCTGAGGGTTTTTTGTGGCAAGTAGTTGGCGCTTGCGTACTATCGAGTCCTTGATCTAGTTGAAAAAGATTTTGACTTACATGCATGACAATACAAATATGTGTTATTTACATCCTATTTGAGAATGAACTAGCATAATTTCAAAGACATTGCACAACGACACCGGCGAAGCTTTTCGATGCTTCACGTTGAGATAGATATGCTATTATGGACTATGTCATGCCTCCGTGAAAGACATGTCATGAGGATTCAAGTGGATATAGATTTTTAAAATTTAGTCTATATGTTAAAAGATTTCTTGGACTAACCATCTTTCTCGGTGGAACCGTTTGCTTTTAGATTGGGTTTCGAAGATTTTTGCATAGTGCATATTTCTTGGAGTTTAAATTCCCGAACAAAGCTAATTAATTTGTTTCCCAAAGCTATACAACACACATAAGAGCGCGTGTCACACCACGCGCGTACAACATTCTCTCCCAAGCCTTTAGAGTCCAGATCCGCCTCCGTCCGCGCGTGCCGCCCTCTCGCCGGCTTCCTCCGGCGACGTGAGAGGGTCATTCCCTGCTCCGTGCGCTCCTAGAATTCCATAAGGTGAGAAGCTAATGGTCGTCGACGGCAAGTTCTACTTTCTTGGATCTGGTTATGCTCGGAAATACTTTTTTCGCGGTGGTTCGTTGGACTCGGGCTGCGACGGCGTTTCTTCTCCGCGGGCGATTCCTGCTTGAGGGCGGTGGGACGCTTTCTCCGGAAGGCGCCGTCAAACTCTTCAGAGGGTTCTCAGATCCGAGTCTTCACGGCGGAAGTTGGGTGTTTCGGGTCCAAATTCGAGCTGCGGCGGCTGACGAGGTGGCGTGTGACGTCAACGGTGGCTTCGCTTTCGTCATCCGCCGGCGTCTAGGTCTTCGTTCGTGGCGGTGTGGCAGGGAGTTTCTGGGTTGTGTGTCTAGCGAATCCGCCAGCGTGCGTGTTCTCTAGATGGCCGGAGTCGATGTTTCGCTTCATCCGTGAGGCGAGTCGGTCCTCCTCCGGTTGTGTCGGACTTCAACTTCGATGAGGATTAGATGCATCCACGTTGGTCTCTTGCCGGGTTACTGCCGAGCTTCCAATAAGCGGTTAAGATGTCTGCTCGGTTTAGCTAGCCGGATAGAATCTGCTGAACCTTATGCAATTAATACGGTGATTCGTATGTTGAGATTTGACTTGGTTTGGCTTGTTACCTATGAGGCTTGTGGATGGTTGGTGTTTTGGTTTAGGCGTCTCGGGTTTAGTACGGTCTCGTTTTTAAGGTTTAGGAGGAGGTAGTAAGGCTCCGGAGTGGTGATGCGTGGTCTCTTTTCTAGCCGACAACGGGGAGTGTTTTGTTCTTGGTAGATCGAATAGCCGCTATTAAGCTCCGTGAGTTAGTGAAATCCCTGGATGGAATCGGATCTAGGTGTGTATGTGAGCGTCGATCCGATGATGTGGAGGATAGTCGATGATCGGGTCTCTTTGCCATCGTTGAGGAATGACTCTTTCTCTAGGTTGGCGGATGAATAAGCTTCCTAAACAGTTTTTGCGTGTTCTGTCTTCTCGAGGTCATCCTTCTCTGGTTGCGAGCTTAGCCATGTGGGTTTCAGGGTACCAGTCGTCTTATCACTATTTTGACTCCAATGCTACCAAGCAGAGGTATCAGAATAGGGAATGTTTTTGCTTCCATGTTTTTAATTTTTTTTGTCATGAGACCAAAATTTTAGGTGTTACAACTTGTTTCAAATTGTAATGCTGGAACATTCATTATTATTAATGATATTTACCATTTCGCAAAAAATTCCCGAACGAAATCTCTAGCGAAAGAAGCTAGTGCTCAGGAGGTGCTAAGTTAAACCTTCCCAATTGAGGAAGTTTCACAAAGAAATCTTTCAATCTGTAAAACATGGATTAAACAAATGGGCAGCCAACCAAACTAAACAGTCTGCTGTACAAATTTTTGAACTGAAAATGAGAGAGTTTTTTTGTAACTTTTTATTCAGTGATTGTGTTAACCGAGTTCGTCACAAAGGTCTAGATGCTCGTCTTGTCAGGTTAGAATGAACGTGTTAGGTGAAATCTATGGGTCAAGGTTTATGTTTACTAAGAAGCAGACTTAGGTCGTCAGAAGAACATGATGGTGCAAGGTCGTCAAGAGACGAGCTTGCGTACAATTCGAGATGTGCTTAATTTCTAGAGAGAGAAAGTAATGAAGTGCACAAATTCCAAAAAGTTACATTAATGAATAGTAGAGTTATCTATTTATAGTATATACAGTCGTCCTCTTGTACGGGCCGTTGACTCCTTGTCGAGCTCGTGAAGAATGAGCCGTATTAGTTAAGCCGAGCTGAGCAAAGGTCGCGAGCTAAGCCGAGCTGAAAAGTTCAGCGTGAGCCGAGCCGAACGCGGCTAGTGTGAATTGATCCGAGCATGCTTTGTGTGAGCTGTTTTTGTTCATCGGCCCATTTTGTTTGTTGAGCCGATTAAAGTCCATAGAGCAGGTATGGGCCGGACTAAGTAGATGGGTGCTAAACCCAGGTATAACACTAAGCCCCCTCCCCCAATTTGTTGATCTTTAGTTTTGCTGAAATCGGCGGATTGCGTTAGTTTTAGTTAGGTTGATACCTGATCGGTGGTTCTTTGGTCGGTTTTACTTGGGCATGCTCGTTTTCTGATTGTTGTTTCGATCCTTGGAAAGGTGAACATGCTTCTAGGATAAAACACCAGAAGTCGAAGGGCCGCCTAGGTGTAATGATGAAATGCCTATAAACCGCCAGAAGCTGAAGAGTCGTCTAGGTTTAATGATGGCGCCTTCCTCGAAAAACTCATGCGCCATAATAAATACTTCTCTCAGTCCTCTCCGTTCTTCATTTCCCTCCTTCCGCAGGTGCTTGGTTATCCCTTCTCCCTAGAATTTCTGCTTTCTCTATCTAGGTTCTTGTTTGTTGTATATTTTCGCAATGAGGGTTGATTCGAACTCCCGTTCAACTTCTGAGCATGATGATCGATACTCGGTGAGGTTATCGAAGGGGAACTCGGCTCAGTCTAGTTCGTCTGTCGGACGGACTGATACCTTGGTGAGGTCTGTTCAGCGAACAAAAGTAATTGGTTGGTCCTCGAGTGCGCAAGGCGAAGTTTCTGGTTTTTGGTGAGGTCGGGGATGCATACGGGGGATATTGACCGAGCTTTCTCTTCGGCGAATCCTGGTCGTCTTCCGAGCATCCAGACTCCTTCTCTCTTATATTTCCATTCGGATTATGAGGACGAGATGGTTTCACAGGGGCTGGTCCTTGTGAAGAGTGAGATCTACGACCACGACAATTCCTTGCTCGCCTCTCTTCCCTCAGTTCTGTCAAGGTCCGAGAAGTCTTCTCGGAGGAATAATAGGGCACATAAAATCCTGGCTAAGTTAAAGAAACCGACGAAGCCCCAGGCTCTTCGGGTTGTTCTTAAGACGACATGCGATGAGGATGACTTGAAGTTGATTGTGAGCAATTGTTCTCCCGCTAGAGCTACCAGGCTCAAACTTTGTCTACCCGAAGAGGACGAAAGACCTTGGTATTGTCCGGAGGGCTGGATATACCTATACGATTTATGGTTCAAGGATAGTCACCTGAGGTTTCCCCTACCGAGGTTGCTCGTCGCCTATTGTGAAAAAGGAGGATAGCAATATCCAACCTTTGACCTGCAGCGATTCACAACATGGTCGGGGCTATGGTCCTGGCTGCGTAGTGCAATGTCGAAATGAGCCTTCGATTTTGTGAAGAGATTTTGACGATATCAGTGAATAGTGGTATTACGGGGACTCGTTATGTTAACATGAGACCCGATATGGTCTCAAGCTCGTTATCGAGAAGCCATAAAAAACGGATGCCTAGCAGGATCAGTACTTTTGTGTGCGAGTTAGTAAGGCATCGGTTCCCGACCCGGAGAGGCAGTACATGTACATGACTATCCACCGCCAAGAAAACTATTCCAGAACTCGACTACTAATCAACCTGAAGTCGAAGCTTCGCCGGTGTCAGAAGAAGTCCAGAACAACCAGAGTCCTGTTGAGGCTGCCCAACCTTCGCCAGTTTACCAATCTCAGGCTCAGAGTCATCCATCTTCTGAAGGTCACAGCTTCCTCGACGAATCTTTTCAGATTTTGCCGGACCTCGAGGAGAACACACTGCGGGCTCCGAATGCTCTGCTTCGGGTGCCATACAAGGAAACGTTTACCACCGTACTCTCTCCCGCACCGATGCCAAACACGACTTGGTATGTCTATTGTCATGTACTGTTTCTTCAGCTGTTGATATTCTTTGTATGGGTTTTTTGTTCTTGTCTTTTTCCTTTCGAAATGGTGTGATTTTAAACCGTCTAGTTTGTTTACGAATCTGACTGTTGGTTTGCTTATGAGTTATGATGATCTGATGAGTTCGAGTCTCTGATGGTTAAGATGTTAATCTTGTACATATTTCAGGTTTACTCGTGACAGAGGATCAAAATTAGTTCGGAAGATTACAAAAAAATTTACAAATTTTTTTGATAAACCATAATATAGCTGGTCACATGTGCCTCGTGACAATTCATAAAGATATTTTCTCGAGTTCGCTGCACAGTTTTCTCTCCTATACCTTTCATATATACCTTGGATGTGTTGTTTTCACTAATGCTATGCTTATTCTATCTGTATTCTAGAAAACCCACCATTGGGATCCCTTGATAACAGAGATAGTTCAACAATATTTCGAGGAGATCTGTCAACGACGATTAAAAAACATGGTTAGCACTGCGAGGACTAAACGAGAGCGACCTAAGTGGATCGGCGAGACTCTATGGAAAACGATGTCCGACTATTGAGAAACTGAAGAAGCAAAGGATAAAAGTAAGACCTATGCCAGTTGTCGTTTGTCTGACCATGGAGGTCTCGGTCGTCACGTCCATTTCTCGGGGCCCAAGTCGTACCTAGAAATCAGGCTTGAAATGGCAAGTAATTTTATTATATATCTGTTGTTTATGTTTGTTACAGCATTGCAACTATAAATTTCTGTAATAATCCTTGTTTGAGGTATAACACTGCAGGAAGAGGAATATGGAAGACCGGTTAATATTGGTGAGGTATTCACCAAGACACATAAAAGGCAGACGGTACGTATGTTGATCGGAAGGTAGAGAAAATTTCTGCAACTTTCCAAAAGATCGTAGACGAGAAGTTGTTAGATCTAGATAGAGAGACTTCATAAGTTTCAGATGGTGCTTCTTCGAGACATCGAGAACTCTCACTAGATGAATATGAGAACATCTTTCTTGAGGTAAAGTAATATTTTCTTACAATTCACATTTATAAAGTCATGTCGTGTTCTTTATTTAATTGTGTTTCACTGAGTGTATTTAATTATAACAGGCCACTGAGACAGATAGACGATAAAATCCTTACAGAGTTGGAAGCCTCAAATAGTCTCTTTTTAGGGGCAAGCGCAAGTATCCAGGAGACTCTTCAGGGTTTGTGGCCATGCAAGTGCAAATGAAGGAAGGTCAACGTAAAATCGAAGAGCAGGCTGCCCGTGAAGCAGATCACGCCCGAGTTGCGAATGAGCAGAAGGAAAAGATCGAGTGCCTTTCCTTGGTATAAAAGTATCAGCGGGAAAGTGATCCACATTTTATTGACTTCCTTTAGACTCATAGGCCAGCAGCCAACACAGACGGTCGTCCTCCAACATGTACAACTTAACTCCATCTGCAACATAGGTTACTTGTCGCTCTGCCTACCGAACTTCTTTTTGGTGTATGAATTCGAAACTCCTTAATATTGGAGTTTGCATATGTAGATAACCGTTTGCATATATATGCAACACAAAATTATTAAAGTTATCAATGTTTTCTTGAAGCAAATGTCTTTTACATTTCTTGTATCATTCAAATTGAAGTATCACCAATTACCAAATCGTAAATTTGACAAATGGAATAATACCAAATTCTTATTTTCATTCAAACGTAACAGTCGTCAATTAATGGTATATGGATATCTTGCGTAGTCGTTGCATAGTCATTAGATCAGTCAGTAAACAGTCATAAAGTGACACTGAAGAGACGCCAAAACGTCACCATAGTCTACAACTAAACCGTGACTATACTAGTCAGTCACATAGAGTCGCCACATAGTGGCGAGATCATTACCATAATCGTATATGGATGTTGAGATTAGTCGCAGGATAGTAGTTAAAATGTTCTAAACTAGTTAAGAGTTGTTTGAACTAATAAAAGGGAAAAAGCTGTGGTGGTACTAAAACATATGTTAATTAATATAATAGCATCTGCGATTCTAATTTTTGTAGGCTAATATTTTGGTCTAAAATGACCTTACATGTACTTGTTAGGAAAAAAATAATTACAAGAATGCCATTACTATTTTATTTCCACATCAGCAAAAATGAACTTTATTTACGAAAATGCCACCTTCCCGAAATAATAAATCCGCACGGATTTATGACATTCTTTGTTACATATTTAATAAATCTGCACAGAATTATTTTCTTTTGTTGCGGATTTATTGTCTTTGTTGCAGAGTTTTATAAATCTGTAACACGTTAGAAGGTTTTGAAAAATTACTATACTAGCATCATAGTATTACAGATTTTTAACCGTGTTACAGATTTATGTTCTCATGTTGCAGATTTGTTTCTTTTTTTGCTGACGTGGCACGGATTTATATTAACGTGTTGCAGACTTTTGCAGATTTTCCAGATTTGTTTTCTTAGTTTTGAATAAATCTGGAATTTCATGTTACGGATTTGTGTTACGTGTTACAGATTTATTAAAGTCCGCAACAAAGAAAATTGTTAAAATTAATTACTATTGTAGCACTCCTATGTTACAGACTTTCTCTCTTTGTATTAGATTTGTTTTCAATGTTACGGATTTATGTTATGTTAGATATTGATTTTAATGTTACGGATTTATTGAAGATGTATATAATTCGAATAATTGTTGCCTGATTTTTTTCCTGATTTTTAGGAACCGTTTATGGTAATTAAATATTCACTTAAGAAATTCAATATTTGGCAAAAAAAAAGATAACCAACAAAAAAACTTTTTTCAATTAATTTCTTAATTAAATTATTTCGTTATTAATTTTTTTTTTAAAATTTTTTACAAAATAAATATAATAATAAAAATAACCAACGAAATTTGTTTATATTAATTTCTCATTTAAATGTTTTTTTTTATTTTTTTTTTTATATTAAATTCTTGTTTTCGAAATCAAAATAATAAAATATAAGCAACAAAAATATTTTTTATCAATTTTTTAAAATTTTATATTTATTAAAAAATTATGTTGTATTAATTTCTTATTTTTTAATTTAAAAAAAAACAAAATTAGCCAAAACATAATTTGTGTTAATTTATTATTTAAATGATTTATTTTTAAAATATATTTTCTATTTTTTGAAAGAAAAAAATTAACCATAAAAAAATATTTGTAATTTGTATTTAAATAATTTTTTTATAAAATTATTTTTATTAGTTTCTTACTATTTATTTTTTTTTAAAGAATTTATATTAACTATTTATTTTAAAAAAACGAATTTATATTAATTGTTTTTAAATGAATTTATATTAATTATTTATTTTTAAAAACGAATTTTATATTAATTATTTATTTTTTAAAAAGTATATTAATTATTTATTTTACTTTAATGATTATATATTATTTCTTTACAAAAACAAGTTAAGGAAAAGATAATATAGTATTTTAAACCATTATAGAATGCTACTCTAGTAAAAAACACACCTAACGCTACTCTAGTAATTAACCTTAAAATTTGTACTAGCAGGAGTAATTTTCACCTAATAAAATGACCTATTTTTCAATCGAGTTCAAGTTAAAAAAAGAGAAAACTTTCAATATTTTTGCAAGTTATGTTATTCCATCGCGTAAATAACATAAAGTCGGATAAGTTCGCATGAATTGTTTGCACTCAACCGTTATATTTTTTTCTTTTTATATTGGTTATAAACCGACGATTTCAGAAGCTAGGTTGCTTGTGTTCTTTACATTGTTTATATTGTGAGAAAAAACCCCATTCATGTTGCTCATATAAATTGGTGTTCGAAATCCTTTTCTATGCTTTTCCAAACTGTTCTTACCCTTTATAAAAAGATGTTATATATGCACATTCAAGGACTTGTAATTTTCTTTAGGATTCTAGCAAGGATTTTGCTGTGAAAACGTGATAACACGCTAATAAATTGGCATATTGGGTAACTTAAAAAGGTAGGCTTAGTTCCAACAATAAACCAGTACAGGTAATTCAAAAAGCTTTTGACTTACATGCATGACAATACAAATATGTGTTATTTACATCCCATTTGAGAATGAACTAGTATAATTTCATAACAATCCAATTAAAAGAACATTCATAGTTTATATCAATTTTTTGGCGCTTTGTTGTTGTACAAGCAACTTCAAAGGTCTCTGAATTAGCTTAAATTCTTACTTTTAATCCTGAAGCAATCACAGTAGGATATAGACTCATAAACACTAATTTGATTGTTTGATCGCCTTTTTTTTATAAGAGAAAACAGTTTCATGGAACCAAAAAAGAAGCGACAACACCATAAATGTTGTCTCAGTCAAAACAATATATAAGAAAAGAACATATATTTATATGTAGTAAGGAAACAGATTATGCCTTTATTCATTGTTTTATTTTTAATTTACATATGGAGTCTCAACTCCTACAAGCTTGGAAGCAGAAAGCAGAAAATAAAAGGAAATGTGGGTGTGCCCTAAACGATAGGAGCATACATGTCTTGTTTGTTGTATATTTTCGCAATAAGGGTTGATTCAAACTCCCGTTTAACTTCCGAGCATGATGATCGATACTCGGTGAGGCTATCGAAGGGGAACTCGGCTCAATCTAGTTCGTCTGTCGGATGGACTGATACCTTGGTGAGGTCTGTTCAGCGAACAAAAGTAATTGGTTGGTCCCCGAGTGCGCAAGGCGAAGTTTATGGTTTTTTTGGTGAGGTCGGGGATGCATACGGGGGATATTGACCGAGCTTGCTCTTTGGCCAATCATGGTCGTCTTCCGAGGATCCAGATTCCTTCTCTCGTAGATGTCGATTCGGATTATGAGGAAGAGAATGTTTCGCAGGCGCTGGTCCTTTTGAAGAGTGATATCTACGACCACGAAAATACCTTGCTCGCCTCTCTTCTCCGGTTCTGTCAAGGTCCGACGAAGCCCCAGGCTCCTCGGGTTGTTCTTAAGACGACGTGCGATGAGGATGATTTGAAGTTGATTGTGAGAAACTGTGCTCGCGCTAGAGCTACCAGGCTCAAACTTCGTCTACCCGAAGAGGACGAAAGGCCTTGGTATTGCCTGGAGGGCTGGATATGCCTATACGATTTATGGTTCAAGGATAGTCACCTGAGGTTTCTGCAACTTTGTCCTTCAGCGATACACAACATGGTCGGGGCTATGGCCCTGGCTGCGTAGTGCAACGTCGAAATGAGCCTTCGATTTTGTGAAGAGATTTTGACGATATCAGTGAATAGTGGTACTACGGGGACTCGTTATGTTAACATGAGACCCGATATGGTCTCAAGCTCGTTATCGAGAAGCCATCAAAAACGGATGCCTAGCAGGATCAGTACTTTTGTGTGCGAGTTAGTAAGGCATCGGTTCCCGACCCGGAGAGGCAGTATATGACGAGTTGGAATCATTATCATGGTAGTACTTGTTACATGCTTTTGCTCGTTCTTTTTTATTGACTAACTCATACTCGTTTTTTAATCTTGCAGATCGTCATCCTATTTCTGTTCCACCTCCGCAAGGATTTTACGAGGACCTTAAAAAGCTTGTCGCACACGGGATTCAGAAGTGGCCAGATATCCACGCCGAGCGAGTGAGGAGATCTCTTGATCGGTTCAACGCAAGTATTTTCTAGTTACCCTTCTTCTTAGGTTTTGATCGGTGCTCAGGGTTTTTTTGGCAAGTAGTTGGCGCTTGCGTACTGTCGAGTCTTTGATCGAGTTGAAAAAGCTTTTGACTTACATGAATGACAATACAAATATGTGTTATTTACATCCTATTAGAGAATGAACTAGCATAATTTCAAAGACATTGCATAACAATCCAATTAAAAAGAACATTCATAGTTTATATCAATTTTTTTTGGCAGTTTGTTGTTGTACAAGCAACTTCAAAGGTCTCTGAATTAGCTTAAATTCTTAATTTTAATCCTGAAGCATTAATCACAGTAGGATATAGACTCATAAACACTAATTTGATTGTTTGATCGCCTTTTTTTTATAAGAGAAAACAGTTTCATGGAACCAAAAAAGAAGCGACAACACCATAAATGTTGTCTCAGTCAAAACAATATATAAGAAAAGAACATATATTTATATGTAGTAAGGAAACAGATTATGCCTTTATTCATTGTTTTATTTTTAATTTACATATGGAGTCTCAACTCCTACAAACTTGGAAGCAGAAAGCAGAAAAAAAGGAAATGTGGGTGTGCCCTAAACGATAGGAGCATAAATCCACAATATTATTGGCAAAGACTGAAATAAAAGCGAAAAGGAGACTTAGTCAAATGACATGTCTTGCTGGTTCTCAGTGTTAGGCTTCTTTAACTTCATCCTCTTCTTCTGCATTCGCACCTCCGGTGACTTTGATACCTCCAGCCGGGAGGTGTCTTGCAACAATGGATTTATAATAAATTGGACTTCCATCTGGCTGATAGATCCCTAAAAATTTAGCATCGCATGATATATGCATTTCATTTGGAAACATGCTTATACGAAAACTTTTAGGAGTTTCCAGACGGACTGCGGAATCAGGAACGCCATTCGTCTTCCCTAGAGGATCATTAAGCTTGATATTGGGAAGGACATACTTCAGCAGATATGCTTGATCCTCTTCTTGAGCTTTATAAATCTTCGAGTACCCATTCGTAGTAAGAGGACAATTGATTGCTTGAGACTCATCATTGTCAATATCGAACGACTTAGGACCAATGTCTAAGTGTACACTCTTACCAGAAACATTGTAAACACTCTCTAGAAGTGGAGCCATCTGTAGTATAGAAATATTTCAAATATAGTTTGATCAAGATCTTTTATTTTTGTGGTGAGATATAATGAGGGAAACCTTCTTCTTATATAGATTCGTGTTATGTATAGGAGTGATGTAACATATCTTTACATCATCAATATGTTTATATTAGTTTTACGTAAACCTATCGCTTCGCTCTAGAAAGGGGCAATCTAATCTCGTTTTATATATTCATTTGCATACGCATGCTCAGCACATCTGTGTAAGATCTCAACTCGCCTATCCGAAGATAGAAAGAGTTTTAGGGTTTTTCTTAAGGGATTCTTCAAAGTCTTTAAACCTAACTCGGCGGAGATGATGAAATTAGGGCTAAATTGGCGTCCCGGTGAATCGGAATAAAGGGAATTAGGTTTTATAGCTGAACCTTGTAAAAGGCTGCCTACGTACCCTTTGGAAAGGGATCAAGCCATTCGTAGTTCTTTTTAGGAGTTAAGTCGTCTCTTAGCGATTTGTTGTATTGTGTGTGTTTCGATCTCCTTTAGTCTGAATACCCTCATTCTCTCATGTCGAGGTTTAGGTCGGCTTACAGAATCGTCTATAGATCGATCTCTTGTAGCCTGAATACCCTCATCCTCTCATGTAGAGATTTAGGTCGACTTTCGAAGTTATCTCTATTTTTCAAGGTGTCTTTAGCCTGAATGCCCTCATTCTCTTATATAGAGTTTTAGGCCGGCATAAAAAGTCATATTTCTTAAAAAGAAATAGATATCTTCCACAAAAGAAAATATATATTTTCTTTTTGTGATTATCCTCAAAGATTACCATTTATCTTCATCGACATAGTAATTATCCATAATAAATGCCTTATATTTCGGGCCGATCTTATTATATGAATGGGCCATTTGGAGGGGTGCTAAAACCGACTCCAACAATAAGTCCCCCCCCCCAAGTCGGCGATTCGAGCGTTTGGCGTGATGATCGGTGATAGAAAACATTTCGGTTCGTGAAGTATAAAAGATCGGCATGAATCTCCGGTATTCCTTTGGAAGACCGGCTTAAAGTTAATTAGATTGAATAGAATAATAATAATGAAATACTTACTTGAATGGTTCATTGTTTTGACGGGTTGATTAGTAATTACCGTCAGTGAGTTTTCGGAAATAGCTAGTGATTTGACCAAGTTGTACGAGACAACGTATTTCACTTCTGAACTCGAAAGAATGTAGTGTAACTGTGATATTTAAAAGAGTTTAATCAATTACTAGAAAACTTATCTCGGCGTATAAGATAGTGAAAATAATGGGCCATGATGAGAACGATGATGGGCGTAATGGATGTGGCAGTTTAGTCCATAGGTTGAAGATCGTCACGCGGTTTGTGTTGAATCTCCAGATTTTGCCTTGGTCTTGAGATAGTTTATTCCTCGGAAATATAGAGGCAAGGATTAGGTTTGCATCAAATATATGTTCAAGAGAGTCGTAACGTCAATACCAAGTTAAGTGTGTGTATCCTTAACTAATTCAGGTATGAAAAGAATAATGAGCATGAATCGCAGCTACAAAGCGAGATGATGATGAATACTACTACTGTCTATTTAAAACGTAATTAGGTTTCAAGCAAGAAAACATAATTAAAATTTTCAAGAGATCATGAGAGCATATGCAGCAATAAGGTACTATAACGAAGAACAAAACACTTATCTGCGCCGGGGTAGATCTTGGCTTAAGTGTGATTGCGAGTTATTATACTCGGCTTTTACGTTAGTGATCTGATATGTCGATCTGGACATATGGCTGCTGTTGAGTTCGAGATCGTTTGATTCGTTGGAGAGTGAAGCGAAATGCTTGCTTTTGACGAGATTGCGAGCAGCAGAGATCACATGATCGGTGGTGACGGAGCTGAATTGTATCGCTAGTTTCTGAGCATATCATCGGATGAGTGTCAAAGGCGGATTAGAAAGCGAACTGAGGTTAGAACGGTTCCTGGCAATTGAAGTAGGTGAGCTGAATGGCGTTTCGACGAGCTGATGCCTGTTATTCTTGAAAAACTGAGCTTGCGTTCGAAAATAGATGGGCTGACGTGGTCGTCGTGATGAGAACGATGACGTGTTTGAGGTAAACAGTCTATCGTGGAAACCGACTGAATTTTGTTTCTGGGTCTGATCTCCATCTCGGCCCATCTTATCCTCAATGAATTTTGTATATTCCAAATGAAAGTTGACTGAGGCCCACGATCTTGGGTCCAAACCTTTTCTTCTTCAATTGTTATTGCCGATGACACCACTTTTTTTTTAATGAGCAAGACGTATTTTACTTGTCTTCTTTTTCTCTTCTCCTTGATCGACTTGATCATCCGATTGATATAGGTGATGATATCAAGTGTAATTCGTTCATCCAAGAGCTGATCATTGGTGAAAGACGAATTTGGGTATAGATCAGTGATTTTGAGAATTCGTTTGCGAGCTCGTATTGCATGAGCTTGAGCATCCATTATCTGATGAGCTCGGCAACGCATACGTCTTGCTCAAGAAAAGGATCCAGTGCCGACTTGACGTTGCGAGCTGGTGAGGTCGATCATGACGAGTTATGACGCGCTTGTTACGAGCGAAGTTACTTGAAAACTTGTTGAGATAAATCTCATTTTCGACGAGCCGAGTCAGCGTCTTTGGCCTTTCGAGTTGCCGAAGAAGATGTTCTGACTAAGTTTTCTTCTTTGAAATACCCAGTGGGTTTGTGGTGAGCATATAGGCTCGGTCCGAGTTGGATGATATGACGCTTTGATCCTTGATGTTGGATCAGTGAAGATGGTATGTATTCGTTCCTTGGATAGCACTCTTTGAGGATATATCTGAATCTTGATCGTAAAGATGATGTGACGTTGCGTCGAGAGGATGATCGGCATGGGTGTATAGCTATGTACTTTTCTTTCCATGATATCGTTCAAGAAGTTCCGGCCAGATTGGTCTTCATTCTTTGGAGATCGACATCGCTTCTCACTGTTTGCGGACTGCGATCCATCCTTTAACATTAAAGTTTCATGTATTAAATTTCCACCCATAGTGTAAACGATTTTATTAATACGTATGAATTGATCAGATATTAAATTGCATCAAGCAATCATTGTATATCCTCAATTTACTGAAATCTAGTTTTATAAAGTAAAGAAGATGATAAAGTATGGTCGTGTAAACTTAGCTTTATGTGTTTGACAAAGACGTTCTGTAGACTCGGGTGTTTGATTTGTCACGGCAACAAGAGAGATGGAAGACGGGTCGGTGACGACGCTGTGGCGATGATGCCAATATGACGGGCTCGAACATACGTGAGCTGACGAGTTCCAAGATGCTAATGAGATCGGAAACGTCTTTTTCGATAATGACGATCTTGAAAATTTGGCTTCTCGAATCGAGAGCGAAGGTGGCAGTGGCGGATGATCCGAGACAGACCTCGTGGGGTATCTCCTAGTCCCTACTCCCTTCCTTTTTTTTAAAAAAAGAACGAACCAATTGATTTCTTTTGATTTGTTGCTTGTTTCGGATGATGTGATCGGAGGTTGTGAGTTAATGATGCCGACACGACATTCCTCTAACTTTAAGAGGTCTTGAAAGAGATGTGGAGATGTCCATGCATGGCAAGGACATTAAGAATCTCAGATTCAATGTTGCCGTTCTCTTGGTTCAAACTTCTTGACGGTGGAGAAGCTTCTAGGCAAGATGTATACGATGTATGGTTTGATTTGTTGGGCACGTAATCAAAATGTTTCTTTGCTTCTGTAAAAGGGCCTCAATTCCTTGTCAAAGAGAGTGAAATATATGAGTACAGGTCAATGAACGCCCATGTTGTTTGAAGAACAATTATTTAAGTTAATTATTTTCTAGATTAGAACGGTAAAAGTTTCATGTAACAAAGGGATTTGACCATAGTAAAGTTAACGATAGTAAGAATTTATTGTAAAGCATTCGATCGTAAAAATAGTATTTTTAGTATGTAGACTTAGCTTTTGTTTTCGATGGAGGTAATGAGAGGAATTGGAGGATTGACGTGCTTGTCGTGTAGAATCCTTGAGAGCCTTGAGAATTCCTTCAAAAAAGGATTATAAAAGCACAAGTCGACAACTATTTAGATGAGGAATTAAAATAATATGATTTAATCTTCATCAATATATCGATTCAATATAGGTGTGTAAAAGGTCAAGTAATTATGAGCGAGATAGGACAACAAAGAAAGTGTAGATTTTGGCGATATGTTTAATATGACGCCGATCAGGGTCAGAGAGAACTTAGCTTTTAAATATCGTCACTACAGAGAAGACGGCAGAGATGCCGAGTCGATGTCTCAATCATCGATTGAGAAAGTTTTATCAAAGATCTTTTGAAGAAATCCCCACAGTCGGCGCCAATTGTAAGATCTCAACTCGCCTATCCGAAGATAGAAAGAGTTTTAGGGTTTTTCTTAAGGGATTCTTCAAAGTCTTTAAACCTAACTAGGCGGAGATGATGAAATTAGGGCTAAATTGGCGTCCCGGTGAATCGGAATTAAGGGAATTAGGTTTTATAGCTGAACCTTGTAAAAGGCTGCCTACGTACCCTTTGGAAAGGGATCAAGCCATTCGTAGTTCTTTTTAGGAGTTAAGTCGTCTCTTAGCGACTTGTTGTATTGTGTGTGTTTCGATCTCCTTTAGTCTGAATACCCTCATTCTCTCATGTCGAGGTTTAGGTCGGCTTACAGATTCGTCTATAGATCGATCTCTTGTAGCCTGAATACCCTCATCCTCTCATGTAGAGATTTAGGTCGACTTTCGGAGTTATCTCTATTTTTCAAGGTGTCTTTAGCCTGAATGCCCTCATTCTCCTATATAGAGTTTTAGGCCGGCATAAAAAGTCATATTTCTTAAAAAGAAATAGATATCTTCCACAAAAGAAAATATATATTTTCCTTTTGTGATTATCCTCGAAGATTACCATTTATCTTCATCGATATAGTAATTATCCATAATAAATGCCTCTATTTCGGGCCGATCTTATTATATGAATGGGCTATTTGGAGGGGTGCTAAAACCGACTCCAACAATCTGTTCATCTATATACATATGGAAATCAAATAGAAATAGCTCAAAGGAATAAAGCCTCCCAAAGTCTTATTTTAACACTACTTCCTACCAGTTTTATTTTAAAAAGACATGACTCTCGGGAGCTGAATAAAACCTTTCAAAATCTTATTTTAACACTACTTCCTACCGGTATCACAATATTCTTTTTTTTTTTTAAATACATGACTCTAGCCGAATAAAACCTCCCAAAGTCTTATGTTATCATTACTTCCTAACAATCATGTTTTAGCAACAATTCCCCCCCCCCCCCCCCCCCCCCCCCCAAAGTTTATCAAAATTTTTGCTTTGCTTCAGGGGCAATCTAATCTCATGATATAATATCCGCCTACCTTTCCAAATTTAAATGCTCAACACATCTGTTCATCTATATACATATGGAAATCAAATAGAAATAGCTCAAAGGAATAAAACCTCCTAAAGTCTTATTTTAACACTACTTCCTACCAGTCTTATTTTAAAAAGACATGACTCTCGGGAGCTGAATAAAACCTTCCAAAGTCTTATTTTAACACTACTTCCTACCAGTATCACACTATTCTTTTTTTTTTAAATACATGACTCTCGCCGAATAAAACCTCCCAAAGTCTTATTTTATCATTACTTCCTAATAATCATGTTTTAGCAACAATTCGGGAAAACGGCCAATTCGTGCCTCAACAATGATTACCGGTACCAATTCATATATTCACAATTTTGGTGTGCTAATTCAGACCTACACTCAAAAATATTTGAATTGGCATACCTAAACAATTGTTGTATGGCTAAAACATGCATTTACCAAAAATTCGTTAGTCAACTCCGTTAAAATTTTAACAGTTGATGAGTCAGCTGCCACATAATATACGATGTTGTTTTGAGATTCATAGGTGCACATTTTTGGTGTACTAATTCATATCTACACTCAGAAATATTTGAATTTCTATACCCAATTTTTTTTTAAATGGTTGAAATGTGCATTGACCATATATAAAAACTATGTTAAACATTAACGGTTTATGAGTTAGTTGCAATGACAATTTTATTCATTTTTACTTCATTGTAAATTAATAACAAATATTAATTTTCTGAAAATTAAAGAATTTGTCGCAATAATATCAAAATAACATATTTTATGTTACTTCATATTATGTTAATTCATGTTACAACTGTTTTACAACGATTCTTCGAATATTCGTCGTAAATTAATAATTTTATTATTTTAAACTAACAGTAAAATAACAAAGATTCGTTGTAAATCTATCATAAACTCAATGCTAAAATAAAAATATAAAATCTCACATCAAAAGTTTAACAAAATCAATTAAAGTATATAAACTAAAAAATCATAACAATTAACAAGTTGACGACAGTCAACATTGTCACCTGAGTCACCCATCGCTTTATTTGAACTACCGCCACCATCAAAGCCACCACCCCTATCCGAGCCACCGACCCTGTTGGAGCCCCCACCCAAACCACCACCAAATTAACTACTAATTTATTTATATTTAGTTATATTTGAAAACCTTGTTAATTCGTTGTTTTATTTTCAAAATCATTATAATTTCATTGTTAGTTATTTAGTCAACGACGAATCAACAAAAAATGTACGTTAAATAGAGTTTTACGGCGAGTAGCTAATTTTTTTATTATAAATTCATCATAAATTCATCTTAAATATATTTAATATCGGTTTCATTTGTTGTTATAAACATGTTTTCTTATAGTGCATGTTTGGACCATAACAAATTTGTTTGGGTATGAAAATTCAAATATTTGTGAGTGTTGGTCTAAATTAGCACATCAAAATTGTAAATATATGAATCTCATCAATCATTAAAATTTTAACGAAGTTGACTCACAAATAATTTGGTCAATACATGTTTTAGCCATAAAACAATTGTTTAGGTAGGAAAATTCAAATATTCTTGAGTGTAGATCTGAATTAGCAACCAAAATTGTGAAAGTATGAATCGGTACCAGTAATCATTGTTGAAGCACGAATTGACCGTTTTCCCGCAACAATTCCCCCAAAAGTCGATCAAAATTTTCGCTTTGCTTCGGACAGGGGCAAGCTAATCTCATGATATAATATTTGCCTACCTTTACAAATTTAAATGCTCAGCACATCTGTTCATCTATATACATATGGAAATCAATTAGAAATAGCTCAAAGGAATAAAGCCTCCTAAAGTCTTATTTTAACACTACGTCCTACTTGTCTTATTCTAAAAAGACATGACTCTCGGGAGCTGAATAAAACCTTCCAAAGTCTAATTTTAACACTACTTCCTACCACTATCAGAATACATGACTCTCGCCGAATAAAACCTCCCAAAGTCTTATTTTATCATTACTTCCTAACAGGGAAATCAGCCTATTCCTATTTCAACATATCTCCACGGTCCTAATCAGTACATAAACTCTCTACCTATGCAAAATCATGCCTCAACTCAACTTTTTTTTTTTAATTACATACCTCTATTTCGAAAATTAAGTCAATTCATTCATTGACCGTATGTCCGTTAGTCAAACGTTAATAAATAGTGACGTGGCAGTTACGGAATATTATGTGTTAATCCAGTCATACACGATTATAGTGAAACGACATCGTTTAAAAAAAATTCTAAATAAAAAATAGAAAACGACGTCGTGTTTGTTAGTACTGTTGTTAATATTTAATATATAAACCGGAATAAAACCGGTTTTTGTTTCTAGAATTTCTTGGTTACCATTCCCATCTCTCTCTCAATCAGACACGAAATAAAAATCGAAAACGATGCAGAAATCGATTGTGGCGACGGCGAAGAGATTGCTTCATTTGAATCTTCTAGGAAAAGGTAAACCTAGAACTGCTCTTCCTTCCTTTAGCCATTGATGTTTCTGCTGATGCTGGGTACATGCTTTCTCTAGCGTGATTAATTTCCAAGAGAAATTGAGCAGAATTTTTTTTTCTTTTCTAAACGACGTTGTTTCACTATTACCATGCGTGACTTGACTGACACGTAATACTTCATAACTGCCATGTCATGTTTTTTGTTAACGTTTGACTAACAGACACACGGTCAATGAATGAATTGACCTAATTTTTGTAATAGAGGTATGTAATTTAAAATAAAGTTGAGCTGAGGTATGATTTTGCAAAGGTAGAAAGTTTATGTACTGATTGAGACCGTGGAGATATGTTGAGGTAGGAATGCGCCGATTTCCCCTTCCTAACAATGATGTTTTAGCAACAATTCTCCCAAAAGTCTATAAATTTTTTCTCTTTGCTTCGGACAGGGACAAGCTAATCTCATGATATAATATTTGCCTACCTTTACAAATTTAAATGTTCAATTCGAGGAAATTGAACCGACGGATTTCTCCGGAAGAAATTCCTTCGGGAACCATCCTTTCCGACGGTTTGGTCCGTCGGTAAACACATGTTTTCTTGTAAAGTTTGGTACCAAAATTATTTTCAACAATTGCAATTGTTTCAGTCGTTCTAGCAACTCCTTTACCAGAAACTAAAGGAAAATAAACATGAACGTACATCTTGAACATAACCGGCCGAACTCCGAAGATTCCAAGTAATAGTACGAACATGTATACAGAAATCATAGACATGTGTTGACACCATGCAAATCAGATATAAATAAATAAAACTATTATTAAACCACTAAGAATAAAGAATTGAGCTATAATCGAAAAAGATGGATGAAGAGGTAAACAACGATATATAAATAAAGGGATTCGAGTTTTAGAGAACATCCAGTGGTGATTAGGAATATCTAAAATAGTAAAGACATCCACTTTGGACATCTGAATCCTGACATGCTAAATCGATATCTTTTGGATTGGCTATAATCATATAGTGGACTAGAATAATACCATAGGCATAATATGGGACGAGCATATAATTACTACAAAGACACCGGCGAAGCTTTTTGATGCTTCACGTTGATATAGATATGCTATTATGGACTATGTCATGCCTCCGGGAAAGACATTCCATGAGGATTCAAGTGGATATAGATTTTTAAAATTTAGTCGATATGTTAGAAGATTTCTTGGACTAACCAACTTTCTCGGTGGAACCGTTTGCTTTTAGACTGGGTTTCGAAGATTTTAGCATAATGCATATTTCTTGGAGTTTAAACTCCCGAACGAAATCTCTAGCGAAAGAAGCTTCTGCTCGGGAGGTGCTAAGTTAAACCTTCCCAATTGAGGAAGTTTCACAAAGAAATCTTTCAATATGTACAACATGGATTAAACAAATGGGCAGCCAACCAAACTAAATAGTCTGCTGTACAAATTTTTGAACTGAAATTGAGAGAGTTTTTTTGTAACTTTTTATTCAGTGATTGTGATAATCGATTTCGTCACAAAGGTCTGGATACTCGTCTTGTCAGATTAGAATGAACGTGTTAGGTGAAATCTATGGGTCAAGGTTTATCTTTATTAAGAAGCAGACTTAGGTCGTCAGAAGAACATGATGGTGCAAGGTCGTCAAGAGACGAGCTTGCTTACAATTCGAGATGTGCTTAATTTCTAGAGAGAGAAAGTAATGAAGTGCACAAATTCCAAAAAGTTACATTAATGAATAGTAAAGTTTTCTATTTATCGTAAATACAGTCGTCCTCTTGTACGAGCCGTTGACTCCTTTTCGAGCTCGTGACGAATGAGCCGTATTAGTTAAGCCGAGCTGAGCAAAGGCCGCGAGCTAAGCCAAGCTGAAAAGTTAAGTGTGAGCCGAGCCGAGCCGAACGCGGCAAGTGTGAATTGATCCGAGCATGCTTTGTGTGAGATTTTTTTGTTCATGGGCCCATTTTGTTTGTTGGGCCGATTAAAGTCCAGAGAGCAGGTATGGGACGGACTAAGTAGATGGGTGCTAAACCCATATATAACACTAAACCCCGTCCCTTAATTTGTCGATCTTTAGTCTTCGCGGCGGAAGTTGGGTGTTTCGGGTCCAAATTCGAGCTGCGGCGGCAAACGAGGCGGCGTTTGACGTCAACGGTGGCTTCACTTTCGTCATCCGCCGGTGTCTAGGTCTTCGTTCGTGGTGGTGTGGCAGTGAGTTTCTTGGGTTGTGTGTCTAGCGAATCCGCCTGCGTGCGTGTTCTCTAGATGGCCGGAGTCGATGTTTCGCTTCATCCGTGAGGCGAGTCGGTCCTCCTCCGGTTGTGTCGGACTTCAACTTCGATGAGGATTAGATGCATCCCTGTTGGTCTCTTGCCGGGTTACTACCGAGCTTCCAATAAGCGGTTAAGCTGTCTGCTCGGTTTAGCTAGCCGGATAGATTCTGCTGAACCTTATGCAATTAATACGGTGATTCGTATGTTGAGATTTGACTTGGTTTGGCTTGTTACCTATGAAGCTTGTGGATGGTTGGTGTTTCAGTTTAGGCGTCTCGGGTTTAGTACGGTCTCGTTTTTATGGTTTAGGAGGAGGTAGTAAGGCTCCGGAGTGGTGATGCGTGGTTTCTTTTCTAGCCGACAATGGGGAATGTTTTGTTCTTGGTAGATCGAACAGCCGCTATTAAGCTCTGTGAGTTAGTGAAATCCCAGAATGGAATCGGATCTAGGTGTGTATGTGAGCATCGATCCGATGATGTGGAGGACAGTCGATGATCGGGTCTCTTTGCTATCGTTGAGGAATGACTCTTTCTCTGGGTTGCCGGATGAATCAGCTTCCTAAACAGTTTTTGCGTGTTCTGTCTTCTCGAGGTCATCCTTTTCTGGTTGCGAGCTTAGCCATGTGGGTTTCAGGGTACCAGTCGTCTTATCACTATTTTGACTCCAATGCTACCAAGCAGAGGTATCAGAATAGTGAATGTTTTTGCTTCCATGTTTTTAAACTTTTTTGCCATGGGACCAAAATTTTAGGTGTCACAACTTGTTTCAAATTGTAATGCTGGAACATTCATTATTATTAATGATATTTACCATTTCGCAAAAAATTCCCGAACGAAATCTCTAGCGAAAGAAGCTTGTGCTCGGGAGGTGCTAAGTTAAACCTTCCCAATTGAGGAAGTTTCACAAATAAATCTTTCAATATGTAAAACATGGAGTAAACCAAATGGGCAGCCAACCAAACTAAACAGTCTGCTGTACAAATTTTTGAACTGAAATTGAGAGAATTTTTTTTGTAACTTTTTATTCGGTGATTGTGTTAACCGAGTTCGTCACAAAGGTCTAGATGCTCGTCTTGTCAGGTTAGAATGAACTTGTTAGGTGAAATCTATGGATCAAGGTTTATGTTTACTAAGAAGCAGACTTAGGTCGTCAGAAGAACATGATGGTGCAAGGTCGTCAAGAGACGAGCTTGCTTACAATTCGAGATGTGCTTAATTTCTAGAGAGAGAAAGTAATGAAGTGCACAAATTCCAAAAAGTTACATTAATGAACAGTAGAGTTGTCTATTTTTAGTAAATACAGTCATCCTCTTGTACGGGCCGTTGACTCCTTGTCGAGCTCGTGACGAATGAGCCGTAAGCCGAGCTGAGCAAAGGTCGCGAGCTAAGCCGAGCTGAAAAGTTCAGTGTGAGCCGAGCCAAGCCGAACGCGGCAAGTGTAAATTGATCCGAGCATGCTTTGTGTGAGCTGTTTTTGTTCATGGGCCCATTTTGTTAGAGCCGATTAAAGTCCAGAGAGCAGGTATGGGCCGGACTAAGTAGATGGGTGCTAAACCCAGGTATGACACTAAGCCCCCTCCCCCAATTTGTCGATCTTTAGTTTTGCTGAAATCGGTGGATTGCCTTAGTTTTAGTTAGGTTGATACCTGATCGGTGGTTCTTTGGTCGGTTCTACTTGGGCATGCTCGTTTTCTGATTGTTGTTTCGATCCTTGGAAAGGTGAACATGCTTCTAGGAGAAAACACCAGAAGTCGAAGAGCCGCCTAGGTGTAATGATGAAATGCCTATAAACCGCCATAAGCTGAAGAGTCGTCTAGGTTTAATGATGGCACCTTCCTCGAAAAACTCATGCGCCATAATAAATACTTCTTTCAGTGCTCTCTGTTCTTCATTTCTCTCCTTCCGCAGGTGCTTGGTTATCCCTTCTCCCTAGAATTCTGCTTTCTCTATCTAGATTCTTGTTTGTTGTATATTTTCGCAATGAGGGTTGATTCAAACTCCCATTCAACTTCTGAGCATGATGATCGATACTCGGTGAGGCTACCGAAGGGGAACTCGGCTCAGTCTAGTTCGTTTGTCGGACAGACTGACTCCTTGGTGAGGTCTGTTCAGCAAACATAAGTAATTGGTTGGTCCTCAAGTGCGCAAGGCGAAGTTTCTGGTTTTTGGTGAGGTCGGGGATGCATACGGGGGATATTGACCGAGCTTTCTCTTCGGCGAATCCTAGTCGTCTTCCGAGCATCCAGATTCCTTCTCTCGTAAATGTCGATTCGGATTATGAGGACGGTATGGTTTCGCAGGCGCTTATCCTCGTGAAGAGTGAGATCTATGACCACGACAATGCCTTGCTCGCCTCTCTTCCCCCGGTTCGGTCAAGGTACGGGAAGTCTGCTCGGAGGAAGAAAAGGGCACAGAAAATCCTGGCTAAGTTAAAGAAACCGACGAAGCCCTAGGATCCTCGGGTTGTTCTTAAGACGACGTGCGATGAAGATGACTTGAAGTTGATTGTGAGCAACAGTGCTCGGGCTAGCGCTACCAGGCTTGAAATTCGTCTACCCGAAGAGGACGAAAGGCCTTGGTATTGTCCGGAGGGCTGGATATACCTATACGATTTATGGTTCAAGGATAGTCAACTGAGGTTTCCCCTGCCGAGGTTGCGCGTCGCCTATTGTGAAAAAGGAGGATAGCAATATCCAACCTTTGACCTGCAGCGATTCACAACATGGTCGGGGATATGGTCCTGGCTACGGGGTGCAACGTCGAAATGAGCCTTCGATTTTTTGAATAGATTTTGACGATATCAGTGAATAGTGGTACTACGGGGACTCGTTATGTTAACATGAGACCCTGATATGGTCTCAAGCTCGTTATTGAGAAGCCATCAAAAACGGATGCCTAACAGAATCAATACTCTTATGTGCGAGTTAATAAGGAATCGGTTCCCAACCCGGAGAGGCATTATATGACGAGTCGGAATCATTATCATGGTAGTACTCGTTACATTCTTTTGCTCGTTCTTTTTTATTGACTAACATATACTCGTTTTTTAATCTTGCAAATCATCATCCTATTTCTGTTCCACCTCCGCAAGGATTTTACGAGGACCTTAAAAAGCTTGTCGCATTCGGGATTCAGAAGTAGCCTGATATCCACGCCAAGCGAGTGAGGAGATCTCTTGATCGGGTCGGTGCAAGTATTTTCTCATTACCCTTATTCTTAGGTTTTGATCGGTGTTGAGGGTTTTTTGTGGCAAGTAGTTGGCGCTTGCGTACTGTCGAGTCTTTGATCGAGTTGAAAAAGATTTTGACTTACATGCATGACAATACAAATATGTGTTATTTACATCCTATTTGAGAATGAACTAGCATAATTTCAAAGACATTGCATATTTCTTGGAGTTTAAATTCCCGAACGAAGCTAATTAATTTTTTTTCCCAAAGCTATACGACACACATAAGAGCGAGTGTCACACCACACGCGTACAACATTCTCTCCCAAGCTTTCAGAGTCCAGATCCGCCTCCGTCCGCGCGTGCCGCCCTCTCCGGCGTCCGGCGACGTGAGAGGGTCATCCCCTGCTCCGTGCGATCCTAGAAGTCCATAAGGTGAGAAGCTCACGGTCGTCGAGGGCAAGGTCTACATTCTCAGATTTGGTTATGCTCTGAAATACTTTTGTCGCGGTGGTTCGTCGGACTCGGGCTGCGACGGCGTTTCTTATCCGCGGGCGATTCCTGATTAAAGACGGTGGGACGCTTGCTCCGTAAGTCGCCGTCAAACTCTTCGGAGGTTTCTTAGATCCGAGTCTTCGCGACAGAAGTTGGGTGTTTCGGGTCCAAATCCGAGCTGCGGCGGCTGACGAGGCGGCGTGTGACGTCCACGGTGGCTTCGCTTTCGTTATCCTCCGGCGTCTAGGTCTTCGTTCGTGGCGGTGTGGCAGTGAGTTTCTCGGGTTGTGTGTCTAGCGAATCCGCCTGCGTGCGTGTTCTCTAGATGGCCGGAGTCGATGTTTCGCTTCATCCGTGAGGCGAGTCGGTCTTCCTCCGGTTGTGTCGGACTTCAACTTCGATGAGGATTAGATGCATCCCTGTTGGTCTCTTGCCGGGTTACTGCCGAGCTTCCAATAAGCGGTTAAGCTGTCTGCTCGGTTTAGCTAGCCGGATAGATTCTGCTGAACCTTATGCAATTAATACGGTGATTCGTATGTTGAGATTTGACTTGGTTTGGCTTGTTACCTATGAAGCTTGTGGATGGTTGGTGTTTCGGTTTAGGCGTCTCGGGTTTAGTACAGTCTCGTTTTTATAGTTTAGGAGGAGGTAGTAAGGCTCCGGAGTGGTGATGCGTGGTTTCTTTTCTAGCCGACAACGGGGAGTGTTTTGTTCTTGGTAGATCGAACAGCCGCTATTAAGCTCCGTGAGTTAGTGAAATCCCAGAATGGAATCGGATCTAGGTGTGTATGTGAGCGTCGATCCGATGGTGTGGAGGACAGTCGATGATCAGGTCTCTTTGCTATCGTTGAGGAATGACTCTTTCTCTGGGTTGCCGGATGAATCAGCTTCCTAAACAGTTTTTGCGTGTTCTGTCTTCTGGAGGTCATCCTTTTCTGGTTGCGAGCTTAGCCATGTGGGTTTCAGGGTACCAGTCGTCTTATCACTATTTTGACTCCAATGCTACCAAGCAGAGGTATCAGAATAGTGAATGTTTTTGCTTCCATGTTTTAAAACTTTTTTGCCATGGGACCAAAATTTTAGGTGTCACAACTTGTTTAGAATTGTAATGCTGGAACATTCATTATTATTAATGATATTTACCATTTCGCAAAAAATTCCCGAACGAAGTCTCTAGCGAAAGAAGCTTGTGCTCGGGAGGTGCTAAGTTAAACCTTCCCAATTGAGGAAGTTTCACAAAGAAATCTTTCAATATGTAAAACATGGAGTAAACCAAATGGGCAGCCAACCAAACTAAACAGTCTGCTGTACAAATTTTTGAACTGAAATTGAGAGAGTTTTTTTGTAACTTTTTATTCGGTGATTGTGTTAACCGAGTTCGTCACAAAGGTCTAGATGCTCGTCTTGTCAGGTTAGAATGAACAATTGTTAGGTGAAATCTATGGGTCAAGGTTTATGTTTACTAAGAAGCAGACTTAGGTCGTCAGAAGAACATGATGGTGCAAGGTCGTCAAGAGACGAGCTTGCTTACAATTCGAGATGTGCTTAATTTCTAGAGAGAGAAAGTAATGAAGTGCAAAAATTCCAAAAAGTTACATTAATGAACAGTAGAGTTGTCTATTTATAGTAAATACAGTCATCCTCTTGTACGGGCCGTTGACTCCTTGTCGAGCTCGTGACGAATGAGCCGTAAGCCGAGCTGAGCAAAGGTCGCGAGCTAAGCCGAGCTGAAAAGTTCAGTGTGAGCCGAGCCAAGCCGAACGCGGCAAGTGTAAATTGATCCGAGCATGCTTTGTGTGAGCTGTTTTTGTTCATGGGCACATTTTGTTAGAGCCGATTAAAGTCCAGAGAGAAGGTATGGGCCGGACTAAGTAGATGGGTGCTAAACACAGGTATGACACTAAGCCCCCTCCCCCAATTTGTTGATCTTTAGTTTTGCTGAAATCGGCGGATTGCCTTAGTTTTAGTTAGGTTGATACCTGATCGGTGGTTCTTTGGTCGGTTTTACTTGGGCATGCTCGTTTTCTGATTGTTGTTTCGATCCTTGGAAAGGTGAACATGCTTCTAGGAGAAAACACCAGAAGTCGAAGAGCCGCCTAGGTGTAATGATGAAATGCCTATAAACCGCCATAAGCTGAAGAGTCGTCTAGGTTTAATGATGGCACCTTCCTCGAAAAACTCATGCGCCATAATAAATACTTCTTTCAGTGCTCTCTGTTCTTCATTTCTCTCCTTCCGCAGGTGCTTGGTTATCCCTTCTCCCTAGAATTCTGCTTTCTCTATCTAGATTCTTGTTTGTTGTATATTTTCGCAATGAGGGTTGATTCGAACTCCCATTCAACTTCTGAGCATGATGATCGATACTCGGTGAGGCTACCGAAGGGGAACTCGGCTCAGTCTAGTTCGTTTGTCGGACAGACTGACTCCTTGGGGAGGTCTGTTCAGCGAACATAAGTAATTGGTTGGTCCTCAAGTGCGCAAGGCGAAGTTTCTGGTTTTTGGTGAGGTCGGGGATGCATACGGGGGATATTGACCGAGCTTTCTCTTCGGCGAATCCTAGTCGTCTTCCGAGCATCCAGATTCCTTCTCTCGTAAATGTCGATTCGGATTATGAGGACGGTATGGTTTCACAGGCGCTTGTCCTTGTGAAGAGTGAGATCTATGACCACGACAATGCCTTGCTCGCCTCTCTTCCCCCGGTTCGGTCAAGGTACGGGAAGTCTGCTCGGAGGAAGAAAAGGGCACAGAAAATCCTGGCTAAGTTAAAGAAACCGACGAAGCCCTAGGATCCTCGGGTTGTTCTTAAGACGACGTGCGATGAAGATGACTTGAAGTTGATTGTGAGCAACAGTGCTCGGGCTAGCGCTACCAGGCTTGAAATTCGTCTACCCGAAGAGGACGAAAGGCCTTGGTATTGTCCGGAGGGCTGGATATACCTATACGATTTATGGTTCAAGGATAGTCAACTGAGGTTTCCCCTGCCGAGGTTGCTCGTCGCCTATTGTGAAAAAGGAGGATAGCAATATCCAACCTTTGACCTGCAGCGATTCACAACATGGTCGGGGCTATGGTCCTGGCTACGGGGTGCAACGTCGAAATGAGCCTTCGATTTTTTGAATAGATTTTGACGATATCAGTGAATAGTGGTACTACGGGGACTCGTTATGTTAACATGAGACCCTGATATGGTCTCAAGCTCGTTATTGAGAAGCCATCAAAAACGGATGCCTAACAGAATCAATACTCTTATATGCGAGTTAATAAGGAATCGGTTCCCAACCCGGAGAGGCATTATATGACGAGTCGGAATCATTATCATGGAAGTACTCGTTACATTCTTTTGCTTGTTCTTTTTTATTGACTAACTCATACTCGTTTTTTAATCTTGCAAATCATCATCCTATTTCTGTTCCACCTCCGCAAGGATTTTACGAGGACCTTAAAAAGCTTGTCGCATTCGGGATTCAGAAGTGGCCTGATATCCACGCCAAGCGAGTGAGGAGATCTCTTGATCGGGTCGATGCAAGTATTTTCTCATTACCCTTATTCTTAGGTTTTGATCGGTCTTGAGGGTTTTTTGTGGCAAGTAGTTGGCGCTTGCGTACTGTCGAGTCTTTGATCGAGTTGAAAAAGATTTTGACTTACATGCATGACAATACAAATATGTGTTATTTGCATCCTATTTGAGAATGAACTAGCATAATTTCAAAGACATTGCATATTTCTTGGAGTTTAAATTCCCGAACGAACCTAATTAATTTTTTTTTCCAAAGCTATACGACACACTTAAGAGCGCGTGTCACACCACACGTGTACAACATTCTCTCCCAAGCTTTCAGAGTCCAGATCCGCCTCCGTCCGCGCGTGCCGCCCTCTCCGGCGTCCGGCTTCCTCCGGCGACGTGAGAGGGCCATCCCTTGCTCCGTGCGATCCTAGAAGTCCATAAGGTGAGAAGCTCACGGTCGTCGAGGGCAAGGTCTACATTCTCAGATTTGGTTATGCTCGGAAATACTTTTATCGCGGTGGTTCGTCGGACTCGGGCTGCGACGGCGTTTCTTCTCCGCGGGCGATTCCTGCTTAAAGACGGTGGGACGCTTGCTCCCTAAGTCGCCGTCAAACTCTTCGGAGGTTTCTTAGATCCGATTCTTCGCGACAGAAGTTGGGTGTTTCGGGTCCAAATTCGAGCTGCTGCGGCTGACTAGGCGGCGTGTGACGTCCACGGTGGCTTCGCTTTCGTTATCCGCCGGCGTCTAGGTCTTCGTTCGTTGCGGTGTGGCAGTGAGTTTCTCGGGTTGTGTTTCTAGCGAATCCGCCTACGTGCGTGTTCTCTAGATGGCCGGAGTCGATGTTTCGCTTCATCCGTGAGGCGAGTCGGTCCTCCTCCGGTTGTGTCTGACTTCAACTTTGATGAGAATTAGATGCATCCCCGTTGGTCTCTTGCCGGGTTACTGCCGCGCTTCCAATAAGCGGTTAAGCTGTCTGCTCGGTTTAGCTAGTCAGATAAATTCTGTTGAACCTTATGCTATTAATACGGTGATTGTATGTTGAGGTTTGACTTGGTTTGGCTTGTTACCTATGAAGCTTGTGGATGTCTGTTGTTTCGGTTTAGGCGTCTCGAGTTTAGTACGGTCTCGTTTTTAAGGTTTAGGAGGAGGTAGTAAGGCTCCGGAGTGGTGATGCGTGGTCTCTTTTCTAGCCGACAACGGGGATTGTTTTGTTCTTGGTAGATCGAACAACCGCTATTAAGCTCCGTGAGTTTGTGAAATCCCTGGATGGAATCGGATCTAGGTGTGTATGTGAGCGTCGATCCGATGATGTGGAGGACATTCGATGATCGGGCCTCTCTGCCATCGTTGAGGAATGACTCTTTCTCCGGGTTGCCGGATGAATCAGCTTCCTAAACGGTTTTTGCGTGTTCTTTCTTCTCGAGGTCATCCTTTTCTGGTTGCGAGCTTAGCCATGTGGGTTTCAGGGTACCAGTCGTCTTATCCCTATTTTGACTCCAATGCTACCAAGCAGAAGTATCAGAATAGTGAATGTTTTTGCTTCCATTTTTTTTTTTAACTTTTTTGCCATGGGACCAAAATTTTAGGTGTTACAACTTGTTTCAAATTGTAATGCTGGAACATTCATTATTATTAATGATATTTACCATTTCGGAAAAAATTCCCGAACGAAATCTCTAGCGAAAGAAGCTTGCGCTCGGGAGGTGCTAAGTTAAACCTTCCCAATTGAGGAAGTTTCACAAAGAAATCTTTCACTGTAAAACATGGATTAAACAAATGGGCAGCCAACCAAACTAAACAGTCTGCTGTACAAATTTTTGAACTGAAATTGAGAGAGTTGTTGTTTAAATTTTTATTCGGTGATTGTGTTAACCGAGTTCGTCACAAAGGTTTGGATGCTCGTCTTGTCCGGTTAGAATGAACGTGTTAGGTGAAATCTATGGGTCAAGGTTTATCTTTATTAAGAAGCAGACTTAGGTCGTCATAAGAACATGATGGTGCAAGGTCGTCAAGAGACGAGCTTGCTTACAATTCGAAATGTGCTTAATTTCTAGAAAGAAAGTAATGAAGTGCACAAATTCCAAAAAGATACATTAATGAACAGTAGAGTTGTCTATTTATAGTAAATACGGTTGTCCTCTTGTTGAGGCCGTTGACTCCTTGCCGAGTTCGTGACGAATGTGCCGCACTTAAGGTGAAAATTGGGCCAAGACGACCATGTTTTTTTCTATTAGTTAAGCCGAGCTGAGAAAAAGTCGCGAGCTAAGCCGAGCTGAAAAAGTTTGTGTGATACAAGCCGAGCCGAACGCGAAAAGTGTGAATTGATCCGAGCATGCTTTGTGTGTTTTTGTTCATGGTCCGTTTTTGTTTGTTGGGCCGATTAAAGTTCAGAGAGCAGGTATGGGCCGGACTAAGTAGATGGGTGTTAAACCCATGTATAACAGTAAGCCCTTCCCAATTTGTCGATCTTTAGTTTTGCTGAAATCGGCGGATTGCCATTGTTTTAGTTGGGTTGATACCTGTTCGGTGGTTCTTTGGTTGGTTCTACTTGGGGATGCTCATTTTCTGATTGTTGTTTCGATCCTTGGGAAGGTGAACATGCTTCTAGGAGAAAACACCAGAAGTTGAAGGGCCGCCTAGGTGTAATGATGAAATGCCTATAAACCGCCAGAAGCTGAAGAGTCGTCTAGGTTTAATGATGGCGCCTTCCTCAGAAACTCATGCGCCATAATAAATACTTCTCTCGTTGCTCTCCATTCTTCATATCTCTCCTTCCGCAGGTGCTTGGCTATCCTTTCTCTCTAGAATTTCTGCTTTCTCTATCTAGATTCTTGTTTGTTGTATATTTTCGCAATGAGGATTGATTCAAACTCCCGTTCAACTTACGAGCAGGATGATCGATACTCGGTGAGGCTATCGAAGGGGAACTCGGCTCAGTCTACTTCGTCTGTCGGACTGACTGACTCCTTGGTGAGGTCTGTTCAGCGAACAAAAGTAATTGGTTGGTCCCCGAGTGCGCAAGGCGAAGATTATGGTTTTTTGGTGAAGTCGGGGATGCATACGGGGGATATTGACCGAGCTTGCTCTTCGGCCAATCCTGGACGTCTTCCGAGCATCCAGATTCCTTCTCTCGTAGATGTCGATTCATATTATGAGGACGGTATGGTTTCGCAGGCGCTGGTACTTGTGAAGAGTGAGATCTACGACCACGACAATGCCTTGCTCGCCTCTCTTCCCACGGTTTTGTCAACGTCCGGGAAGTCTGCTCGGAGGAAGAAAAGGGCACAGAAAATCCTGGCTAAGTTAAAGAAACCGACGAAGCCCCAGGCTCATCGGGTTGTTCTTAAGACGACGTGCGACGAGGATGACTTGAAGTTGATTGTGAGCATCTGTGCTCAGGCTAGCGCTACCAAGCTCGAAATTCGTCTACCCGAAGAGGACGAAAGGCCTTGGTATTGCCCGGAGGGCTGGATATGCCTATACGATATATGGTTCAAGGATAGTCACATGAGGTTTCCGCAACTTTGTCCTGTAGCGATTCACAACATGGTCGGGGCTATGGTCCTGGCTGCGGGGTGCAACGTCGAAATGAGCCTTCGATTTTTTGAAGAGATTTTGACGATATCAGTGAATAGTGGTACTACGGGGACTCGTTATGTTAACATGAGACCCCGATATGGTCTCAAGCTCGTTATCGAGAAGCCATCAAAAACGGATGCCTAGCAGGATCAGTACTTCTATGTGCGAGTTAATAAGGCATCGGTTCCTGACCCGGAGAAGCAGTATATGACGAGTTGGAATCATTATCATGGTAGTACTTGTTACATGCTTTTGCTCGTTCCTTTTTATTTTCTCATTACCCTTTTTCGTAGGTTTTGATCGGTGCTCAGGGTTTTTTTTGGCAAGTAGTTGGCGCTTGCGTACGGTCGAGTCTTTGATCGAGTTGAAAAAGCTTTTGACTTACATGAATGACAATACAAATATGTGTTATTTACATCCTATTTGAGAATGAACTAGCATAATTTCAAAGACATTACATAACAATCCAATTAAAAGAACATTCATAGTTTATATCAATTTTTGGGTGGTTTGTTGTTGTACAAGCAACTTCAAAGGTCTCTGAATTAGCTTAAATTCTTACTTTTAATCCTGAAGCATTAATCACAGTAGGATATAGACTCATAAACACTAATTTGATTGTTTGATCGCCTTTTTTTTATAAGAGAAAACAGTTTCATGGAACCAAAAAAGAAACGACAACACCATAAATGTTGTCTCAGTCAAAACAATATATAAGAAAAGAACATATATTTAATTATATGTAGTAAGGAAACAAATTATGCCTTTATTCATTGTTTTACATTTAATTTACATATGGAGTCTCAACTCCTACAAACTTGGAAGCAGAAAGCAGAAAAAAAGGAAATGTGGGTGTGCCCTAAACGATAGGAGCATAAATCCACAATATTATTGGCAAAGACTGAAATAAAAGCGAAAAGGAGACTTAGTCAAATGACATGTCTTGCTGGTTCTCAGTGTTAGGCTTCTTTAACTTCATCCTCTTCTTCTGCATTCGCACCTCCGGTGACTTTGATACCTCCAGCCGGGAGGTGTCTTGCAACAATGGATTTATAATAAATTGGACTTCCATCTGGCTGATAGATCCCTAAAAATTTAGCATCGCATGATATATGCATTTCATTTGGAAACATGCTTATACGAAAACTTTTAGGAGTTTCCAGACGGACTGCGGAATCAGGAACACCATTCGTCTTCCCTAGAGGATCATTAAGCTTGATATTGGGAAGGACATACTTCAGCAGATATGCTTGATCCTCTTCTTGAGCTTTATAAATCTTCGAGTACCCATTCGTAGTAAGAGGACAATTGATTGCTTGAGACTCATCATTGTCAATATCGAACGACTTAGGACCAATGTCTAAGTGTACACTCTTACCAGAAACATTGTAAACACTCTCTAGAAGTGGACCCATCTGTAGTATAGAAATATTTCAAATATAGTTTGATCAAGATCTTTTATTTTTGTGGTGAGATATAATGAGGGAAACCTTCTTCTTATATAGATTCGTGTTATGTATAGGAGTGATGTAACATATCTTTACATCATCAATATGTTTATATTAGTTTTACGTAAACCTATCGCTTCGCTCTAGAAAGGGGCAATCTAATCTCGTTTTATATATTAATTTGCATACGCATGCTCAGCACATCTGTTCATCTATATACATATGGAAATCAAATAGAAATAGCTCAAAGGAATAAAGCCTCCCAAAGTCTTATTTTAACACTACTTCCTACCAGTATCACAATATTCTTTTTTTTTAAATACATGACTCTCGCCGAATAAAACCTCCCAAAGTCTTATTTTATCATTACTTCCTAACAATCATGTTTTAGCAACAATTCGGGAAAACGGCCAATTCGTGCCTCAACAATGATTACCGATACCAATTCATATATTCACAATTTTGGTGTGCTAATTCAGACCTACACTCAAAAATATTTTAATTTTCATACCTAAACAATTGTTTTATGACTAAAACATGCATTTACCAAAAATCCGTTAGTCAACTCCGTTAAAATTTTAACAGTTAATGAGTCAGCTGCCACATAATATACGATGTTGTTTTGAGATTCATAGGTGCACATTTTTAGTGTACTAATTCATATATACACTCATAAATATTTGAATTTCTATACCCAAATTTTTTTTTAAATGGTCGAAATGTGCATTGACCATATATAAAAACTATGTTAAACATTAACGGTTGATGAGTTAGTTGCAATGACAATTTTTTATTCATTTTTACTTCATTATAAATTAACAACAAATATTAATTTTCTGAAAATTAAAGAATTTGTTGCAATAATATCAAAATAACATATTTTATGTTACTTCATATTATGTTAATTCATGTTACAACAGTTTTACAACGATTCTTCGAAAATTCGTCGTAAATTAATAATTTTATTATTTTAAACTAACAGTAAAATAACAAAGATTCGTTGTAAATCTATCATAAACTCAATGCTAAAATAAAAATATAAAATCTCACATTAAAAGTTTAACAAAATCAATTAAAGTATATAAACTAAAAAATCATAACAATTAACAAGTTAACGAGAGTCAACATTGTCACCTGAGTCACCCATCGCTTTATTTGAACTACCGCCACCATCAAAGCCACCACCCCTATCCGAGCCACCGACCCTGTTGGAGCCCCCACCCAAACCACCACCAAATTAACTACTAATTTATTTATATTAATTTAGTTATATTTGAAAACCTTGTTAATTCGTTGTTTTATTTTCAAAATCATTATTATTTCATTGTTAGTTATTTAGTTAACGACGAATCAACAAAAAATGTACGTTAAATAGAGTTTTACGGCGAGTAGCTATTTTTTTATTATAAATCCATCATAAATTCATCATAAATATGTTTAATATCGGTTTCATTTGTTGTTATAAACATGTTTTCTTATAGTGCATGTTTGGACCATAACAAATTTGTTTGGGTATGAAAATTCAAATATTTGTGAGTGTTGGTCTAAATTAGCACATCAAAATTGTAAATATATGAATCTCAAAAGGACATAGTATATTACGTGGCAGCTAACTCATCAATCATTAAAATTTTAACGAAGTTGACTCACAAATAATTTGGTCAATACATGTTTTAGCCATAAAACAATTGTTTAGGTAGGAAAATTCAAATATTCTTGAGTGTATGTCTGAATTAGCAACCAAAATTGTGCAAGTATGAATCGGTACCAGTAATCATTGTTGAAGC
Organism: Orychophragmus violaceus; assembly: GCA_030180135.1. Taxonomy (NCBI): domain Eukaryota; kingdom Viridiplantae; phylum Streptophyta; class Magnoliopsida; order Brassicales; family Brassicaceae; genus Orychophragmus; species Orychophragmus violaceus. The sequence goes on along the minus strand of CM058235.1, from coordinate 16,950,064 downwards.
ACGAATTAATCATTTTCCCGCAACAATTCCCCCAAAAGTCGATCAAAATTTTCGCTTTGCTTCGGACAGGGGCAAGCTAATCTCATGATATAATATTTGCCTACCTTTACAAATTTAAATGCTCAGCACATCTGTACATCTATATACATATGGAAATCAATTAGAAATAGCTCAAAGGAATAAAGCCTCCTAAAGTCTAATTTTAACACTACTTCCTACCACTATCAGAATATTATTATTTTTTAAAAAAAAAATACATGACTCTCGCCGAATAAAACCTCCCAAAGTCTTCTTTTATCATTACTTCCTAACAGGGAAATCAGCCTATTCCTATCTCAACATATCTCCACGGTCCTAATCAGTACATAAACTCTCTACCTGTGCAAAATCATGCCTCAACTCAACTTTTTTTTTTAAATTACATACCTCTATTTCGAAAATTAAGTCAATTCATTCATTGACCGTATGTCCGTTAGTCAAACGTTAATAAATAGTGACGTGGCAGTTACGGAATATTATGTGTTAATCCAGTCATACACGATTATAGTGAAACGACATCGTTTAAAAAAAATTCTAAATAAAAAATAGAAAACGACGTCGTGTTTGTTAGTACTGTTGTTAATATTTAACATATAAACCGGAATAAAACCGGTTTTTGTTTCTCGAATTTCTTGGTTACCATTCCCATCTCTCTCTCAATCAGACACGAAATAAAAATCGAAAACGATGCAGAAATCGATTGTGGCGACGGCGAAGAGATTGCTTCATCTGAATCTTCTAGGAAAAGGTAAACCTAGAACTGCTCTTCCTTCCTTTAGCCATTGATGTTTCTGCTGATGCTGGGTACATGCTTTCTCTAGCGTGATTAATTTCCAAGAGAAATTGAGCAGAATTTTTTTTTCTTTTCTAAACGACGTTGTTTCACTATTACCATGCGTGACTTGACTAACACGTAATACTTCATAACTGCCATGTCATGTTTTTTTGTTAACGTTTGACTAACAGACACACGGTCAATGAATGAATTGACCTAATTTTTGTAATAGAGGTATGTAATTTAAAATAAAGTTGAGCTGAGGTATGATTTTGCAAAGGTAGAAAGTTTATGTATTGATTGGGACCGTGGAGATATGTTGAGGTAGGAATACGCCGGTTTCCCCTTCCTAACAATGATGTTTTAGCAACAATTCTCCCAAAAGTCTATAAATTTTTTCTCTTTGCTTCGGACAGGGACAAGCTAATCTCATGATATAATATTTGCCTACCTTTACAAATTTAAATGTTCAATTCGAGGAAATTGAACCGACGGATTTCTCCGGACGAAATTCCTTCGGGAACCATCCTTTCCGACGGTTTGGTCCGTCGGTAAACACATGTTTTCTTGTAGAGTTTGGTACCAAACTTATTTTCAACAATTGCAATTGTTTCAGTCGTTCTAGCAACTCCTTTACCAGAAACTAAAGGAAAATAAACATGAACGTACATCTTGAACATAACCGGCCGAACTCCGAAGATTCCAAGTAATAGTACGAACATGAACACAGAAATCATAGACATGTGTTGACACCATGCAAATCAGATATAAATAAATAAAACTATTATTAAACCACTAAGAATAAAGAATTGAGCTATAATAGAAAAAGATGGATGAAGAGGTAAACAACGATATATAACTAAAGGGATTCGAGTTTTAGAGAACATCCAGTGGTGATTAGGAATATCTAAAATAGTAAAGACATCCACTTTGGACATCTGAATCCTGACATGCTAAATCGATATCTTTTGGATTGGCTATAATCATATAGTGGACTAGAATAATACCATAGGCATAATATGGGACGAGCATATAATTACTACAAAGACACCGGCGAAGCTTTTTGATGCTTCACGTTGATATAGATATGCTATTATGGACTATGTCATACCTCCGGGAAAGACATTCCATGAGGATTCAAGTGGATATAGATTTTTAAAATTTAGTCGATATGTTAGAGGATTTCTTGGACTAACCAACTTTCTCGGTGGAACCGTTTGCTTTTAGATTGGGTTTCGAAGATTTTAGGATAATGCATATTTCTTGGAGTTTAAACTCCCGAACGAAATCTCTAGCGAAAGAAGCTTCTGCTCGGGAGGTGCTAAGTTAAACCTTCCCAATTGAGGAAGTTTCACAAAGAAATCTTTCAATCTGTAAAACATGGATTAAACAAATGGGCAGCCAACCAAACTAAATAGTCTGCCGTACAAATTTTTGAACTGAAATTGAGAGAGTTTTTTTTGTAACTTTTTATTCAGTGATTGTGATAATCGATTTCGTCACAAAGGTCTGGATACTCGTCTTGTCAGGTTAGAATGAACGTGTTAGGTGAAATATATGGGTTAAGGTTTATCTTTATTAAGAAGCAGACTTAGGTCTTCAGAAGAACATGGTGGGGCAAGGTCGTCAAGAGACAAGCTTGCTTACAATTCGAGATGTGCTTAATTTCTGGAGAGAGAAAGTACTGAAGTGCACAAATTCCAAAAAGTTACATTAATGAATAGTAGAGTTTTCTATTTATAGTAAATACAGTCGTCCTCTTGTACGGGCCGTTGACTCCTTGTCGAGCTCGTGACGAATGAGCCGTATTAGTTAAGCCGAGCTGAGCAAAGGTCGCGAGCTAAGCCGAGCTGAAAAATTAAGTGTGAGCCGAGCCGAGCCGAAAGCGGCAAGTGTGATTTGATCCGAGCATGCTTTGTGTGATCTGTTTTTGTTCATGGGCCCATTTTGTTTGTTGGGCCGATTAAAGTCCAGAGAGCAGGTATGGGACGGACTAATTAGATGGGTGCTAAAACCATGTATAACACTAAGCCCCCTCCCCTAATTTGTCGATCTTTAGTTTTGCTGAAATCAGCGGATTGCCTTAGTTTTAGTTGGGTTGATACCTGATCGGTGGTTCTTTGGTCGGTTCTACTTGGGCATGCTCGTTTTCTGGTTGTTGTTTTGATCCTTGGAAAGGTGAACATGCTTATAGGAGAAAACACAAGAAGTCGAATGGCCGCCTAGGTGTAATGATGAAATGCCTATAAACCACCAGAAGCTGAAGAGTCGTCTAGGTTTAATGATGGCGTCTTCCTCGAAAAACTCATGCGTCCCCGAGTGCGCAAGGCGAAGTTTCTGGTTTTTTGGTGAGGTCGGGGATGCATATGGGGGATATTGACCGAGCTTTCTCTTCGGCGAATCCTGGTCGTCTTCCAAGCATCCAGATTCCTTCTCTCGTATATGTTGATTCGAATTAGGAGGACGAGATGGTTTCGCAGGGGCTGGTCCTTGTGAAAAGTGAGATCTACGACCACGATAATGCCTTGCTCGCCTCTCTTCCCTCGGTTCTGTGAAGGTCCGAGAAGTCTGCTCGGAGGAAGAGAAGGGCATAGAAAATCCTGGCTAAGTTAAAGAAACCGACGAAGCCCCATGCTCTTCGGGTTGTTCTTAAGACGACATGCGATGAGGATGACTTGAAGTTGATTGTGAGCAATTTTTCTCGCGCTAGCGCTACCAGGCTCGAACTTTGTCTACCCGAAGAGGACGAAAGGCCTTGGTATTGTCCGGAGGGCTGGATATGCCTATACGATTTATGGTTCAAGGATATTCACCTGAGGTTTCCCCTGCCAATATGGTCTCAAGCTCGTTATCGAGAAGCCATCAAAAACGGATGCCTAACAGGATCGGTACTTTTATGTGCGAGTTAATAAGGCATCGGTTCCCGACCCAGAGAGGCAGTACATGACGAGTCAGAATCATTATCATGGTAGTACTGGTTGCTCGTTCCTTTATATTGACTAACTCATACTCGTTTTTTAATCTTGCAGTCATCATCCAATTTCGGTTCCACCTCAGCAAGGATTTTACGAGGACCTTAAAAAGCTTGTCGCATTCGGGATTCAGAAGTGGCCTGATATCCATGCCGAGCAAGTGAGGAGATCTCTTGATCGGGTTGACGCAAGTATTTTCTCATTACCCTTCTTCTTAGGTTTTGCTCGGTGCTGAGGGTTTTTTTGTGGCAAGTAGTTAGCGCTTGCGTACTATCGAGTCTTTGATCTAGTTGAAAAATATTTTGACTTACATGCATGACAATACAAATATGTGTTATTTACATCCTATTGAGAATGAACTAGCATAATTTCAAAGACATTGCACAATGAAACCGGCGAAGCTTTTCAATGCTTCACGTTGAGATAGTTATGCTATTATGGACTATGTCATGCCTCCGTGAATGACATGTCATGAGGATTCAAGTGGATATAGATTTTTAAAATTTAGTCTATATGTTAAAAGATTTCTTGGACTAACCAACTTTCTCGGTGGAACCGTTTGCGTTTAGATTGGTTTCGAAGATTTTAGCATTATGCATATTTCTTGGAGTTTAAATTCCCGAACAAAGCTAATTAATTTGTTTCCCAAAGCTATACGACACACATAAGAGCGCGTGTCACACCACGCGCGTACAACATTCTCTCTCAAGCCTTTAGAGTCCAGATCCGCCTCCGTCCGCGCGTGCCACCCTCTCTGGCGTCCGGCTTCCTCCGGCGACGTGAGAGGGTCATTCCCTGCTCCGTGCGCTTCTAGAAGTCCATAAGGTGAGAAGCTCACGGTCGTCGACGGAAAGGTCTAATTTCTCGGATTTGGTTATGCTCGGAAATACTTTTGTCACGGTGGTTCGTCGGACTCGGGCTGCGACGGCATTTCTTCTCCGCGTGCGATTCCTGATTGAGGGCGGTGGGACACTTTCTCCGGAAGGCGCCGTCAAACTCTTCGGAGGGTTCTCAGATCCGAGTCTTCGCGGCGGAAGTTGGGTGTTTCGGGTCCAAATTGGAGCTACGGCGGCAAACGAGGTGGCGTGTGACGTCAACGGTGGCTTCGCTTTCGTCATCCGCCGGCGTCTAGGTCTTCGTTCGTGGCGGTGTGGCAGTGAGTTTCTCGGGTTGTGTGTCTAGCGAATCCGCCTGCGTGCGTGTTCTCTATATGGCCGGAGTCGATGTTTCGCTTCATCCATGAGGCGAGTCGGTCCTCCTCCGCTTGTGTCGGACTTCAACTTCGATGAGGATTAGATGCATCCCTGTTGGTCTCTTGCCGGGTTACTTCCGAGCTTCCAATAAGCGGTTAAGTTGTCTGCTCGGTTTAGTTAGTCGGATAGATTCTGCTGAACCTTATGCAATTAATACGGTGATTCGTATGTTAAGATTTGACTTGGTTTGGCTTGTTACCTATGAAGCTTGTGGATGGTTGGTGTTTCGGTTTAGTCGTCTCGGGTTTAGTACGGTCTCGTTTTTATGGTTTAGGAGGAGGTAGTAAGGCTCCGGAGTGGTGATGCGTGGTCTCTTTTCTAGCCGACAACGGGGAGTGTTTTGTTCTTGGTAGATCGAACAGCCGCTATTAAGCTCCGTGAGTTAGTGAAATCCCAGGATGGAATCGGATCTAGGTGTGTATGTGAGCGTCGATCCGATGATGTGGAGGACAGTCGATGATCGGGTCTCTTTGCTATCGTTGAGGAATGACTCTTTCTCTGGGTTGCCGGATGAATCAGCTTCCTAAACAGTTTTTGCGTGTTCTGTCTTCTCGAGGTCATCCTTTTCTGGTTGCGAGCTTAGCCATGTGGGTTTCAGGGTACTAGTCGTATTATCACTATTTTGACTCCAATGCTACCAAGCAGAGGTATCAGAATAGTGAATGTTTTTGCTTCCATGTTTTAAAACTTTTTTGCCATGGGACCAAAATTTTAGGTGTCACAACTTGTTTAGAATTGTAATGCTGGAACATTCATTATTATTAATGATATTTACCATTTCGCAAAAAATTCCCGAACGAAGTCTCTAGCGAAAGAAGCTTGTGCTCGGGAGGTGCTAAGTTAAACCTTCCCAATTGAGGAAGTTTCACAAAGAAATCTTTCAATATGTAAAACATGGAGTAAACCAAATGGGCAGCCAACCAAACTAAACAGTCTGCTGTACAAATTTTTGAACTGAAATTGAGAGAGTTTTTTTGTAACTTTTTATTCGGTGATTGTGTTAACCGAGTTCGTCACAAAGGTCTAGATGCTCGTCTTGTCAGGTTAGAATGAACTTGTTAGGTGAAATCTATGGGTCAAGGTTTATGTTTACTAAGAAGCAGACTTAGGTCGTCAGAAGAACATGATGGTGCAAGGTCGTCAAGAGACGAGCTTGCTTACAATTCGAGATGTGCTTAATTTCTAGAGAGAGAAAGTAATGAAGTGCAAAAATTCCAAAAAGTTACATTAATGAACAGTAGAGTTGTCTATTTATAGTAAATACAGTCATCCTCTTGTACGGGCCGTTGACTCCTTGTCGAGCTCGTGACGAATGAGCCGTAAGCCGAGCTGAGCAAAGGTCGCGAGCTAAGCCGAGCTGAAAAGTTCAGTGTGAGCCGAGCCAAGCCGAACGCGGCAAGTGTAAATTGATCCGAGCATGCTTTGTGTGAGCTGTTTTTGTTCATGGGCACATTTTGTTAGAGCCGATTAAAGTCCAGAGAGAAGGTATGGGCCGGACTAAGTAGATGGGTGCTAAACACAGGTATGACACTAAGCCCCCTCCCCCAATTTGTTGATCTTTAGTTTTGCTGAAATCGGCGGATTGCCTTAGTTTTAGTTAGGTTGATACCTGATCGGTGGTTCTTTGGTCGGTTTTACTTGGGCATGCTCGTTTTCTGATTGTTGTTTCGATCCTTGGAAAGGTGAACATGCTTCTAGGAGAAAACACCAGAAGTCGAAGAGCCGCCTAGGTGTAATGATGAAATGCCTATAAACCGCCATAAGCTGAAGAGTCGTCTAGGTTTAATGATGGCCCCTTCCTCGAAAAACTCATGCGCCATAATAAATACTTCTTTCAGTGCTCTCTGTTCTTCATTTCTCTCCTTCCGCAGGTGCTTGGTTATCCCTTCTCCCTAGAATTCTGCTTTCTCTATCTAGATTCTTGTTTGTTGTATATTTTCGCAATGAGGGTTGATTCGAACTCCCATTCAACTTCTGAGCATGATGATCGATACTCGGTGAGGCTACCGAAGGGGAACTCGGCTCAGTCTAGTTCGTTTGTCGGACAGACTGACTCCTTGGTGAGGTCTGTTCAGCGAACATAAGTAATTGGTTGGTCCTAAAGTGCGCAAGGCGAAGTTTCTGGTTTTTGGTGAGGTCGGGGATGCATACGGGGGATATTGACCGAGCTTTCTCTTCGGCGAATCCTAGTCGTCTTCCGAGCATCCAGATTCCTTCTCTCGTAAATGTCGATTCGGATTATGAGGACGGTATGGTTTCACAGGCGCTTGTCCTTGTGAAGAGTGAGATCTATGACCACGACAATGCCTTTCTCGCCTCTCTTCCCCCGGTTCGGTCAAGGTACGGGAAGTCTGCTCGGAGGAAGAAAAGGGCACAGAAAATCCTGGCTAAGTTAAAGAAACCGACGAAGCCCTAGGATCCTCGGGTTGTTCTTAAGACGACGTGCGATGAAGATGACTTGAAGTTGATTGTGAGCAACAGTGCTCGGGCTAGCGCTACCAGGCTTGAAATTCGTCTACCCGAAGAGGACGAAAGGCCTTGGTATTGTCCGGAGGGCTGGATATACCTATACGATTTATGGTTCAAGGATAGTCAACTGAGGTTTCCCCTGCCGAGGTTGCTCGTCGCCTATTGTGAAAAAGGAGGATAGCAATATCCAACCTTTGACCTGCAGCGATTCACAACATGGTCGGGGCTATGGTCCTGGCTACGGGGTGCAACGTCGAAATGAGCCTTCGATTTTTTGAATAGATTTTGACGATATCAGTGAATAGTGGTACTACGGGGACTCGTTATGTTAACATGAGACCCTGATATGGTCTCAAGCTCGTTATTGAGAAGCCATCAAAAACGGATGCCTAACAGAATCAATACTCTTATATGCGAGTTAATAAGGAATCGGTTCCCAACCCGGAGAGGCATTATATGACGAGTCGGAATCATTATCATGGTAGTACTCGTTACATTCTTTTGCTTGTTCTTTTTTATTGACTAACTCATACTCGTTTTTTAATCTTGCAAATCATCATCCTATTTCTGTTCCACCTCCGCAAGGATTTTACGAGGACCTTAAAAAGCTTGTCGCATTCGGGATTCAGAAGTGGCCTGATATCCACGCCAAGCGAGTGAGGAGATCTCTTGATCGGGTCGATGCAAGTATTTTCTCATTACCCTTATTCTTAGGTTTTGATCGGTCTTGAGGGTTTTTTGTGGCAAGTAGTTGGCGCTTGCGTACTGTCGAGTCTTTGATCGAGTTGAAAAAGATTTTGACTTACATGCATGACAATACAAGTATGTGTTATTTGCATCCTATTTGAGAATGAACTAGCATAATTTCAAAGACATTGCATATTTCTTGGAGTTTAAATTCCCGAACGAACCTAATTAATTTTTTTTTCCAAAGCTATACGACACACTTAAGAGCGCGTGTCACACCACACGTGTACAACATTCTCTCCCAAGCTTTCAGAGTCCAGATCCGCCTCCGTCCGCGCGTGCCGCCCTCTCCGGCGTCCGGCTTCCTCCGGCGACGTGAGAGGGCCATCCCTTGCTCCGTGCGATCCTAGAAGTCCATAAGGTGAGAAGCTCACGGTCGTCGAGGGCAAGGTCTACATTCTCAGATTTGGTTATGCTCGGAAATACTTTTGTCGCGGTGGTTCGTCGGACTCGGGCTGCGACGGCGTTTCTTCTCCGCGGGCGATTCCTGCTTAAAGACGGTGGGACGCTTGATCCGTAAGTCGCCGTCAAACTCTTCGGAGGTTTCTTAGATCCGAGTCTTCGCGATAGAAGTTGGGTGTTTCGGGTCCAAATTCGAGCTGCGGCGGCTGACGAGGCGGCGTGTAACGTCCACGGTGGCTTCGCTTTCGTTATCCGCTGGCGTCTAGGTCTTCGTTCGTGGCAGTGTGGCAGTGAGTTTCTCGGGTTGTGTGTCTAGCGAATCCGCCTGCGTGCGTGTTCTCTAGATGGCCGGAGTCGATGTTTCGCTTCATCCGTGAGGCGAGTCGGTCCTCCTCCGGTTGTGTCTGACTTCAACTTTGATGAGAATTAGATGCATCCCCGTTGGTCTCTTGCCGGGTTACTGCCGCGCTTCCAATAAGCGGTTAAGCTGTCTGCTCGGTTTAGCTAGTCAGATAGATTCTGTTGAACCTTATGCTATTAATACGGTGATTGTATGTTGAGGTTTGACTTGGTTTGGCTTGTTACCTATGAAGCTTGTGGATGTCTGTTGTTTCGGTTTAGGCGTCTCGAGTTTAGTACGGTCTCGTTTTTAAGGTTTAGGAGGAGGTAGTAAGGCTCCGGAGTGGTGATGCGTGGTCTCTTTTCTAGCCGACAACGGGGATTGTTTTGTTCTTGGTAGATCGAACAACCGCTATTAAGCTCCGTGAGTTTGTGAAATCCCTGGATGGAATCGGATCTAGGTGTGTATGTGAGCGTCGATCCGATGATGTGGAGGACAGTCGATGATCGGGCCTCTCTGCCATCGTTGAGGAATGACTCTTTCTCCGGGTTGCCGGATGAATCAGCTTCCCAAACGGTTTTTGCGTTTTCTGTCTTCTCGAGGTCATCCTTTTCTGGTTGCGAGCTTAGCCATGTGGGTTTCAGGGTACCAGTCGTCTTATCACTATTTTGACTTCAATGCTACCAAGCAGAAGTATCAGAATAGTGAATGTTTTTGCTTCCATGTTTATTAAACTTTTTTGCCATGGGACCAAAATTTTAGGTGTTACAACTTGTTCAAATTGTAATGCTGGAACATTCATTATTATTAATGATATTTACCATTTCGCAAAAAATTCCCGAACGAAATCTCTAGCGAAAGAAGCTTGTGCTCGTGAGGTGCTAAGTTAAACCTTCCCAATTGAGGAAGTTTCACAAAGAAATCTTTCAATCTGTAAAACATGGATTAAACAAATGGGCAGCCAACCAAACTAAACAGTCTGCTGTACAAATTTTTGATCTGAAATTGAGAGAGTTTTTTTGTAACTTTTTATTCGGTGATTGTGTTAACCGAGTTCGTCACAAAGGTTTGGATGCTCGTCTTGTCCTGTTAGAATGAACGTGTTAGGTGAAATCTATGGGTCAATGTTTATCTTTATTAAGAAGCAGACTTAGGTCGTCAGAAGAACATGATGGTGCAAGGTCGTCAAGAGACGAGCTTGCTTACAATTCGAGATGTGCTTAATTTCTAGAAAGAAAGTAATGAAGTGCACAAATTCCAAAAAGTTACATTAATGAATAGTAGAGTTGTCTACTTATAGTAAATACGGTCGTCCTCTTGTACGGGCCGTTGACTCCTTGCCGAGCTCGTGACGAATGAGCCGTATTAGTTAAGCCGAGCTGAGCAAAGGTCGCGAGCTAAGCCGAGCTGAAAAGTTCAGTGTGAGCCGAGCCGAACGCGGCAAGTGTGAATTGATCAGAGCATGCTTTGTGTGAGCTGTTTTTGTTCATGGGCCCATTTTGTTTGGTTGGCCGATTAAAGTCCAGAGATCAGGTATGTGCCGGACTAAGTAGATGGGTGCTAAACCCATGTCTAACACTAAGCCCCCTCCCCCAATTTTTGGATCTTTAGTTTTGCTGAAATCGGCGGATTGCCTTAGTTTTAGTTGGGTTGATACCTGATCGGTGGTTCTTTGGTCGGTTCTACTTGGGCATGCTCGTTTTCTGATTGTTGTTTCGATCCTTGGAAAGGTGAACATGCTTCTAGGAGAAAACACCAGAAGTCGAAGGACCGCCTAGGTGTAATGATGAAATGCCTATAAACCGCCAAAAGTTGTAGAGTCATCTAGGTTTAATGATAACGCCTTCCTCGAAAAACTCATGCGCCATAATAAATACTTCTCTCAATGCTCTCCATTCTTCATTTCTCTCCTTCCGCAGGTGCTTGGTTATCCCTTCTCTCTAGAATTTCTGCTTTCTCTATCTAGGTTCTTGTTTGTTGTATATTTTCGCAATGAGGGTTGATTCGAACTCCCGTTCAACTTCCGAGCATGATGATCGATACTCGGTGAGGCTATCGAAGGGGATCTCGGCTCAGTCTAGTTCGTCTGTCGGACAGATTGACTCCTTGGTGAGGTCTGTTCAGCGAACAGAAGTAATTGGTTGGTCCCCGAGTGCGCAAGGCGAAGTTTCTGGTTTTTTGGTGAGGTCGGGGATGTATACGGGGGATATTGACCGAGCTATCTCTTCGGCGAATCCTAGTCATCTTCCGAGCATCCAGATTCCTTCTCTCGTAGATGTCGATTCGGATTATGAGGACGGTATGGTTTCGCAGGGGCTGGTCCTTGTGAAGAGTGAGATCTACGACCACGACAATGCCTTGCTCGCCTCTCTTCCCCCTGTTCTGTCAACGTCTGGGAAGTCTGCTCGGAGGAAGAAAAGGGCATAGAAAATCCTGGCTAAGTTAAAGAAACCGACGAAGCCCCAGGCTCCTCGGGTTTTTCTTAAGACGACATGCGATGAGGATTACTTGAAGTTGATTGTGAGCAACTGTGCTCGCGCTAGCGCTACAAGGCAGGAGCTTCGTCTACCGGAGGAGGACGAAAGGCCTTGGTATAGCCCGGAGGGCTGGATATGCCTATACGATTTATGTTTCAAGGATAGTCACCTGAGGTTTCCACAACTTTATCCTGCAGCGACACACAACATGGTCGGGGCTATGGTCTTGGCTGCGTAGTGCAACGTCGAAATGAGCCTTCGATTTTTTGAAGAGATTTTGACGATTTCAGTGAATAGTGGTACTACGGGGATTCGTTATGTTAACATGAGACCCGATATGGTCTCAAGCTCGTTATCGAGAAGCCATCAAAAATGGATGCCTAGCAGGATCAGTACTTTTATGTGCGAGTTAATAAGGCATCGGTTCGCGACCCGGAGAAGCAGTATATGACGAGTTGGAATCATTATCATGGTAGTACTTCTTACATGCTTTTGCTCGTTCCTTTTTATTGACTAACTCATATATACTCGTTTTTTAATCTTGTAGATCGTCATCCTATTTCTGTTCCACCTCCGCAAGGATTTTACGAGGACCTTAAAAAGTTTGTCGCATACGGGATTCAGAAGTGGCCAGATATCCACGCCGAGCGAGTGAGGAGATCTCTTGATCGGTTCGACGCAAGTATTTTCTCATTACTCTTCTTCTTAGGTTTTGATCGGTGCTCAGGGTTTTTCTTGGCAAGTAGTTGGCGCTTGCGTACTGTCGAGTCTTTGATCGAGTTGAAAAAGCTTTTTGACTTACATGAATGACAATACAAATATGTGTTCTTTACATCCTATTTGAGAATGAACTAGCATAATTTCAAAGACATTGCATAACAATCCAATTAAAAGAAACATTCATAGTTTATATCAATTTTTTTGGCGGTTTGTTGTTGTACAAGCAACTTCAAAGGTCTCTGAATTAGCTTAAATTCTTACTTCTAATCCTGAAGCATTAATCACAGTAGGATATAGACTCATAAACACTAATTTGATTGTTTGATCGCCTTTTTTTATAAGAGAAAACAGTTTCATGGAACCAAAAAAGAAGCGACAACACCAAATAAATGTTGTCACAGTCAAAACAATATATAAGAAAAGAACATATATTTATATGTAGTAAGGAAACAAATTATGCCTTTATTCATTGTTTTATTTTTAATTTACATATGGAGTCTCAACTCCTACAAACTTGGAAGCAGAAAGCAGGAAAAAAGGAAATGTGGGTGTGCCCTAAACGATAGGAGCATAAATAAATCCACAATATATATTATTGGCAAAGACTGAAATAAAAGCGAAAAGGAGACTTAGTCAAATGACATGTCTTGCTGGTTCTCAGTGTTAGGCTTCTTTAACTTCATCCTCTTCTTCTGCATTCGCACCTCCGGTGACTTTGATACCCCCAGCCGGGAGGTGTCTTGCAACAATGGATGAATAATAAATTGGACTTCCATCTGGCTGATAGATCCCTAAAAATTTACCATCGCATGATATATGCATTTCATTTGGAAACATGCTTATACGAAAACTTTTAGGAGTTTCCAGACGGACTGCGGAATCAGGAACGCCATTCTTCTTCCCCAGAGGATCATTAAGCTTGATATTGGGAAGGACATACTTCAGCAGATATGCTTGATCCTCTTCTTGAGCTTTATAAATCTTCGAGTACCCATCCGTAGTAAGAGGACAATTGATTGTTTGAGACTCATCATTGTCAATATCGAACGACTTAGGACCAATGTCTAAGTGTACACTCTTACCAGAAACATTGTAAACACTCTCTAGAAGTGGAGCCATCTGTAGTATAGAAATATTTCAAATATAGTTTGATCAAGATCTTTTATTTTTGTTGTGAGATATAATGAGGGAAACCTTCTTCTTATATATAGATTCGTGTTACGTATAGGAGTGATGTAGCACATCATTACATCATCAATATGTTTATATTTGTTTTACCTAAACCTATCGCTTCGCTCTAGAAAGGGGCAATCCAATCTCGTTTTATATATTAATTTGCATACGCATATTTAAATGCTCAGCACATCTGTTCATCTATATACATATGGAAATCAAATAGAAATAGCTCAAAGGAATAAAACCTCCCAAAGTCTTATTTTAACACTACTTCCTACCAGTCTTATTTTTAAAAGACATGACTCTTGGGAGCTGAATAAAACCTTCCAAAGTCTTTTTTTTTTTTGAAACAGTCCAAAGTCTTATTTTAACACTACTTCCTACTAGTATCACAAAGTCTTATTTTTGAAACAGTCCAAAGTCTTATTCCTACTACTTCCTATGTATATTGGTATTGCTTAAACCTACCGCTTCGCTATAGAAAGGGGCAATCTAATCTCGTGTTATATTATAATTTGCATACGCATATTTAAATGCTCCGCACATCTGTTCATCTATATACATATGGAAATCAAATAGAAATAGCTCAATGGAATAAAGCCTCCCAAAGTCTTATTTTAACACTACTTCTTAACCAGTCTTATTTTAAAAAATACATGACTCTCGGGAGCTGAATAAAACCTTCCAAAGTCTTATTTTAACACTACTTCCTACTAGTACCACAATTCTTTTTTTTTTTTTTAAATACATGATTCTCGCCGAATAAAACCTCCCAGAGTCTTATTTTATCATTACTTCCAAACAATCATATTTTAGCAACAATTCGGGAAAACGGCCAGTTCGTGCCTCAACAATGATTACTAGTACCAATTCATACATTCACAATTTTTGTGTGCTAATTCAGACCTACACTCAAAAATATTTGAATTTTCATATCTAAACAATTGTTTTATGGCTAAAACATGCATTTACCAAAAATCCGTTAGTCAGCTCCATTAAAACTTTAACGGTGGATGAGACAGCTGCCACATAATATACAATATTGTTTTAAGATTCATAGGTGCATAATTTGGTGTACTAATTCATATCTACACTCAGAAATATTTAAATTTCCATACCCAAATTTTTTTTTTAAATGGTCGAAATGTGCACTGACCATATATTAAAAACTATGTTAAAACATTAACGGTTGATGAGTTAGTTGCAATGACAATTTTATTCATTTTTACTTCGTTGTAAATTAACAACAAATATTAATTTTCTGAAAATTAAAGAATTTGTCGCAATAATATCAAAATAACATATTTTATGTTACTTCATATTATGTTAATTCATGTTACAACAATTTTACAACGATTCTTCGAATATCCGTCGTAAATTAATAATTTTATTATTTTAAACTAACAGCAAAATAACAAAGATTTGTTGTAAATCTATCATAGACTCAATGCTAAAAGAAAAATATAAAATCTCACATCAAATGTTTAACAAAATCAATTAAAGTATATAAACTAAAAAATCATAACAATTAACAAGTTGACGAGAGTCAACATTGTCACCTGAGTCACCTATCGCTTTATTGGAACTACTGCCACCATCTAAGCCACCTGCCCTATCCGAGCCACCGACCCTACTGGAGCCCCCACCCAAACCACCACCAAATTAACTACTAATTTATTTATATTTAGTTATATTTGAAATCATTGTTAATTCGTTGTTTTATTTTCAAAATCATTATAATTTCGTTGTTAGTTATTTAGTTAACGACGAATCAACAAAAAATGTATGTCAAATAGAGTTTTACGGCGAGTAGCAAATTTTTTATTATAAATTCAACTTAAATATATTTAATATCGGTTTCATTTGTTGTTATAAACATGTTTTCTTATAGTGCATGTTTCGACCATAACAAATTTGTTTGGGTATGAAAATTCAAATATTTATGAGTTTTGGTCTAAATTAGCACATCAAAATTGTCAATATATGAATCTCAAAATGACATTGTATATTATGTGGCAGCTAAATCATCCATTATTACAATTTTAACGAAGTTGACTCACAAATAATTTGGTCAATACATGTTCTAGCCATAAAACAATTGTTTAGGTACGAAAATTCAAATATTCTTGAGTGTATGTCTGAATTAGCACACCAAAATTGTGCAAGTATGAATCGGTACCGGTAATCATTGTTGAAGCACGAATTGACCATTTTCCCGCAACTAACCCCCAAAAGTCGATCAAAATTTTCGCTTTGCTTCGGACAGGGGCAAGCTAATATCATGATATAATATTCGCCTACCTTTACAAATTTAAATGCTCAGCACATCTGTTCATCTATATACATATGGAAATCAAATAGAAATAGCTCAAAGGAATAAAGCCTCCCAAAGTCTTATTTTAACACTACTTCCTACTTGTCTTATTCTAAAAAGACATGACTCTCGGGAGCTGAATAAAACCTTCCAAAGTCTAATTTTAAAACTACTTCCTACCAGTATCACAATATTATTATTTTTAAAAAAAAAATACATGACTCTCGCCGAATAAAACCTCCCAAAGTCTTATTTTATCATTACTTCCTAACAATCATGTTTTAGCAACAATTCAGGAAAACGGCCAATTGGTGCCTCAACAATGATTACTAGTACCAATTCATACATTCACAATTTTTGTGTGCTAATTCAGACCTACACTCAAAAATATTTGAATTTTCTTACCTAAACAATTGTTTTATGGCTAAAACATGCATTTACCAAAAATCTAATTAGTCAACTCCGTTAAAATTTTAACGGTTGATGAGTCAGCTGCCACATAATATACGATGTTGTTTTAAGATTCATAGGTGCACATTTTTTGGTGTACTAATTCATATCTACACTCAGAAATATTTGAATTTCCATACCCAAATTTTTTTTAAATGGTCGAAATGTGCAATGACCATATATTAAAAACTATGTTAAAACATTAATGGTTTATGAGTTAGTTGCAATGACAATTTTATTCATTTTTACTTCATTGTAAATTAACAACAAATATTAATTTTCTGAAAATTAAAGAATTTGTCGCAATAATATCAAAATAACATATTTTATGTTACTTCATATTATGTTAATTCATGTTACAACAGTTTTACAACGATTCTTCGAATATTCGTCGTAAATTAATAATTTTATTATTTTAAACTAACAGCAAAATAACAAAGATTCGTTGTAAATCTATCATAGACTCAATGCTAAAAGAAAAATATAAAATCTCACATCAAAAGTTTAACAAAATCAATTAAAGTATATAATCTAAAAAATCATAACAATTAACAAGTTGACGAGAGTCAACATTGTCACCTGAGTCACCCATCGCTTTATTGGAACTACCGCCACCATCAAAGCCACCACCCCTATCCGAGCCACCGACCCTGCTGGAGCCCCCACCCAAACCACCACCAAATTAACTACTAATTTATTTATATTTAGTTATATTTAAAATCGTTGTTAATTCGTTGTTTTATTTTCAAAATCATTATAATTTCGTTGTTAGTTATTTAGTTAACGACGAATCAACAAAAAATGTACGTCAAATGGAGTTTTACGGCGAGTAGCAAATTTTTTTATTATAAATTCATCATAAATTCATCTTAAATATATTTAATATCGGTTTCATTTGTTGTTATAAACATGTTTTCTTATAGAGCATGTTTCGACCATAACAAATTTGTTTTGGTATGAAAATTCAAATATTTATGAGTGTTGGTCTAAATTAGCACATCAAAATTGTCAATATATGAATCTCAAAATGACATTGTATATTATGTGGCAGCTAAATCATCAATTATTACAATTTTAACGAAGTTGACTCACAAATAATTTGGTCAATACATGTTCTAGCCATAAAACAATTGTTTAGGTAGGAAAATTCAAATATTCTTGAGTGTAGGTCTGAATTAGCACACCAAAATTGTGCAAGTATGAATCGGTACTGGTAATCATTGTTGAAGCACGAATTGACCGTTTTCCCACAACAAACCCCAAAAGTCGATCAAAATTTTCGCTTTGCTTCGGACAGGGGCAAGCTAATATCATGATATAATATTCGCCTACCTTTACCAATTTAAATGTTCAGCACATCTGTTCATCTATATACATATGGAAATCAAATAGAAATAGCTCAAAGGAATAAAGCCTCCCAAAGTCTTATTTTAACACTACTTCCTAAAAAGACATGACTCTCGGGAGATGAAAAAAACCTTCCAAAGTCTAATTTTAAAACTACTTCCTACCAGTATCACAATATTCTTTTTTTTTTTTAAATACATGACTCTCGCCGAATAAAACCTCCCAAAGTCTTATTTTATCATTACTTCCTAACAATCATGTTTTAGCAACAATTCGGGAAAACGGCCAGTTCGTGCCTCAACAATGATTACTAGTACCAATTCATACATTCACAATTTTTGTGTGCTAATTCAGACCTACACTCAAAAATATTTGAATTTTCTTACCTAAACAATTGTTTTATGGCTAAAACATGCATTTACCAAAAATCCATTAGTCAACTCCATTAAAATTTTAACGGTTGATGAGTCAGCTGCCACATAATATACGATGTTGTTTTAAGATTCATAGGTGCACATTTTTGGTGTACTAATTCATATCTACACTCAGAAATATTTGAATTTCCATACCCAAAAAAAAATTAAATGGTCGAAATGTGCACTGACCATATATTAAAAACTATGTTAAAACATTAACGGTTGATGAGTTAGTTGCAATGACAATTTTATTCATTTTTACTTCATTGTAAATTAACAACAAATATTATTTTCTGAAAATTAAAGAATTTGTCGCAATAATATCAAAATAACATATTTTATGTTACTTCACATTATGTTAATTCATGTTACAACAGTTTTACAACGATTCGTCGAATATTCGTCGTAAATTAATAATTTTATTATTTTAAACTAACAGCAAAATAACAAAGATTCGTTGTAAATCTATCATAGACTCAATGCTAAAAGATAAATATAAAATCTCACATCAAAAGTTTAACAAAATCAATTAAAGTATATAAACTAAAAAATCATAACAATTAACAAGTTGACGAGAGTCAACATTGTCACCTAAGTCACCCATCGCTTTATTGGAACTACCGCCACCATCAAAGCCACCACCCCTATCCGAGCCACCGACCCTGCTGGAGCCCCCACCCAAACCACTACCAAATTAATTGCTAATTTATTTATATTTAGTTATATTTGAAATCGTTGTTAATTCGTTGTTTTATTTTCAAAATCATTATAATTTCGTTGGTAGTTATTTAGTTAACGACGAATCAACTAAAAATATACGTCAAATAGAGTTTTACGGTGAGTAGCTAATCTTTTATTATAAATTCATCATAAATATATTTAATATCAGTTTCATTTGTTGTTATAAACATGTTTTCTTATAGTGCATGTTTCGACCATAACAAATTTGTTTGGGTATGAAAATTCAAATATTTGTGAATGTTGGTCTAAATTAGCACATCAAAATTGTGAATATATGAATCTCAAAATGACATTGTATATTATGTGGCAGCTAACTCATCAATCATTAAAATTTTAACGAAGTTGACTCACAAATAATTTGGTCAATACATGTTTTAGCCATAAAACAAGTTTTAGGTAGGAAAATTCAAATATTCTTGAGTGTAGGTCTGAATTAGCACACCAAAATTGTGCAAGTATGAATCGGTACCATTAATCATTGTTGAAGCACGAATTGACCGTTTTCCCGCAACAATTCCCCCAAAAGTCGATCAAAATTTTCGCTTTGCTTCGGACAGGGGCAAGCTAATCTCATGATATAATGTTCGCCTACCTTTACAAAATTAAATGCTCAGCACATCTGTTCATCTATATACATATGGAAATCAAATAGAAATAGCTCAAAGGAATAAAGCCTCCAAAGTCTTATTTTAACACTACTTCCTACCTATCTTATTCTAAAAAGACATGATTCTAGGGAGCTGAATAAAACCTTCCAAAGTCTAATTTTAAAACTACTTCCTACCAGTATCACAATATTTTTTTTTTTTAAAAATACATGACTCTCGCCGAATAAAACCTCCCAAAGTCTTATTTTATCATTACTTCCTAACTATCATGTTTTAGCAACAATTCCCCCAAAAGTATAATTTTTTTCTCTTTGCTTCGGACAGGGGCAAGCTAATCTCATGATATAATATTTGCCTACCTTTACAAATTTAAATGTTGAATTCAAGGAAATAGAACCGGCGGATTTCTCCGGACGAAATTCCTTCGGGAACCACCCTTTCCGACGGTTTACCGACGGTTTGGTCCGTCGGTAAACACATGTTTTCTTGTAATGTTTGGTACCAAACTTATTTTCAACAATTGCAATTGTGTCAGTCGTTCTAGCAACTCCTGTTACCAGAAACTAAAGAAAAATAAACATGAATGTACATCTTGAACATAACCGGCCGAACTCCGAAGATTCCAAGTAATAGTACGAACATGTATACAGAAATCATAGACATGTGTTGACACCATGCAAATCAGATATAAATAAATAAAACTATTATTAAAATACTAAGAATAAATAATTGAGCTATACTAGAAAAAGATGGATGAAGAGGTAAACAACGATATATATAAACTAAAGGGATTCAAGTTCTAGAGAACATCCGGTGGCGATTAGGAATATCTAAAATAGTAAAGACATCCACTTTGGACATCTGAATCCTGACATGCTTCATCGATATCTTTTGGATTGGCTATATCATATAGTGGATTAGAATAATACCATAGGCATAATATGGGACGAGCATAGAATTACTACAAAGACACCGGCGAGCTTTTTGATGCTTCACGTTGAGATAGATATGCTATTATGGACTATGTCATGCCTCCGAAAAAGACATGCCATGAGGATTCAAGTGGATATAGATTTTTAAAATTTAGTCGATATGTTAGAGGATTTCTTGGACTAACCAACTTTCTCGGTGGAACCGTTTGCTTTTAGATTAGGTTTCGAAGATTTTAGCATAACATATTTCAACTGGAGTTCATCTAGCGAAGCAAAGCTATTATTATAAATTCCCATAAGACGTAGCCGGGAGGAAGACACTCGAGCCCGGATCACTACCATCGCAGAGAACCTTCCGAGCAACTACAATATCAGTGTTGAAGGAGAGATTACCTATGGGGAGAGATGATGTGTCAATTGGCATAGTGTCACATGAACTTTCTTTGTATTTTGGGGCATCCTTTGGGAAGGATGTAGTGAATGAAATAGCCTCTGATTCTGCAGTAACAATTGCAGAAGTCTCTGCCTCTGAAGGATTTTTAGTAGGTGGAAAAACCAATTCAAGAGCTGTGGCCATGTCGTTAGCTGGGAAAGTCTCCTTTGATGAAGGAGAATCATTTGATGCCGCATTGAAGATGAATGGAGGAGCCATCACAATAGGTGATTTAGTGGTTTCAAGAGTTTGTTGGTTAGACGTTGAAGGGTTTGATACCTTAGTATTATCAACGATTGCTTCGTTGTCAAAGTCAACACCAAAAGGACATGTACCTGAAGCTAAAGCGACACTAGCAGGAGTTGCAGGCGTAAAGTCTTTAGATATTTGTCCCAAAGGAAGTAAACATCTTTTTCCTTTATGACCAAGCTGACCACACCTTTCACACTTGGTAGGGAGCCATGAGTATTCAACCACAATCATGGAGATGTTTCCTTCTTTGTCCTCTGCTGCAATTCTCTGCGGAAACGGCTTGTCCAACTCGAGCTCCACCATTATCTTGGCTTCACCAAGCATAGTTGGGTCTAACCATGGCTTGATAGTTTTCATAGGTTCACCTAAACCTGATGCGATCCATTTGATCCCAAGTATTGAATATAGCTGGCTTCGAATGCTTTTTAGAGTGACCCAAACCGGTATTGTAGTGATTTCAGGTAGTGACAGAGATGCAGAAGAAGACCACGGAGCAACAAACATGATGCAATCATCAACATGCCACAAACCACGTTGAAGTACCCATGATCTTGTAGCAGCATCAGGAATATGGAAAATATAAGAGAATTCGCCTAACTTACGCACAAAGATCTTACAATTCCTACCCCAAATCCTGTTTAAGACTGCGTGAATAAGACCACCAGATGGAACAAAGCACCGATAAAATTGGCCTATAATATATTCTTTCTGATTTTCTAATCCCTGGAGTAGAACATCATCTGGGATTAAAACCTTTGGAGTACCGTCATCCATATAACTTGGAGAAGTAACTCGATGGAGATTCCTGGATTTAGGATTCATTTTAGAAGCCCACGGGAACCTTGAATAAAGAATAAAGAAAAAGAATTGAGCTATACTAGAAAAAGATGGATGAAGAGGTAAACAACGATATATATAAACTAAAGGGATTCAAGTTTTAGAGAACATCCGGTGGCGATTAGGAATATCTAAAATAGTAAAGACATCCACTTTGGACATCTGAATCCTGACATGCTTAATCAATATCTTATGGATTGTCTATAATCATATAGTGGATTAGAATAATACCATAGGAATAATATGGGACGAGCATAGAATTACTACAAAGACACCGGCAAAGCTTTTTGATGCTTCACGTTGAGATAGATATGCTATTATGGACTATGCCATGCCTCCGAAAAAGACATGCCATGAGGATTCAAGTGGATATAGATTTTTAAAATTTAGTCGATATGTTAGAGGATTTCTTGGACTAACCAACTTTCTCGGTGGAACCGTTTGCTTTTAGATTGGGTTTCGAAGATTTTAGCATAACTCATATTTCTTGGAGTTTAAATTCTCCCGAACGAAATCTCTAGCGAAAGACGCTTCTGCTCGGGAAGTGCTAAGTTAAACCTTCCCAATTGAGGAAGTTTCACAAAGAAATATTTCAATCTGTAAAACATGGATTAAACAAATGGGCAGCCAACCAAACTGAACAGTCTGCTGTACAAATTTTTGAACTGAAATTGAGAGAGTTTTTTTGTAACTTTTTATTCAGTGAATGTGATAATCGATTTCGTCACAAAGGTCTAGATGCTCGTCTTGTCAGGTTAGAATGAACGTGTTAGGTGAAATCTATGGGTCAAAGTTTATCTTTATTAAGAAGCAGACTTAGGTCGTCAGAAGAACATGACGGTGCAAGGTCGTCAAGAGACGAGCTTGCTTACAATTCGAGATGCGCTTAATTTCTAGAGAGAGAAAGTAATGAAGTGCACAAATTTTAAAAAGATACATTAATGAATAGTAGAGTTGTCTATTTATAGTAAATACAGCCGTCCTCTTGTACGGGCCGTTGACTCCTTGTCGAACTCGTGACGAATGAGCCGTATTAGTTAAGCCGAGCTGAGCAAAGGTCGCGAGCTAAGCCGAGCTGAAAATTAAGTGTGAGCCGAGCCGATCCGAACGCTGCAAGTGTGATTTGATCCGAGCATGCTTTGTGTGAGCTGTTTTTGTTCATGGGCCCATTTTGTTTGTTGGGCCGATTAAAGTCCGAAGAGAAGGTATGGGACAGACTAAGTAGATGGGTGCTAAACCCATGTATAACACTAAGCCCCCTCCCCTAATTTGTTGATCTTTAGTTTTGCTGAAATTTGCGGATTGCCTTAGTTTTAGTTGGGTTGATACCTGATCGGTGGTTCTTTGGTCGGTTCTACTTGGGCATGCTCGTTTTCTGGTTGTTGTTTTGATCCTTGGAAAGGTGAACATGCTTCTAGGAGAAAACACCAGAAGTCGATTGGCCTCCTAGGTGTAATGATGAAATGCCTATAAACCGCCAGAAGCTGAAGAGTCGTCTAGGTTTAATGATGGCACCTTCCTCGAAAAACTCATGCGCCATAATAAATACTTCTCCCAATTCTTTCCATTCTTCATTTCTCTCCTTCCGCAGGTGCTTGGTTATCCCTTCTCTCTAGAATTTATGCTTTCTCTATCTAGGTTCTTGTTTGTTGTATATTTTCGCAATGACGGTTAATTCGAACTCCCGTTCAACTTCTGAGCATGATGATCGATACTCGGTGAGGCAATCGAAGGGGAACTCGGCTCAGTCTAGTTCGTCTGTCGGACAGATTGACTCCTTGGTGAGGTCTGTTCAGCGAACATAAGTATTTGGTTGGTCCTCGAGTGCGCAAGGCGAAGTTTCTGGTTTTTGGTGAGGTCGGGGATGCAGACGGGGGATATTAACCGAGCTTTCTCTTTGGAGAATCTTGGTCGTCTTCTGAGCATCCAGAATCCTTCTCTCTTATATTTCGATTCGGATTATGAGGACGAGATGGTTTCACAGGGGCTGGTCCTTGTGAAGAGTGAGATCTACGACCACAACAATGCCTTGCTCGCCTCTCTTCCCCCAGTTTTGTCAAGGTCCGAGAAGTCTGCTCGGAGGAAGAGAAGGGCATAGAAAATCCTGGCTAAGTTAAAAAAACCGACGAAGCCCCAGGCTCCTCGGGTTGTTCTTAAGACGACTTGCGATGAGGATGACTTGAAGTTGATTGTGAGCAACTTTTCTCGCGCTAGCGCTACCAGGCTCGAACTTTGTCTACCCGAAGAGGACGAAAGGCCTTGGTATTATTCGGAGGGCTGGATATACCTATACGATTTATGGTTCAAGGATAGTCACCTGAGGTTTCCCCTGCCTAGGTTGCTCGTCGCCTATTGTGAAAAAGGAGGATAGCAATATCCAACCTTTGAGCTGCGGCGATTCACAACATGGTCGGGGCTATGGTCCTGGCTGCGGGGTGCAACGTCGAAATGAGCCTTCGATTTTTTTAATAGATTTTGACGATGTGAGTGAATAGTGGTACTACGGGGACTGATTATGTTAACATGAGACCCCGATATGGTCTAAAGCTCATTATTGAGAAGCCATCAAAAACGGATGCCTAACAGGATCAATACTTTTATGTGCGAGTTAATAAGTCATCGGTTCCCGACCCTGAGAGGCATTATATGACGAGTCGGAATCATTATCATGGTAGTACTTGTTACATTCTTTTGCTCGTTCCTTTTTTTTACTAACTCATACTCGTTTTTTAATCTTGAAGATCATCATCCTATTTTTGTTCCACCTCCGCAAGGATTTTACGAGGACCTAAAAAAGCTTGTCGCATTCGGGATTCAGAAGTGGCCTAATATCCACGCCAAGCAAGTGAGGAGATCTCTTGATCAGGTCGACGCAATTATTTTCTCATTACCCTTCTTCTTAGGTTTTGATCGGTGTTAGGGTTTTTTGTGCCAAGTAGTTGGCGCTTGTGTACTGTCGAGTCTTTGATCGAGTTGAAAAAGATTTTGACTTACATGCATGATAATACAAATATGTGTTCTTTACATCCTGTTTGAGAATGAACTAGCATAATTTCAAAGACATTGCATATTTCTTGGAGTTTAAATTCCCGAAGGAAGCTAAATAATTTGTTTCCCAAAGCTATACGACACACATAAGAGTGCGTGTCACACCACGCGCGTACAACATTCTCTCCCAAGCTTTCAGAGTCTAGATCCGCTTCCATCCGCGCGTGCTGCCCTCTCCGGCGTCTGGCTTCCTCCGGAAACGTGAGAGGGCCATCCCCTGCTCCGTGCGCTCCTAGAAGTCCATAAGGTGAGAAGCTCATGCTCGTCGAGGGCAAGGTCTAGTTTCTCAGATTTGGTTATGCTCGGAAATACTTTTGTCGCGGTGGTTTGTCGAACTCGGGCTGCGATGGCGTTTCTTCTCGGCGGGTGATTCCTGCTTAAAGACGGTGGGACGCTTGCTCCGGAAGTCGCCGTCAAACTCTTCAGAGGTTTCTTAGATCCGAGTCTTCGCGACGGAAGTTGGGTGTTTCGGGTCCAAATTCGAGCTGCGGCGGCTGACGAGGCGGCGTGTGACGTCAACGGTGGCTTCGCTTTCGTCATCCGCCGGCGTCTAGGCCTTCGTTCGTGGCGGTGTGGCAGTGAGTTTCTCGGGTCGTGGCCTGCGTGCGTGTTCTCTAGATGGCCGGAGTCGATGTTTCGCTTCATCCGTGAGGCGAGTCGGTCCTCCTCCGGTTGTGTCTGACTTCAACTTTGATGAGAATTAGATGCATCCCCGTTGGTCTCTTGCCGGGTTACTGCCGCGCTTCCAATAAGTGGTTAAGGTGTCTGCTCGGTTTAGCTAGCCGGATAGATTTTGTTGAACCTTATGCTATTAATACGGTGATTCATATGTTGAGATTTGACTTGGTTTGGCTTGTTACCTATGAAGCTTGTGGATATTTGGTTTTTTCGGTTTAGGCATCTCGAGTTTAGTACGGTCTCGTTTTTAAGGTTTAGGAAGAGGTAGTAAGGCTCCGGAGTGGTGATGCGTGGTCTCTTTTCTAGCCGACAACGGGAAGTGTTTTGTTCTTGGTAGATCGAAAAGCCGCTACTAAGCTCCGTAAGTTAGTGAAATCTCCGGATGGAATCGGATCTAGGTGTGTATGTGAGCGTCGATCCGATGATGTGGAGGACAGTCGATGATCGGGCCTCTCTGCCATCGTTGAGGAATGACTCTTTCTCCGGGTTGCCGGATGAATCAGCTTCTTAAACCGTTTTTGCGTATTCTGTCTTCTCGAGGTCATACTTTTCTGGTTGCGAGCTTAGCCATGTGGGTTTTTGGGTACCAGTCGTCTTATCACTATTTTGACTCCAATGCTACCAAGCAGAAGTATCAGAATAGTGTATGTTTTTGCTTCCATGTTTTTTTTAACTTTTTTGCCATGGGACCAAATTTTTAGGTGTTACAACTTCTTTCAAATTGTAATGCTGGAACATTCATTATTATTAATGATATTTACCATTTCGCAAAAATTTCCCGAACGAAATCTCTAGCGAAAGAAGCTTGTGCTCGGGAGGTGCTAAGTTAAACCTTCCCAATTGAGGAAGTTTCACAAAGAAATCTTTCAATCTGTAAAACATGGATTAAACAAATGGGCCGCCAACCAAACTAAACAGTCTGCTGTACAAATTTTTGAACTGAAATTGAGAGAGTTTTTTGTAAATTTTTATTCGGTGATTGTGTTAACCGAGTTCGTCACAAAGGTTTGGATGCTCGTCTTGTCCGGTTAGAATGAACGTGTTAGGTATGGGTCAAGGTTTATCTTTATTAAGAAGCAGACTTAGGTCGTCAGAAGAACATGATGGTGCAAGGTCGTCAAGAGACGAGCTTGCTTACAATTCGAGATGTGCTTAATTTCTAGAAAGAAAGTAATGAAGTGCACAAATTCCAAAAAGATACATTAATTAACAGTAGAGTTGTCTATTTATAGTAAATACGATTGTCCTCTTGTACAGGCCGTTGACTCCTTGTCGAGCTCGTGACGAATGTGCCGTACTTATGGTGAAAAGTGGGCCAAGATGATCATGTTTTTTCTATTAGTTAAGCCGAGCTCAGAAAATGTCGCGAGCTAAGCTGAGCTGAAAAGGTTTGTGTGAGCCAAGCCGAGCCGAACGCGAAAAGTGTGAATTGATCCGAGCATGATTTTGTGTGTTTTTGTTCATTGTCCGTTTTTGTTTGTTGGGCCGACTAAAGTTCAGAGAGCATGTATGGGCCGGACTAAGTAGATTGGTGTTGAACCCATGTATAACAGTAACCCCTCCCCAATTTATCGATCTTTAGTTTTGCTGAAATCGGCGGACTGCCATAATTTTAGTTGGGTTGATACCTGCTCGGTGGTTCTTTGGTCGGTTCTACTTGGGCATGCTCGTTTTCTGATTGTTGTTTCGATCCTTGGGAAGGTGAACATGCTTCTAGGAGAAAACACCAGAAGTCGAAGGGCCGCCTAGGTGTAATGATGAAATGCCTATAAACCGCCAGAAGCTGAAGAGTCGTGTAGGTTTAATGATGGCGCCTTCCTCAAAAAACTCATGCGCCATAATAAATACTTCTCTCGTTGCTCTCCATTCTTCATATATCTCCTTCCATAGGTGATTGGCTATCCCTTCTCTCTAGAATTTCTTCTTTCTCTATATATATTATTGTTTGTTGTATATTTTCGCAATGTGGGTTGATTCGAACTCCCGTTCAACTTCCGAGCATGATGATCGATACTCGGTGAGGCTATCGAAGGGGAACTCGGCTCAGTCTAGTTCGTCTGTCGGACTGACTTACTCCTTGGTGAGGTCTGTTCAGCGAACATAAGTAATTGGTTGGTACCCGAGTGCGCAAGGCGAAGTTTCTGGTTTTTTGGTGAGGTCGGGGATGCATACGGGGGATATTGACCGAGCTTGCTCTTCGGCCAATCCTGGTCGTCTTTCGAGCATCCAGATTCCTTCTCTCGTAGATGTCGATTCAGATTATGAGGAAGAGATTGTTTCACAGGCGCTGGTCCTTGTGAAGAGTGAGATCTACGACCACGACAATGCCTTACTCGCCTCTCTTCCCCCGGTTCTGTCAACGTCCGAGAAGTCTGCTCGGAGGAAGAAAAGGGCACAGATTTCCGCAACTTTGTCCTGTAGCGATTCACAACATGGTCGAAATGAGCCTTCGATTTTGTGAAGAGATTTTGACGATTTCAGTGAATAGTGGTACTACGGGGACTCGTTATGTTAACATGAGACCCGATATGGTCTCAAGCTCGTTATCGAGAAGCCATCAAAAACGGATGCCTAGCAGGATCAGTACTTTTGTGTGCGAGTTAATAAGGCATCGGTTCCTGACCCGGAGAAGCAATATATGACGAGTTGGAATCATTATCATGGTAGTACTTGTTACATGCTTTTGCTCGTTCCTTTTTATTTTCTCATTACCCTTTTTCTTAGGTTTTGATCGGTGCTCAGGGTTTTTTTGGGCAAGTAGTTGGCGCTTGCGTACGGTCGAGTCTTTGATCGAGTTGAAAAAGCTTTTGACTTACATGAATGACAATACAAATATGTGTTATTTACATCCTATTTGAGAATGAACTAGCATAATTTCAAAGACACTGCACAACAATCCAATTAAAAGAACATTCATAGTTTATATCAATTTTTTTGGCGGTTTCTCTGAATTAGCTTAAATTCTTACTTTTAATCCTGAAGCATTAATCACGGTAGGATATAGACTCATAAACACTAATTTGATTGTTTGATCGCCATTTTTTATAAGAGAAAACAGTTTCATGGAACCAAAAAAGAAGCGACAACACCAAATAAATGTTGTCACAGTCAAAACAATATATAAGAAAAGAACATATATTTATATGTAGTAAGGAAACAAATTATGCCTTTATTCATTGTTTTATTTTTAATTTACATATGGAGTCTCAACTCCTACAAACTTGGAAGCAGAAAGCAGAAAAAAAGGAAATGTGGGTGTGCCCTAAACGATAGGAGCATAAATAAATCCACAATATATATTATTGGCAAAGACTGAAATAAAAGCGAAAAGGAGACTTAGTCAAATGACATGTCTTGCTGGTTCTCAGTGTTAGGCTTCTTTAACTTCATCCTCTTCTTCTGCATTCGCACCTCCGGTGACTTTGATACCTCCAGCCGGGAGGTGTCTTGCAACAATGGATTTATAATAAATTGGACTTCCATCTGGCTGATAGATCCCTAAAAATTTACCATCACATGATATATGCATTTCATTTGGAAACATGCTTATACGAAAACTTTTAGGAGTTTCCAGACGGACTGCGGAATCAGGAACGCCATTCGTCTTCCCCAGAGGATCATTAAGCTTGATATTGGGAAGGACATACTTCAGCAGATATGCTTGATCCTCTTCTTGAGCTTTATAAATCTTCGAGTACCCATCCGTAGTAAGAGGACAATTGATTGCTTGAGACTCATCATTGTCAATATCGAACGACTTAGGACCAATGTCTAAGTGTACACTCTTACCAGAAACATTGTAAACACTCTCTAGAAGTGGAGCCATCTGTAGTATAGAAATATTTCAAATATAGTTTGATCAAGATCTTTTATTTTTGTGGTGAGATATAATGAGGGAAACCTTCTTCTTATATATAGATTCGTGTTACGTATAGGAGTGATGTAGCACATCATTACATCATCAATATGTTTATATTTGTTTTACCTAAACCTATCGCTTCGCTCTAGAAAGGGGCAATCTAATCTCGTTTTATATATTAATTTGCATACGCATATTTAAATGCTCAGCACATCTGTTCATCTATATACATATGGAAATCAAATAGAAATAGCTCAAAGGAATAAAACCTCCCAAAGTCTTATTTTAACACTACTTCCTACCAGTCTTATTTTTAAAAGACATGACTCTCGGGAGCTGAATAAAACCTTCCAAAGTCTTTTTTTTTTTTTTTGAAACAGTCCAAAGTCTTATTTTAACACTACTTCCTACTAGTATCACAATATTCTTAAAAAAAAAAAATACATGACTCTCGCGGAATAAAACCTCCCAAAGTCTTATTTTATCATTACTTCCTAACAATCATATTTTAGCAACAACTCCCCAAAAGTCTATCAAAATTTAGTATCACAATATTATTATTATTTTTTTTTTTAAATACATGACTCTCCCTAAATAAAACCTCCCAAAGTCTTATTTTATCATTACTTCCTAACAATCATGTTTTAGCAACAATTCGGGAAAACGGCCAATTCGTACCTCAACAAAGATTACAAGTACCAATTCATACATTCACAATTTTGGTATGCTAATTCAGATCTACACTCAAAAATATTTGAATTTTCATACCTAAACAATTGTTTTTTTTTTGAACAAAGATACCTAAAAAATTGTTTTATGGCTAAAACATGTATTTACCAAAAATCCGTTAGTCAACTTCGTTAAAATTTTAACGGTTGATGAGTCAGCTGCCACATAATATACGATGTTGTTTTGAGATTCATAGGTGCACATTTTTGGTGTACTAATTCATATCTACACTCGGAAATATTTGAATTTCCATACCCAAATTTTTTTTAAATGGTCGAAATGTGCACTGACCATATATTAAAAACTATGTTAAACATTAATGGTTGATGAGTTAGTTGCAATAACAATTTTATTCATTTTTAATTCATTGTAAATTAACAACAAATATTAATTTCTGAAAATTAAAGAATTTGTCGCAATAATATCGAAATAACATATTTTATGTTACTTCATAATATGTTAATTCATATTACAACAATTTTACAACGATTCTTCGAATATTCGTCGTAAATTAATAATTTTATTATTTTAAACTAACAGCAAAATAACAAAGATTCGTTGAAAATCTATCATAAACTCAATGCTAAATTATTTTATATAAAATCTCACATCAAAAGTTTAACAAACTCAATTAAAGTATATAAACTAAAAAATCATAACAATTAACAAGTTGACGAGAGTCAACATTGTCACCTGAGTCACCCATCGCTTTATTGGAACTACCGCCACCATCAAAGCCACCACACTTATCCGAGCCACCAACCCTGCTGGAGCCCCCACCCAAACCACCACTAAATTAACTACTAATTTATATATATTTAGTTATATTTGAAATCGATGTTAATTCGTTGTTTTATTTTCAAAATCATTATAATTTCGTTGTTAGTTATTTAGTTAACGACGAATCAACAAAAAATGTAGAATTTTACGGCGAGTAGCTAAATTTTTTTATAAATTCATCATAAATTCATCTTAAATATATTTAATGTCGGTTTCATTTGTTGTTATAAACATGTTTTCTTATAGTGCATGTTTCGACCGTAACAAATTTGTTTGGGTATGAAAATTCAAATACTTGTGAGTGTGGATATAAATTAGCACATCAAAATTGTGAATATATGAATCTCAAAATGACATAGTATATTACGTGGCAGCTGACTCATCAATCATTAAAAATTTAACGAAGTTGACACACAAATTTCTGGTCAATACATGCTTTAGCCATAAAACAATTGTTTAGGTATGAAAATTCAAATATTCTTGAGTGTAGGTCTGAATTAGCACACCAAAATTGTGCAAGTATGAATCGGTACCAGTAATCATTGTTGAAGCACGAATTGACCGTTTTCTCGCAACAATTCCCCCAAAAGTCGATAAATTTTTTTGCTTTGCTTCGGACAGGGGCAAGCTAATCTCATGATATAATAGTTTCCTACCTTTACAAATTTAAATATTCAGTTCGAGGAAATAAAACCGATGGATTTCTCCGGACGAAATTCCGTCAGAAACCACCCTTTCCGACGGTTTACCGACGGTTTGGTCCGTCGGTAAACACGTGTTTTCTTGTAGTGTTTTGGTACCAAACTTATTTTCAACAATTGAATTGTTTCAGTCCTCCTAGCAACTCCTTTACCTGAAACTAAAGGAAAATAAACATGAACGTACATCTTGAACATAACCGGCCGAACTCCGAATATTCCAAGTAATAGTACGAACATGTATACAGAAATCATAGACATGTGTTGACACCATGCAAATCAGATATAAATAAATAAAACTATTATTAAACCACTAAGAATAAAGAATTGAGCTATAATAGAAAAAGATGGATGAAGAGGTAAACAATGATATATAACTAAAGGGATTCGAGTTTTAGAGAACATCCGGTGGCGATTAGGAATATCTAAAATAGTAAGGACATCCACTTTGGACATCTGAATCCTGACTTGCTAAATCGATATCTTTTGGATTGGCTATAATCATATAGTGGACTAGAATAATACCATAGGCGTTACTACAAGGACACCGGCAAAGCTTTTTGATGCTTCACGTTGAGATAGATATGCTATTATAGATTATGTCATGCCTCCGGGAAAGACATGCCATGAGGATTCAAGTGGATATAGATTTTTAAAATTTAGTCGATTTGTTAGAGGATTTCTTGGACTAACCAACTTTCTCGGTGGAACCGTTTGCTTTTAGATTGGCTTTCGAAGATTTTAGCATAATGCATATTTCTTCGAGTTTAAATTCCCGAACGAAGCTAATTAATTTGTTTCCCAAAGCTATATGACACACATACGAGCGCGTGTCACACCACGGGCGTACAACATTCTCTCCCAAGCTTTTAGAGTCCAGATCCGCCTCAGTCCGCGCGTGCCGCTCTCTCCGGCATCCGGCTTCCTCCGGCAACGTGAGAGGGCCATCCCCTGCTCTGTGCGCTCCTATAAGTCCATAAGGTGAGAAGCTCACGGTCGTCGACGGCAAGGTCTACTTTCTCAGATTTGGTTATGCTCGGAAATACTTTTGTCGCGGTGGTTCTTCGGGCTCGGGCTACGACGGCGTTTCTTCTCCACCGGCGATTACTGCTTGAGGACGGTGGGACGCTTGCTCCGGAAGGCGCCGTCAAACTATTCGGATGTTTATAAGATCCGAGTCTTCGCGGTGGAAGTTCGGTGTTTCGGGTCAAAATTCAAGCTGCAGCGGCTGACGAGGCGGCGTGTGTCGTCCACGGTGGCTTCGCTTTCGTCATCCGCTGGCGTCTAGGTCTTCGTTCGTGGTGGTGTGAGTTTCTCGGGTTGTGTGTCTAGCGAATCCGCCTGCGTGCGTGTTCTCTAGATGGCCGGAGTCGATGTTTTGCTTCATCCGTGAGGTGAGTCGGTCCTCCTCCAGTTGTGTTGGACTTCAACTTCGATGAGGATTAGATGCATCCCTGGTTGTCTATTGCCGGGATACTGCCGAGCTTCCAATAAGTGGTTAAGCTGTCTGCTCGGTTTAGCTAGCCGGATTGATTCTGCTGAACCTTATGCAAATAATACGGTGATTCGTATGTTGAGATTTGCCTTGGTTTGGCTTGTTACATATGAAGCTTGTGGATGGTTGGTGTTTCGGTTTAGGCGTCTGTGAGATCCGGGATTCACACTAAGAATTTGTATTCGTGGATTTAGACTTTAGGATATAGAAATGGTATAGTTTCCTATGAATCAAAGACTTTATTGAGATTGATCGTCGAGATAGAACAAACACAGTCGAGAAGAGAGTACAAAGTATAAAATCGAGCTATCTAATCGAAGTGTTCTTAGCCTAGGTTGGAATTGTCTTTAATGAGTCGCCACTTCTCTTCTTAAATAGTCTCGATTCTGATCTCTTCGTCCTGATATTTCGGCTTCGTCATCGTAACGATCTCCGAGATTTATGCGGATCAGTTGAACTGGCGAAGACCGAGCTGCTCTATCTCCACGTCATCCTCTGCCGAGCTCGAGCTCGATTGTCTCCGGCTTCGGCATCGTCTGGGCCTTGCCAGGGCGTTTACTTCGCTTGGGCCCATCAAGGGAGTCGGCTTTCTTGTCTGTCTTTGATTCTGGAACGGGCTCGTAATTACGGGCCTCTGTCTTGTCTGTTAATGGGCCGGATTTCCTAGAGGGAAATCCAGTACCAACAATAGCCCCCCTGGTAATTGAATTCGAGAAGTCGAGGTTAATGGGCGGTGGACGTTCTTGGGAAGAGGTGCGTGCCTCGGATGTGACAAATCTAATGATTATTTTTGCCCCATCCGTTGATCTTGTTTCGATCCAATGGTGCAGAGCGAGCGCGTGAGACGGGCTGGACTGCTTATCAGCGCGTCTGCAGTCGTTGCGTGCGTAGGTTTTGAGAATCCTATCTTTCACCGTAGATCTGGTCGATTGTCGACGGCTCAGATTCGAAGATCGCGAAGCATCTTCTCGGGCTCGTTTTTTTTTGGTGAAGTGACTTAATTACTGCGCATTTGTAGCCGTTGATCTCAGATCAACAGCTGGCGAGAGGGAAGCGAGGAGTCCGAGTCATCTCGATTCTCTCGGTAATTAATGCGAGTAAGGAGTCGTACGGACGATACTGCGCACAATCTTTGATATAAATAATCATTCGCATTGTTTGAAGGAAATCCTTTGTTTCCTTACTTTTAATCTGTCTCTTCTTTGTTCGAACTTTTTTCTCCATACTTCCTCTGTCGTCAGAGAAAAAGCTTCTTCTCAAGAACTTTCTGTTTTCTTTCATGGCTTTCGGGGATCCTGCGGGAGCGAGTACGAGTGGGGCGGCGGGATCATTCGGACCGCACCCGCCGTCTTCGTTAACCGTGGACCGTATCCAACAATTGAGGGTGCTTTGCCGGATTCCAACGGAAGTTGAAATCGTCATCCCTTCTTCGGCGGTATCCCGCGAAACGGTCGTAGAGGGCTACTGCTGCGCCTCCTACACGTATTTCGAAAAATGTGGGCTCTTCTTTCCCATTCCTCGCCTTGTCTTCTTGGTGTTGGCCCAACTCCAGATGGCTTTCTATCAGATGACGCCGAACTTCGTTCGGTACATTATCGGACTCGGAGTCAGGGCTGCGGAGGAAGGGATTGAGTTCGGTCCGGAGGAGTTAATGCGGGTTTGCTCGGTGAAGCAAGATTCCCGCTTTCCGGGGTCGTATCGTCTTTCCCCCCGGTTTGGGAGGATCCTGGACGGTCTCCCGCCGAGGGAAGGATGGAGGGACCAATATTTGTTCTTTAGGATGACCCACCACTCGGTTGGGGAGTTTGACTGCTCGGTCGTTCCCTCGCGGTGGGCTTCCGATGTTGGTAGGACTTTTGTTCGTCCTTTTTACTGCTATTTTTACTATTATTTTTTTTTTGCGTCAGTTCGATTCCTGACTGGTTTTGTTCCGTACTGCAGAGTTCCCTGAATCGCTCGACCTTAACCCTGTCACGGAGGCCCTAATAACCCGTATGAGGAGAGGTTCCGTTAACTGGGATAGTTTCACGGTCGAGCGTGTACAAGCTGCTCTGAGGGTTGATCCAAGAGGGGTTTCGCAGGGTCAATCTCGGGTCCTTCGGGAACAGCCCTTTCCTCCCGTACCTCCTCGGACCTCTCCGAGTCGAACTGTGCGACCTCCGCTTCGTATATTCGAGCGGACAAGAGAGGGTGAGTCTCCCGTTCGCGACGTTTTGCTCGTCATTATTTGGGAAAAGTCTAAAAACTCCTCTCCCCTCTTCTTTTTATTCTACAGGTCATCCTTCTTCGGGTGTGGGTTCGGATGCTAACACTCCATCTCACGAGAAGCTATCTCGTAGATCGAGAAGTCGCCGAAACGGAAAGGACCCCATAGATCTGGCAAAAAGGGTGGAGGACGGCAATCTGGGCAATGCGCTCTTTTTTGCCATGTGTGATTCTCCTCTCCCTTCCACGGTTATCCCCCCCGAGCTCCGGGGCCCGTGATGCGGCCGCGGAGACACGGGGGATCCTCTTTTCTCCGGTTGTTCGGAGGGCGGACTCGGTCCCGTCCAGGGAGCCGGCTTTACGTGGCCCTCGTCCGAATGATCAGAGTGTGGGTGGAGACCCTTCCCCCGTACCGAAGCGTCGAAGGATCGATACGGAGGCGAGCTCGAGTAGTTCGAGCGAGAGTGTCGGGACGCCCGGGGGCGTGGCCCGTTTGTCAAGGCGTGTCGGACCCGCAGGGGCTCGGCTTCCAGTTGCCGGGGACACGGCTTTTGGCGATTTGTATGCCAAGATGGCTGAAGCTACTGGAAAGGTATCGACCGTAGTTCTTGTCTTTGTCTTTCTTTTGTAAGAAAGATTTTTGAGATTCGTGTGTTTATGTACTTTCTGGAGACTGCGAACGGACTTATGGCCCAGTCCGAACGCGAGCGTCGTGAGAGATCGCGAGTAGATGAGCTCGAGGCCGCTAGGAGGTCGGCTCGTATTTTGACCGCAGAGCTGCAGGACTCCTTTGCTCGA
Organism: Orychophragmus violaceus; assembly: GCA_030180135.1. Lineage (NCBI taxonomy): Eukaryota > Viridiplantae > Streptophyta > Magnoliopsida > Brassicales > Brassicaceae > Orychophragmus > Orychophragmus violaceus. The sequence goes on along the minus strand of CM058235.1, from coordinate 16,914,074 downwards.
GAGGAAGAGCTTAAAAGGAAACTGGCTAGGTACGAGGGGATAGAGGCCCGGCTATTGGCCCTCGAGAATCGTGAGGAGGACCTTTCTCAGAGGCTCCGGGCAGACGAAGGTCGGGCGTTGACTGCCGAAGAAACGAGTCGAGTTGCCACAATGCGAGCTGCCCAAGATCGAACCGACCTGGAGAGAGTTCTCGCGGGGAGGGACTTTGACATAAGGTTGCGTCTCTCGAGGCGAGGAAGAAGATGAGTGGGGAATACTTGGAGATCCTTAAAGGGATCAAGGAGAAGAGCGAGAAGCGGAAGCTTGAAACCAACGCTGAGATTCGCCTCCAAGAAACCCTGGCCAATATCGAACTCATCGCGGAGTTTGCTTCCGGCGAGCTTGACCTGACTCGGGAAGTTCTGAGGTTGGTTGACCAGAAGAGGGCGGTCATGGAAGAGATGAACGCCGCAGCGGTCTCTGATTTTAGTGTTGGCAAGTTGAACTTGCCGGCCGTGTCGAGTGACTCGGTCATTTTGGCGCATGCTCCACCACCGGTTGCTCCCCGCCCTGATCAATTTGGATCGAGTCTCCCGACTGCATCTACCGGCGATCAGGCGGAGGGTGGAGATGAGGCTTCTTCGCGCTCGCGACAATTTTGATTTTTCTAATGCTGCCCTAAGGGGCTTTTTGATATGTTTTTTTTTCTTTTAGAAAAAACATTTGTTTGCCCGAGGGGGCTTTGTTTTGGTGTCGGGACTTGAGGACACCGTGTCCTCCTTTTAATGAATTTCTTTTTGAGCCTTACATGCCTTAGCATAGACTTTACTGTTTTAGTACCTTCACGACTCGGTCGTTCGTACTTGAGTTCGTTTTTGTAATGTGCAGTACGAGTGTAATATTTAACAGGAAAGATAAATCGGGGTAAACTTACAAAGGTTCGTTGTGCGCGGAGGTCTTTTCGTGTGGTCGGTTGCCTCGGCTTCGACGTTTTCGTTTAACGGGAGAGGGTGGCCCTCTAGTTCTTCCGAGCTGTATAAGGTCGGGAGAATTTTGTATCTTTTGACTTCGGGATAGGCCATTTCAGGTTGCTCGGAAGGGATACTTTCATATCGCCTTGATTTAGAAGAGATAATTTCATATCCTTCGTTTCGGAAGAGATAATTTCATATCCTTCGTTTTGGAAGAGATAATTTCATATCTTTCGTTTTGGGAATGTTATGACAAGGTATTTCTCCATGATTCTAACTTTTACGACAAAAAGAAACATTGGATTAAGGGACTTATTTTGATTTCACAAAGATAAGTCGGTGTAACTTCGTCAGAAGCTGTTGAGCTCGTGAGCTTTGTTTTTTGGGGGGCGGCTGCGCTCGAAGTCGAGCTGCCTACGTACCCTTTTTAAGGGGATCAAGCCATTTCGTAGTTCGATTATGTTGATGTACTCATAGTGGAAATACTTTTTGAGGTTGATGATGTTCCAAGGTCGTAGTTCGGGCTTCTGGGTTTCTACCGACTTGAGTCGGTAGACCCCGTCCTTTACGACGTCGGTGACCTGGTAGGGACCTTCCCACTTCGCTCCTAATTTTCCAGCGTGTTCTTCCTTTTTATGGTCGAACACTTTCCGCAAGACGAGCTCTCCTACTTGAAACCTTCGAGTTTTGATTCGGGAATCATAGTAGCGAGCTGCGGCTTGTTGGTAATTCTGGAGTCGAGCTAATGCGAGGTTCCTTCTTTCGTCGACGAGGTCGAGCTCGTCAGTTATCATCTTGTTGTTAAGTTCCTCTTGTCGTGGGCATTCTTCTTTGCGAATGCTTGACACGAGAATTTCAGCTGGTACTACCGCCTCGATTCCGTAAGCTAGCGAGAAGGGAGTCTCGCAAGTGGATTTGCGGGGGGTAGTCCGGTAGGCCCAGAGTACGGCTGGGAGTTCGTGACTCCAGGTTTTTTTGCACTCGTTGAGCCTTTTCTTGATACCGTTCATAATCGCTTTGTTAGCTGCTTCTGCTAGCCCGTTCCCTTGGGGGTAGCGTGGCGTTGAGTAATTCAGCTTTATGTTCCAAGTTATGCAGAACTCTTTGAACGTGTTTGATATGAACTGAGATCCGTTATCGGTGACGATCTCGTGGGGTAGTCCATGTCGGCAAACGACGTTTCGCCAGACGAACTCCTTAACGTGAACGTCCTTAATTTTCTGGTATGACTCTGCCTCAATCCACTTGGTGAAGTAGTCCGTCATCACCAACAGGTGTGTGGCTTTCATTTTGCCAGATGCGACCAGCGGTCCCACGATGTTCATTCCCCACCGCATGAATGGGTATGGTGATGAGATAGAGGAGAGTTTCTCCGACGCTTGGTGGATAATTGGGGCATGCTTTTGGCATTTATCGCACTTGTTGGAGAAAGATTCGCATTCGGTGGCCATTGTAGGCCAATAGTAGCCTTGCCTTTTGATTCGCACGGCCAATGCTCGTCCTCCGGAATGGCTTCAGCAGGATCCGTCATGTGTTTGTGTAATCACAGCTAGGGCTTGCTTTTTGTCAAGGCATTTAAGGTAAGGTCCGGAGAGGCTCCTTTTAAAGAGCTCTCCTTGTGTGACACAGTACCTCGCACTCTGTGTTTTAAGTTTCCGCGCCTCCCATTTGCCGTCGGGAACTTCGCCGTTTGTGATCGGAGTTCTCCAATCTTCGTCGTTGTTAGGCTCAGGTCCCTGACTAGTGGATGCGGTTTGAATTGGTCCGTCGGGGACGTTCGCGACGTATACGGTGTTTCTAGGATCGAGATCATCATCAATCTCGATGATGTCGCTACTAGTGTCTCCGGGACACTCTTTGCGTTTGACATCGTCCTTCATAGCGGGCCCGTCCTCTTTCAAGGACAAAGCTTTGAGAGCTATGTCGATGCTTGGTTTTTCTATCCCTTCGACTGGTATGATCCTTTTGAGGTTGGGATCTGATGTCGATGCTAATGCGGCTAGCGCATCGGCTGCGGTGTTTTCACCTCGTGGGATTCGTGTTAGATCGAAGAATTCGATCTGTTCGGCCAATGTGTGGACTACCCGTAGGTATGCTTCCATTCGTTCGTCTTTGGCCTCGTAGTCGCCATGATATTGGCTCGTGACTAGTTGGGAATCGCTGAAGGCGTTTACTTCCCGGGCTCCTATGGCTATCGCGAGTCTGAGCCCGACTATTAACGCTTCATATTCAGCCTCGTTATTCGATGCGGCGAAGCCCAATCTAAACGATTGTTCTAGTACTTCACCCGTTGGGGAGACTAATTTCACTCCGACTCCGGACCCTTGTCTTGAGGAAGCTCCATCGACGTAGAGTTTCCATCTTTGGGCCGAAGTCGGGTCGAGTTCTATAGTCGGAGGGAGCTCGATTATGAAATCTGCCAGTACTTGTGCTTTTAGGCATGTTCGAGCTTTGTATTCAATGTCGTACTCGCTAAGTTCGATAGCCCATTTGACCAATCGACCTGATTGGCTTGGACTGTGAAGGATGGTTCTCAGTGGCTGAGAGGTCATCACTATGATCGAGTGCGATTGAAAATATGGTCGGAGTTTCCGAGCCGATGTTACTAGCGCTAAGGCGAGTTTTTCCATGGCGGGGTATCTGGTTTCAGCGTCGATCAAGGTCTTACTGATGTAATACACCGGCCGTTGTTCGTTTTGTTCCTCGCGAACCAGGACTCCACTTACTGCTGCCGTCGAGACAGCTAGGTAGAGGTAAAGGGGTTCTCCTTCTACTGGTTTCGCCAGTATGGGTGGTTTGCTTAAGTAAGCTTTGAGCTGAGTGAATGCCTCTTCGCACTTTTCGTCCCAAAGGAACTTTTTGTTTGCTTTGAGCAAGTGATAGAAGGGTAGACATTTATCAGTCGACCTTGAGATGAAGCGATTCAGAGCAGCTATTTTGCCGGTTAGGCGCTGGACTTCTCGCGTTGTTCTGGGAGATTTCATCTCTATGAACGTTGTGATCTGTTTGGGGTTCGCTTCGATCCCTCTTTCGGTCACCAAGTAACCGAGGAACTCTCCTGAAGGGACCCCGAAGGTACATTTAGCCGGGTTGAGTTTCATCCCATACTTATTAAGAATGGTAAAGCATTCTTTTAGTTGGGGGATGTGATCCTCGTACCTGGAAGATTTTACCAGCATATCATCGATGTAGACTTCCATGGTTTTGCCTAGGAGTCCTGAAAACATCTTGTTGACGAGGCGCTGGTAAGTTGCTCCCGCGTTTTTTAGTCCGAAGGGCATGACTTTGTAGCAGTACGTGCCTCGATCAGTTATGAACGAAGTATTTTCTTGGTCTTCAGGGTTCATCAATATTTGATTGTACCCTGAGAACGCGTCCATAAAGGATAGCAGCTGATGTCCAGCGGTGGCCTCGACCAGTCGGTCGATGTGCGGGAGTGGGAAGCTGTCCTTTGGACAAGCTTTGTTGAGATCCGTGAAGTCTACACAGACCTTCCACTTTCCGTTCATTTTCTTAACCACCACGGGGTTCGCGAGCCAGTCGGGGTACTTGACCTCTCTAATCGATCCGATTTTTAATAATCAATCGACCTCGTCATTGACGGCTTTGGCCCGCTCAGGACCTAGTTTTCGACGCTTTTGTCTTACCGGTTTGTAGGTTGGGTCGACATTCAGCTCGTGGCTGGTTACGTCGATATTGATCCCTTTCATGTCTGCTGAAGACCAGGCGAAGGAGTCGACGTTCTTTTTGAGAAAAGAGACCAGTTCGTTCTTAACTGGCTCTGATAGGTCGATTCCGATGCCAACGAGTCTTTCGGGATGAGCCTCGTCTATGCAGACTTGAGTCGTGAGGTCCTTTGGGGTCGTTCGAACTTTTGGTCTGCATGGTGGCGAGCTCCTCCTCTTTCTGTAATTGCTACGCAGGGGATTTCTCGATCTGCTTGTATCCATTCATGTAGCAATGACAAGAAATCTTTTGACTTCCGTAAATGGTTTTGATCCCTTTGGGAGTCGGGAACTTTACGCATTGGTGGTAGGGGGTATAGCCCGTACACACCCCCCCCCCCCCCCCTCCCCCTAGACAAACGAGGAGGGCGTCGTCGTGTGGTTTGTCGAGATTACTTGTCTCGCTCTCGTAGAAAATAATTTCGTGGTCTGGACCCAACATTGGGGTTTTCCCCCCTCTGTCGGTCTCGAGAGACGAGGGAGATTGATTCTTGAGCGTAAACTTTTGGTAGGAGCCGGAGGCGGGGATAGCGCCGAACCTCCCGGAGTGCCGCTCAGGTTAAGCTCGCCGAGGATGAACTCGACTCGCTTCCGCGACCCATGAGGGAGTGTTTTGGGAGATTCCGGCTCTTTTGACCGTTCCCGTTTGTTTTGGGAGTGCTTTTTGGAGTTCGACTCCTTGGTCTGTTTGTTTTCCTTTTTGTCGGACATAGTTTCCTCCTCGACTTCGGAGTCTTTTTTGCTTTCGGACTCTTGTTTTTGAGCCTCTGCTTTAGCTCGAGTATAGCAATCCTCGGTCGAGTGTCCTCTTTTATTGTGGAAATCAAAGAATTTTTCCTTGTCGAACTCGAATTTCTTCGAGCTCTTTGGGCTCTCGACCGCGTTGACGTTCCCTGATTTACGGGAATCCTTTTTTGAGTTTGAATTCTGTGAGCCCGACGGGTTCCTTTCTTTCCGGTGTTTTTCCCTGAGGGCCGTGGTTTCGTCCTCGAGGCGAGCAAAGGCCGATGCGCGATGGAGGGCGTCATCGAGCGTTTGAGGTTCGCGGACTGTTATTTCCTCGCGGAATCTGGTTGAGAACCATAGTCCCCGTCTTAACGCTTCTATAGCTACCTCGTCTCGTGGGTTCGCGATTTTGGATTTTATTTCCTAAAATCGGTCGATGTACGAGGGAAGTGTTTCGTCGGGTTATTGAGAGACGCCAAATAGGGCTGCCTCGGTAGTCTTTTCCTGGATGAAAACGGAGTATTGCTTGAGGAAAGCCGTCATGAACTGGGTGAAGTTGTCAATGGACCTTTCTTCCAGTCCGGCAAACCATTCTAGGGCAGAGCCTGATAGGTTTTCTGCAAAGAGCCTGCAGAAGGCTGGCTCCCTCTCCTCATCGGTAAGGTACACCCTTGCCATCGCTAGTCAGAATGCCCTGATGTGGGCTTTCGGGTCTGGTTTCCCAGAGAATTCTGGAAACTTAGTTTTCTTGATCTCTCGGATCCTTGCAAACGCAATCCGATATGTGAACGGCGTTTGTTGTGTTTCTTCGATCACTCGATCGATGTCAGGAGCCGCGCTCGTCGCCATGTGAACTTTCGAGCTCAGACTGTTGAACTGGGCTTTAGCCTGCTCAATGTATTGTCTAAGCATATCGTGTTCATCGCCCTCTGCGGGTGCGAACTGGACTTGTGCATGACCTGACGTTTGTTCCGGAAAAATAGGGTCGAGGAGATCGATCGTTGGGATCGACCTCGTCTGATCGACCTGGGGCGTTCGGAACTGAACTGAGTTTGATCCGTTAATGAGTCCCGAGCTCGAGGCGAAGGCAGAACCTTCTAGTTGCCTCGGTCGGATGTTAGAGTTACTCGGGAAAGGTGGTGGCCCGGGTAATGATCGGTTTCTTGATCCGGTTGGATCTGTGACCATTGAACTCGAACCAAATGGGGTCGGTATCGCGATAGGGGTCATTGTAGGGCGGAAGCCGCTATTTGACGTATTACCGAAATTTCCCGACGTTCCCAGAGGAGTTACTACCTGGGAGAAGTCCAAGCGGGTACACGGTGGAGGACTTATGGGAGTTCGCGTTGGTCTGCCCCCTTGGCTTTAACTGGCGAGCTCTTCAAGACGGGCGTTCAGGCGCCGCTCTTGTTCCTCGAGCTGCGCTGCCAGAGAACGGTTCGCGATCTCTTGGGCCCTTGCGCTTGCCTCGTTGTTTCTCATTCGATCTACCAACAGGCTTAACATCGAACGGATCTTGGCAAGATCGCTTGGCCCTTGTCTTTGTGGAGCAGAAGGTAGTGGCGAATTGGGTCTGGTTATTCCAGATCCCCCTCCTGGGGTGGGTATTGAGTCATTTCTCATCCACACCTAGTTTCTGCTCGGAGCATTAGTTCCTGACAAAACATTTGTCGGAGTCTGGCTCGTCGCGATTGTTTGAGCGACGGAGCCGGCTGGTGCCGAGGTCGTGGAGACTGAGGCAGAGCTCGTCAATATGCCGTCGGTCTGACCCATGTTTCTTACCCCGGTAGTGTTCTGAGGAACGTTGTCGACCGTTTGAGGGCGGTCAACTGGTGGTGTGGCGCTGGGAGAGCCAGTTTGGTCGGGATTCATCTCGATCTATCGGATCTAGGATCTGATTCTTAAGATAGGAAAGGCTATAGAATGTCCCCACAGTCGGCGCCAAATGTGAGATCCAGGATTCACACTAAGAATTTGTATTCGTGGATTTGGACTTTAGGATATAGAAATGGTATAGTTTCCTATGAATCAAAGACTTTATTGAGATTGATCGTCGAGATAGAACAAACACAGTCGAGAAGAGAGTACAAAGTATAAAATCAAGCTATCTAATCGAAGTGTTCTTAGCCTAGGTTGGAATTGTCTTTAATGAGTCGCCACTTCTCTTCTTAAATAGTCTCGATTCTGATCTCTTCGTCCTGATATTTCGGCTTCGTCATCGTAACGATCTCCGAGATTTATGCGGATCAGTTGAACTGGCGAAGACCGAGCTGCTCTATCTCCACGTCATCCTCTGCCGAGCTCGAGCTCGATTGTCTCCGGCTTCGGCATCGTCTGGGCCTTGCCAGGGCGTTTACTTCGCTTGGGCCCATCAAGGGAGTCGGCTTTCTTGTCTGTCTTTGATTCTGGAACGGGCTCGTAATTACGGGCCTCTGTCTTGTCTGTTAATGGGCCGGATTTCCTAGAGGGAAATCCAGTACCAACAGCGTCTCGGGTTTAGTACGGTATCATTTTTAAGGTTTAAGAGGTGGTAGTAAGGCTCCGGAGTGGTGATGCGTGGTCTCTTTTCTAGCCGACAACGGGGAGTGTTTTGTTCTTGGTAGATTGAAATTAAGCTCCATGAGTTAGTGAAATCCCAGGATGGAATCGGATCTAGGTGTGTATGTGAGCGTCGATCCGATGATGTGGAGGACAGTCGATGATCGGGCCTCCCTGCCATCGTTGAGGAATGACTCTTTCTCTGGGTTGCCGGATGAATCAGCTTTTTAAACAGTTTTTGCGTGTTCTGTCTTCTCGAGGTCATCCTTTTCTGGTTGCGAGCTTAGCCATGTTGGTTTTAGGGTAAGAGTCGTCTTATCACTATTTTGACTCCAATGCTACCAAGCAGAAGTATCAGAATAGTGAATGTTTTTGCTTCCATGTTTTTAAAACTTTTTTGCCATGGGACCAAAATTTTAGGTGTTACAACTTGTTTCATATTGTAATGCTGGAACATTCATTATTATTAATGATATTTACCATTTCGCAAAAAAATCCCGAACTAAATCTCTAGCGAAAGTTGCTTGTGCTCAGGAGGTGCTAAGTTAAACCTTCCCAATTGAGGAAGTTTCACAAAGAAATCTTTCAATCTGTAAAACATGGGTTAAACAAATGGGTAGCCAACCAAACTAAACAGTCTGCTGTTCAAAATTTTGAACTGAAATTGAGAGAGTTTTTCTGTAACTTTTTATTCGGTGATAGTGTTAACCGAGTTCGTCACAAAGGTTTGGATGCTCGTTTTGTCCAGTTAGAATGAACGTGTTAGGTGAAATGAAATCTATGGGTCAATCTTTATCTTTATTAAAAGGCAGACTGAGTCGTTGTTTCGTTTCCATTGCTGATGTGCTGCCCCCCGGCGTTCGTATTCCTTGATCGAGCGGACTGAGTCGTTAACCATTGGCAGTCCTCCCATTATCATATTTATGCGTCTCCTCGGTGGAGGTGTTCCTTATTTGTCCTCTTCGTCACAAGCCCGTTTGTTGACGGCTGCTGTGTTTGCGTCTATTTGCTCGATTTCCTCGGCAAATGCCACTTGCTTCTTTCTTTCTTCTTGGACGAGTTTGAAGCATTCGGCTTCGTTTTTAGGCTGCGCTACCTGATTGACGTGCTTCGGGGGCGGTTGGTTGCGGTTTAGCACCAACTTCTTACCGTCCTTCTGATAGTCGGCGTAGAGGAGGGCTTGCAGGTTTCTGCAATCTTGGGTGTTGTGGGCCGCTCGTTGATGATATTCGCAAAATAGCTTGCTCTTATCGCCTCCTCGGACGAACTTGTTCCATGGCTTGTTTTGATTTTGACCTTGATAGTCTTGGGATGGTCGGTCCTGTTGATAATTCTGGGGACGGTCGGTACAATCTTGGCGATGACCTTGGTAGGAGCGTTCCTCGTCCTGTTGATGGTCCTGTGATTGATCGCTGACGTAATACGACAATTTTCCCTTCCTTGTGATTTCCTCTTCTTTGATTTTCTTGTAGTCCTGGTCATAATGTTGTCGTAGTTCATATTGCTCGGCTCTTTTCTCGGGTTTTTCTTTCGACGCTGAACTCTTCGGGCCGAACTTCTTTGCTAGAGTTTCTTTTTCTTCTTCGAGGTCGATGAAGATTGATGCTCGGTGGAGAGCGTCTTTGAGCGAGCTCGGTTTGTTCTTTTTTTAGCTCTTCTCGGAAATTTGATTTGTACCACATGTTGTTTTGGAGCGCGGGTAAGCCTTCGCTGTCTGTGATCATGAACTTGGCGAGTACACTCTTGAAGCCGGTTATATAAGATAGAAGACTTTCCTTCTGTCCCTGAGTAATGGCCCACAGGTCGGCGTTGGACACTTCCTCATGTATGTACATCGAGTAATGCTTTACGAAAGCATGTGTTAGGTCATCATATCCGTCTATTGAGTTTGGTTCCAGGCGAGAGAACCAATCCAGTGCCGATCCATTCAACAGCTCCACGAATAGCTGGCAGTAACCTGCGTCTCGCTGCCCGAGTCTGAAGTGAGTTCGGCCCATCGCTATTCGGAAGGCCATTAGGAATTGCCTCGGGTCGGTCTTTCCGTCGTATGTCATCATTTTGATCTTGACCCTAGAAGCTGGATGCTCGGTTTGAGTATTCATGAGTCGTTGAGTAAAGGGGGTGTTTTGAGTTTCTTCTATCACATGATCGATCTCCGACGCCGAGCTAATTGCTTGATGGACTTTTGACGTCATATTTTCAGCATTAGTTTCAGGTCCTCGATTTCGTTATCCCTGAGGGCGTCTTTTGTTGAATTGTTTAGCACTCCATCGTCGGTGGGTTCTTCGACATCCTCGGTCTGTTGTGTGACTGTTCGACTCTTAGGATTCGGAGGGGTTGCGTTATCGAACAATGCTCGGTTGAGGCGAGTCCGAGGAGCAGAATCCTGCTGGCTTGCCATCCGTAGATCGTTGATCTGACCTTGGCATACTGCATGCACTGTTGCGAGCTGGTCGAATCGAGCGTTACTTCCTTGAGATAACTCGGAGATTTGTGTCAAGAGGGCTCTGAGCACGACATAAGTATCCTGCTCGGTTTGTTGTTTATTCGTTTCTGGCCGAGGCTGCTTGGTGTTTGGAGATTGCTGCTCGGCGTCCGCCGGCTGGGTAATTGGGTCCGTGACTTGAGAGACATGTTGAGGCTGAGGCTGGCCCCTTGCTTGATAAGATTTCATTCCGGAGGTGGACTTTTCTGTCACAAGACCAAAGTCTCGGTTTGGTGGCAATCCGGTCATTGTCGATCCTGTCGGTTAGTGAAGAAAAAACTTATTCCCCACAGACGGCGCCAATTGTGATAACCGAGCTGGTCACAAGATCCAAACGTGCGTCTGGCTCGGGAGAGTTGACGTGCTCGGGTCCGAGGGAACAAAGTTTATCTTGTGAGAAAAACTGACTAGGTTCGGGAATGATCAAGAGAGAAGAACGATGTTCGGATTGATTTGTTTAAGAGAGTTGCTTGCTCAGTAACGAGCGTGATTTATATTAAGATTCCCGAGCAGGTCGAAAGACGAGCTCGGATTACAGTTTGGGAAATACAAACTCTAGAGAGAGAAAGTAGTTAGAAGTGCACAAATCCCAAAAAGTTACATCAATGTACAGTGACGACTCCTATTTATAGTAAAATATAGTTGTACTTTTTACAGGCCGTTGACCACTTGTCGAGCTCGTGCGGATGGGCCGTACTTGATGACGAGATGGGCCAAGCCGTACATTCCTTTGGCTTGTAGTGGAGCCGAGCTGGCCTGTGTTTGTGGCCGAACCGAGCCGAGCTGCTGATGATGGGCTCGGTTCGGGCGCTTGTTTTCGGGCCTTCACTTATTGGGCCGAGTTTGTTTCTGTTAGGCCGACCTATCTACTGAGAACAAGTATTGGACCCTGCTAATTAGATGGGGTGTTAAACCCATATATAACAGTAAGCCCCCCCCCAGCTCGTCGGTCTTCATGTCTTTGAAGTCGGCGGATTTGTCAAGTGCTTAGCTGGGTCAATACTTGTTCGGAGTGAATCTGGTCGGCTTGTTTAGGTCTGCTCGTTCTGTTGCTTTGTCTCGGGAATCTCAACAGTTTTCTTAGGAATCTGTTGGATACTGAAGGGTCGCATATGCGTAATGATGGTGCCTATAACTGCTGGAAACTGAAGGGTCGCATAGGTGTAATAATTGCGCTTCCCTTGAAAACTTCCCCCTTGTTGGTACTGGATTTCCCTCTAGGAAATCCGTCCCATTAACAGACAAGACAGAGGCCCACAATTACGAGCCCATTCCAGAATCAAAGACAGACAAAAGAGCCGACTCCTTCGATGGGCCCAAGCGAAATAAACGGCCTGGCAAGGCCCAGACGATGCCGAAGCCGGAGACAATCAAGCTCGAGCTCGGCAGAAGATGACGTGGGGATAGAGCAACTCGGTCTTCGCCAGTTCAACTGATCCGCATAAATCTCGGAGATCGTTACGATGACGAGGCTGAAATATCAGGACGAAGAGATCAGAATCGAGACTATTTAAGAAGAGAAGTGGCGACTCATTAAGGACAATTCCAACCTAGGCTAAGAACACTTCGATTAGATAGCTCGATTTTATACTTTGTACTCTCTTCTCGACTGTGTTTGTTCTATCTAGACGATCAATCTAAATAAAGTCTTTGATTCATAGGAAACTATACCATTTCTATATCCCAAAGTCCAAATCCACGAATACAAATTCTTAGTGTGAATCCCAGATCTCACATTTGGCGCCGACTGTGGGGACATTCTATAGCCTTTCCTATCTTAAGAATCAGATTCTAGATCCGATAGATCGAGATGAATCCCGACCAAACTGGCTCTCCCAGCGCCACACCACCAATTGACCGCCCTCAAACGGTCGACAACGTTCCTCAGAACACTACCGGGGTAAGAAACATGGGTCAGACCGACAGCGTGTTGACGAGCTCTGCCTCAGTCTCCACGACCTCGGCACCAGCCGGCTCCGTCGCTCAAACAATCACGACGAGCCAGACTCCGACAAATGTTTTGTCAGGAACTAATGATCCGAGCAGAAACTGGGTGTGGATGAGAAATGACTCAATACCCACCCCAGGAGGGGGATCTGGAATAACCAGACCCAATTCGCCACTACCTTCTGCTCCACAGAGACAAGGGCCAAGCGATCTTGCCGAGATCCGTTCGATGTTAAGCCTGTTGGTAGATCGAACGAGAAACAACGAGGCAAGCGCAAGGGCCCAAGAGATCGCGAACTGTTCTCTGGCAGCGCAGCTCGAGGAACAAGAGCGGCGCCTGAACGCCCGTCTTGAAGAGCTCGCCAGTCAAAGCCAAGGGGGCAGACCAACGCGAACTCCCATAAGTCCTCCACCGTGTACCCGCTTGGACTTCTCCCAGGTAGTAACTCCTCCGGGAATGTTGGGAAATTTCGGTAATACGTCAAATAGTGGCTTCCGCCCTACAATGACCCCTATCGCGATACCGACCCCATTTGGTTCGAGTTCAATGGTCACAGATCCAACCGGATCAAGAAACCGACCATTACCCGGGCCACCACCTTTCCCGAGTAACTCTAACATCCGACCGAGGCAACTAGGAGGTTCTGCCTTCGCCTCGAGCTCGGGACTCCTTAACGGATCAAACTCAGTTCAGTTCCGAACGCCCCAGGTCGATCAGACGAGGTCGATCCCAATGATCGATCTCCTCGACCCTATTTTTCCGGAACAAACGTCAGGTCAGGCACAAGTCCAGTTCGCACCCGTAGAGGGCGATGAACACGATATGCTTAGACAATACATTGAGCAGGCTAAAGCCCAGTTCAACAGTCTGAGCTCGAAAGTTCACATGGCGACGAGCGCGGCTCCTGACATTGATCGAGTGATCGAAGAAACACAACAAACGCCGTTCACAGATCGGATTGCGTTTGCAAGGATCCGAGAGATCAAGAAAACTAAGTTTCCAGAATTCTCTGGGAAATCAGACCCGAAAGCCCACATCAGGACATTCCGACTAGCGATGGCAAGGGTGTACCTTACCGATGAGGAGAGGGAGCCAGCCTTCTGCAGGCTCTTCGCAGAAAACCTATCAGGCTCTGCCCTAGAATGGTTTGCCGGACTGGAAGAAAGGTCCATTGACAATGATATACCATGGATTTTAGGGATTTTAACCATGGTATATGTGTTATTTATCGAGTCTTTTACTATGTTTTAGAGTCTTTTCAGATGTTTATTAGGTACAAGCACATTTGGAGCATATTTGGTGATTTAGGCACTTTCTGGAGCTAATTGGAGTATTTGGCCGAGAGATAGAGTTTACTGTCCGAAACAGAGAAAGGTGTCGATCGTTGCATGCCTAGCATCGATCGATGCACCAGCGAGATGGGCCAAAAGACGGTTTAATAAAGAATGATGAAATTGCAGTTTTGCCCAGAAGTTCCTGATATTTACAAAGAAGCCCCAAAACGTGTTTTAGGATTATAATTAGGTTTTACAGCCACTTGTTAGGCGAAGCTTTTTTTACGTTAAGTTTTACTCAGAGAGAGTTGAGGGGTTGATCCTGATCTCGAAAGAGACTTGATTTTGAACCCCAGTTCTTATTTGATTATATGATATTTGGTTTTCTACTTATGATATTTTCTGTCTCGATGAATATGTCTGAGTAGATCACATGTTAGGTTGAAGGATTCTCATTAAGGATTTCAGAGAATTATAGTTTAATTAATCTGTAGAGATTCAAATCTGCTAGTTCTTTATCTAAGTTGTTCTTAATGCTTAATCTGAAGTAGCTAATCAGAGTTATGATGTTAGGTTGATTAATTCAGCGGAAGTTGGTTGATTTAACTAGAAAGAACTTAGATAAGCAATTAAACTGCTCGCAAACGGAAGTTTGGTTCAGGTTAATTGTGAACATATCAAACTTGGAATCAATGCTAGTTTAATCTGCTAGTTCTCGCAAACAGAAGTTTGGTTTGCTGCACTTAGACTTAGAGAATTATCGCAAAGGAATTTGGTTAATTCTATATCAGTGTTTGAGTTCTAGAATAGTTATTGATTGGATATAGATAGATTGATTGCTTGCGTTCCTGATTCCCTGAGAACTCCTGAAACCTAACGCTTCGCCTTTTTGCTCACAAACTCACTTGATCTACTTTGCTATTTTGTTACTGTTTTCACATCTGCTTCGCTTAATTTAATCTGAACTGCTATTAATCTATTGTGTGACTGAGAGTCCTCGTGGGATTCGATACCTTATATACTACGATTGCATTAACTGTGCACTTGCAGTAGAATAGGGAAAACTATACAACCTATCAAGTTTTTGGCGCCGTTGCCGGGGACTCTTTGAGTTCACCTATAGATTTAGTATTAGGATTTAGACTAAGCATTCTTTTTAATTTTCTTGTTTACTCACGTTTTTGATTTTTGGATTCGCAGGGATTCGCACTGCATCGATCGTTGCCACCTTGCATCGATCGACACGAAGCAAGAAAAGCGATGCTGAGATCCGAGACGTTCAATAGGTTCCGCGCCATGGAACCTGTGATTTTGATTCGCGGTGAAAACGGCGTTCTACGAGACCAAGAGGGTCATATATGCAACGCAAAAGGTCAGAAAATAGATGGGGAAGGAAATCCCATCTTACCAGATTACCATGTATTGGTTGGGCAAGTAGCTGAGATGCAGAGTAAGATAGATGACATCCACGAGATCTTACTTAGGGAGAGACAGTTCCGAGCAGAGGCAGAAACTGATAAATTTGCAGAGGTACACTATATGGCTGGAGCCAACTCTTATGGACATACATTGGGACATCAGCAGAGACAAGGTTTTAGGCATGTTCAAGGATCAAGAGACCATAACTATACTTCCTATCTGGCACCTCCTACACAAAGGAGCAAACTGGAGATGATGATAGAACAATCAATTGAAAAGCAACAGCAGAACACAGCTTCTTTCAGCTCGAAGCTAGAGAACCTGTACACTAATTTGAATGAGAAATTTGAATCCTTGAACACTCGCATGAAGCAGCTGGACACACAGATGGATCAAGTTTCATGCTCTACCTCAAGGAAGGATCCTCAAGAAGCTCATGCCAGCAACATTCCCATTCAGGATGACACACAGATAGATCATGGATCATGTCTAGCCGTTAAGGCTGTGGAATTTGTGGAAGACAGAGAGGGATTTGATTTACCTGAGTTTGAAAGCTTCGATGCACCTGACTCAACAGAGATTGACATGGATCTCTTGACTTGGATAGTTCAGATTGAAGCGGGACCATGCCAAGGAGAGAAATTTGAGTCTGAGATGGCTGGAATGGACCAAGAAGCGGATAAACCAGAGACTGTAGTTGAAACACGAGCTGAGACGACAGCATCGATCGATGCATCACAAGCACCGATCGTTGCACCCCGAAAGGAACCAGTTTCACTCATATCTCAAGGACCTGCTAAGGAAAGAACCTATAAACCTCCATTGCCATTCCCGAAAGCTCCCGTTAAGTCTAAAGATGTGGTTCAGTGCACAGTGGTGGTTGACAAGAAGATGGTGGTTCCACAAGAGCCTATTCTAACATCTTCAAGGCCTAAAACTACTCATAAACAAAAGGCTCCGAACATCAAATCTTTGCCAAAGGTAAAGCATAAATCCTCTAAGTTTAAGCCTTCTGACTCCACTGTTTTGAATGCAGGAAAGAGCGTTAAAACACCCAAGTGTCAATCTCACCCTACATTCCTCCCGACGTTCCTTGGACGACATCATGCTGATACTGCTTACACACCACCATGGATGATAAGGCATTCACAGAGACACTCAAAGTCTCTGTTGAAACCTCCATGAGTCTGACCTCTTTCCAAAAGTCAAGCTAATGACTTAAAACAAGCGCTGAGTGGGAGGCAACCCACTGTTAGGTTTAATTATTTTTCTTTTTCATTTTTTTGGTGCTCTTCTTAGGATTTCACGTTTTTATTTGTTTTTGTTAGTTTTTAGATACAGAACACAAGTCTGGAGATGTGTGACGATCGTTGCTCACATGTGCAACGGTCGTTGCAATTGGTTCAAATCGAAAATTAAGGTACGTTGAGCTAAACCGGAATCAATCTGGTTCAACCAGCATCGATCGTTGCCCCTAAAGCAACGATCGTTGCACCCACGACCAGGTAAGTCGCCTTAAACCCTATTTTCTCTCCTTCTTCTCCATTCCTTTTGGTCGACACACCGAGAACCCAAACCGAAAATCGCCATTTCTTCATCGATTTCTTTGATTCTAAGCACTATTTCACTTGTTTTTACATACCCAATCTGTTTCCCCAACCCATATCTCAAGAAATCAAGGTAATGTTCTTCAATTTTCGAATTTTCGGATTGGATTTTTAGGGTTTTAGGGTTGTTGATTTTTGGACCAAAATTGATGATGCATGCGTAATTAGAACGATTTAGGGTGATGGATGATGATTTTGAACTGATTTGAGACAATGTGGCTTGGATTTGACTGATTTTTGATGATTTGTTTGCGGCAAAATCGCCCTGCAACGGTCGTTGCTCTAGAGCAACGGTCGTTGCATTGCGATTTTGGGAAATGTTCGATACAACGAAACCGCCTTGCAACGATCGATGCCTTAGATGCAACGATCAATGCTTCGCGATTTCACAGTGAAATTTTGCCGAGACTTATAAATGTTTGAACTTTGTTTTTACAGATGGCGTCTCAAAGGCAACCCCGCAAGAAGCGAGCCACAGCAACAAGACACTACACCCCACCGCCTCAATGGTTCAGCAGAGAGTCAGAGGCACCCGCACCATACAACAGATACGGGCCGCCGGTTGCTTTACCTTGGCCCAGAGAGGATGCCACACCGATGCAGACGACCAGACAGTGGCCGGAGGACCTGATACGCTTCTTCAAGTCTGCTGAGTTCACCGAGCGGCCATTGCTCAGTCGATGGGACGAGTATGACTCGCTTCTCTACAGTGGTTGGTGTGGGATGATCATCAAGCCGACCAAGTTCGCGGACTACTCCACCTGCAGGATTCTGGGGATCGATGAGCAGGTGCTAGCTGTGTGCAGAGGCATTGGTCTAGGGACAATGCCGATGCGACACTATGACCTCTATCCTGAGCTAGTCAGGCAGCTATTGGCCACTTGCAGAGTGGTTTACTCGGATCCCGACCACAGGAGCGCTACAGTGGGTGCTTTCACCTTCATGAGTTGGGGAGTCAGGTATCGGATTCCTCTACTTGATCTCTCCAGGATCTACGGGTTCAGTATTGAGCCGAGGCGCATAGCCATGCCACTCGAGTGGGATCCGGTGGAGGCTCGCACATTCTGGGAGAGTATTGGCAGCGGTCGATACAACTCCAGGACCACACCAGTAGTGCAGATGAGACATCCGGTGCTGCGATATGTCTCGCGTATCTTGTGCTGGAGCTTGCTCTGCAAGTTTGAAGCCAACAAGATGCGCAAACTTGAGATGGAGTTGCTGTTTATGGGGCTGAGAGATCAGTTTAGAGGTTCTGGCGTGAGAGATCCGACTGCGGGTCTCAACTTGGGAGCTATTTTCGCACAGCATTTGGTTGATCTGCAGCTGAAGCCGTTTGATGGAGCTGGTACTGAGACGGTATGGAGTTTACTTACTCCCATTTTTGAGTATTGTGGGATTCCTCTTCATGGCACAGAGCGTGATACAGCTCGGGAGTTCCTGGATCTCAGCCATTTGCAGAGCGCTACCTGGCTCAAGGAGGGGCGCATTTGGGTTTACACTGATCCGACCACTGGGAGGACTGGTATCGAGCTTCCTGCTGCCAGATGGACACAGATTGACACATTAGAGGCACTGAGATTTCAGCCTCCTGAGTCTGCGCAGCGTGGGATTCCGACTATGGCTCATCCGCTGGGAGAGCCTTCCTCGCGAGCTTCGACATCTTCTGCCCCTGCTCCTGCGCCAGCGCCTGCCCCAGTCGACATTGTGGGTCCCTTTCCAGAGCCTGCGATGACTTACGGTGCATACTCTGAGGCAGAGTGGAGAGAGAGATCAGATGGTATGTTTCGAGTTCTTTGGAACTTCGTGCGTACTTGCAGCTGCAGGAGGGCATCACAGATCCATCAGCCCGTACCTGACCGTCGTCGACAGCGATCTCCGACTGATACTGATCCCGCACCCGAGGCAGCCGATGATGATGCACTGTATGGTGGGATAGATGACGTTAGCGAGTGAGATCAGTCTCCATGTTCAGTCTTTCGGTTCTGTATTCTGACTTTTTCTTTTCTTTTGCACTTTTCTTCTTTGATTTTTAGGATTCTATAATGTTTGGATGATTTGCACTTTATTTGGTACATCTTTTGCTTCGGTTTTACTATGTTTCTAGTGTTCTTAGCTTGCAGGGATCAAAATTGACAAAAACAGACGGACTACCCTGCTGACTTGCTGACTGTTCGTGAAAACGCAGTGCGTCGATCGACACACCATTGTGTCGATCGTCACAAAACGAAAGAATCGCACAGCAACGGTCGGTGCACCTAGTGCAACGATCGATGCTTGAGCGACAGAGGTAAAACCCGACAGAACTAAAACATCCATTAACAATTTTTCTTTCTTTTTACCGATCCTTCGCTGGACACTACTGGGGACAGTGTGTCTTAAGTGTGGGGGAGGTGCTACTGACTTATATCTTTCTGTTTTCTTAAGAGTCAGTCCGTTTTTCAAAAAAATTTGTTTTATTGAGTCAAAATTGTTTAAGTAAGAAACTATGATTTTCTGAGAAGATTTACAAGACTTGCAGGAACTTAAGTAACCATTGGGATGAAGTTGCAGGATCTATCTCTGACTATTAGAAAACCCCATCACAGATCAACCTACTGGGAACACCCACATCACTTCAGGTATCAGAGGATCCTTTTACTGACTTCAACCTTAATACTGACTTAGATTTCTCACCTAAGGGCTTGGTATACTTTGTGTCGGATTCCCTTGTTAGTTTTGACACAGCCTGTCAACCTATCCTATTTAGTTCCCTTCTCCCCTTCTATAAAGTAAAAAAAATATATATATAATAAACTGAGGATGAGTTAGTAACTCCGAAGTGGTCATGGGAATAGTAGCAAACACTATTATCTCTCATGTGATCCATGGAATGTGTCCAAAGTACACCCCATAACGGGAAGAACACTGATAAAAAAAATAAAATGATACCCAGTGGGGAAAAATCAGTTGTTAAAGAAGGGAAAGAGAAGAAAGGGACTAGAGAAAGATAGTATGGTGGTCTAGAGCTGATAAGGTAAGAATCCATGTGCCCTTTGATCGATACTCCTTAGGTGAGACCGCACTTAAATACTTGCAGAAGTCAGTAGGGAGAATTTGAATGCGTGAATGTGATTGTGGAGTTTACCTAGGACAGTTGCTAAGTGTGGGGGAAGTACATGTTGGTCTTGATATCCTGTGATTGATTCTTTCAGTGGTTTACTAAGGGGAATCTGAGTATTGTAGCTTCTAGGATGAAATGAGTTTCTGAAGAGTTTTCAAACCTCTTATCTACATTTAGTTCTTTGTCTTGCTTGAGGACAAGCAAGAGCTAAGTGTGGGGGAGTTGATATACCATGGATTTTAGGGATTTTAACCATGGTATATGTGTTATTTATCGAGTCTTTTACTATGTTTTAGAGTCTTTTCAGATGTTTATTAGGTACAAGCACATTTGGAGCATATTTGGTGATTTAGGCACTTTCTGGAGCTAATTGGAGTATTTGGCCGAGAGATAGAGTTTACTGTCCGAAACAGAGAAAGGTGTCGATCGTTGCATGCCTAGCATCGATCGATGCACCAGCGAGATGGGCCAAAAGACGGTTTAATAAAGAATGATGAAATTGCAGTTTTGCCCAGAAGTTCCTGATATTTACAAAGAAGCCCCAAAACGTGTTTTAGGATTATAATTAGGTTTTACAGCCACTTGTTAGGCGAAGCTTTTTTTACGTTAAGTTTTACTCAGAGAGAGTTGAGGGGCTGATCCTGATCTCGAAAGAGACTTGATTTTGAACCCCAGTTCTTATTTGATTATATGATATTTGGTTTTCTACTTATGATATTTTCTGTCTCGATGAATATGTCTGAGTAGATCACATGTTAGGTTGAAGGATTCTCATTAAGGATTTCAGAGAATTATAGTTTAATTAATCTGTAGAGATTCAAATCTGCTAGTTCTTTATCTAAGTTGTTCTTAATGCTTAATCTGAAGTAGCTAATCAGAGTTATGATGTTAGGTTGATTAATTCAGCGGAAGTTGGTTGATTTAACTAGAAAGAACTTAGATAAGCAATTAAACTGCTCGCAAACGGAAGTTTGGTTCAGGTTAATTGTGAACATATCAAACTTGGAATCAATGCTAGTTTAATCTATTAGTTCTCGCAAACGGAAGTTTGGTTTGCTGCACTTAGACTTAGAGAATTATCGCAAAGGAATTTGGTTAATTCTATATCAGTGTTTGAGTTCTAGAATAGTTATTGATTGGATCTAGATAGATTGATTGCTTGCGTTCCTGATTCCCTGAGAACTCCTGAAACCTAACGCTTCGCCTTTTTGCTCACAAACTCACTTGATCTACTTTGCTATTTTGTTACTGTTTTCACATCTGCTTCGCTTAATTTAATATGAACTGCTATTAATCTATTGTGTGACTGAGAGTCCTCGTGGGATTCGATACCTTATATACTACGATTGCATTAACTGTGAACTTGCAGTAGAATAGGGAAAACTATACAACCTATCAGACAACTTCACCCAGTTCATGACGGCTTTCCTCAAGCAGTACTCCGTTTTCATCGAGGAAAAGACTACCGAGGCAGCCCTATTTGGCGTCTCTCAAAAACCCGACGAAACACTTCGCTCGTACATCGACCGATTTAAGGAAATAAAATCCTAAATCGCGAACCCACGAGACGAGGTAGCTATAGAAGCGTTAAGACGGGGACTATGGTTCTCAACCAAATTCCGCGAGGAAATAACAGTCCGCGAACCTCAAACGCTCGATGACGCCCTCCATCGCGCATCGGCCTTTGCTCGCCTCGAGGACGAAACCACGGCCCTCAGGGAAAAACACCGGAAAGAAAGGAACCCGTTGGGCTCACAGAATTCGAACTCGAAAAAGGATTCCCGTATCAGGGAACGTCAACGCGGTCGAGAGCCCAAAGAGCTCGAAGAAATTCAAGTTCGACAAGGAAAAATTCTGTGATTTCCACAATAAAAGAGGACACTCGACCGAGGATTGCTATACTCGAGCTAAATCAGAGGCTCAAATACAAGAGTCCGAAAGCAAAAAAGACTCCGAAGTCGAGGAGGAAACTCTGTCCGACAAAAAGGAAAACAAACAGACCAAGGAGTCGAACTCCAAAAAGCACTCCCAAAACAAACGGGAACGGTCAAAAGAGCCAGAATCTCCCGAAACACTCCCTCATGGGTCTCGGAAGCGAGTCGAGTTCATCCTCGGCGAGCTTAACCTGAGCGGCACTCCGGGAGGTTCGGCGCTATCCCCGCCTCCGGCTCCTACCAAAAGTTTACGCTCAAGAATCAATCTCCCTTGTCTCTACGGGGGGGGGGGGGGGTGTACGGGCTATACCCCCTAAACGAATCGACTTCATCTTCGGTGGCTCCAAGCTTTGCCGCGACTCGGTCAATTCGATCAAAGCTCTTCAAAGAAGAGTCGAGATCGACAGAGGGGGGAAAACCCCAATGTTGGGTCCAGACCACGAAATCATTTTCTACGAGAGCGAGACAAGTAATCTCGACAAACCACACGACGACGCCCTCCTTGTTTGTCTAGTAGTGGGAGATGTCGAACTCTCAAGAATAATGATTGACACAGGAAGTTCGGTAGATGTCCTCTTTTACGACGCGTTCAAAAAGATGGACTTCAACGACTCCGAGATTGTGGAAGAAAAGACACCACTAGTAGGTTTCGCTGGCGAAACGACATACTCGATGGGCTCTGTATTCGCCCCAGTAATTGTTGGAGGAGTTCGGAGAATGACGGAGTTCGTCATAGTAGATCGGCCAGCTCCCTATAACGCAATCCTAGGTCGACCATGGATATACGACATGAAAGCGGTACCATTGACCTACCACCAATGCGTAAAGTTCCCGACTCCCAAAGGGATCAAAACCATTTACGGAAGTCAAAAGATTTCCCGTCATTGCTACATGAACGGATACAAGCAGATCGAGAAATCCCCTGCGTAGCAATTACAGAAAGAGGAGGAGCTCGCCACCATGCAGACCAAAAGGTCGAACGAACCCAGTCAAATAGGACCCCCAAAGGACCTCACGACTCAGGTCTGCATATACGAGGCTCATCCCGAAAGACTCGTTGGCATCGGAATCGACCTATCAGAGCCAGTTAAGAACGAACTGGTCTCTTTTCTCAAAAAGAACGTCGAGTCCTTCGCCTGGTCTTCAGCAGACATGAAAGGGATCAATATCGATGTAACCAGCCACGAGCTGAATGTCGACCCAACCTACAAACCGGTAAGACAAAAGCGTCGAAAACTAGGTCCTGAGCGGGCCAAAGCCGTCAATGACGAGGTCGATCGATTATTAAAAATCGGATCGATCAGAGAGGTCAAGTACCCCGACTGGCTCGCGAACCCCGTGGTGGTTAAGAAAAAGAACGGAAAGTGGAGGGTCTGTGTAGACTTCACGGATCTCAACAAAGCATGTCCAAAGGACAGCTTCCCACTCCCACACATCGAACGACTGGTCGAGGCCACCGCTGGACATCAGCTGCTATCCTTTATGGACGCGTTCTCAGGGTACAATCAAATATTGATGAACCCTGGAGACCAAGAAAAGACTTCGTTCATAACTGATCGAGGCACGTACTGCTACAAAGTCATGCCCTTCGGACTAAAAAACGCGGAAGCAACTTACCAGCGCCTCGTCAACAAGATGTTTTCAGGACTCCTAGGCAAAACCATGGAAGTCTACATCGATGATATGCTGGTAAAATCATCCAGGTACGAGGATCACATCCCCCAACTAAAAGAATGCTTTACTATTCTTAATAGGTATGGGATGAAACTCAACCCAGCTAAATGTACAGGAGAATTCCTCGGTTACTTGGTGACCGAAAGAGGGATCGAAGAGAACCCCAAACAGATCGCAACGTTCATAGAGATGAAATCTCCCAGAACAACGCGAGAAGTCCAGCGCCTAACCGGAAAAATAGCTGCTCTGAATCGCTTCATCTCAAGGTCGACTGATAAATGTCTACCCTTCTATCACTTGCTCAAAGCAAACAAAAAGTTCCTTTGGGACGAAAAGTGCGAAGAGGCATTCACTTAGCTCAAAGCTTACTTAAGCGAACCACTCATACTGGCGAAACCAGTAGAAGGAGAACCCCTTTACCTCTACCTAGCTGTCTCGACGGCAGCAGTAAGTGGAGTCCTGGTTCGCGAGGAACAAAACGAACAACGGCCGGTGTATTACATCAGTAAGACCTTGATCGACGCTGAAACCAGATACCCCGCCATGGAAAAACTCGCCTTAGCGCTAGTAACATCGGCTCGGAAACTCCGACCATATTTTCAATCGCACTCGATCATAGTGATGACCTCTCAGCCACTGAGAACCATCCTTCACAGTCCAAGCCAATCAGGTCGATTGGTCAAATGGGCTATCGAACTTAGCGAGTACGACATTGAATACAAAGCTCGAACAAGCCTAAAAGCACAAGTACTGGCAGATTTCATAATAGAGCTCCCTCCGACTATAGAGCTCGACCCGACTTCGGCCCAAAGATGGAAACTCTACGTCGATGGAGCTTCCTCAATAAAAGGGTCCGGAGTCGGAGTGAAATTAGTCTCCCCAACGGGTGAAGTACTAGAACAATCGTTTAGATTGGGCTTCGCCGCATCGAATAACGAGGCTGAATATGAAGCGTTAATAGCCGGGCTCAGACTCGCGATAGCCATAGGAGCCCGGGAAGTAAACGCCTTCAGCGATTCCCAACTAGTCACGAGCCAATATCATGGCGACTACGAGGCCAAAGACGAACGAATGGAAGCATACCTATGGGTAGTCCACACATTGGCCGAACAGATCGAATTCTTCGATCTAACACGAATCCCACGAGGTGAAAACACCGCAGCCGATGCGCTACCGCATTAGCATCGACATCAGATCCCAACCTCAAAAGGATCATACCAGTTGAAGGGATAGAAAAACCAAGCATCGACATAGCTCTCAAAGCTTTATCCTTGAAAGAGGACGGGCCCGCTATGAAGGACGATGTCAAACGCAAAGAGTGTCCCGGAGACACTAGTAGCGACATCATCGAGATTGATGATGATCTCGATCCTAGAAACACCGTATACGTCGCGAACGTCCCCGACGGACCAATTCAAACCGCATCCACTAGTCAGGGACCTGAGCCTAAAAACGACGAAGATTGGAGAACTCCGATCATTCGATACATCACAAACGGCGAAGTTCCCGACGGCAAATGGGAGGCGCGGAAACTTAAAACACAGAGTGCGAGGTACTGTGTCACACAAGGAGAGCTCTTTAAAAGGAGCCTCTCCGGACCTTACCTTAAATGCCTTGACAAAAAGCAAGCCCTAGCCGTGATTACACAAACACATGACGGATCCTGCGGAAGCCATTCCAGAGGATGAGCATTGGCCGTGCGAATCAAAAGGCAAGGCTACTATTGGCCTACAATGGCCACCGAATGCGAATCTTTCTCCAACAAGTGCGATAAATGCCAAAAGCATGCCCCAATTATCCACCAAGCGTCGGAGAAACTCTCCTCTATCTCATCACCATACCCATTCATGCGGTGGGGAATGGACATCGTGGGACCGCTGGTCGCATCTGGCAAAAAGAAAGCCACACACCTGTTGGTGATGACGGACTACTTCACCAAGTGGATTGAGGCAGAGTCATACCAGAAAATTAAAGACGTTCACGTTAAGGAGTTCGTCTGGCGAAACATCGTTTGCCGACATGGACTACCCCACGAGATCGTCACCGATAACGGATCTCAGTTCATATCAAACACGTTCAAAGAGTTCTGCAGAACTTGGAACATAAAGCTGACTTACTCAACGCCACGCTACCCCCAAGGGAACGGGCTAGCAGAAGCAGCTAACAAAGCGATTATGAACGGTATCAAGAAAAGGCTCAACGAGTGCAAAACAACCTGGAGTGCCGAACTCCCAGCCGTACTCTGGGCCTACCGGACTACCCCCCCGCAAATCCACTGGCGAGACTCCCTTCTCGCTAGCTTACGGAATCGAGGCAGTAGTACCAGCTGAAAATCTCGTGTCAAGCATTCGCAAAAAAGAATGCCCACGACAAGAGGAACTTAACAACAAGATGATAACTGACGAGCTCGACCTCGTCGACAAAAGAAGGAACCTCGCATTAGCTCGACTCCAGAATTACCAACAAGCCGCAGCTCACTACTATGATTCCCGAATCAAAACTCGAAAGTTTCAAGTAGGAGAGCTCGTCTTGCGGAAAGTGTTCGACCATAAAAAAGAAGAACACGCTGGAAAATTAGGAGCGAAGTGGGAAGGTCCTTACCAGGTCACCGACGTCGTAAGGGACGGGGTCTACCGACTCAAGTCGGTAGAAACCCAGAAGCCCGAACTACGACCTTGGAACATCATCAACCTCAAAAAGTATTTCCACTAGGAGTACATCAACATAATCGAACTACGAAATGGCTTGATCCCCTTAAAAAGGGTACGTAGGCAGCTCGACTTCGAGCGCAGCCGCCCCCCAAAAAACAAAGCTCACGCCGAGCTCGACAGCTTCTGACGAAGTTACACCGACTTATCTTTGTGAAATCAAAATAAGTCCCTTAATCCAATGTTTCTTTCTGTCGTAAAAGTTAGAATCATGGCGAAATACCTTGTCATAACATTCCCAAAACGAAAGATATGAAATTATCTCTTCCAAAACGAAGGATATGAAATTATCTCTTCTGAAACGAAAGATATGAAATTATCTCTTCTAAATCAAAGCGATATGAAAGTATCCCTTCCAAGCGACCTGAAAGGGCCTCTCTAAAAGCTAAAGTGATATGAAATTATCTCTCCTAAAATCAAGCTATATGAAATTATCCTTTCCAAGAGACCTCAGACGGTCTCCCACAAAATCAAAGTGATATGAAATTATCCCTTCAAACAAAGCGGCCTAAAACGGTCTCCAAACCGAACGAACTGAAATGATCGTCCCAAAAACAAGCGACCTAGAACGGTCCTCCTGCTTCGAACGAACTGAAATGATCGTCCCAAAAACAAGCGACATGGAACGGTCCTCCCGCTTCGAACGAACTGAAATGATCGTCCCAAAGAAAGAGATCCAGAATGATCTCTCCAAAAAAATAAAATACAATTCTTCTAAACCTTATGCGGATTAAAAGAATCGGGGGGCTACCCCACTCCTCAAGCAAAATAACAAGATCGAGAATTCGAGCATGCAACCTCTACACACACTCCAAACCGGATCTTTGTAAGTTCACTTCAATTCGATCTCACACTTAATGCTTCTCTTTTCGCAACGAACCTTATAAGGCAACACGACAAGTTATCTGCTCGGTTCCTCTAGAGAGGTTCGAACCGCCACAATGGCTCAAATTTTATGTTAAGGCATAAAAACAATGAAATCTATGCTAAAGCATGAAAGATTTAAAAAGCCGTTCATAAAAAAAACAATAAAGGACATGATTTCCTCGAGTTCGAACAAAAAGCCCCCTCGGGCAACCAAAGTTTAAAAAAAACAAAATAAGAAAAAATAAACCCTCTCGGGCAACAACAATAGCAGTTTTAAAACGCAGCATAAGAGGAGTCGCCGATCTGGCCCTCCGCCCCGTCACCCGCCTCTCTTCTCGACCGGGAATCGACCTCGTCAGCCATCCTCGGGTCGGTCGGAGGAGCGGGCGGAGAACCCGCCATGGCCACGGAGTCCTCCGACATTGCCGGCAAGGCAAGCTTGCCAATGCTAAAGTCGGAGAACGCCGCGGCCTCCATTTCCGCTAGAGCAACTCGTTTTTTCTCAGCCAGCTTGAGCACCTCCCGGGTCATGTCCACCTCTCCAGCTGCGATCTCGGCAATGAGCTCGATGTTGGCCAAAGTCTCCTGGAGATGGATCTCGGCGCTGGTCTGGATTTTCCTCTTCTCGGCTCTCTCTTTGACCCCGGCCAGAATCATCAGATACTGGCCGTGAAGCTCCTTTCGAGCCTTACGAAGCTCGACCCGGTTCGACTCTTCCGCAGTCAGAATCCGGGCCTCCGCGGCTTTAAGCAAACAAGACAGCTCCCTCTCCCTCCTCTCGAGGTGCGCGACCCTGGCCTCCGCAGCGGCATGATCCGCGACCCTCTTCTTCAAACGCTCCTCCCTGGCCAAAGCTTCCTGGAGCTCGGCATTCATCTGGGTAGCAGCCTCTCGAGCTCATAGGTCTGGGCATCCAACACCTCGGTATCAGACCGGACCGCGTACGTGTTCACAGCCTCTACAGCCTGCACAAAAAGATGTCGGTTCAAAAAAAAAAAAGAGAATAAAAGGAAAAGGAAGACCAAAGGAAGAATGTCTTACCTTCCCGATGACCGCCATCATCTCAGAATACGCACTGCCGAGGACCGTTTCCCCAGAAACCGGGAGCTCGGAACCGAAAGGCTTAATGCGCCTCAACAGGCGAACCACACCTTTCGGGTCGTCCGCAACCGAGCACTCCTCTCGGTCAGACCCCTCTGGACTCCTTCCCGCGTCTACTTTACGACGCTTCGGTGAAGGAGGAAGAGAACCTCCTCGACTTTGACCATCTTCCCCTTCAGACATACCCGGTCGAGAGTCGCAGAGAGCAGCACCTCCAGACTGAGGTAGAACCGCCTCTTGTTCGGCCAGGGGGAGAACCGCGTCGACAAACCCCGCAGTCGTCCCCTCCAGACCCGTCACCGGAGGGAGCGAGGTCCGAGCAGGAGGAGGAGGATAAGCCGGATGCAGAGGAGGAGCCCGATCAAAGGAAAAGAGGAGAGCGTTACTAAGCGCACCCGCCTCCATCTTGTCGACCAGGTCGACCGGATCCTTCCCATTCCGGCGACCGCTCACTCTACGAGGTGGCACCTCGCGAGAAGAAGAATCAGCTGCCGAGCTGCCGCCCGGAAGAGATTGAGCTATAAAAAAATCCGTCGAGTCAAAACGACGACGATGAACAAAAACATTGCTAACAAAAACGACTCACTCTCTCCGACCCGCTCGGCAATACGAAGCGGAGGCTGAGAAGCTTGAGCCGGGAGAGGCCGAGAGGGTTCAGAGGGAAGCAATGGGTTTTGAGGGACCTGAGCGCGGCTCCGCGGAGCTCGCTCAGGGCCGACCCGCGGAGCGGCCTCCACACGCCCGATCGTAATACTACCCCAATTAACAGCGCCCCCTCTCAGACGAGCTAGTAAAGCCTCTGTGATCGGGTTGGTAGCAAGCGACTCCGGAGCCTCTGTGATAAAAACCAGACCAGATAAGGGGCAGCCTAAAAAATAAAAAGAAAAAGAAAAGAAAGGCGAAAACGCTAAGACTAGAGCCTTACCGACGCCGGACGACCATCAGGACGGGATGACCGAATAGTCAAAGTCCCCGACCGAATGATGGGTTATTCTGAAGAAGAAGTATCGGTCCTTCCATACATCTTTCGTCGGAACGTCCTCGAGGACCCGCCCAAAACGAGGCGAGAGATAGTAAGTCCCCCGGAACTTAGTGTTGTGCTTCACCGAGCAAACACGCATGAGTTCCTCAGGCCCGAACTCGATTCCTTCTTCGGTCGCCCTAACTCCGAGTCCGATGACATATCGTACAAAGTTTGGCGTCATCTGATGGAACGCCAGTTGAAGCTGGGCCAGCACCAAAGAGATCAAGCGGGGAATAGGGAAGAAAAGCCCGCATTTCTCGAAGTAGGTGTATGAGGCGCAGCAATAACCCTCCATCGCGGTTTCCGGCGACACCGCCGGCGACGGAATCACAATTTCCACCTCCGGGGGAATCCTGCAAACCCTCCGCAACCGTTCTATTTGGTCTAAGGATAGGGAAGACGGCGGATGTGGACCTAACGAGCCCACCGCCGTGCTAACACTAGCCCCTGTCGCATCTCTGAGAGCCATAAAAAAAAGACGGTGTGTCGGAACAAAGAAAGCAAAGAGTTCTGGGAAGAAATTTTTCCGATAGAGAGAGAAGTAAAAAAAAAACCAGAGCAAAAGTGAGAGAAGAAGTGAAAGTGGGGAAGGAAGAAATCACCACTCGACAAAATACGAGAAAATTATAGTGGGAATCGTGCAAAATCTTAACCACATGATTCCGAACTCGTAATAATTACGAGAAAATCGAGGTGATTTGGACTCTTCGCTATCCCCCAAATCCGACCAAAGATATGAAATCAATGGCTGTGAGCGTGCGGCAATTAGGTCACATCATCAAAAGAACGAGCCTGAAAAGACTCTTCGCGACCTTTGAATCTCAGCCGTCGACGGTCGACCAGATCCACGGATGGAGATGAAATTCTCAAGCAAATACACGCTATAACTGCCGACGCGCTAAAAAGCAGATCAGCTCGTCCCACGCGCCCGGCTCCGCACCATTGGATCGAAACAAGATCAACGGATGGGGCAAAAATAATCATTAGATTTGTCACATCCGAGGCACGCACCTCTTCCCAAGAACGTCCACCGCCCATTAACCTCGACCTCTCGAATTCAATGGGCTGGGGGCTATTGTTGGTACTGGATTTCCCTCTAGGAAATCCGGCCCATTAACAGACAAGACAGAGGCCCACAATCACGAGCCCATTCCAGAATCAAAGACAGGTAAAAGAGCCGACTCCTTCGATGGGCCCAAGCGAAACAAACGGCCTGGCAAGGCCCAGACGATGCCGAAGCCGGAGACAATCGAGCTCGAGCTCGGCAGAAGATGACGTGGGGATAGAGCAACTCAGTCTTCGCCAGTTCAACTGATCCGCATAAATCTTGGAGATCGTTACGATGACGAGGCCGAAATATCAGGACGAAGAGATCAGAATCGAGACTATTTAAGAAGAGAAGTGGCGACTCATTAAGGACAATTCCAACCTAGGCTAAGAACACTTCGATTAGATAGCTCGGTTTTATACTTTGTACTCTCTTCTCGACTGTGTTTGTTCTATCTCGACGATCAATCTCAATAAAGTCTTTGATTCATAGGAAACTATACCATTTCTATATCCTAAGTCCAAATCCACGAATACAAATTCTTAGTGTGAATCCCGGATCTCACACCGCTTCGCTATAAATATCGTGCTCCGGTTCTTCTCATTTTCATTTCTCTCCTTCCGCAGGTATTTCGCTCTCCCTTCTCTCTAGAATTTTCTCACTCTAGATTTGTTGTTGTACCATAATTTGCAAGTATGCGAGCTGAGTCTCATTCTCAGTCGTCGTCCGACCGCGACGATCTCCATTCAGTTCGGTTGTCTCCGGGGAACTCTGCTCAGTCTAGTTCTTATGTTGCGCAGTCGGGCTCCTTGGTAAGCTTGGATCGGACAGAAATCATCGTACCTAGTTTGCCAGGCAATCCAACTTGTTCGTTTTCAGTTGCAACTAGTAACCCGAGCTTTCGGATACCACAACTTATAGATTCGGAGGACGACGGAACGCGACCTTGGCAACCATCTTCGGCTGTCCATCTTCCTTTAAAAGCTGAAGACGTTTACTTGGTTGATCAGGCGCTACTCGGTACGCTTTCACCTGTTCCGAGCAGGACGATAAAGAAGATGAGTTAACAAGCCTCAGGTGATTCCGAGACAACGAATAAAACTCGCCCCCTTCGCCCAGTTCTTCCGACTAAATGTACCGACGATGATTTGCAGTGGCTTGTTGAAAACTGCTCCAATGGTGGTGCTGGTCGGCTCGAGCTGCGTAAACACGAACCAGAGCAGAGGCCTTGGGATTGTCCGAAGGGGTGGGTATGCCTGTATGACTTCTAGTTCAAGGATATCCACCTGAGTTTCCCTCTCCCGAGGTTGCTCGTCGCTTATTGTGAAGAAAGGAGGATCGCGATGTCTCGGCTTACTCCTACGGCCGTTCAGAATTTTTTTCGTTTCTAAACGACGTTGTTTCACTATTAGCATGCGTGACTTGATTGACACGTAATACTTCATAACTGCCATGTCATGTTTTTGTTAACGTTTGACTAACAGACACACGGTCAATGAATGAATTGACCTAATTTTTGTAATAGAGTTATGTAATTTAAAATAAAGTTGAGTTGAGGTATGATTTTGTTTAGGTAGAAAGTTTATGTACTGATTGGGACCGTGGAGATATGTTGAGGTAGGAATACGCCGATTTCCCCTTCCTAACAATCATGTTTTAGCAACAATTCCCCCAAAGTCTATAAATTTTTTCTCTTTGCTTCGGACAGGGGCAAGCTAATCTCATGATATAATATTTGCCTACCTTTACAAATTTAAATGTTCAATTCAAGGAAATAGAACCGACGGATTTCTCCGGACGAAATTCCTTCGGGAACCACCCTTTCCGACGGTTTGGTCCGTCGGTAAAAACATGTTTTCTTGTAGTGTTTGGTACCAAACTTATTTTCAACAATTGCAATTGTTTCAGCCGTTCTAGCAACTCCTTTACCAGAAACTAAAGGAAAATAAACATGAACGTACATCTTGAACATAACCGGCCGAACTCCGAAGATTCCAAGTAATAGTACGAACATGTATACAGAAATCATAGACATGTGTTGACACCATGCAAATCAGATATAAATAAATAAACTATTATTAAACAACTAAGAATAAAGAATTGAGCTATAATAGAAAAAGATGGATGAAGAGGTAAACAACGATATATATAACTAAAGGGATTCGATTTTTAGAGAACATCCGGTGGCGATTACGAATATCTAAAATAGTAAAGACATCCACTTTGGACATCTGAATCCTGACATGCTAAATCGATATCTTTTGGATTGGCTATAATCATATAGTGGACTAGAATCATACCATAGGCATAATATGGGACGAGCATAAAATTACTACAAAGACACCGACAAAGCTTTTTGATGCTTCACGTTGAGATATATATGCTATTATGGACTATGTCATGCCTCCGGGAAAGAAATGCCATGAGGATTCAAGTGGATATAGATTTTTAAAATTTAGTCGATATGTTAGAGGTTTTCTTGGACTAACCAACTTTCTCGGTGGAACCGTTTGCTTTTAGATTGGGTTTCGAAGATTTTAGCATACTGCACATTTCTTGGAGTTTAAACTCCCGAATGAAATCTCTAGCGAAAGAAGCTTCTGCTCGGGAGGTGCTAAGTTAAACCTTCCCAATTGAGGAAGTTTCACAAAGAAATCTTTCAATCTGTAAAACATGGATTAAACAAATGGGAAGCCAACCAAACTAAACAGTCTGCTGTACAAATTTTTGAACTGAAATTGAGAGAGTTTTTTTGTAACTTTTTATTCGGTGATTGTGATAATCGATTTCGTCACAAAGATCTGGATGCTCGTCCTGTCAGGTTAGAATGAACGTGTTAGGTGAAATCTATGGGTCAAGGTTTTATCTTTATTAAGAAGCAGACTTAGGTCGTCAGAAGAACATGATGGTGCAAGGTCGTCAAGAGACGAGCTTGCTTACAATTCAAGATGTGCTTAATTTCTAGAGAGAGAAAGTAATGAAGTGCTGATATATCATGGTTTTTACCCATTTTATACCATGATATAGATGTTTTTTTAGTGTCTTTTGTGTTCGTTTAGAGTCTTTTACAGGTTTAATCAGGTTTGGAGCTAATTGGCGATATTTGGAGCATTTTGGGACTTTTGGGACGTTTTGGCCGAGAGCTTAACTCACTGTCCGATTTATTGATCAAGCATCGACCGACACACCTTGTGCATCGGTCGACACACTAGCGAGATGGGCCGTACGCGTTGGTTTAACAAGTTATGAAGATTTGCAAAGAAGCCCAGAATAGTTCCAGTATTTACACAGAAGCCCCAGCCGAGATTAGACCTATATATAGAGGATTTTGGTGTTTAATTTACTTACGCTTTCATACTTAGAGCTAAGAGATTTTTAGAGCTTTTGGGGCTGATCTATTTCCTGTATTCACTTATTTTGGAGAAGATTTCGAACCCCTTTGATATTTTATTCTCTTATATGCAATCTATTATTTCTATGATTATGTTTTCATCAATCATGTCTGAGTAGATCCATAGTTAAGTTTAGGGTTTCTCATTAGGGTTTGATGACTTGCTAGACTTGTTTAATTCAGTTAAGGATTCATATGATTAGAATGTTCTTCAAACTAAATTGTGCTTAAAGCTAGTTCTAACCTGATCAATTAGAATCTAGATCTTAGGTTGCTAAATTCGACACGAGAGTGTGTTTTAGAATCTGAACTATTTAGGTTGAGCAATTAAATTATTCGCAAAGAGATTTGGTTTAGTTTATTTGTGAACATATCGAACTTGAACTTAATGCTAGTTTAATCTGTTAGTAATTGCAAAGAGATTTGGATTACTGCACTTAGACTTAGAGAGTTTTCGCAAAGAGATTTGGTTAATTCTATTTCCGTGATTTGAGTTCAAGAACTGAGTTTAATTAGATCCTGACTGATTAACTTGTCTGCTTGTCTGATTTCCTGAGAATACCCTAGGCTTGACGCTTTTAGTTTATTGCTTTCACAACCAACTTGCTACTGTTTACTTTCTTGCTTCGCAATTTATTTACTTCACCATCTGCTTATTTCTAGTATTAATCTCTACGTTTCTGATTCTATTGAGACCAAGTGTCCCTGTGGATTCGATAACCCTATATACTACATTGACGATACTGTGCACTTGCAGTTTAGAATAGGGTAAAACTTAGAACCTATCAAGTTTTTGGCGCCGTTGCCGGGGACTCTTAGAGTCTTCGATAGGACCGAACTTAGGGTTTTTACTAGAAATTTTTCTTTTTGTTTTTGCTTTTTTCGTTTTATTTTCATAATTTGCTAACTTTTCTCTGTTTCTTTCTGTCGCAGGTACGACTTTCGCCTTGCGTCGATCGTTGCATCCCTTGCGTCGATCGTCACTCGGCGATTTGAGATTGAATCGATCGTTGCACTGACAGCATCGATCGTTGCTGGACGATTACAGACAGTTTATGCGAACGCAGAAAACTCGAAGTAATCCGAACTCGAGCTTAGTTAATCTCGGACTAGAGAAACTTGGACGTCTAGAAAGAACTATCAAAAGTGAAAAGAGAGAGAGAATGGTACGAGAACGTCTGATCTTGATACCAGATGCTGAAGGTACCCTGAGGGACCAAGATAACAACCCGTACAATGCTGCTGGGCATCGGGTTGATGCTGAAGGGAACGTGATCCCTGACCCACCCGAGCCACAACCGCATGCGCAAGGTCAAGCTCAAGGTAGACAGCTGATTGTCCATGAAAGGACTTTGGCTGATTACAACAGACCAGATGAGTTTCATAGAAACCGAACAGCCTTAGTACTTCCTGGCTTCGAGAGGGAGGATTTTGAGATCAAGACCATCTACTACTCGCTGATGAAACAGAATGCTTTCCATGGACATCCAACAGAGCAGCCTATGGACCACATTGATTCGTTTGAGGACATAATCAATGGCATGAAGTACGATGGAGTTTGCCAAGATTATCTGTTCCTTAAGCTCTTTCCTTACAGTCTCGCTGGAGACGCTAGTGCATGGCTGAAGCAACTGGCACCTGGTCAGTTTACCACTTGGGCAGCACTGAAAAGTGAGTTCCTGAGACATTTCTACGATGATGCGCGTTCAGACCAGTCCAGACAGGACATTCTCACATTTTCCCAAGGAGCTGTGGAGCCTTTAAAAGCTGCTTGGATGAGATTTAGGAAGTATCAGCGTGACTGCCCACACCATGGATTCAGTGAAGTCACATTGCTAGGTATTTTCTTCAGAGGCATAGATCTGCCATATCAGTCTGCGCTGGATAACTCCAGTAATGCTAACTTCAACACCAGGACTCCTACACAAGCTAAACAGTTGATTGAGAATCTAATAAGCAGCAACAGTTGCAAGACTATGGATGAGAGGAGGAAGAAACCTGGTGGAAGTGTTGATAACTCAGAGATGGCTGAATTGAGATCCAGGATGGACAAAATCTGCAATCTTCTAGGTAAAAAGAAAGCTGTCCACTTTGCTCAAGAAGTAGAAGTAATTCAGACTGAGGAGGACACTCAGGAAGAAGATGTGAATTACATCGGAGGATCTGGTTTCCAAGGAAACAGATTTGGATATCAATCTGGGAACAGATTTTCCGGTGGAGGACAGAAGGGTGCCCTCACAGGCAATCAGAACTCTTCAAACTTTGGACAGACTAGTAATTTTCAGAAGCCTTATGGACAAAGTGCTCAGAGAACCTACGGATCTTCATCTTATCAGGCACCTCCTGCAACCACTGCTTTTGAGACTAGGATAGAAACAATGTTGGAACAGGTACTGGAGAGCCAGAACAAGATTTCTGTGGACAGTAACAAGAAGCTGGATGCAGTTTATGAGAATCTCAATGGGAAGTTTGAGACTCTAAGCACTCATGTGAAGCAGCTGGACACTCAGGTGAATCATATTTCCAGTTCTATGAAGGGAAAAGGAGTTGCAGACACTCACATTAAGGCCTGGTCTGTGTACATTAATGATGGGTCTCAACAAGGTGAAAAATTTGAGCTAGGTACGGCTGAATTGGTAGAGGAGGAAGAATTTTCGGATTTTGGAGAAAAACTCTCGGGTGAAAGTTGTGAACACAGAGTTGCAACGATCGACACACCCTTAGTGTCGGTCGTTGCAGGGCGAGAACAGACAGAACTGTCGGATGATAATGGCATAGATGCTGAGTTGGAGCTTGATCACTTATTTATTGGAGTCTCTGAGATCTCTCAAAAGGAGATTTATGCGCAGATTGTTAGACAACACTCCTCAGTCTCTGAAGTGATTAAACAAGAAATTGAAGAGCTTAAGAAGCTAGAGGAGAGTGGTGAAGAATTGGAAGAAATTCCAACTTCTGATGATCCACCTTATCATCCCTGTGTGCAGAGGTACTTAAACAGGATGCTGCCTTTAGATGAAGAGCTGAGAGACTGGGTGATTATAGTTCCCCGACACATTAGTGAGGTGCTACTGAACAAGATCCCGAAGAAGCTGCCTGACCCTGGAGTCTTTGTGCTTGATTGCTCTATCTTGGAGGATAGTTTTAGACGCTCTCTATGTGACTTAGGAGCTGCTGGAAGTATGATGCCTTATTCTGTGGTAGAGAAGCTGGGGATGCTGGATTTTTCTCCTACTAAGACCTCTCTTGTCCTAGCTGATCAGTCTATACGAGTTCCAGAAGGACTCTTAAAGGACATTCCAGTAAGGGTCGGAAACTACTTAGTTCCGACAGACTTCCTTGTGCTGAAGTATGACTGCGATCCTGATG
Organism: Orychophragmus violaceus; assembly: GCA_030180135.1. Lineage (NCBI taxonomy): Eukaryota > Viridiplantae > Streptophyta > Magnoliopsida > Brassicales > Brassicaceae > Orychophragmus > Orychophragmus violaceus. The sequence continues at coordinate 16,877,189 of CM058235.1, read as the reverse complement.
AAGCATTGCTGCTTGTAAGACCATTCTTGGCTACAGCAGGAGCTGTGATTGATGTTAGACAGAGTCTAATAGACCTCCACCTGGGAGATGAGCCGCTGCGATATGAGATGGAGAAGCTGCGAAAGCCACTGATAGATGGGCAGACATTCACAATAATGGATGCAGATGATGAGCAGCCGAACGACACTGTGATTCTAGATCCTGGAGCACATTTTCATCCGTCTTTTCTTGGGCATGAGCATTCTGCAACAGCCTATTCTCCACCTTGGATGAGGAGACTTGAACAGAGACAGAAAAAGTCTCTGTCAGGATCTCTTGGTGCCTGAAAGATCTTGTGCGTCCGGTCAAGCTAATGACCTTAAACAAGCGCTGAGTGGGAGGCAACCCACTGTTTTCGTTTTTGCATTTTAATTTTAGTATTTTCATAGGATTTTACGCTTGTTTCTGGTTTTGGTGAGTTTTGTTTGCAGGTCTCGGATTAAAACGCAGTGCGTCGATCGACACACCATTGTGTCGATCGTCACGATACGAAAGAATCGCATTGCAGCGATCGTTGCGGTCCTGAGCAACGATCGATCCCCAACGAAAATCGCACAGCAACGGTCGGTGCACCTAGTGCAACGATCGATGCCTGACTGCGACAGAGGTAAACACCCGAGAGAACTAACCATTCCATTAACAAATTTTTCTTTTCTTTCTTTTAACCAATCCCTTGCTTGACACTACTGGGGACAGTGTGTCTTAAGTGTGGGGGAGGTTCTACTAATTACTTTCTTTTGTTTTCTTAGAGTCAGTTAAATTTTAAAAATTTGTTTTTGGAGTCAAAATTTGTTTAAGTAGGAAACAATGATTTTTTGAGAAGATTAGCAGCATTTGCAGGAACTTAAGTAACCATTGGGATGAAGCTGCAGATTATCTATGACTATTAGAAAACCCAGACACAGATCAGCCTACTGAGAACACCCACATCGCTTCAGGTATCAGAGGATCTTTTACTGACTTCAATTTAATCCTGACTTTAGATTTCTCACCTAAGGGCTTGGTATACTTTATGTCGGACTCCCTTGTTGGTTCTGACACAGCCTGTAAACCTGTCCTATTTGGTTCCCTTCTCCCCTTCCATAAAGTAAAAAAAAAAAAGATAATAAACTGAGGATGAGTTAGTAACTCCGAAGTGGTCATGGGAATGGTAGCAAACACTATTTTCTCTCATGTGATCCATGGAATGTGTCCAAAGTACACCCCAAAACGGGAAGAACACCGATAAAAAAAATAAAATGATACCCAGTGGGGAAAAATCAGTTGTTAAGGGAGGGAAAGAGAAGAAAGGGACTAAAGAAAGACAGTTTGGTGTCTAGAGCTGGCAAGGTAAGAATCCATGTGCCTTTAGATCGATACCCCTTAGGTGAGACCGCACTTAAATATATGCAGAAGTCAGTAGGGAGAATTTGAATGCGTGAATGTGATTGTGGCGTTTACTTAGGACAGTTGCTAAGTGTGGGGGAAGTATATGTTGGTCTTGATGTCTGTGGATTGATTCTTTCATGTGGATTACTAAGGGGAATCTGAATGCTGCTGCTTCTACGACAAAATGAGTTTCTGAAGAGTTTTCAAACCTCTTCACTACATTTTAGTTCTCTGTTTTGCTTGAGGGCAAGCAAAGGCTAAGTGTGGGGGAGTTGATATATCATGGTTTTTACCCATTTTATACCATGATATATATGTGTTTTAGTGTCTTTTGTGTTCGTTTAGAGTCTTTTACAGGTTTAATCAGGTTTGGAGCTAATTGGAGATATTTGGAGCATTTTGGGACTTTTGGGACGTTTTGGCCGAGAGCTTAACTCACTGTCCGATTTATTGATCAAGCATCGACCGACACACCTTGTGCATCGGTCGACACACTAGCGAGATGGGCCGTACGCGTCGGTTTAACAAGTTATGAAGATTTGGAAAGAAGCCCAGAATAGTTCCAGTATTTACACAGAAGCCCCAGCCGAGATTAGATCTATATATAGAGGATTTTGGTGTTTAATTTACTTACGCTTTCATACTTAGAGCTAAGAGATTTTTAGAGCTTTTGGGGCTGATCTATTTCATGTATTCACTTATTTGGGAGAAGATTTCGAACCACTTTGATATTTTATTCTCTTATATGCAATCTATTATTTCTATGATTATGTTTTCATCAATCATGTCTGAGTAGATTAATTCAGTTAAGGATTCATATGATTAGAATGTTCTTCAAACTAAATTGTGCTTAAAGCTAGTTCTAACCTGATCAATTAGAATCTAGATCTTAGGTTGCTAAATTCGACACGAGAGTGTGTTTTAGAATCTGAACTATTTAGGTTGAGCAATTAAATTATTCGCAAAGAGATTTGGTTTAGTTTATTTGTGAACATATCGAACTTGAACTTAATGCTAGTTTAATCTGATAGTAATTGCAAAGAGGGATTACTGCACTTAGACTTAGAGAGTTTTCGCAAAGAGATTTGGTTAATTCTATTTCCGTGATTTGAGTTCTAGAACTGAGTTTAATTAGATCCTGACTGATTAACTTGTCTGCTTGTCTGATTTCCTGAAAATACCCTAGGCTTGACGCTTTTAGTTTATTGCTTTCACAACCAACTTGCTACTGTTTACTTTCTTGCTTCGCAATTTATTTACTTCACCATCTGCTTATTTCTAGTATTAATCTCTACGTTTCTGATTCTATTGAGACCAAGTGTCCCTGTGGATTCGATAACCCTATATACTACATTGACGATACTGTGCACTTGCAGTTTAGAATAGGGTAAAACTTAGAACCTATCAAGTGCACAAATTCCAAAAAGTTACATTAATGAATAGTAGAGTTGTTTATTTATAGTAAATACAGTCGTCCTGTTGTACGGACCGTTGACTCCTTTTCGAGCTCGTGACGAATGAGCCGTATTAGTTAAGCCAAGCTGAGCAAAGGTCGCGAGCTAAGCCGAGCTGAAAAGTTAAGTGTGAGCCGAGCCGAGCCAAACGCGGCAAGTGTGAATTGATCCGAGCATGCTTTGTGTGAGCTGTTTTTGTTCATGGGCCCATTTGTTTGTTGGGCCGATTAAAGTCCAGAGAGCAGGTATGGGACGGACTAAGTAGATGGGTGCTAAACCCATGTATAACACTAAGACCCTCCCCTAATTTTTTGATCTTTATTTTTGCTGAAATCAGCGGATTGCCTTAGTTTTAGTTGGGTTGATACCTGATCGGCGGTTCTTTGGTCGGTTCTACTTGGGCATGCTCGTTTTCTGGTTGTTGTTTTGATCCTTGGAAAGGTGAACATGCTTCTAGGAGAAAACACCAGAAGTCGAATGACTGCCTAGGTGTAATGATAAAATGCCTATAAACCGCCAGAAGCTGAAGAGTCGTCTAGGTTTTTGATGGCGCCTTCCTCGAAAAACTCATGCGCCATAATAAATACTTCTCCCAATGCTCTCCATTCTTCATTTCTCTCCTTCCGCAGGTGCTTGGTTATCCCTTCTCTCTAGAATTTCTGCTTTCTCTATCTAGGTTCTTGTTTGTTGTAAAATGAGGGTTGATTCGAACTCCCGTTTAACTTCTGAGCATTATGATCGATACTCGGTGAGGCTATCGAAGGGGAACTTGATAGGGTCAAGAATTAATCTTATTCTACTGCAAGTGCACAGTTAAGTGATTGTAGTATATAGGGTATCGAATCCACAGAGACTCTGGTCTCGATAGATCAGAAACTATAGAGGTTTAAACTAAGAAGAAAGCAATTTGTAGTAAACTAAATAGCAAGCGAGAAAGTAAACAAGTAGCAGATTATCGGTGGTGAAAGCAGTCAATTAAAGGCGCTAAGTCTAAGGTGTTCTCAGGAAATCAGACAAGCAGACAAATCAATCAGTCAGGATCTAATTAAACTCAGTTCTAGAACTCAAATCACGGATATAGAATTAACCAAATTCCTTTGCGAGAATTCTCTAGGTCTAAATGCAGCAATCCAAATTCCTTTGCAATTACTAACAGATTAAACCAGCATTAATTTCAAGTTCGATATGTTCACAATTAAACTAAACCAAATTCCTTTGCGAGAAGTTTAATTGCTCAACCTAAATAGTTCAGATTCTAAACCACACTTTCGTGTCGTATTTAGCAACCTAAGATCTAGATTCTAATTGATCAGGTTAGAACTAGCATTAAACTCAATTTAGATCAAAGAACATTCTATTCATGTGAATCCTTAACTGATTTAAACAAGTCTAGCAAGTCATGAAATCCTTAATGAGAAACCCTAAACCTAACTATGAATCTACTCAGACATGATTAATGAAACAGAAATCATAGAATTAATAGATTGCATATAAGAAATTAAATAGATAAAGGGGTTCGAAATCTTCTCCAAAATAGATGAAGTACAGGATTAGATCAGCCCCAAAAGCTCTAAAAATCCCTTAGCTCTAAGTATGAAAGCGTATGTAAAATAAACACCAAAATCCTAATTATATAGGCTTAATCTCGGCTGGGGCTTCTTTGTAAATACTGGAAACTTCTGGGCCAAAGTGCAAAATCTTCATTCTTCAATAAACCGCCGAATCGGCCCAACTCGCTAGTGTGTCGATCGACACCAAAGGTGTGTCAATCGATGCATGATCTCAAAATCGGACAGTGAGCTCAATCTCTCGGCCAAACACTCCAAAAATCCCAAAATGCTCCAATATCTTCAATTCTGCTCCAAACCTGATTAAACCTGTAAAAGACTCTAAAAGAACACAAAAGAACACTAAAACACAATTATATCATGGCATAAAACCGGTAAAAACCATGATATATCAACTCCCCCACACTTAGCCTTTGCTTGCCCTCAAGCAAAACAGAGAACTAGAATGTAGTGAAGAGGTTTGAAAACTCTTCAGAAACTCTTTTCATCTTTGAAGCAGCAACACTCAGATTCCCCTTAGTAAACCACATGAAAGAATCAACCTGCAGACATCAAGACCAACATATACTTCCCCCACACTTAGCAATTGTCCTAAGTAAACTCCACAATCACATTCACGCATTCAAATTCTCCCTACTGACTTCTGCAAGTATTTAAGTGCGGTCTAACCTAAGGAGTATCGATCAAAGGCACATGGAGTCTTACCTTATCAGCTCTAGACCACCATACTATCTTTCTCTAGTCCCTTTCTTCTCTTTTCCCTTCCTTAGCATTCAGATTTTTCCCCATTGGGTATCATTTTATTTTTTTTATCAGTGCTCTTCCCGTTAAGGGGTGTACTTTGGACACATTCCATGGATCACATAAGAGATAATAGTGTTTGCTACTATTCCCATGACCACTTCGGAGTTACTAACTCATCCTCAGTTTATTATCTTTTTTTTTTAATGGAAGGGGAGAAGGGAACTAAATAGGACAGGTTTACAGGCTGTGTCAGAACTAACAAGGGAATCCGACACAAAGTATACCAAGCCCTTAGGTGAGAAATCTAAGTCAGTATTAAGGTGAAGTCAGTAAAAGGATCCTCTGATACCTGAAGCGATGTGGGTGTTCTCAGTAGGTTGATCCATGTCTGGGTTTTCTAATAGTCAGAGATAATCTGCAGCTTCATCCCAATGGTTACTTAAGTTCCTGCAAGTGCTGCTAATCTTCTCAAAAAATCATTGTTTCTTACTTAAAAGTTTTGACTCAATAAAACAAATTTTGAAAAATTTAACTGACTCTAAGAAAACAAAAAGAAAGAATTTAGTAGAACCTCCCCCACACTTAAGACACACTGTCCCCAGTAGTGTCAAGCCAAGGATTGGCAAAAAGAAAGAAAAATTTGTTTAAGGAATGGTTGAGTTCTGTCGTGTTTTACCTCTGTCGCTCAGGCATCGATCGTTGCACTAGGTGCATCGACCGTTGCTGTGCGATTTTTCGTGTATGATCGATCGTTGCTCAGGACCGCAACGATCGCTGCAAGGCGATTTCGATCGTGTTGTGACGATCGACACAATGGTGTGTCGATCGACGCACTGCATATATCGGCCGAGACCTGCAGACAAAAACACACCAAAACCAGAAACAAAACGTAAAATCCTACAAAAACACCAAAATTAAAATGCAAAAACGAAAACAGTGGGTTGCCTCCCACTCAGCGCTTGTTTAAGGTCATTAGCTTGACACTTCAGCTGATCTAGGTAGAGGGTGCATCATCCATAGTCAGAATCTGACCTTCTGGAATCTCGGCCTTAGCCCAATAATGTTTCACCCTCTGTCCATTCACAGTGAATTCATTACCTTCTTTGCTGGTTAGAACGACAGCTCCATATGGACGCACCTCTTTGATTGTGAAAGGACCAGACCATCTTGATTTCAGCTTACCTGGAAACAAATGCAAACGAGAGTTATACAAAAGTACCTGATCATTAGGCTCAAACTGTCTGGAGACAATTTTCTTGTCATGGTATGCTTTAGTCCTCTCCTTGTACAGCTTTGAGTTCTCATAGGCAAAATGTCTAATCTCATCCAACTCATTAAGCTGCACCAATCTCCTTTCTGCAGCAGATTTAAGATCAAAATTCATCTGTTTTACAGCCCATGCTGCTTTGTGCTCAAGCTCTACTGGCAGATGACATGCTTTTCCATATAGCAGATGGAATGGAGTGGTCCCAAGTGGTGTCTTGAATGCTGTCCTGTAAGCCCATAATGCATCGTCTAACTTTGCTGCCCAATCTTTCCTTGACTTTCCAACTGTCTTCTCAAGGATCTCCTTAATCTGCCTGTTAGAAACCTCGACTTGTCCACTAGTCTGAGGGTGATAAGGAGTAGCCACTCGGTGATGGAATCCATGCTTCTTCAGCAGCTTCTCGAAGACCTTATTGATAAAATGAGATCCTCCATCACTAATCACTATACGAGGCACTCCAAATCTGGGGAATATGATGGTCTTAAACAGCTTAGTGACCACCGAAGAATCATTGGTTGGACTAGCTATTGCTTCAACCCACTTAGACACATAGTCCACAGCAACCAAGGTGAACTTATTCCCAAAGGATGAGGGAAAAGGACCCATGAAATCTATGCCCCAGCAGTCGAAAACCTCAACTTCCATGAAATTCTGAGGCATCTCATGCTTCTTGCTGAACAGGCATCACACTGAGAGATAAAAGAATGAGTGTCTCTAAACATGGGCCACCAGAAACCTGCTTAGAACCTTAGCACAGTGTTGAATGTCCCAGCATAATCCGATCCATGACAGTGGAAGAGGATGTCTGGAACTTCTGATTCAGCAACGCATCTTCTGTAAAGACCATCTGAACAGTGCTTATAGAGATAAGGCTCATCCCAGTAGTATCTTCTAAGCTCCCTAAAGAAATTTTTCTTTGCATAACCCTTTAAATCATCTGTTTCAGTCTCAGCTGCGAGGTAGTTAGCTACATCTGCATACCAGGGTCGATCAGTGGTTGCTATAGCAGCAATCTCGAATTCATAGTTCCCAATTTTGATCCTCAAAGTTTCTGGTTTCGTATCAGGTATGCATCGACCGTTGCTTGTGTATGCGTCGACCGTTGCTTCCCCGATACTTGCATCGACCGTTGCCAATGTGGCATCGATCGACACTGTGCGATTGTCCCGACAGTTCTGCAGCTCTCTGCCCAAATCAGTCTGAAACACTGTACTGACCATATTGACGTTTTCCTCAGGCAAATAATCATTGATTGGCAAACCAGCATCCTTGAAAGGTGATCAGCAACTCCATTCTCAACCCCCTTCTTGTCCCTCACTTCAATATCAAACTCCTGAAGCAACAAAATCCATCTCAACAATCTTGGCTTAGCATCCTTTTTCTGCATCAGATACTTCAGGGCTGAATGATCAGTATGAACAATCACCTTGGAGCCAACAATATAGGGGCGGAATTTCTCAAATGCAAAAACAACAGCCAACAGCTCCTTCTCCGTGGTTGCATAGTTTCTCTGCGCGTCATCTAGTGTCCTACTAGCATAATAGATAGCATGAAGCTTTCTGTCTTTCTTCTGTCCCAGAACAGCTCCTACAGCAAAATCACTTGCATCACACATAACCTCAAAAGGTAGATCCCAATCTGTTGGATGAACAATGGGAGCACTCACTAATGCTTGCTTGATTTGTTCAAATGCAGTCTGACAGTCTGCATTGAACTCAAATTTGGTATCCTTACACAGCAAGGCAGTTAGTGGTCTAGCAATCTTACTGAAGTCTTTGATGAACCGTCTATAGAAGCCAGCATGTCCAAGAAAGCTTCTTATAGACTTAACATAATCAGGCGCCTGAAGGGTGGTCATTACCTCAATCTTAGCGCGGTCTACTTCGATCCCTGCTTCAGATACTTTATGTCCAAGAACAATACCATCTCTGACCATGAAGTGGCATTTTTCCCAGTTAAGGACCAAGCGCTTCTCTTCGCATCTAGTCAGCACCTTACACAGATTATCTAAACATTCATTATAAGATGATCCATAGACTGAGAAGTCATCCATGAATACCTCCATAAAGTCCTCAATCATATCAGTGAATATGGACATCATGCATCTCTGGAAGGTGGCAGGAGCATTACAGAGTCCAAAAGGCATCTTACGGTAAGCAAATGTGCCATATGGACAAGTGAAAGTGGTCTTTCCCTGATCTTCTGGGTGGATAGGAATCTGAAAGAAACCTGAGTATCCATCGAGGAAGCAGTAGTAAGGATGATTAGCTAACCTCTCCAGCATCTGATCAATAAAAGGCAAGGGAAAGTGATCCTTTCTAGTTGCAGCATTCAGCTTCCTGTAATCTATGCACATCATGTGTCCCGTTACAGTCCTAGTAGGGATCAACTCATTCTTCTCATTCTTCAAAACTGTAACTCCGCCCTTCTTAGGCACTACATGGACTGGACTTACCCAATCACTGTCTGAAATAGGATATATAATCCCAGCATCCAGGAGTTTCATAATCTCCTTCTTAACCACTTCCTGTAGATTAGGATTAAGCCTTCTATGATGCTCAATAGATGTCTTAGACTCATCCTCAAGATGTATCCGATGCATGCACAGCTCTGGTGAGATACCTGAAATGTCATCAAGAGAATAGCCAAGAGCTTTGCGTTGCTTGCGCAGCTTACTTAGCAGTAACGTGAGCTCTGCGTTGTTCAGACTAGCATTGACAATCACTGGATAAGTTGAATTCGGTTCAAGAAATGCGTACCTTAGCCCGGATGGAAGTTGTTTCAGCTCTATTTTTGGAGCTTTATCCTCGGCCCAGTCCCTGTCGACTTGCAACGACCGATGCTTAGTTGGTGTCGATCGTTGCATCGTCGCGTCAGACACTTCCACCTTCATCGCCACTTCAACCAAATCCATCAGTCTTGCATAGCACATTGCTGGCTCGTCCTGTAGGTACTCCAGCTCCAATATAGAGCTTAGTAAAGCTCTTTCCAGTGGATCTTCAGCATGTGACTGGTGAAAGTACTCTGCAGCCAAATCACCTAGTGTGTCAACATATAAGGTCTGTCCGTCGATGGTTGGTCTCTTTGCCAGCCTGTCCATATCAAAACTCATCTTCAGATCACCCACATTCAGAACTATTCTACCTCCTTGACAGTCAATCATCGCACCAGCTGTAGCTAAGAAAGGCTTGCCTAAGATTAGTGGATCCTTTGGTTCCTCTCCATACTGCAGAACCACAACGTCAGTAGGAATCACACATTGGCCAATCATTATGGCACATCCTCTATTAATCCTCCGGGATTCCTGATTGTTATATCTGCCAAAACCAGTGATATCCTAGTGGGTATAAAGTCAGTCATCCCGAGCCTCTTAGCAACTGAGAAAGGCATAAGATTCACACTGGAACCAAGATCACATAGAGACATTTCGAATCTCTCCCTGTAGATAGCACAATCTAGTACAAAGCTTCCTGGATCTTTTAACTTCTCAGGAATTCTGCCCTGAATCACTGCACTACACACTTCATTAATCATCATTACACTCTCCTCGTCAGACCACTTCCCAGCAATCATATCCTTAAGACATCTTCGCATCACAGGAGAGCTTTCCATGGAGTCAATCAAAGGCACTTCAACTTTCACCTTTTTAATGAACTCCTTGCATTTGGCATACTGCCTATCGATTTTAGCCTTTCTGGGATTCTTGGGATAAGGTACCTTAGGCTTGTAAATCCTCTCGGTCGACTGTTTTGGTTTCTATGGTTTTGAGCTCTCTGCAGTCGCCTTACATCGACCGTCACTGGCATTGTGTCGATCGTTGCTGGGTGACTCTGTGACGACAGTTTCTTCGTTATCGCTTTGCATCGACCGTTGCTTGGTGGCGTCGATCGATGCATTGCGAATGTCACGGATCCCATCTTCCAATTCTTCAATTTCCACGAGTTCTTCAACACTCAACTGCTTTTTCTGGCCGGGTAACAGCTCCTTACCACTTCTCAATGTCACTGCATTGCATTGGTACTTGGGATTAGCATCAGTCCGTCCTGGGAGATATCCACCTTCCCTCTGAGCATATCCAGCAGTTCTTGCAACCTTAGCATCAAGCTCCTTCATATGTGCGCTCAGGCATTCAAATTTCCCATTCAGCTCCTCATAAACTGTACCTATCTTCTTGTCGACGTCTGCAGCACTCTTAGTCTGACTCTCCAGCAGCTGTTTCATCATTGCCTCCATCTTACTCTCATGAGCAGTGGCTGCAGGAGGAGTATGATAAGATGAAGATCCATAGGTTCTCTGAGTACCTTGTCCAAAAGGCTTCTGAAAACCACTAGCCTGTCCAAAACCAGCCGAGTTCTGATTGCCTGTGAAGGCACTCTTTTGTCCTCCATTGAAGAACCTGTTTCCCTGCTGATTACCAAATCTATTACCTTGGAAACCAGATCCTCCAATGTAATTCACATCTTCTTCCTGAGTGTCCTCCTCAGTTTGAATTACCTCAACATCTTGGGCAAAGTGGACAGCTTTCTTACCAGCTAGAAGATTACAAATTGTGTCCAGCTTAGATCTAATATCAGCAATCTCCGAATTCTCTACACTTCCACCAGATTTCTTCCTCCTCTCATCCATAGTCTTGCAACTGTTGCTGCTTGCTAGGTTCTCAATTAACTGCTTAGCTTGTGCAGGAGTCCTGGTGTTAAAGTTTGCATTGCTGGAGTTATCCAGTGCAGACTGATATGGAAGATCTATGCCTCTGAAGAAGATACCTAGCAATGTGACCTCAGTAAATCCATGGTGTGAGCAGTCACGCTGGTACTTCTTGAATCTCATCCAGGCAGCTTTCAAAGGCTCCACAGGGCCTTGGGAGAATGTCAGAATGTCCTGTCTGGACTGATCTGAGTGCGCATCATCGTAGAAATGTCTCAGGAACTCACCCTTCAGGGCTGCCCAAGTATCAAACTGCCCAGGTGCTAGTTGCTTAATCCATGCAACAGCGTCTCCAGCGAGACTGTACGGAAAGAGCTTGAGAAACAGATAATCCTGGCAAACTCCATCATACTTCATGCCAATGATTATATCCTCAAACTGATCAATGTGATCCATAGGCTGCTCCGTTGGGTAACCATGGAAGGCATTCTGTCTCATCAGCGAGTAGTAGATGGTTTTGATCTCAAAATCATTCCTCTCAAAACTAGGAAGTACTAAAGCTGACCGGTTTTCATGAAACTCATCCGGTCTGTTGTAGTCAGCTAAAGTCCTCTCATGGACAACCATCCTCTGCTCCTATCTACCTTGGGCCTGTCTTTGGCCTTGGTTCTGCTCCTGTTGTGGCTGTGGAGGATCAGGGATAACATTCCCTTCAGCATCTATCGGTTGTCCAGCAGCATTGTAAGGATTGTTGTGTTGGTCCCTGAGGGTACCTTGAGCATCAGGTCTTATGATCACACGTTCAACAACCATCCTTTCTCTTCTTTCTCTTCTGATTGTTCTCTCTAAACGTCCAAGTTCTTCCAGTTGTAGGTTAACGAGGTTCGAGTTCAGATTACTTCTAGTTTCACGCGTCTGCATAAACTGTCTGTAATCGTCAAGCAACGATCGATTCTATCAGTGCAACGATCGATTCACTCTGATATCGCCTAGTAACGATCGACACAAGGTGTGCAACGGTCGACACTATGCGATTGTGTAACCTGCGACAGAGAGAAAACAGAGAAAAATCAGTAACAAAAAAAAATAAAAACAAAACGAAACAAAAACAATAAAAATCCTAGTATAAACCCTAAGTTCGGTCCTATCGAAGACTCTAAGAGTCCCCGGCAACGGCGCCAAAAACTTGATAGGGTCAAGAATTAATCATATTCTACTGCAAGTGCACAGTTAAGTGATTGTAGTATATAGGGTATCGAATCCACAGAGACTCTGGTCTCGATAGATCAGAAACTATAGAGGTTTAAACTAAGAAGAAAGCAATTTGTAGTAAACTAAATAGCAAGCGAGAAAGTAAACAAGTAGCAGATTATCGGTGGTGAAAGCAGTCAATTAAAGGCGCTAAGTCTAAGGTGTTCTCAGGAAATCAGACAAGCAGACAAATCAATCAGTCAGGATCTAGTTAAACTCAGTTCTAGAACTCAAATCACGGATATAGAATTAACCAAATTCCTTTGCGAGAATTCTCTAGGTCTAAGTGCAGCAATCCAAATTCCTTTGCAATTACTAACAGATTAAACCAGCATTAATTTCAAGTTCGATATGTTCACAATTAAACTAAACCAAATTCCTTTGCGAGAAGTTTAATTGCTCAACCTAAATAGTTCAGATTCTAAACCACACTTTCGTGTCGTATTTAGCAACCTAAGATCTAAATTCTAATTGATCAGGTTAGAACTAGCATTAAACTCAATTTAGATCAAAGAACATTCTATTCATGTGAATCCTTAACTGATTTAAACAAGTCTATCAAGTCATGAAATCCTTAATGAGAAACCCTAAACCTAACTATGAATCTACTCAGACATGATTAATGAAACAGAAATCATAGAATTAATAGATTGCATATAAGAAATTAAATAGATAAAGGGGTTCGAAATCTTCTCCAAAATAGATGAAGTACAGGATTAGATCAGCCCCAAAAGCTCTAAAAATCCCTTAGCTCTAAGTATGAAAGCGTATGTAAAATAAACACCAAAATCCTAATTATATAGGCTTAATCTCGGCTGGGGCTTCTTTGTAAATACTGGAAACTTCTGGGCCAAAGTGCAAAATCTTCATTCTTCAATAAACCGCCGAATTGGCCCAACTCGCTAGTGTGTCGATCGACACCAAAGGTGTGTCGATCGATGCATGATCTCAAAATCGGACAGTGAGCTCAATCTCTCGGCCAAACACTCCAAAAATCCCAAAATGCTCCAATATCTTCAATTCTGCTCCAAACCTGATTAAACCTGTAAAAGACTCTAAAAGAACACAAAAGAACACTAAAACACAATTATATCATGGCATAAAACCGGTAAAAACCATGATATATCAGAACTCGGCTCAGTCTAGTTTATCTGTCGGACAGACTGATTCCTTGGTGAGGTCTGTTCAGTGAACATAAGTAATTAGTTGGTCCCCGAGTGCACAAGGCGAAGTTTCTGGTTTTTTGGTGAGGTCGGGGATGCATACGGGGGATATTGACCGAGCTTTCTCTTCGGCGAATCTTGTTCTTCTTCCGAGCATCCAGATTACTTCTCTTGTATATGTTAATTCGGATTATGAGGACGAGATGGTTTCGCAGGGGTGGGTTCTTGTGAAGAGTGAGATCTACGACCACGACAATGCCTTGCTCGCCTCTCTTCCCTCCGTTCTGTCAAGGTCCGAGAAGTCTGCTCGGAGGAAGAGAAGGGCATAGAAAATCCTGGCTAAGTTAAAGAAACCGACGAAGCCCCAGCCTCCTCGGGTTGTTCTTAAGACGACATGCGATGAGGATGACTTGAAGTTGATTGTGAGCAACTGTTCTCGCGCTAGCGCTACCAGGCTCGAACTTTGTCTACCCAAAGTGGACGAAAGGCCTTGGTATTGTCCGGATGGTTGGATATGGCTATACGATTTATGGTTCAAGGATATTCACCTGAGGTTTCCCCTGCCGATATGGTCTCAAGCTCGTTATCGAGAACCCATCAAAAACGGATGCCTAACAGGATCGGTACTTTTATGTGCGAGTTAATAAGGCATCGGTTCCCGACCCGGAGAGGCAGTACATGACGAGTCAGAATCATTATCATGGTAGTACTGGTTACATTCTTTTGCTTGTTCCTTTTTATTGACTAACTCATACTCATTTTTTAATCTTGCAGTCATCATCCAATTTCTGTTCCACCTCAGCAAGGATTTTACGAGGACCTTAAAAAGCTTGTCGCATTCGGAATTCAGAAGTGGCCTGATATCCACGCCGAGCGAGTGAGGAGATCTCTTGATCGGGTCGACGCAAGTATTTTCTCATTACCCTTCTTCTTAGGTTTTGCTCGGTGCTGAGGGTTTTTTGTGGCAAGTAGTTGGCGCTTACGTACTATTGAGTCTTTGATCTAGTTGAAAAAGATTTTGACTTACATGCATGACAATACAAATATGTGTTATTTACAACCTATTTGAGAATAAACTAGGATAATTTCAAAGACATTGCACAACGACACGGGCGAAGTTTTTCGATGCTTCATGTTGAGATAGATATGCTATTATGGACTATGTCATGCCTCTGTGAAAGACATGTCATGAGGATTCTAGTGGATATAGATTTTTAAAATTTAGTCTATATGTTAAAAGATTTCTTGGACTAACCAACTTTCTCGGTGGAACCGTTTGCTTTTAGATTGGGTTTCGAAGATTTTTGCATAATGCATATTTCTTGGAGTTTAAATTCCCGGACAAAGCTAATTAATTTGTTTCCCAAAGCTATACGACACACATAAGAGCATGTGTCACACCACGCGCGTACAACATTCTCTCCCAAGCCTTTAGAGTCCAGATCCACCTCCGTCCGCGCGTTCCGCCCTCTCCGGCGTCCGGCTTCCTCCGGCGACATGAGAGGGCCATTCCCTGCTCCGTGCGCTCCTAGAAGTCCATAAGGTGAGAAGCTCACGGTCGTCGACGGCAAGGTCTACTTTCTCGGATTTGGTTATGCTCGGAAATACTTTTGTCGCGGTGGTTCGTCGGACTCGGGCTGCGACGGCGTTTCATCTCCGCGGGCGATTCCTGCTTGAGGGCGGTGGGACGCTTTCTCCGGAAGGCGCCGTCAAACTCTTTGGAGGGTTCTCAGATCCGAGTCTTCGCGGCGGAAGTTGGGTGTTTCGGGTCCAAATTCGAGCTGCGGCGGCTGACGAGGCGGCGTGTGACGTCAACGGTGGCTTCGCTTTCGTCATCTGCCGGCGTCTAGGTCTTCGTTCGTGGCGGTGTGGCAGTGAGTTTCTCGGGTTGTGTGTCTAGCGAATCCGCCTGCGTGCGTGTTCTCTAGATGGCCGGAGTCGATGTTTTGCTTCATCCGTGAGGCGAGTCGGTCCTCCTCCGGTTGTGTCGGACTTCAACTTAGATGTGGATTAGATGCATCCATGTTGGTCTCTTGCCGGGTTACTGCCGAGCTTCCAATAAGCGGTTAAGCTGTCTGCTCGGTTTAGCTAGCCGGATAGATTCTGCTGAACCTTATGCAATTAATACGGTGATTCGTATGTTGAGATTTGACTTGGTTTGGCTTGTTACCTATGAGGCTTGTGGATGGTTGGTGTTTCGGTTTAGGCGTCTCAGGTTTAGTACGGTCTCGTTTTTAAGGTTAAGGAGGAGGTAGTAAGGCTCCGGAGTGGTGATGCGTGGTCTCTTTTCTAGCCGAAAACGGGGAGTGTTTTGTTCTTGGTAGATCGAACAGCCGCTATTAAGTTCTGTGAGTTAGTGAAATCCCAGGATGGAATCGGATCTAGGTGTGTATGTGAGCGTCGATCCGATGATGTGGAGGACAGTCGATGATCGGGTCTCTTTGCCATCGTTGAGGAATGACTCTTTCTCTAGGTTGGCGGATAAATCAGCTTCCTGAACAGTTTTTGCGTGTTTTGTCTTCTCGAGGTCATTCTTTTCTTGTTGCAAGCCTAGCCATGTGGGTTTCAGGGTACCAGTCGTCTTATCACTATTTTGACTCCAATGCTACCAAGCAGAGGTATCAGAATTGTGAATGTTTTTGCTTCCATATTTTTAAACTTTTTTGCCATGGGACCAAAATTTTAGGTGTCACAACTTGTTTCAAATTGTAATGTTGGAACATTCATTATAATTAATGATATTTACCATTTCACAAAAAATTCCCGAACGAAATCTCTAGCGAAAGAAGCTTGTGCTCAGGAGGTGCTAAGTTAAACCTTCCCAATTGAGGAAGTTTCACAAAGAAATCTTTCAATCTGTAAAACATGGATTAAACAAATGGGCAGCCAACCAAACTAAACAGTCTGCTGTACAAATTTTTGAACTGAAATTGAGAGAGTTTTTTTGTAACTTTTTATTCGGTGATTGTGTTAACCGAGTTCGTCACAAAGGTCTAGATGCTCGTCTTGTCAGGTTAGAATGAACGTGTTAGGTGAAATCTATGGGTCAAGGTTTATCTTTACTAAGAAGCGGACTTAGGTTGTCAGAAGAACATGATGGTGCAAGGTCGTCAAGAGACGAGCTTGCTTACAATTCGAGATGTGCTTAATTTCTAGAGAGAGAAAGTAATGAAGTGCACAAATTCCAAAAAGTTACATTAATGAACAGTATAGTTGTCTATTTATAGTAAATATAGTCGTCCTCTTGTACGGGCCGTTGACTCCTTGTCGAGCTCGTGACGAATGAGCCGTATTAGTTAAGCCGAGCTGAGCAAAGTTAACGAGCTAAGCCGAGCTGAAAAGTTCAGTGTGATTTGAGCCGAGCCAGACGCGGCAAGTGTGAATTGATCCGAGCATGCTTTGTGTGAGCTGTTTTTGTTCATGGGCCCATTTTGTTTTTTGAGCCGATTAAAGTCCAGAGAGCAGGTATGGGACGTACTAAGTAGATGGGTGCTAAACCCAGGTATAACACTAAGCCCCCTCCCCCAATTTGTCGATCTTTAGTTTTTCTGAACTCGGCGGATTGCCTTAGTTTTAGTTAGGTTGATACCTGATCGGTGGTTCTTTGGTCGGTTCTACTTGGGCATGCTCGTTTTCTGATTGTTGTTTCGATCCTTGGAAAGGTGAACATGCTTCCAGGAGAAAACACCAGAAGTCGAAGGGCCGCCAAGGTGTAATAATGAAATGCCTATAAACCGCCAGAAGCTGAAGAGTCGTCTAGGTTTAATGATGGCGCCTTCCTCGAAAAACTCATGCGCTATAATAAATACTTCTCTCAGTGCTCTCCGTTCTTCATTTCTCTCTATCCGCAGGTGCTTGGTTTCCCTTCTCCCTAGAATTTCTGCTTTCTCTATCTAGGTTTTTGTTTGTTGTATATTTTCGCAATGAGGGTTTATTCGAACTCCCGTTCAACTTCTGAGCATGATGATCGCTACTCGGTGAGGCTATCAAAGGAGAACTCGGCTCAGTCAAGTTCTTCTTTCGGACAGACTGACTCCTTGGTGAGGTCTGTTCAGCGAACAAAAGTAATTGGTTGGTCCTCGAGTGCGCAAGGCAAAGTTTCTGGTTTTTGGTGAGGTCGGGGATGCATACGGGGGATATTTACCGATCTTTCTCTTCGGAGAATCCTGATCGTCTTCTGAGCATCCAGACTCCTTCTCTCTTATATTTCGATTCGGATTATGAGGACGAGATGGTTTCACAGGGGCTGGTCCTTGTGAAGAGTGATATCTACGACCGCGACAATGCCTTCCTCGCCTCTCTTCCCTCAGTTCTGTCAAGTTCCGAGAAGTCTGCTCGGAGGAAGAAAAGGGCACATAAAATCCTGGCTAAGTTAAAGAAATCGACGAAGCCCCAAGCTCCTCGGGTTGTTCTTAAGACGACATGCGATGAGGAGGACTTGAAGTTGATTATGAGCAACTGTTCTCGCGCTAGCGCTACCAGGCTCGAACTTTGTCTACCCAAAGAGGACAAAAGGCCTTGGTATTGTCCGGAGGGCTGGATATACCTATACGATTTATGGTTCAAGGATAGTCACCTGAGGTTTCCCCTGCCGAGGTTGCTCGTCGCCTATTGTGAAAAAGGAGGATAACAATATCCAACCTTTGACTTGCAGCGATTCACAACATGGTCGGGGCTATGGTCCTGGCTACGGGGTGCAGTGTCGAAATGAGCCTTCGATTTTTTGAATAGATTTTGACGGTATCAGTGAATAGTGTTACTACGGGGACTCGTTATGTTAACATGAGACCCCGATATGGTCTCAAGCTCGTTATTGAGAAGCCATCAAAAACAGATGCCTAACAGGATCAGTACTTTTATGTGCGAGTTAATAAGGCATCGGTTCCCGACCCGGAGAGGCATTATATGACGAGTCGGAATCATTATCATGGTAGTACTCGTTACATTCTTTTGCTCGTTCTTTTTTATTGACTAACTCATACTCGTTTTTTTAATATTGCAGATCATCATCCTATTTCTGTTCCACCTCCGCAAGGAGTTTACGAGGACCTTAAAAAGCTTGTCGCATTCGGGATTCAGAAGTGGCCTGATATCCACGCCAAGCGAGTGAGGAGATCTCTTGATCGGGTCGACGCAAGTATTTTCTCATTACCCTTCTTCTTAGGTTTTGATCGGTGTTGAGGGTTTTTTGTGGCAAGTAGTTGGCGCTTGCCTACTGTCGAGTCTTTGATCGAGTTGAAAAAGATTTTGACTTACATGCATGACAATACAAATATGTATTATTTACATCCTATTTGAGAATGAACTAGCATAATTTCAAAGACATTGCATATTTCTTGGAGTTTAAATTCCGGAACAAAGCTAATTAATTTGTTTCCCAAAGCAATACGACACACATAAGAGTGCGTGTCACACCACGCGCGTACAACATTCTCTCCCAAGCTTTCAGAGTCCAGATCCGCCTCCGTCCGCGCGTGCCGCCCCCTCTGGCGTCCGGCTTCCTCCGGTGACGTGAGAGGGTCATCCCTAGCTCCGTGCGCTCCTAGAAGTCCATAAGGCGAGAAGCTCACAGTCGTCGAGGGCAAGGTCTACTTTCTCAGATTTGGTTATGCTTGGAAATACTTTTGTCGCGGTGGTTCGTCGGACTCGGGCTGCGACGGCGTTTCTTCTCCGCGGGCGATTCCTGCTTAAAGACGGTGGGACTCTTGCTCCGGAAGTCGCCGTGAAACTCTTCGGAGGTTTCTAGATCTGAATCTTCGCGACGGAAGGTGGGTGTTTTGGTTCCAAATTCGAGCTGCGCTGGCTGACGAGGCGGCGTGTGACGTCCACGGTGGCTTCGCTTTCGTCATCAGCCGGCGTCTAGGTCGTCATTCATGGCGGTGTGGCAGTGAGTTTCTCGGGTTGTGTGTCTAGCGAATCCGCCTGCGTGTGTGTTCTCTAGATGGCCGGAGTCGATGTTTCGCTTCATCCGTGAGGCGAGTTGGTCCTCCTCTGGTTTTGTCTGACTTCAACTTTGATGAGAATTAGATGCATCCTCGTTGGTCACTTGCCGGGTTACTGCCGCGCTTCCAATAAGCGGTTAAGCTGTCTGCTCGGTTTAGCTAGCCGGATAGATTCTGTTGAACCTTATGCTATTAATATGGTGATTCGTATGTTGAGATTTGACTTGGTTTGGCTTGTTACCTATGAAGCTTGTGGATGTTTTGTGTTTCGGTTTAGGCGTCTCGAGTTTAGTACGGTCTCGTTTTAAGGTTTAGGAGGAGGTAGTAAGGGTCCGGAGTGGTGATGCGTGGTCTCTTTTCTCGCCGACAACGGGGAGTGTTTTGTTCTTAGTAGATCGAACAGCCGCTATTAAGCTCCGTGAGTTAGTGAAATCCCTGGATGGAATCGGATCTAGCTGTGTATGTGAGCGTCGATCCGATGATGTGGAGGACAGTCGATGATCGGGCCTCTCTGCCATCGTTGAGGAATGACTCTTTCTCCGGGTTGCCGGATGAATCAGCTTCCTGAACAGTTTTTGCGTGTTGTGTCTTCTCGAGGTCATCCTTTTCTGGTTGCGAGCTTAGCCATGTGGGTTTCAGGGTACCAGTCGTCTTATCACTATTTTGACTCCAATGCTACCCAGCAGAAGTATCATAATAGTGAATGTTTTTGCTTTCATGTTTTGTTTTTAACTTTTTTTGTCATGGGACCAAAATTTTAGGTGTTACAACTTGTTTCAAATTGTAATGCTGGAACATTCATTATTATTAATGATATTACCATTTCGCAATAATTTCCCGAACGAAATCTCTAGCGAAAGAAGCTTGTGCTCTGGAGGTGCTAAGTTAAACCTTCCCAATTGAGGAAGTTTCATAAAGAAATCTTTCAATCTGTAAAACATGGATTAAACAAATGGGCAGCCAACCAAACTAAACAGTCTGCTGTACAAATTTTTGAACTGAAATTGAGAGAGTTTTTTTGTAAATTTTTATTCGGTGATTGTGTTAACCGAGTTCGTCACAATGGTTTGGATGCTCGTCTTGTCTGGTTAGAATGAACGTGTTAGGTGAAATCTATGGGTTAAGGTTTATCTTTCTTAAGAAGCAGACTTAGGTCGTCAGAAGAACATGATGGTGCAAGGTCGTCAAGAGACGAGCTTGCTTACAATTTGAGATGTGCTTAATTTCTAGAAAGAAAGTAATGAAGTGCACAAATTCCAAAAAGATACATTAATGAACAGTAGAGTTGTCTATTTATAGTAAATACGGTTATCCTCTTGTACAGGCCGTTGATTCCTTGCCGAGCTCGTGACGAATGTGCCGTACTTAAGGTGAAAAGTGGGCGAAGACGACTATGTTTTTTTATTAGTTAAGCCGAGCTGAGAAAAAGTCGCGAGCTAAGCCTGTCTGAAAAGGTTTGTGTGAGCCAAGCCGAGCCGAACGCGAAAAGTGTGAATTGATCCGAGCATGCTTTGTGTGTTTTTTTTTCATGTTCCGCTTTTGTTTGTTGGGCCGATTAAAGTTCAGAGAGCAGGTATGGGCCGGACTAAGTAAATGGCTGTTAAACCCATGTATAACAGTAAGTCCTCCCCAACTTGTCGATCTTTAGTTTTGCTGAATTCGGTGGATTTCCATAGTTTTAGTTGGGTTGATACCTGCTCGGTGGTTCTTTGGTCGGTTCTACTTGGGCGTGCTCGTTTTCTGATTCTTGTTTCGATCCCTGGGAAGGTGAACATGCTTCTAGGAGAAAACACCAAAAGTCGAAGGGCCGCCTAGGTTTAATGATGAAATGCCTATAAACCGCCAGAAGCTGAAGAGTCTTCTAGGTTTAATGATGGCGCCTTCCTCGAAAAACTCATGCGCCATAATAAATACTTCTCTCGTTGCTCTCCATTCTTCATATATATCCTTCCGCAGGTGCTTGGCTATCTCTTCTCTCTAGATTCTTGTTTGTTGTATATTTTCGCAATGAGGGTTAATTCGAACTCCCGTTCAACTTCCGAGCATGATGATCAATACTCGGTGAGGCTATCGAAGGGGAACTCGGCTCAGCTAGTTCGTCTGTCGGACTGACTTACTCCTTGGTGAGGTCTATTCAGCGACCAAAAGTAATTGGTTGGTCCCCGAGTGCGCAAGGCGAAGTTTCTGGTTTTTTGGTGAGGTCGGGGATGCATACATGGGATATTGACCGAGCTTGCTCATCGGCAAATCCTGGACGTCTTCCGAGCATCCAGATTCCTTCTCTCGTAGATGTCGATTCAGATTATGAGGACGGTATGGTTTCGCAGGCGCTAGTCCTTGTGAAGAGTGAGATCTACGACCACGATAATGCCTTGCTCGCCTCTCTTCCCCCGGTTCTGTCATCGTCCGGGAAGTCTGCTCGGAGGAAGAAAAGGGCACAGAAAATCCTTACTAAGTTAAAGAAACCGACGAAGCCCCAGGCTCCTTGGGTTGTTCTTAAGACGACGTGCAATGAGGATGATTAATTTTAAGTTGATTGTGAGAAACTGTGCTCGCGCTAGAGCTACCAGGCTCGAACTTCGTCTACCCGAAGAGGACGAAAGGCCTTCGTATTGCCCGTAGGGCTGGATATGCCTATACGATTTATGGTTGAAGGATAGTCACCAGAGGTTTCCGCAATTTTGTCCTGCAGCGATACACAACATGGTTGGGGCTATGGTCCTGGCTGCGTAGTGCAACATCAAAATGAGCCTTCGATTTTGTGAAGAGATTTTGACGAGATCAGTGAATAGTGGTACTACGGGGACTCGTTATGTTAACATGAGACCCGATATGGTCTCAGGCTCGTTATCGAGAAGCCATCAAAAACGGATGCCTAGAAGGATCAGTACTTTTGTGTGCGAGTCTTTGATCGAGTTGAAAAAGCTTTTGACTTACATGCATGACAATACAAATATGTGTTATTTACATCCTATTTGAGAATGAACTAGCATAATTTCAAAGACACTGCACAACAATCCAATTAAAAGAACATTCATTGTTTATATCAATTTTTTTTTGGCGGTTTCTCTGAATTAGCTTAAATTCTTACTTTTAATCCTGAAGCATTAATCACAGTCAGGATTCAATCTATTGGTGTTCTTAAACTAGAATCACAGAAGTAAAACTAACCAGCTCTCGCGGCGATAATTATCTATGTCTAACAACCTAGTTAACCAACTCTCGTTGCGAACCCTAGAGTTCTAAACATGCATTAATTCCGAGTTTGTTTGTTCACAACTTCTCTAAACCAAATCTCTTTGCGAATAGATAAGTTTCTCACCTAAATCCTTTCTAGCTAATTAACCAACTCTCGTTGTGTAAATCAACCTAATATCAATAATCTAAATGACCAATTCAGATTAAGCATTAAGAGTAGCTTAGGTGAAGAACTAGATGATATATCCAAATCAATCAATTACTCTAACATTCCTTCAAATCCCTAATGAGAATCCTTAACCTAACAAGAGATCTACTCAGACATAGCAATCATAACAGAAAACATAGTCAAAATAGATATCATAGATAAATAAAAAAGAGTAAGAACATGGGTTCGAAATCTCCTCTCTCTCGAGAACAAGACCAGCCCCAAATCTCCTAATCTCCCCGGAACAAAAGTGTAGAATCAAAATTAGATAAAACTTAGCCTAACAAGTGGCTGTAAAACCTAATTAATAGCTAAAACACGATTTGGGTCACTTTTTAATTATGAGAAACGTCTGGGCCAAGTTGCAATTTCCAAATCTTCATTAAAACTCGCGAGATAACTCTGTCACGACCTTGTGTCGACCGATGCACAATATGTGTCGATCGACACAAGTGTCTGATGTCGGCAGTGACTTCTTCTTCTCGGGCAATTGCTCCAGAATGCTCCAGAATGCGCCATAATGTCCAAGTAAGCTCCAAACGTGCTAAAACCTGTAAAGTACCTGAAAGAACTCGAAAGACTCTACAGAAGATTCGTTTATATACATATATCATGTCTCAAAACACCTTAAAACCATGATATATCACAAGCAGTTTTCCTTCATGATCATGCATTGTCAGAAAATATTCTTTCATCCATACATCACAACCCGATTCAGTGGCCTGACCGAGACTAATAATATTACTTCTTAGATTGGGGATAAAGTAGACTTCAGGCATTTTCCTGTCCTCACCGTTTTGATCGACAAACTCAATCGATCCCTTTCCTTTTATATCGATTCGGAAGTCATCTCCAAACCACACCTTCCCAGTAATGGACTCATCAATATACACAAAGTACCTTCGATATCCACTCATGTGATTGCTAGCTCCATTGTCAAAATACCAAAAGTCGTCTTCACCGGAGTTTGTTTCGTATTTCTTTGGTATCACTTTGCTTTCATTAAGATATACCACTTCATGCATCATAAGGTCTTCAGCCTCATGAATGCTATTATTATCATTCTGTTGAGCCTCTTGTAGTTTGAGTAAACGATCTAGACAATTAGAGGCAAAATTACCTTTCTTGTCACACCGAAAACACTCAATATTCGACAAGTCCATGGTACCATTAAATCATCCTCAACTTCTTCCTCGACCGAAGAATCGTCTGTCACATCCTCTGCCTCTGTACTCTCCTTTCCAATTTTGGTTTTTACGGGTTGGTTGGGTTTCCATATTAGAGTACAATAGCTTGCTTTGTTCTTCGTGAGTTTCTTCTTCTTCTACAACTCTTTCTTCGTAAGCATTAAGTGACCTATAATGTCTTCAGAACTTGTTGTTTTAAGATCCAAAACTTTTTCAAGGGACGCCACAATGTGTATGTATTTCTGACGAGGAAGACTCTTAAGAAATTTCTTGACAAGTTTTGATTCTTCGATATTTTATCCTAAGGCTGCTGACTTTGATGACATTTCTATTAATTTTCCCACAAAATCATCAATCTTCTCCGTTTCTTTCATCTTAAGCCTGTCGAATTCAGCCATGAGTGTTTGTAACCTTCCCTCTCTTACTCTTTCTGCTCCAACATGCCTAGTTTTGATTGCCTCCCACACTTTCTTCGCTGTGTTCAATTCTCCAACTTGTAAGATAAGTACCTCCGGGATTGACTGAAACAGTAACGCTATGGCCATATCATTCTTCTCATCGTTCTCTTCTTCCTTCTCAATGACATACCATGTTTTGTTTACCTTAAGTAAGATCCTCATCCTCATTGCCCATACCGTATAATTTGTTGAGGTTAACATAGGATACTTTATAGAGGAAGAACCAACTCCCTCTTTTCCCTTTGATGTTGACTCTGTCGTTGTTGAGATTGCCTTATCGTCACCAATGTTCTCTTATCAACCGTCGATCTTTGTTCGTCGGAGAAAGTGAAAGTAGTACCAACGATCCCTCTTTCTTTCTTTGTATAGCTCACAAAGAAAGTCTGATCCATTATGATCTCACAAAGCTCTGATACCAAATATAGAAACACAATATTAAGAACTCAAAGATCAATAAGAATAACTCTCTTATTAGCTTAAGAAACTCTCTCAAAACTTAAGCTCTCATGATCTCTCTCTTAAACTCATAAGTTATGCCACAACCTTGGCATGATCTCCTTATATAGAGATCTCACTACAAGAAAACAGGGCTATTACCGACGGAATTACTGACGGAAAAAATTCCGTCAAAAATTACCGACGCAAAATCGACGACATTCCGACGGGACGTTTTCCGACGGAATACCGTCGAAATTTTCCGACGGTTTTCTCATTCCGTCGGAAACACCCGACGGTAAACCGACAGTTTATTTTTCCGTCGGTTTTCCGTTGTATTTCGATCGGTTTAGCGTCGGTTTAATATAGCCGTTAAACTGACCGTCAGTGGAACCGTTGGGTCGCCTAGAAACCGACCGATTTCCGACGGAATTCCGTCAAAAATTATGCTACATATACCTCATCCCTCCTCTCTTCCCCTCCACACCTATCCCTCCATAACTCTCTCTCTCTCTCTCTAATACTTCTAGTAACCAAGAAAAATGTCTTCTTCTAACTATTATAGATCGTGGATGGACGGAGTTATGATTGATGAGGCGACGAAGCTAGTGGACCGGGAATATGCACTTGGTATTGCAGAGTTTATGTCGCTAGCTTGCAATCAACCATATACGCTGAAAAATGGTATGTTAAAATGTCCATGTGCTAATTGCCGGAATTTTAGAAATCTTACGATTGGCGAAGTATGGTTTCACTTGTATTTAGTTGGGTTTATGTCGGGTTATAAGATTTGGTATCTTCATGGGGAAACTTCGGATTATGCAAGTAGTAGTAGAGAACCTCACGGTGGTACTAGTACTAGGGAACCTAATGTTAGTTCTAGCGAACCTTATACTGCCGATGTAGATTTTGGTGTAGGCACCATTCAGATGGTTAATGATGCACATAGAGAAATTATTCCAGAGGTAGGTGAATATCAAATTCCTAGGGTAGGTGAGGAACCAAATGTAGAATCTAGGAGATTTCTTGACATGTTAGATGCAGCGAAGCGGCCGCTTTACGATGGTTGCAGAGAGGGTCATTCGCCATTATCATCTGCTACAAGATTAATGGGCATAAAGACGGACTACAATCTGCCGGAAGAATGTGTGGATGCGATTTGCGAGTTTTTGAAAGATATTCTTCCAGAAGATAACCTTGCGTCGGGTTCATACAATGAGGTCGAGAAACTGGTTAAAGGGCTGGGATTACCATATGAGATGATAGATGTGTGCATCGACAACTGTATGATATACTGGCGAGAAGAAGAATTCCGTCTGGAATGCAAATTCTGTAAGAAGCCGCGCTATGAGGATACAAGGGGAAGAGCTAAGGTTCCGTTCAAGAGAATGTGGTATATGCCATTAACCGATAGGCTGAGGCGGTTATACCAGTCAGAGCGAACTGCGGGGGAAATGAGATGGCATTCTGAGCATAGAAGAGAGGCAGAGATTGCACATCCGTCAGACGCTGAAGCGTGGAAACATTTTCAGAGATTATACCCAGATTTTGCTTACGATCCACGTAACGTGTACCTCGGATTATGCACAGATGGTTTTAACCCGTTTGGAAGGCATGGGAGACAATATTCGTTGTGGCCAGTGATTCTGACTCCTTATAATCTACCGCCGACTATGTGCATGCGTCGAGAGTTTCTTTTCCTCTCCGTACTCGTTCCCGGTCCAGAGCACCCGAAAAGATCACTTGATGTATTCTTGCAGCCGTTGATACATGAGTTGCAAATGTTATGGCTGCCCGGTGTTGTAGCATACGATGTTTCATGCAAGGAAATTTTTTTGATGAGGGCTGCATTGATGTGGACCATTAGCGATTTTCCGGCTTATGGTATGTTATCAGGATGGACTACACATGGGAGGTTAGCATGTCCGTATTGTCAGGAAAATACTGATGCATTCCAATTGAAGAATGGACGTAAATCGTGTTGGTTTGATTGTCATAGAAGATTTCTACCGCATGATCATCCCTACCGGAAAAACACTAAACATTTTACGAAGAAGAAGAAAGTGTTTGATGATCCTATTCTCCAAGAAGCTGGGTCGACTACCTTGGGCCTCTTAGAAGGATTTGGTGCATTAAGAAGTCGTGAGTGTGGTGGGAACGGGCATGAGAATATATACGGAGCTGGTGTAGTCCACAACTGGCACAAGCAAAGCATTTTCTGGGATTTACCGTATTGGAAGGACCAGTTACTAAGGCATAATCTTGATGTCATGCACATCGAGAAAAATTTCTTCGATAACATTATGAACACTGTGCTCAACGTGCAAGGGAAGACGAAAGATAATGTGAAGTCTAGGCTTGATTTACCTGAAATTTGTGATCGGCCTGAACTTCATCTTCAGACGAACGGAAAACCGCCAATTCCAGCATATTGGGTAGACTCGAAGTCAAAAGAAGAGTTGTTTAAGTGGATTATGCTACAAGTTAAATTCCCTGACGGGTATGCATCAAACTTGCGTAATTGTGTGGACACTGACGGAGGAAAGTTTATCGGAATGAAGAGTCATGATTGTCATGTGATGATGCAGCGACTCCTGCCGTTTGTGTTTGCTCATCTCCTTCCTCGAGATGTCCACAAAGCAATTGCAGCTGTTGGATCTTTTTTCAGGGATATATCCACTAGGACACTCACCGTTGATGGGATCAGGAGTCTGGAGCAAAATATTCCAAAAATCTTATGCAATCTGGAAAAGATATTTCCACCGTCTTTCTTCGACGTTATGGAACATTTGCCTATCCATCTACCGGGTGAAGCTAGACTTGGTGGACCGGTACAATATCGGTGGATGTATCCGTTCGAGCGCTATATGTTCCACCTTAAAAAGAAGGTGAAGAATCCCGCTAAAGTGGAGGGTTCTATTGCCGCTCAATATAACAACGAAGAGACTGCGACCTTTGCTGGCTACTACTTCCCTTCGCAAGTACGCACAAGGAGCAGGCGCCCAGCTAGGAACGATGACAGGGGAGAAAGGCAAATTTATCGGTCAAGCGTTCCTAACATTTTTCAACAGGTTGGGCGGTTAAGTGGGAAAGTAGGCAAGCGGCAACTAACACCTCAAGAGAATACACATCTCCACAAGTACATTCTAACCAATTGCGAGGAAGTATTTCAATATGAGAGGTATACATGCTAGCTAGATTTATAATTTTGTATTACACTTGCTTTACTTATTTATATTCTTTTAACTTTTTGTAGGATATATATGGAAGCTCTCCAATATCATCATCCGGAATTGGACGAGGGCGAACGTGAGGCTCGGAAACAAAAATACTTCAGCCGTTGGTTAAACTTTTATGTAAGAATTAGTTTCTTAAATCATAAATAACACTTACGAACTGGAGCAATATATATCTTTTAACTTTGATGTGATCATATTGTTAGGTCCGGGGGGAACTCAATGCTGGACGCATCGTCGATGATTGGTTAGTTGACATTGTAGAGGGCCTCCACTACACAGCAAAGTCTTATCCGAGATATTGCACTAGGGGGTATGCATTTAAGGTGCATGTAGAAGGGTCAACAAGAATTACTGCCGATCACGGAGTATCATCTGCATCCGGAGAAGTTGTTTACTATGGTATTCTTAAAGAAATACTAGAAGTAAAATACATAGGAAAGCTTGGAATGCGTTGTGTAGTTTTTCTATACGACTGGTATAACCCGATCGTAGGGCAAGGTGTTGTGATCGACGAGTTCGGTGTGACGTCGATTAATTCGAGCAAAAAGCTAAGAAACTACGATCCATTCATTATTGCTTCACAAGCAGATCAGGTAAGTAATTGTAAATAATTATTTTGGATTTCAAACTCTGAATAAAAAAAATTATTAATATAATATTTACGCAGGTGTGTTACATTCCATACCCTCGACTAACTTATAAAAATGATCCATGGATCACCGTTACAAAGATAAACCCTCGAGGGAAGGTGTACGGAGTTGAAGAGCGCGAAGTAGAGCCCTTACAAACAAGTGGTTCTGGTGTGATCGCTCCGGTAGAAGAAACGCTAGAAGTTAATTTAGTTGTCGACTTTAGTCAATTCGGGGACATTGTTCTTCATTCAGAATCAGAAGAAGAAAGAGGCGAATTTGATGATAGTGACTCAATTTCGTCCGACTACAATACAGAGAGTGATGAAGAATAAAAATGTATTATGAATTTAATATTTATGATTGTTCTTAAATATATATAATGTGTTATGCTTTAAACATCAATAATATTATTTGAGGGTACAAAATATATGTAATTTTAGACTATTATAGATATATAGAATTAGTATGTAATTTTAAACAAGTAATACTAAATGGATCAACTGGTTAAGAGTACAAAATACATGGTTCGAGGTGGGGGTTCGAACAGGGCCTTCCTCGGTTACATGTTTCTTAATTTCCGACGTATTATCGTCGGTTTGTCGTCGGTTATCCGTCGGTTTACCGTCGGTTTGTCGTCGGTTTACCGTCGGTTTATCGTCCGAAATCCCGTCGGATGACAGCAGTAAATCTCTCGAGTAAATGCCATTTAGTCGGTAAATGTCATGTCCGAATTAACTCGATTTCCGACGGATTTCCGTCTGATTTACCGTCGAAAAGTTTTCTATATATACACGGCCAAAACATGAGATTTTCATTCAAATCATAGACACAACAACTCACCAAATGGATTTCGTTTATTTCTCTCCCGAAGCCCGTGAAACGGCAATACGCCAACTTGGAATGCCGGGTTGGAGTCATCTACCTAATCTCGACCCAACCAGGCAGACTCATCGGGGGATTTGGTTCGGGTACAACACGGTTATTATATCCGTGACCAGTGAGATCATTCAGACACGTTGGTCTGGCGGCTATCTGACGTACTACCAACTCCCGACGTCCTTCAAAGAAGCATGGTTCAGTGACTTTCTCGTAAGTAATTTCCTATTCTTATAAATTAATATATTAATGTAATTATAATTAAAGTATTTATAAAATTAATTACAGGAATACTTCACCTGCTCTACGGACAATTTGTTCCGCGTCTGGCGGGAATTCCACAGGACTGCTAGGCGGGTTTTCCAAACAAAAATGCGGCGGTTGAAGCTAGTCTGGCAAAGAGGAGAAGGAAGACCTCCGTGGATTCCTGCAAGGTCTTGGAGATTGCTGGTGAGCCAATGGCGCGAGACGGACGTCGGAGATTGGTTTACTAACCAATTCCCGAACTACAATAGATTTTAAATTATGTTGTTTTTAATTTCTTGCAATGTTTTAAATTTCATGCAGTTTGTAAAATATGTTTTTAATTAAAGTAATTAAGCTATGTTATGTTTTGTTTTAAAAAAAAAAAAATCAAAACCAAAGCATAATTACATATACAATTAACATGTTTTAGTAAACGATTAACACAAACTGGCTCAACTGGTCTAATGCGAGAGAACAATTGGTTTAGGTGGCGGGTTCGAAAAGAGCCCGCCGCATTAAATTTTTTTTTAAGTTAAATTTCGACGGAAATCCGTCGGTAATTATATTCAGACGGTAATCCGTCGGTAATTATTGACGGATTTTCGACGGTTTAGGGTTTAGGGTTTAACAATGATTAGGAAGAATCGCAAAACACGTCACTAGTCAATGTAATGTTAGAATATATTATAATTCTTTAGTATCTGATCTATTTTGACATTTTTTGTTCGGGTTGAAAAATTAAAAACACGTAGGACCTAAACATTTCGAATTGTACATTACCGTTTAAGAAGAAGTTTATGTCAAACACTATCTGACTATGATTTTCCTAATATTCTTCAATTTGAGACATGTAATTATAAACTTCAAGCTTAATGGTAAACTAATGTGTTACCAGAAATAAAATGTCCAACCCTAAAACCTAATTGAAACCCTAAACTCAGTTCCCTCGGAATTCCGTCGGAAATTTCAGACGGCTATTCGTCTGTTAACCGTCGGTTTTCTGCATTTAACCCCTTTGGTTAAGTGTCTCGTCAGTAATTAAAACCGTTTCCGACGAATTTCCGTCGGAAATCATGTCGAAATGTTTTGTATAAATATGTACGGACCAATTGAAACCCTAAACCCTGTTCCCTCGTAAATCCGTCGGAAATTTCCGATGGTTATCCGTCGGAATTCCGTCGGATTACTGCATTAATCGGTCAA
The DNA here is from genome assembly GCA_030180135.1 of Orychophragmus violaceus. Lineage (NCBI taxonomy): Eukaryota > Viridiplantae > Streptophyta > Magnoliopsida > Brassicales > Brassicaceae > Orychophragmus > Orychophragmus violaceus. The sequence goes on along the minus strand of CM058235.1, from coordinate 16,846,067 downwards.
AATCTAAATTAACTGCCCTCTGTTCCCCATGCAACGCTTTGGTAAGTGTATAGTCAGTAATTAAAACGATTTCCGACGGATTTCCGTCGAAAATACTGTCGCAATATTTTGTATAAATATGTACGGAGTTGTGTTTGGTTTTTCAAACATTTCATATAAGATTCTCTTTCCAAAAAAAAAAATGGATAACGTTTTTCTGACCCCGTCGGAACGTTCTTGGATAATTACAGGGATATTATCTCAACCGGGACGAGATCATCTTCCTGTGCTGGATCCTTACCGCCGAAACCGGACCATTTGGTTTGGTTTCAATGCTGCAATTCCCGCCGTTATTAGCGACGTAATAGAGGCTCGGTTTGAAACTGGTTACCTAGCTTACTACAATGTCCCGAGAAACGTTAAGGAGTTATGGTTCGAAGATTTTCTGGTATATAATTTATATTTTTTGTCTTATTTTTACAAATTCTACAATTAATATTTATTCACTTATTAAATTGCAGGCTTATTTTAATTTTGATCCGCGAGTAGTCTTCGCGGTTTGGGTGGAATTCCACGTGGTGGCTAGGCGTGTTTTCCAGACCAAAATGCGCCGGGCCAAACTGCGATGGTTTAGAGGACAAGGAAGACCGTTATGGATGTCGGAGGGGGATTGGAACCGCATGGTTCAGCTTTGGGAGGAGACTGACATCGGAGAATGGTTCGGGAACGATTCCCCAAATAATGACTGAACAATTTTATAAATATGCTATTTATTTTCATGTAATGTTTAATTTATGCAACTACTAAGTTTTTAATATATGATATGTTTTTATTTATTTTTTAATAATCAAAACAATATCAGAACAATAACTAAAATTACAATGTAATTATAAACAATTAACACTAAATCGATCAACTGGTTAAGGGTTCTCTATATATTGGTCGAGGTCGTGGGTTCGAACCGAACCTTCCTCCAATTATATGTTTTTCATAAACGGTTATAGATATATAGAAGTACCATGTAATTATAAACAACTAACACTAATTGGATCAACTGGTTAAGGGTACACAATATATTGGTCGAGGTTGGGGGTTCGAACAGAGCCTTCGACCAATTTTATGTTTTTTAAACGGTTATAGATATATAGAACGACTATGTATTCATAAACAACAAATACTCAATGGATCAACTGGTTCGGTTACACAACATTGTTAGAGGTTGCGGGTTCGAACAGAGCCTTCCTCGTTTAATTAGTTTTTTAATTTCCGACGGATAACCGTCGGTTTTCAGATAACCGTCGGTTATCCTTCGGAATATTTGGCGCCTTAAACCCGAAATTTTTCGAGTTAACCGCCAATTTTTGACGAAAACAATTGAACCACCTAGAATACCGACGGAAAACCGACGACAAATGATTTCCGACGGATTTCCGTCGAAAATCAATTAATATTCTCCCGATCTAACTTCTTCTTCCTCATTTCTCTGTAACTTCTCTCTCTCTCTAATCGCGACATCAGACCCTCTCTCTACGATTCCGCCGGATTATCGCCGTTTCTCCTCATATCCGACCGCCACCAACACCACAAACATGTAAGTTACCCTTTTAACCGATTGATTTTGCATAATTTTGTTTAGATTTGTAGAAATGGTTGCATGTGTTGGATAAAACGGTAGTATAGGTGTTGACTAATGGATAGAACAATAGTTACTAGGATTTAGGCTTGTTTGCCTTAGATTGATTGTGAATTTCTTGTTGAAGTTTCTTCAAAATCTTGAAAACTGTTTTTTGGTGTAATTTTGGAATTTGTTTTTGTTTTTTAAACGTTTTTAAAATTCTTATGGGTTCTAAAATGTTTTTTGATTTTTATAAAATTTGAAACGTTTTTTTGTAATTTATTATCAATTTTACAACAGATTAGGAAATTTTATTGTTGATTTTTTAAGCGTTTCTAAATTTTTTATGAGTTCTAAAACGTTTTCTAATTTTTATAAAAATTTAAAATCGTGTTTGTAATTTATTTTGATTTTTTAAAGTTTTAGAAATTTTTACAGTTGATTTTAAAACGTTTTTAATTTTTTTTTTAGTTCTAAAAAGTTTTTTTTTAGTTTTTAAATCTTAAATACTTTTTTTGAAATGTATTGTGAATTTTAAAACGTTTTAAAAGTTTATTTTGTTGATATTATACACGGTTTTTATGAATTCTAATTTTTTGATTGATATGCAGGGATGATTTTCTGGCGTTTGAGATGCACCTCATGAACGACAGTCCACTAAATGAGGTGCATCAGGAACCGGTCCAGCAACAACAACCGAGAGCCCGACGGTCTCGGTCGACTCAGGTGATACCCACACCGGATCCGACACAGGCAGGACCGTCTGAGACTATGCCGGAGGCTAGTGGGAGTCATTCCGTGTCTCAGGCGCCCCATTATGTTTTACCGTCAATTGCCGATGAGATATCGGCATTAGTCGATCAGCCGGGACGAGAGCTGCTCAAACGGCTCGACCCTTTCTACGAGACCAACCCGGGCACTTTCTGGTATGAAATTTATAACTTTAGATTCTCATTTACACTTTTTAGTATATACAATTTTTGTAACCCTTTGTTTTTCCTTGTCTTACTAGGTTTACGTTGACCGAGTCGAAGGTCACGAAGAGCATCTTGGGAATGATGTACAGCATGCTCAAGTTCGGGTACCCGACGTACAGGGAGATGCCTTTATCCGATAGACATAACTGGTTCCGCCAGTTCGCGGTAATACCTCCTCGTTAATTTTGTTGTATATATATATATTTTATTATTATTTTATATAATTTATTTTTAAAGTTTTTAATTCTAACAAATATTTATTTTTTTTTGTTTTGAATAGCAAGAGTATACTTGGGATAGGAAGTATACGGTTATGGTGGAAGAGGAGTTCCACCAGAAGGCGTCGACGCATTACTCAAACGTCCTCAACACTTGGAAACATAAATGGTGCCGTAATGAAGTTCCCAAGGGTATTGACAAAAAGGGTGACACCTGGCAGGGCTTCATCCGTCATTGGAGTAAGCCTGCAACCGCATCAACCTCTACGACGAACTCCCAGAACCGTAGAAGTGAGAGGGATGGTGCCGGTCCCGCAACTCATAATGCGGGAGCAAGAAGCACCGCATCAAGGAAGATAATCCTGGTAAGCAGTCTTTTTTTTAACATTTTCAATATGTTAAGTTATTTTTAAATTTTAAGTTCAATATCTTTTTTGCAGAAACAAAAGAAAGGAGGGCGAGATCCGACTCATATTGAGCTCATCGAGGATGGCCATAAGAACAAGGAAACGGGCCAAATCCAAGATCCAATTGCTCGGAGGATTGTGGAGTCGACGAAGAGGCGTTTGGATGAGGTGGTTACCCAATCCGAAGGAATTGGTTCAACGGAAGAGATACCTGACGAGCAGATCAACCAAGTCTTCCTCGCGGTAAATTTTAAAATATTTAAAATTTAAAATATGTTAAACCCTAAACTCTAACTTAAAATTCATAACGTATTATTTACTTTATAGGAAAATGAGAAGAGAAGAGGACGAGTTTTTGGTTTGGGAAACTTGGCGGACAAAGTGTCGACACCGCATTCCCGTTTTCGTCCGGAAGAGGACTATGCCCAGATCTTAAGGGAAAAGGATGCGGAGATCGAAGCATTGAAGGCTAGTCAATTGCGGATGGAAGCCCGGATGGTAGAACAAGATGAAGCAAACGCAAAGAAGTTCGAAGAGATGAACCAACGGTTTGAGACCTTCATGCAACAACAAGCCAATCTTCCAAATGTCGGACCGTCGACCAAGAGCGGAGGGAAGGGGACGACAAAGAAGTTGAGGAAGAGGGCGACGTGAGAGTGATTCGCTCCCGTTGAATGTAATTTTTTTTATGGACGAATGTAGTTTTTTAAACCTGTTTTGAATATTTAAATATAATTTTTTTTTTTTAATTATTAGTTTTGCGAATATATATATTTTTTTAAATTATTAATTATCCGTCGGTAAACCGTCGATAAAACGCCCTCGGAATGCCGTCGGTAATCTTCCGTCGGAATACCGTCGGTAATCTTCCGTCGGAATACCGTCGGTATACGTCGGAATACCGACGGTATTATGCGTCCGAATACCGTCGGTATTATGCGTCGGAATACCGTCGGTATTATGCGTCGAAATACGGTCGGTATTATGCGTCGGAATACGGTCGGTATTATGCGTCGGAATACCGTCGGTATTATGCGTCGGAATACCGTCGGTATTATGAGTCGGAATACCATCGGTATGTACGTCGGTTTATAGTCGGTAAACCGTCAGAATAAACCGTCGGTTTACGGTCACAAAACCGTCGGTAAATGTGCGTCGATAAACCGTCGGTGATCGGTCAGTATTATATACGTCGGTATTCCGTCGGTTTTTATAGACGAAAAACCGACGGAAAGTTTTTACCGACGAAATAGAAATGACGGACTATTTTCGTCGGAAATCCGTCGGAATACGTCGTTTCCGACGGAAATCCGTCGATTTAATCCATCGGTAATGACCTGTTTTCTTGTAGTGTCTCCTATACTTTTTCTAATCCCATAAAGAAATACTACTTATTTAGATATTTCCTAATAAATAAAAAACTAACATTTAGATAACTCTTAAATATTTGATCAACTTATGATAGTTTCTATCTCAAGCTATTTTTCAAGCTTATCCAACATTTACATTGTTTATATTGTAAGAAAAACCCCATTCATGTTGCTCATATAATTTGGTGTTCGAAATCCTTTTCTATGCATTTTCAAATTGTTCTTACCCTTTATAAAAAGATGTTATATATGCACATTCAAGGACTTGTTATTTTCTTTAGGATTCTAGGAGGGATTTTGCTATGAACTTGTTAACGTGATAAAACGCTAATAAATTGGCATAATGGGTAACTTAAAAGGTAGGCTTAGTTCCAACAATAAACCAGTACGGGTAGTTGAAAAAGCTTTTGACTTACATGCATGACAATACAAATATGTGTTATTTACATCCTATTTGAAAATGAACTAGCATAATTTCAAAGACACTGCACAACAATCCAATTAAAAGAACATTCATAGTTTATATCAATTTTTTTTGGCGGTTTCTCTGAATTAGCTTAAATTCTTACTTTTAATCCTGAAGCATTAATCACAGTAGGATATAGACTCATAAACACTAATTTGATTGTTTGATCGCCTTTTTTTATAAGAGAAAACAGTTTCATGGAACCAAAAAAGAAGCGACAACACCATAAATGTTGTCTCAGTCAAAACAATATATAAGAAAAGAACATATATTTATATGTAGTAAGGAAACAAATTATGCCTTTATTCATTGTTTTATTTTTAATTTACATATGGAGTCTCAACTCCTACAAACTTGGAAGCAGAAAGCAGAAAAAAAAAAAAGGAAATGTGGGTGTGCCCTAAACGATAGGAGCATAAATCCACAATATATATTATTGGCAAAGACTGAAATAAAAGCGAAAAGGAGACTTAGTCAAATGACATGTCTTGCTGGTTCTCAGTGTTAGGCTTCTTTAACTTCATCCTCTTCTTCTGCATTCGCACCTCTGGTGACTTTGATACCTCCAGCCGGGAGGTGTCTTGCAACAATGGATGAATAATAAATTGGACTTCCATCTGGCTGATAGATCCCTAAAAATCTACCATCGCATGATATATGCATTTCATTTGGCAACATGCTTATACGAAAACTTTTAAGAGTTTCCAGACGGACTGCGGAATCAGGAACGCCATTCGTCTTCCCCAGAGGATCATTAAGCTTGATATTGGGAAGGGCATACTTCAGCAGATATGCTTGATCCTCTTCTTGAGCTTTATAAATCTTCGAGTACCCATCCGTAGTAAGAGGACAATTGATTGTTTGAGACTCATCATTGTCAATATCGAACGACTTAGGACCAATGTCTAAGTGTACACTCTTACCAGAAACATTGTAAACACTCTCTAGAAGTGGAGCCATCTGTAGTATAGAAATATTTCAAATATAGTTTGATCAAGATCTTTTATTTTTGTGGTGAGATATAATGAGGGAAACCTTCTTCTTATATAGATTCGTGTTATGTATAGGAGTGATGTAACATATCTTTACATCATCAATATGTTTATATTTGTTTTACCTAAACCTATCGCTTCGCTCTAGAAAGGGGCAATCTAATCTCGTTTTATATATTAATTTGCATACGCATATTTAAATGCTCAGCACATCTGTTCATCTATATACATATGGAAATCAAATAGAAATAGCTCAAAGGAATAAAACCTCCCAAAGTCTTATTTTAACACTACTTCCTACCAGTCTTCATATATAATATAAAAGTTGAAGCTATAGGCATCTGAGAGCGTCCACATAGGATTTAAAAAACTCAATATGATTTGTCCACTTCATCATTCAAAATTGAAAAAATTTACAAATTTTAAATTTACTAAATAATAAAACTAAAATAGAAATGAAAATAAGAAACATCCTTAAATTGTTATAAAAAGAACATAATGTCAGATAAGCAAAATTTTATAAATAGAAATCTAACATAGAAATGGAAATTCAAAATTGAGAAAATTTACTAAATGGTAAAACTAACATAGAAATGGAAATAAGAAACATTCATAAATTATCATAAAAGAACATAATGTCAAATACGCAAAATTTTATAAATATGAAACTAACATAGAAATGGAAATTCAAAATTGAGAAAATTTACAAATTTTAAATTTACTAAATAATAAAACTAACATAGAAATGGAAATAAGAAACATCCATAAATTTTCATAAAAAGAACATAATGTCAAATAAGCAAAATTTTATGAATATGAAACTAACATAGAAATTGAAATAAAAAACATACATAAATTAATATAAAAAGAACAAAATGTCAAATAAGTGCATGATTTAAATTTTACTTGATTTACATTTTTCTTTCATGTTTGCTGTTTGTTGTTTGCTGGTTATGTTACGTACATTATTTACATTTTCCTTAATTAACATAATTGAGAATTTTCAAGTATTACGTACATGATTTACATTTTTCTTGATTAACATAATTTTTAACAATTATAAAAAGGAAATTAGTTTCTTCCTTATAATTAGGAGTTTCTTTTTTAAAAGTTTAGTTGTTGATTATAAATAAGCAGCTCAAATTTCAATAGCTTAAACAAATTTCTAAATCAAAAATATTTCTTGAGAGGCAAAGATAACTTGATAAAGCAATGTCAATTCTTTTTCTAGCCGACCAGTTGCTTCTTTGTTTTTATACGAGCTTCAAAATGGTTTTAACAAGTAAGAAGTTTTGGTTAGAGTTATTCACTTTTGGGAGGCACGAAACATTAAAAAGTAAGTTTACTTATGGGACTAGAGCCCCTTCTCATTGATCAGAAGATATTTGGAATTTATTAAACATATTTGTGTTTACTTTAAAATTAGTTAAATATAATATTCAAAGAATTATATATTTTAATATTTCACTATTTCAAATTTACAACTTAAATAAATTATTTGGCTTACTATTCTCATTACAAATTTATGCATTTTAGTAAATTAATCATTAAATTTTAACAAATAGAATAAAATTTAACCAAATCTGTAAAAATATCATGTTTTTTAGTAAAAACTAATACCAATAAATTATTTTGTTACTAAGAAATTTTCTTATTTGTCAACATAAAAATATTTTCTTTTATAATATAAACAGTAAAATAGAAAAAATAATAATAAAATTATAAAATTTATTAATATTGAATTTAAAATAATTTATAAAAATATAATAAATAAAATTATGAATACGTATCCGCGCGTAGCGCGGATGAAAAACCTAGTATTTTTAAAAGACATGACTCTCGGGAGCTGAATAAAACCTTCCAAAGTCTTTTTTTTTTTTTTTGAAACAGTCCAAAGTCTTATTTTAACACTACTTCCTACTAGTATCACAATATTCTTTAAAAAAAAAAAATACATGACTCTCGCGGAATAAAACCTCCCAAAGTCTTATTTTATCATTACTTCCTAACAATCATATTTTAGCAACAACTCCCCAAAAGTCTATCAAAATTTAGTATCACAATATTATTATTTTTTTTTAAAATACATGACTCTCGCTGAATAAAACCTCCCAAAGTCTTATTTTATCATTACTTCCTAACAATCATGTTTTAGCAACAATTCGGGAAAACGGCCAATTCGTACCTCAACAAAGATTACAAGTACCAATTCATACATTCACAATTTTGGTATGCTAATTCAGACCTACACTCAAAAATATTTGAATTTTCATACCTAAACAATTGTTTTTTTTTTTGAACAAAGATACCTAAACAATTGTTTTATGGCTAAAACATGTATTTACCAAAAATCCGTTAGTCAACTCCGTTAAAATTTTAACGGTTGATGAGTCAGCTGCCACATAATATACGATGTTGTTTTGAGATTCATAGGTGCACATTTTTGGTGTACTAATTCATATCTACACTCAGAAATATTTGAATTTCCATACCCAAAAAAATTTTAAATGGTCGAAATGTGCACTGACCATATATTAAAAACTATGTTAAACATTTACGGTTGATGAGTTAGTTGCAATAACAATTTTATTCATTTTTAATTCATTGTAAATTAACAACAAATATTAATTTCTGAAAATTAAAGAATTTGTCGCAATAATATCGAAATAACATTTTTATGTTACTTCATAATATGTTAATTCATATTACAACAGTTACAACGATTCTTCGAATATTCGTCGTAAATTAATAATTTTATTATTTTAAACTAACAGCAAAATAACAAAGATTCGTTGAAAATCTATCATAAACTCAATGCTAAATGTTTTTTTATAAAATCTCACATCAAAAGTTTAACAAACTCAATTAAAGTATATAAACTAAAAAATCATAACAATTAACAAGTTGACGAGAGTCAACATTGTCACCTGAGTCACCCATCGCTTTATTAGAACTACCGCCACCATCAAAGCCACCACCCTTATCCGAGCCACCAACCCTGCTGGAACCCCCACCCAAACCACCACTAAATTAACTACTAATTTATATATATTTAGTTATATTTGAAATCGATGTCAATTCGTTGTTTTATTTTCAAAATCATTATAATTTCGTTGTTAGTTATTTAGTTAACGACGAATCAACAAAAAATGTAGAATTTTACGGCGAGTAGCTAAATTTTTTTTATAAATTCATCATAAATTCATCTTAAATATATTTAATGTCGGTTTCATTTGTTGTTATAAACATGTTTTCTTATAGTGCATGTTTCGACCGTAACAAATTTGTTTGGGTATGAAAATTCAAATACTTGTGAGTGTGGATATAAATTAGCACATCAAAATTGTGAATATATGAATCTCAAAATGACATAGTATATTACGTGGCAGCTGACTCATCAATCATTAAAATTTTAACGAAGTTGACTCACAAATTTCTGATCAATACATGCTTTATCCATAAAACAATTGTTTAGGTATGAAAATTCAAATATTCTTGAGTGTAGGTCTGAATTAGCACACCAAAATTGTGCAAGTATGAATCGGTACCAGTAATCATTGTTGAAGCACGAATTGACCGTTTTCTCGCAACAATTCCCCCAAAAGTCGATAATTTTTTTTGCTTTGCTTCGGACAGGGGCAAGCTAATCTCATGATATAATAGTTGCCTACCTTTACAAATTTAAATATTCAGTTCGAGGAAATAAAACCGATGGATTTCTTCGGACGAAATTCCGTCAGAAACCACCCTTTCCGACGGTTTACCGACGGTTTGGTCCGTCGGTAAACACGTGTTTTCTTGTAGTGTTTTGGTACCAAACTTATTTTCAACAATTGAATTGTTTCAGTCCTCCTAGCAACTCCTTTACCTGAAACTAAAGGAAAATAAACATGAACGTACATCTTGAACATAACCTGCCGAACTCCGAAGATTCCAAGTAATAGTACGAACATGTATACAGAAATCATAGACATGTGTTGACACCATGCAAATCAGATATAAATAAATAAAACTATTATTAAACCACTAAGAATAAAGAATTGAGCTATAATAGAAAAATATGGATGAAGAGGTAAACAATGATATATAACTAAAGGGATTCGAGTTTTAGAGAACATCCGGTGGCGATTAGGAATATCTAAAATAGTAAGGACATCCACTTTGGACATCTGAATCTTGACATGCTAAATCGATATCTTTTGGATTGGCTATAATCATATAGTGGACTAGAATAATACCATAGGCATAATATGGGACGAGCATAGAATTACTACAAGGACACCGGCAAAGCTTTTTGATGCTTCACGTTGAGATAGATATGCTATTATAGATTATGTCATGCCTCCGGGAAAGACATGCCATGAGGATTCAAGTGGATATAGATTTTTAAAATTTAGTCGATTTGTTAGAGGATTTCTTGGACTAACCAACTTTCTCGGTGGAACCGTTTGCTTTTAGATTGGCTTTCGAAGATTTTAGCATAATGCATAATTCTTCGAGTTTAAATTCCCGAACGAAGCTAATTAATTTGTTTCCCAAAGCTATATGACACACATACGAGCGCGTGTCACACCACGGGCGTACAACATTCTCTCCCAAGCTTTTAGAGTCCAGATCCGCCTCAGTCCGCGCGTGCCGCTCTCTCCGGCATCCGGCTTCCTCCGGCAACGTGAGAGGGCCATCCCCTGCTCTGTGCGCTCCTATAAGTCCATAAGGTGAGAAGCTCACGGTCGTCGACGGCAAGGTCTACTTTCTCAGATTTGGTTATGCTCGGAAATACTTTTGTCGCGGTGGTTCGTCGGGCTCGGGCTACGACGGCGTTTCTTCTCCACCGGCGATTACTGCTTGAGGACGGTGGGACGCTTGCTCCGTAAGGCGCCGTCAAACTATTCGGAGGTTTATAAGATCCGAGTCTTCGCGGTGGAAGTTCTGTGTTTCGGGTCAAAATTCAAGCTGCAGCGGCTGACGAGGCGGCGTGTGTCGTCCACGGTGGCTTCGCTTTCGTCATCCGCTGGCGTCTAGGTCTTCGTTCGTGGTGGTGTGAGTTTCTCGGATTGTGTGTCTAGCGAATCCGCCTGCGTGCGTGTTCTCTAGATGGCCGGAGTCGATGTTTTGCTTCATCCGTGAGGTGAGTCGGTCCTCCTCCGGTTGTGTTGGACTTCAACTTCGATGAGGATTAGATGCATCCCTGGTTGTCTATTGCCGGGATACTGCCGAGCTTCCAATAAGTGGTTAAGCTGTCTGCTCGGTTTAGCTAGCCGGATTGATTCTGCTGAACCTTATGCAAATAATACGGTGATTCGTATGTTGAGATTTGCCTTGGTTTGGCTTGTTACATATGAAGCTTGTGGATGGTTGGTGTTTCGGTTTAGGCGTCTCGGGTTTAGTACGGTCTCGTTTTTAAGGTTTAGGAGGTGGTAGTAAGGCTCCGGAGTGGTGATGCGTGGTCTCTTTTCTAGCCGACAACGGGGAGTGTTTTGTTCTTGGTAGATTGAAATTAAGCTCCATGAGTTAGTGAAATCCCAGGATGGAATCGGATCTAGGTGTGTATGTGAGCGTCGATCCGATGATGTGGAGGACAGTCGATGATCGGGCCTCCCTGCCATCGTTGAGGAATGACTCTTTCTCTGGGTTGCCGGATGAATCAGCTTTTTAAACAGTTTTTGCGTGTTCTGTCTTCTCGAGGTCATCCTTTTCTGGTTGCGAGCTTAGCCATGTTGGTTTTAGGGTAAGAGTCGTCTTATCACTATTTTGACTCCAATGCTACCAAGCAGAAGTATCAGAATAGTGAATGTTTTTGCTTCCATGTTTTTAAAACGTTTTTGCCATGGGACCAAAATTTTAGGTGTTACAACTTGTTTCAAATTGTAATGCTGGAACATTCATTATTATTAATGATATTTACCATTTCGCAAAAAATCCCGAACGAAATCTCTAGCGAAAGTTGCTTGTGCTCAGGAGGTGCTAAGTTAAACCTTCCCAATTGAGGAAGTTTCACAAAGAAATCTTTCAATCTGTAAAACATGGGTTAAACAAATGGGTAGCCAACCAAACTAAACAGTCTGCTGTTCAAATTTTTGAACTGAAATTGAGAGAGTTTTTCTGTAACTTTTTATTCGGTGATTGTGTTAACCGAGTTCGTCACAAAGGTTTGGATGCTCGTTTTGTCCGGTTAGAATGAACGTGTTAGGTGAAATGAAATCTATGGGTCAATCTTTATATTTATTAAGAGGCAGACTGAGTCATTGTTTCGTTTCCATTGCTGATGTGCTGCCCCCCCCCCCCCCCCGGCGTTCGTATTCCTTGATCGAGCGGACTGAGTCGTTAACCATTGGCAGTCCTCCCATTATCATATTTATGCGTCTCCTAGGTGGAGGTGTTCCTTATTTGTCCTCTTCGTCACAAGCCCGTTTGTTGACGACTGCTGTGTTTGCGTCTATTTGCTCGATTTCCTCGGCAAATGCCACTTGCTTCTTTCTTTCTTCTTGGACGAGTTTGAAGCATTCGGCTTCGTTTTTAGGCAGCGCTACCTGATTGACGTGCTTCGGGGGCGGTTGGTTGCGGTTTAGCACCAACTTCTTACCGTCCTTCTGATAGTCGGCGTAGAGGAGGGCTTGCAGGTTTCTGCAATCTTGGGTGTTGTGGCCCGCTCGTTGATGATATTCGCAAAATAGCTTGCTCTTATCGCCTCCTCGGACGAACTTGTTCCATGGCTTGTTTTGATTTTGACCTTGATAGTCTTGGGATGGTCGGTCCTGTTGATAATTCTGGGGACGGTCGGTACGATCTTGGCGATGACCTTGGTAGGAGCGTTCCTCGTCCTGTTGATGGTCCTGTGATTGATCGCTGACGTAATACGACAATTTTCCCTTCCTTGCGATTTCCTCTTCTTTGGTTTTCTTGTAGTCCTGGTCATAATGTTGTCGTAGTTCATATTGCTCGGCTCTTTTCTCGGGTTTTTCTTTCGACGCTGAACTCTTCGGGCCGAACTTCTTTGCTAGAGTTTCTTTTTCTTCTTCGAGGTCGATGAAGGTTGATGCTCGGTGGAGAGCGTCTTTGAGAGAGCTCGGTTTGTTCTTTTTTAGCTCTTCTCGGAAATTTGATTTGTACCACATGCCGTTTTAGAGCGCGGGTAAGCCTTCGCTGTCTGTGATCATGAACTTGGCGAGTACACTCTTGAAGCCGGTTATATAAGATAGAAGACTTTCCTTCTGTCCCTGAGTAATGGCCCACAGGTCGGCGTTGGACACTTCCTCATGTATGTACTGAAGGAATGTTTAGATCAATCCTGATTCAATTCTCAGATTCAGATTATCCTAAACATGCGGATCTAGGTTCTTCTCGAATAGAATCAATTGATGATCTCACCTTGTACCTGTTTATTGCAGCGGAAAGGGATGGTATGTCAGAGATCACAGAGCCACAGAGAGGTAACTCCTCCAGAGGTTCACACACGCACACCGAGCAGGAAGAGGCTGCTAGACCAGGAGGAAATCGGCGCAGAGAGAGAGAGGAGGCTCGCGGCCAGGGCTTATTTCGACCTGAACTCGTCTTAAGTTTATATAAAACTCGTTCAGTTCGTTTTGGGCCATTTGGCCCAAATGCCAATTTACTCCGAGGCGTTCGCGCACTATGTCGATCGACACGCCTTGTGCATCGATCGACACACAGTGCCTAAACCGTTTTATTCTCTCTAAGTACAGTAAATGCCTAGCACTTTTACCGTACTTCTGCTAAACCATTCCTTCACGTTTTCCTGTTAGCTTAGGCGTGTGACCCATATGGGATCATATAATAAAGGCAATAAGTCCAAGACTTATAGATCATGAGCGGACTCTAGCAAGCCATCATGACCCCCAGTATTATATGACTTATGTCTGATCATTGACATACTCTTACTTTCTAGAGACAGTACCGAGATTACTGGACACAATTCCAACAATCTCCCACTTGTACTGGAATCTCTGTATTCATAATCCTTTTGTCTCAATATCTCGATTAGTCATAAGGCAAGATTAGTGTCATCCTTATAAAGCCTAATCTTGTTCATCGGACTCTGATTTGATACTGACAATCCAAACGACTCGGGACAGTCCGTTTGAGCATGGCCATGCATTTTCCAGTATTCAAATCTCCGATTGGCCTAGAGATATTCACTCCATTTATATTGGAGGGACAAATCCCGTCTTGTTCCATCACTGTAAACTACTCATTTCATAATGTACCCAAACAAGGTCCTTATAACTATCGCAGAACGACAGCGTTAGACAATGATCAAAGTGCATCAGTCCATGTGCAGTCACATGCATGCGAACTCAGGTCTAAGGACTATACTCTATAGTCGTAGTGAGAATCTTTTATGACACTGATATAAATATCTTGAAGAGTTCTCATAAGCGGGTCTTGTCCGGTCGTATGTTCCCAAACATACACCTATGTACTGACTTTGATGCCGCGCATCTATGACACACTGAGACTTTGTCATAAGTCACGTACCAATCCAGTCTCACACGGTTGTTGGTGTTCCAATTTCAACAACCTTCGACTAGGGACAGGATGATATAAGCCATCTATCAAATATAGGGTCTCATGATCAAGCTAAATGACTTCGATGACTCAAGATCAAGTCATTTACTTCGATGACCTATAAAATGGTTCATATCATTTTGGAACGATTATTTCATCACAGTTAAAATAATCTTGAAATAATAATTTCATTATTAAACATCTCAAATGTTTTACAAGAACATATCAATAACTAAATAAAGCCCTTTAATAACTCCCACTGAAATTAAGACTACATCTTAATTTCACTTATCCTACAGCAACAGTCCGCGACTCGTGCTTAGGCCTAAGGAGTGGCTTCGTTAATAGATTAGCAACGTTCTCATTCGTTGAAACTTGCTGATCTACTTAACATCTCTGTCATTTATCTCACGGAATAGGTTATACCTATCCTCAAGGTGTTTGGACCTCTGATGTGCAGCTAGTTTCATTTATGCTGGAATCACATCAAGTTCAGTGATGAACTCTTCTTTCCAAACAACCTCTTTCGCCGCTTCCCAAGCTGCAAAAGATTCAGCTTAAGTCATGGAGTCAGCAACAGTGCCGTGCACCGCCAGACAAACACAAGATATAACCGGACTGTGACCGGAAATCATCTTTGTCTGTTGGAAACTTGCCTTTCAGACTCTATCGACTTATAGCACCTCACTTTCTCCGTAAATCAAGAACTTATCCTTAGTATTCCTCAAATACTTTAGGACATACTTTAGGAAACTTGATTCTTTGCTGGATTTGACTGGTCTTTATTTGTCTTGCTTAACATTAAAGCAACATCAAACAAGTATGTTTCATGGCATACATGATAGATCCAATTGCCGACGCATATGGAATCTCATCCATGCATTTAAGCTCAGCAGTTATCGTAGGATACTGTATCTTGCTTAACTTAATGCCATGTGACATTGGCATAAAACCCTTCTTGGATTGCTCAAAACGTGTAGGACTTTGTCAATTTTAAGAATCCTGACTTTGTCCTACCAGCTCTTTTGGATCTCTATCTTTAGATCCAAAATCCAAGAACTACGTGGCTTTACCCATGTCAATCATTAAACCAACTCCCAAGCTAGTCCTTTACCGACTACAGCATTGGGGCGTTATATCCGAGAATCAGTATGTCATCGACATACACTTTGAGAAATGCAATATTGCTCCCACTTATCTATTAGTAAACGCACAGTTCCATTTCGTTCCTGTTCAAGTCAAAACCTTGACTACTTCAACAGAACGAAGATTCCAACTCCGATATGTTTGCTTCCATCCACGAATGGATCGATGAGGCTAACTTACATAAAATGTAATTTTTTCGGAGTCCGGGCTCACTTTCGCTTCTTTGAATTTCGCAGATTCGTCGCTTTCAATGATCATCAGATCATGCGAACTTTCAATGATTATCAGGTTAAACTAATGACGAGAAATCACTCTCGGATTAGTAACTGATTCATTCACATCTGCGAACTTCAGGCTCCAGAGGTGCAGATTTCAATGATTATCAGGTTCAACTAATGACGAGAAATCACTCTCGGATTAGTAATTGATTCATTCATATCTGCGAACTCCATAATCCAGAGGTGCAGATTTCTATGAATGAGTCTGTAAATCCTTCCGCTGCTCTCCCTCAACAGGTTAAGCAGCCTCCTGTATTTCTCGAATTTCTTCGAGTTATACTTTTACTCCCACTGTTCTTCTTGGAAATTAACTTCCCTTCTTAGAAAACAGAATGGACGTAAAAGTAACAAGCCTTGGTTTCCCTAGGACAACCAGCGAAGTAGCACAACTACAAATACTCAGTAAAGACAAATTTGGATCGATTCCAATCCACATTTACGTGGTGTCTTTCAACTGATATTGGTGGAACTATTTTAGCGTAAACTTAGATATTTCTAGAGCGTTATTCTTAAAATATCATGGAAGATTCGTGTGATTCATCTTTAATCATTTCTAATAAGATCTGATTCTTTCTCACAGAAACACCTTCAGGTTTTCAGGAGAAATGAGCTGTGAAACGATTTCACACTCATTCTGATGATCACATAATCAATGACTTAAGTATTCTCACTCGTGATTTTAATCCAGAGTCTTAATACTTTTGTCATTTAGATCCTATACTTCATTCTGGAACTCTTTCGACCACGTCAAAGAATTCCGACTTGTGTCTCATCAAATGAACACAGTCACACTCACTGAAATTAATCAGTAGAGACAATGAAGTACAGGAGATTTTCTCTGGCATTACTGCTCATTGGGCCACATACATGAGTATGTTCCAGGTCCAATACATCGACTTCAACTCCTCATAATCTTCCATGAATTTAATGCAATCTCTCTTCCAATGCCCAGTCTCCTTACAGTAGCAGCACTTACCAACGTAAGAGGTATCTGACTCGGGCTCAGAAGACACACGCTTGCCATGATTCAAAATCTGGACAACTTTGTCTTCACCCTTGTCAGCTTTAGGTTTAGTAAACCTACCCTTCTCATTCATGAGATTGTACAGGGTACTCTTCACGTTTGGCTCAACTGTCTTGAGCATATCATGCAGTTCAGTCAGCGTCTTCGTTAAGCCTTTCTTGATATAGTTCTTTCTGAACTTATCATAGCTTGACGGCAGTGACTGCAGAATGATTTCAGTTGCCAACTCTTGGCTAACTGGATAATCCAGTTTCCTCAGGTTATCAATGTAACCCATCATTTTACTGACATGAGGACTCACTGGATTATCATTTGGTAGCTTGCAGCTAGTGAGAGACTTAACCAACCGGTATCTCTCCACTCTTATCTGCTCTTGAAATTTCAATTTCAGGCTGCTGATCATCTCTATTGGCGACTCCATGTTCTCATATTGCTTCCGCAAGTCTGAGTCCATGGTAGCCAATATCAGACCACGCACATCTACCGCATCATTATAATGCTTATTCCAAGCATCATATACTGCATGAGAAGCATTGGACCCGATCCTCACGGGGAGAGCTCTCTCAAGGACATAGTCCTTTCTCTCTTGTCTGAGAACTAGCCTCAGGTTCCGCGACCAAGTCAAGAAATTTGATCCGTTCAGCTTGTCCATCTTAAGGACAGACCGGATCGAGAAAGTGTTTTGATTGTTTGTGCTAGTCATAACTGAAAATTAAGATAAAAGGATTTTAGTTAATATGTTCAATATGATTAATCTTGCATTATACTTAATATGATTAATCACGCATTATATTCAATAACATCAGTTACCCTCAATAGAATATAATGATTCCAAGATCCACATATAACTAAGATTAAAGTGGGCCACTGGCCGTCACCCAACCTTAGCTTATATCGGTAAGCCCTATGTCGGCTAATTATATCCGTGATATAACTCTTGGTTGTGAATTGGGCCCGAGCCCGAGGCCCAATTCACTCTGATGTCTCAAGGCCCGGGACTCCCGATGGCCCAGTCAAGAAAACCAGACTATACAGTCATGTAATCATTAATGTCTGGGACTCCCAATGACATTTATGAATCACAAACCGTCTTATCCACGCAAAAGCAGACACCCTCACACTGTAAGGCCATGAATACAATTGAATGGGCTTCGACAGCTGACATAGAATGGACAAGACATCCAACGCTTGATATTGTTTGAGGTTCGTAGGTTTATTTAAAAAATTCATTCCCAAAATAGAAGATTACTATTTCGGGAAACTTTCATTTTGGAAACCTACTATTTTTGGAAACTTTCTAAAATTGGAAACTTTCTAAAACCGGAAACTTTCTAACTTTAGAAATTTCTTAAAATCCGAATCATGCAAATCTAGAAACTTCTATAAATTAAGAAACTTTCTAATTTCAAAATATCGGAAACTTTAATTTAAAATCGATTTATATTCTTTATAAAATAAATTTTAAATTAAATCTGAAGAAAGACTCAAATAATTGGCCCAATCGTTTTAACTTCTTGGCCCGAGGCCGAAGAATTGGTCTATGTCCGAGACATAACCCGATCGTCCAATTAGATGACATAACCGGTCTGGTTCATTAAAATTGGTCTAACCAAAATTAATTACTACGACGACCACAATTGTCAACCGGTTATTTACTAAACCGGATTTTCTCAATTTATTTGGTCCAACCAAATCAAATTAGAAAAACCTGGTTTAGGCACTAAATCCAATAATTCTTTCGACATTGGATTTCTTGTCCCGGTTTAACCAGACTTAATAAAATTATTAAATCTGTTTATTAAACCAGGACGAATTAATTTTAATCAAAATATTAAACCGAGCCTTAAACCAACCATGTCGATCGATGAACCAACCGTGTCGATCGATCCATCAACCGTATCGGTCGATGCTCTTAGCATCGATCCTGCATCGATCGTGCATCGATCCTGTATCGATCGATGCTCTCACGCATGCACGGAACCGAGCCAAAACCCTAACCGTGTCGATCGATGCACCAACCGCATCGGTCGATGCACCAACATCGAACCTGCATCGATCCTGCATCGATCGATGCTTTCACGCGTTAACAGGGTTAGCCGATAGACTGTATCGACCGATCCATGCGATCGTATCGATCGATCCATGCGATCTCCGATTGTATCGATCGATCCATGCGATCGTATCGATCGATCCATGCGATTCTGGCCGATTCTCATTCTCTCGGATTCGATCGCATATCAAATCATTATAGCTTGATCATGCGATTTTTTCATATGTTTAGGTTTCAATTCTTGTTGCTTAAGTGATTTCTCTTATCAGTAGTTGATTCAAAACACTTTTAAACAAGAAAAACAATCCTAAACTTGAATCTAAACAAGAAAAACCAGAACCAATAGCTCTGATACCACTGAAGGAATGTTTAGATCAATCCTGATTCAATTCTCAGATTCAGATTATCCTAAACATGCGGATCTAGGTTCTTCTCGAATAGAATCAATTGATGATCTCACCTTATACCTGTTTATTGCAGCGGAAAGGGATGGTATGTCAGAGATCACAGAGCCACCGAGAGGTAACTCCTCCAGAGGTTCACACACGCACACCGAGCAGGAAGAGGCTGCTAGACCAGGAGGAAATCGGCGCAGAGAGAGAGAGGAGGCTCGCGGCCAGGGCTTATTTCGACCTGAACTCGTCTTAAGTTTATATAAAACTCGTTCAGTTCGTTTTGGGCCATTTGGCCCAAATGCCAATTTACTCCGAGGCGTTCGCGCACTGTGTCGATCGACACGCCTTGTGCATCGATCGACACACAGTGCCTAAACCGTTTTATTCTCTCTAAGTACAGTAAATGCCTAGCACTTTTACCGTACTTCTGCTAAACCATTCCTTCACGTTTTCCTGTTAGCTTAGGCGTGTGACCCATATGGGATCATATAATAAAGGCAATAAGTCCAAGACTTATAGATCATGAGCGGACTCTAGCAAGCCATCATGACCCCCAGTATTATATGACTTATGTCTGATCATTGACATACTCTTACTTTCTAGAGACAGTACCGAGATTACTGGACACAATTCCAACATGTACATCGAGTAATGCTTTACGAAAGCATGTGTTAGGTCATCATATCCGTCTATTGAGTTTGGTTCCAGGCGAGAGAACCAATCCAGTGCCGATCCAGTCAACAGCTCCACGAATAGCTGGAAGTAACCTGCGTCTCGCTGCCCGAGTCTGAAGTGAGTTCGGCCCATCGCTATTCGGAAGGCCATTAGGAATTGCCTCGGGTCGGTCTTTCCGTCGTATGTCATCATTTTGATCTTTACCCTAGAAGCTGGATGCTCGGTTTGAGTATTCATGAGTCGTTGAGTAAAGGGGGTGTTTTGAGTTTCTTCTATCACATGATCGATCTCCGACGCCGAGCTAATTGCTTGATGGACTTTTGACGTCATATTTTCAGCATTAGTTTCAGGTCCTTGATTTCGTTATCCCTGAGGGCGTCTTTTGTTGAATTGTTTAGCACTCCATCGTCGGTGGGTTCTTCGTCATCCTCGGTCTGTTGTGTGACTGTTCGACTCCTAGGATTCAGAGGGGTTGCGTTATCGAACAATGCTCGGTTGAGGCGAGTCCGAGGAGCAGAATCCTGCTGGCTTGCCATCCGTAGATCGTTGAACTGACCTTGGCATACTGCATGCGCTGTTGCGATCTGGTCGAATCGAGCGTTACTTCCTTGAGATAGCTCGGAGATTTGTGTCATGAGGGCTCTGAGCAAGACAGAAGTATCCTGCTCGGTTTGTTGGTTATTCGTTTCTGGCCGAGGCTGCTTGGTGTTTGGAGATTGCTGCTCGGCGTCCGCCGGCTGGGTAATTGGGTCCGTGACTTGAGAGACATGTTGAGGCTGAGGCTGGCCCCTTGCTTGAGAAGATTTCGTTCCGGAGGTGGACTTTTCTGTCACAAGACCGAAGTCTCGGTTTGGTGGCAATCCGGTCATTGTCGATCCTGTCGGTTAGTGAAGAAAAAACTTATTCCCCATAGACGGCGCCAATTGTGATAACCGAGCTGGTCACAAGATCCAAACGTGGGTCTGGCTCGGGAGAGTTGACGTGCTCGGGTCCGAGGGAACAAAGTTTATCTTGTGAGAAGAACTGACTAGGTTCGGGAATGATCAAGAGAGAAGAACGATGTTCGGATTGATTTGTTTAAGAGAGTTGCTTGCTCGGTAACGAGCGTGATTTATATTAAGATTCCCGAGCAGGTCGAAAGACGAGCTCGGATTACAGTTTGGGAAATACAAACTCTAGAGAGAGAAAGTAGTTAGAAGTGCACAAATCCCAAAAAGTTACATCAATGTACAGTGACGACTCCTATTTATAGTAAAATATAGTCGTACTTTTTACAGGCTGTTGACCACTTGTCGAGCTCGTGCCGATGGGCCGTACTTGATGACGAGATGGGCCAAGTCGTACATTCCTTTGGCTTGTAGTGGAGCCGAGCTGGCATGTGTTTGTGGCCGAACCGAGCCGAGCTGCTGATGATGGGCTCGGTTCGGGCGCTTATTTTCGGGCCTTCACTTATTGGGCCGAGTTTGTTTCTGTTAGGCCGACCTATCTACTGAGAACAGGTATTGGGCGCTGCTAATTAGATGGGGTGTTAAACCCATATATAACAGTAAGCCCCCCCCCCAGTTCGTCGGTCTTCATGTCTTTGAAGTCGGCGGATTTGTCAAGTGCTTAGCTGGGTTAATACTTGTTCGGAGTGAATCTGGTCGGCTTGTTTAGGTCTGCTCGTTCTGTTGCTTTGTCTCGGGAATCTCAACAGTTTTCTTAGGAATCTGTTGGATACTGAAGGGTCGCATATGCGTAATGATGGTGCCTATAACTGCTGGAAACTGAAGGGTCGCATAGGTGTAATAATTGCGCTTCCCTTGAAAACTTCCTGCTTCGCTATAAATATCGTGCTCCGGTTCTTCTCATTTTCATTTCTCTCCTTCCGCAGGTATTTCACTCTCCCTTCTCTCTAGAATTTTCTCGCTCTAGATTTGTTGTTGTACCATAATTTGCAAGTATGAGAGCTGAGTCTCATTCTCAGTCGTCGTCCGACCGCGACGATCTCCATTCAGTTCGGTTGTCTCCGGGGAACTCTGCTCAGTCTAGTTCTTCTGTTGCGCAGTCGGGCTCCTTGGTAAGCTTGGATCGGACAGAAATCATCGGACCGAGTTTGCCAGGAAATCCAACTTGTTCGTTTTCAGTTGCAACTAGTAACCCGAGCTTTCGGATACCACAACTTATAGATTCGGAGGACGACGGAACGTGACCTTGGCAACCATCTTCGGCTGTCCATCTTCCTTTAAAAGCCGAAGACGTTTACTTGGTTGATCAGGCGCTACTCGGTACGCTTTCACCTGTTCCGAGCAGGACGATAAAGAAGATGAGTTAACAAGCCTCGGGTGATTTCGAGACAACGAATAAAACTCGCCCCCTTCGCCCAGTTCTTCCGACTAAATGTACCGACGATGATTTGCAGTGGCTTGTTGAAAACTGCTCCAATGGTGGTGCTGGTCGGCTCGAGCTGCGTAAACCCGAACCGGAGAAGGGCCTTGGGATTGTCCGAAGGGGTGGGTATGCCTGTATGACTTCTAGTTCAAGGATATCCACCTGAGTTTCCCTCTCCCGAGGTTGCTCGTCGCTTATTGTGAAGAAAGGAGGATCGCGATGTCTCAGCTTACTCCTGCGGCCGTTCAGAGTTTTTTCCGTTTCTAAACGACGTTGTTTCACTATTAGCATGCGTGACTTGATTGACATGTAATACTTCATAACTGCCATGTCATGTTTTTGTTAACGTTTGACTAACAGACACACGGTCAATGAATGAATTGACCTAATTTTTGTAATAGAGTTATGTAATTTAAAATAAAGTTGAGTTGAGGTATGATTTTGTTTAGGTAGAAAGTTTATGTACTGATTGGGACCGTGGAGATATGTTGAGGTAGGAATACGCCGATTTCCCCTTCCTAACAATCATGTTTCAGCAACAATTCCCCCAAAAGTCTATAAAATTTTTCTCTTTGCTTCGGACAGGGGCAAGCTAATCTCATGATATAATATTTGCCTATCTTTACAAATTTAAATGTTCAATTCAAAGAAAATAGAACCGACGGATTTCTCCGGACGAAATTCCTTCGGGAACCACCCTTTCCGACGGTTTGGTCCGTCGGTAAAAACATGTTTTCTTGTAGTGTTTGGTACCAAACTTATTTTCAACAATTGCAATTGTTTCAGCCGTTCTAGCAACTCCTTTACCAGAAACTAAAGGAAAATAAACATGAACATACATCTTGAACATAACCGGCCGAACTCCGAAGATTCCAACTAATAGTACGAATATGTATACAGAAATCATAGACATGTGTTGACACCATGCAAATCAGATATAAATAAATAAACTATTATTAAACAACTAAGAATAAAGAATTGAGCAATAATAGAAAAAGATGGATGAAGAGGTAAACAACGATATATATAACTGAAGGGATTCGATTTTTAGAGAACATCCGGTGGCGATTACGAATATCTAAAATAGTAAAGACATCCACTTTGGACATCTGAATCCTGACATGCTAAATCGATATCTTTTGGATTGGCTATAATCATATAGTGGACTAGAATCATACCATAGGCATAATATGGGATGAGCATAGAATTACTACAAAGACACCGACGAAGCTTTTTGATGCTTCACGTTGAGATATATATGCTATTATGGACTATGTCATGCCTCTGGGAAAGACATGCCATGAGGATTCAAGTGGATATAGATTTTTAAAATTTAGTCGATATGTTAGAGGTTTTCTTGGACTAACCAACTTTCTCGGTGGAACCGTTTGCTTTTAGATTGGGTTTCGAAGATTTTAGCATAATGCATATTTCTTGGAGTTTAAACTCCCGAACGAAATCTCTAGCGAAAGAAGCTTCTGCTCGGGAGGTGCTAAGTTAAACCTTCCCAATTGAGGAAGTTTCACAAAGAAATCTTTCAATCTGTAAAACATGGATTAAACAAATGGGAAGCCAACCAAACTAAACAGTCTGCTGTACAAATTTTTGAACTGAAATTGAGAGAGTTTTTTTGTAACTTTTTATTCGGTGATTGTGATAATCGATTTCGTCACAAAGATCTGGATGCTCGTCCTGTCAGGTAAGAATGAACGTGTTAGGTGAAATCTATGGTTCAAGGTTTTATCTTTATTAAGAAGCAGACTTAGGTCGTCAGAAGAACATGATGGTGCAAGGTCGTCAAGAGACGAGCTTGCTTACAATTCAAGATGTGTTTAATTTCTAGAGAGAGAAAGTAATGAAGTGCACAAATTCCAAAAAGTTACATTAATGAATAGTAGAGTTGTCTATTTATAGTAAATACAGTCGTCCTGTTGTACGGACCGTTGACTCCTTTTCGAGCTCGTGACGAATGAGCCGTATTAGTTAAGCCGAGCTGAGCAAAGGTTGCGAGCTAAGCCGAGCTGAAAAGTTAAGAGTGAGCCGAGCCGAGCCAAACGCGGCAAGTGTGATTTGATCCGAGCATGCTTTGTGTGAGCTGTTTTTATTCATGAGCCCATTTTGTTTGTTGGGCCGATTAAAGTCCAGAGAGCAGGTATGGGACGGACTAAGTAGATGGGTGCTAAACCCATGTATAACACTAAGACCCTCCCCTAATTTTTTGATCTTTAGTTTTGCTGAAATCAGCGGATTGCCTTAGTTTTAGTTGATTTGATACCTGATCGGTGGTTCTTTGGTCGGTTCTACTTGGGCATGCTCGTTTTCTGGTTGTTGTTTTGATCCTTGGAAAGGTGAACATGCTTCTAGGAGAAAACACCAGAAGTCGAAGGCCGCCTAGGTGTAATGATGAAATGCCTATAAACCGCCAGAAGCTGAAGAGTCGTCTAGGTTTTTGATGGCGCCTTCCTCGAAAAACTCATGCGCCATAATAAATACTTCTCCCAATGCTCTCCATTCTTCATTTCTCTCCTTCCGCAGGTGCTTGGTTATCCCTTCTCTCTAGAATTTCAGTTTTCTCTATCTAGGTTCTTGTTTGTTGTAAAATGAGGGTTGATTCGAACTCCCGTTTAACTTCTGAGCATGATGATCGATACTCGGTGAGGCTATCGAAGGGAACTCGGCTCAGTCTAGTTTGTCTGTCGGACAGACTGATTCCTTGGTGAGGTCTGTTGAGTGAACATAAGTAATTGGTTGGTCCCCGAGTGCGCAAGGCAAAGTTTCTGGTTTTTTGGTGAGGTCGGGGAAGCATACGGGGGATATTGAGCGAGCTTTCTCTTCGGCGAATCCTGTTCCTCTTCCGAGCATGCAGATTACTTCTCTTGTATATGTTAATTTGGATTATGAGGACGAGATGGTTTCGCAGGGGCTGGTTCTTGTGAAGAGTGAGATCTACGACCACGACAATGCCTTGCTCGCCTCTCTTCCCTCCGTTCTGTCAAGGTCCGAGAAGTCTGCTCGGAGGAAGAGAAGGGCATAGAAAATCCTGGCTAAGTTAAAGAAACCGACGAAGCCCCAGCCTCCTCGGGTTGTTCTTAAGACGACATGCGATGAGGATAACTTGAAGTTGATTGTGAGCAACTGTTCTCGCGCTAGCGCTACCAGGCTCGAACTTTGTCTACTCAAAGTGGGCGAAAGGCCTTGGTATTGTCCGGATGGTTGGATATGCCTATACGATTTATGGTTCAAGGATAGTCACCTGAGGTTTCCCCTTCCGATATGGTCTCAAGCTCGTTATCGAGAACCCATCAAAAACGGATGCCTAACAGGATCGGTACTTTTATGTGCGAGTTAATAAGGCATCGGTTCCCGACCCGGAGAGGCAGTACATGACGAGTCAGAATCATTATCATGGTATTACTGGTTACATTCTTTTGCTTGTTCCTTTTTATTGACTAACTCACACTCGTTTTTTAATCTTGCAGTCATCATCCAATTTCTGTTCCACCTCAGCAAGGATTTTACGAGGACCTTAATCGGGTCGACGCTCGGTGCTGATATCCACACCGAGCGAGTGAGGAGATCTCTTGATCGGGTCGACGCTCGGTGCTGAGGGTTTTTTGTGGCAAGTAGTTGGCGCTTACGTAATAGTGAGTCTTTGATCTAGTTGAAAAAGATTTTGACTTACATGCATGACAATACAAATATGTGTTATTTACATCCTATTTGAGAATAAACTAGGATAATTTCAAAGACATTTAACAACGACACCGGCGAAGTTTTTCGATGCTTCACGTTGAGATAGATATGCTATTATGGACTATGTCATGCCTCTGTGAAAGACATGTCATGAGGATTCTAGTGGATATAGATTTTTAAAATTTAGTCTATATGTTAAAAGATTTCTTGGACTAACCAACTTTCTCGGTGGAACCGTTTGCTTTTAGATTGGGTTTCAAAGATTTTAGCATAATGCATATTTCTTGGAGTTTAAATTCCCGGACAAAGCTAAATAATTTGTTTCCCAAAGCTATACGACACACATAAGAGCACGTGTCACACCACGCGCGTACAACATTCTCTCCCAAGCCTTTAGAGTCCAGATCCACCTCCGTCCGCGCGTTCCGCCCTCTCCGGCGTCCGGCTTCCTCCGGCGACGTGAGAGGGCCATTCCCTGCTCTGTGCGCTCCTAGAAGTCCATAAGGTGAGAAGCTCACGGTCGTCGACGGCAAGGTCTACTTTCTCGGATTTGGTTATGCTCGGAAATACTTTTGTCGCGGTGGTTCGTCGGACTCGGGCTGCGACGGCGTTTCATCTTCGCGGGCGATTCCTGCTTGAGGGCGGTGGGACGCTTTCTCCGGAAGGCGCCGTCAAACTCTTCGGAGGGTTCTCAGATCCGAGTCTTCGCGGCGGAAGTTGGGTGTTTCGGGTCCAAATTCGAGCTGCGGCGGCTGACGAGGCGGCGTGTGACGTCAACGGTGGCTTCGCTTTCGTCATCTGCAGGCGTCTAGGTCTTCGTTCGTGGCGGTGTGGCAGTGAGTTTCTCGGGTTGTGTGTCTAGCGAATCCGCCTGCGTGCGTGTTCTCTAGATGGCCGGAGTCGATGTTTTGCTTCATCCGTGAGGCGAGTCGGTCCTCCTCCGGTTGTGTCGGACTTCAACTTAGATGTGGATTAGATGCATCCATGTTGGTCTCTTGCCGGGTTACTGCCGAGCTTCCAATAAGCGGTTAAGCTGTCTGCTCGGTTTAGCTAGCCGGATAGATTCTGCTGAACCTTATGCAATTAATACGGTGATTCGTATGTTGAGATTTGACTTGGTTTGGATTGTTACCTATGAGGCTTGTGGATGGTTGGTGTTTCAGTTTAGGCGTCTCAGGTTTAGTACGGTCTCGTTTTTAAGGTTAAGGAGGAGGTATTAAGGCTCCGGAGTGGTGATGCGTGGTCTCTTTTCTAGCCGAAAACGGGGAGTGTTTTGTTCTTGGTAGATCGAACAGCCGCTATTAAGTTCCGTGAGTTAGTGAAATCCCAGGATGGAATCGGATCTAGGTGTGTATCTCGTCCTCATAATCCGAATCGAAATATAAGAGAGAAGGAGTCTGGATGCTCAGAAGACGACCAGGATTCTCCGTAGAGAAAGCTCGGTAAATATCCCCCGTATGCATCCCCGACCTCACCAAAAACCAGACCTCACCAAGGAGTCAGTCTGTCCGAAAGACGAACTTGACTGAGCTGAGTTCTCCTTTGATAGCCTCACCGAGTAGCGATCATCATGCTCAGAAGTTGAACGGGAGTTCGAATCAACCCCTCATTGCGAAAATATACAACAAACAAAAACCTAGATAGAGAAAGCAGAAATTCTAGGGAGAAGGGATACCAAGCACCTGCGGATAGAGAGAAATGAAGAACGGAGAGCACTGAGAGAAGTATTTATTATAGCGCATGAGTTTTTCGAGGAAGGCGCCATCATTAAACCTAGACGAATCTTCAGCTTCTGGCGGTTTATAGGCATTTCATTATTACACCTTGGCGGCCCTTTGACTTCTGGTGTTTTCTCCTGGAAGCATGTTCACCTTTCAAAGGATCGAAACAACAATCAGAAAACGAGCATGCCCAAGTAGAACCGACCAAAGAACCACCGATCAGGTATCAACCTAACTAAAACTAAGGCAATCCGCCGAGTTCAGCAAAACTAAAGATCGACAAATTGGGGGAGGGGGCTTAGTGTTATACCTGGGTTTAGCACCCATCTACTTAGTACGGCCCATACCTGCTCTCTGGACTTTAATCGGCTCAACAAACAAAATGGGCCCATGAACAAAAACAGCTCACACAAAGCATGCTCGGATCAATTCACACTTGCCGCGTTTGGCTCGGCTCGGATCACACTGAACTTTTCAGCTTGGCTTAGCTCGTTAACTTTTCTCAGCTTGTCTTAACTAATACGGCTCATTCGTCACGAGCTCGACAAGGATTCAACGGCCCGTACAAGAGGACGACTATATTTACTATAAATAGACAACTCTACTGTTCATTAATGTAACTTTTTGGAATTTGTGCACTTCATTACTTTCTCTCTCTAGAAATAAAGCACATCTCGAATTGTAAGCAAGCTCGTCTCTTGACGACCTTGCACCATCATGTTCTTCTGACAACCTAAGTCCGCTTCTTAGTAAAGATAAACCTTGACCCATAGATTTCACCTAACACGTTCATTCTAACCTGACAAAACGAGCATCTAGACCTTTGTGACGAACTCGGTTAACACAATCACCGAATAAAAAGTTACAAAAAAACTCTCTCAATTTCAGTTCAAAAATTTGTACAGCAGACTGTTTAGTTTGGTTGGCTGCCCATTTGTTTAATCCATGTTTTACAGATTGAAAGATTTCTTTGTGAAACTTCCTCAATTGGGAAGGTTTAATTTAGCACCTCCCGAGCACAAGCTTCTTTCGCTAGAGATTTCGTTCGGGAATTTTTTGCGAAATGGTAAATATCATTAATTATAATTAATGTTCCAGCATTACAATTTGAAACAAGTTGTGACACCTAAAATTTTGGTCCCATGGCAAAAAAGTTTAAAAATATGGAAGCAAAAACATTCACTATTCGGATACCTCTGCTTGGTAGCATTGGAGTCAAAATAGTGATAAGACGACTGGTACCCTGAAACCCACATGGCTAGGCTTGCAACCAGAAAAGAATGACCTCGAGAAGACAGAACACGCAAAAACTGTTCAGGAAGCTGATTTATCCGCCAACCTAGAGAAAGAGTCATTCCTCAACGATGGCAAAGAGACCCGATCATCGACTGTCCTCCACATCATCGGATCGACGCTCATATCAGAACTCGGCTCAGTCTAGTTTGTCTGTCGGACAGACTGATTCCTTGGTGAGGTCTGTTCAGTGAACATAAGTAATTGGTTGGTCCCCGAGTGCGCAAGGCGAAGTTTCTGGTTTTTTGGTGAGGTCGGGGATGCATACGGGGGATATTGACCGAGCTTTCTCTTCGGCGAATCCTGTTCGTCTTCCGAGCATCCAGATTACTTCTCTTGTATATGTTAATTCGGATTATGAGGACGAGATGGTTTCGCAGGGGCTGGTTCTTGTGAAGAGTGAGATCTACGACCACGACAATGCCTTACTCGCCTCTCTTCCCTCCGTTCTGTCAAGGTCCGAGAAGTCTGCTCGGAGGAAGAAAAGGGCACATAAAATCCTGGCTAAGTTAAAGAAATCGACGAAGCCCCAGGCTCCTCGGGTTGTTCTTAAGACGACATGCGATGAGGAGGACTTGAAGTTGATTGTGAGCAACTGTTCTCGCGCTAGCGCTACCAGGCTCGAACTTTGTGTACCCAAAGAGGACGAAAGGCCTTGGTATTGTCCGGAGGGCTGGATATACTTATACGATTTATGTTTAAGGATAGTCACCTGAGTTTTCCCCTGCCGAGGTTGCTCGCCGCCTATTGTAAAAAAGTAGGATAACAATATCCAACCTTTGACTTGCAGCGATTCACAACATGGTCGGGGCTATGGTCCTGGCTACGGGGTGCAGTGTCGAAATGAGCCTTCGATTTTTTGAATAGATTTTGACGATATCAGTGAATAGTGTTACTACAGGGACTCGTTATGTTAACATGAGACCCCGATATGGTCTCAAGCTCGTTATTGAGAAGCCATCAAAAACAGATGCCTAACAGGATCAGTACTTTTATGTGCGAGTTAATAAGGCATCGGTTCCCGACCCGGAGAGGCATTATATGACGAGTCGGAATCATTATCATGGTAGTACTCGTTACATTCTTTTGCTCGTTCTTTTATATTGACTAACTCATACTCGTTTTTTTAATCTTGCAGATCATCATCTTATTTCTGTTCCACCTCCGCAAGGATTTTACGAGGACCTTAAAAAGCTTGTCGCATTCGGGATTCAGAAGTGGCCTGATATCCACGCCAAGCGAGTGAGGAGATCTCTTGATCGGGTCGACACAAGTATTTTCTCATTACCCTTCTTCTTAGGTTTTGATCGGTGTTGAGGGTTTTTTGTGGCAAGTAGTTGGCGCTTGCCTACTGTCGAGTCTTTGATAGAGTTGAAAAAGATTTTGACTTACATGCATGACAATACAAATATGTGTTATTTACATCCTATTTGAGAATGAACTAGCATAATTTCAAAGACATTGCATATTTCTTGGATTTTAAATTCTGGAACGAAGCTAATTAATTTGTTTCCCAAAGCTATACGATACACATAAGAGTGCGTGTCACACCACGCCCGTACAACATTTTCTCCCAAGCTTTCAGAGTCCAGATCCGCCTCCGTCCGCGCGTGCCACCCTCTCTGGCGTCCGGCTTCCTCCGGCGACGTGAGAGAGGGTCATCCCTAGCTCCGTGCGCTCCTAGAAGTCCATAAGGTGAGAAGCTCACAGTCGTCGAGGGCAAGGTCTACTTTCTCAGATTTGGTTATGCTTGGAAATACTTTTGTCGCGGTGGTTCGTCGGACTCGGGCTGCGACGGCGTTTCTTCTCCGCGGGCGATTCCTGCTTAAAGACGGTGGGACTCTTGCTCCGGAAGTCGCCGTCAAACTCTTCGGAGGTTTCTTAGATCCGAATCTTCGCGACGGAAGTTGGGTGTTTTGGTTCCAAATTCGAGCTGTGGTGGCTGACGAGGCGGCGTGTGACGTCCACGGTGGCTTCGCTTTAGTAATCAGCCGGCGTCTAGGTCGTCATTCGTGGCGGTGTGGCAGTGAGTTTCTCGGGTTGTGTGTCTAGCGAATCCGCCTGCGTGTGTGTTCTCTAGATGGCCGGAGTCGATGTTTCGCTTCATCCGTGAGGCGAGTTGGTCCTCCTCCAGTTTTGTCTGACTTCAACTTTGATGAGAATTAGATGCATCCTCGTTGGTCACTTGCCGGGTTACTGCCGCGCTTCTAATAAGCGGTTAAGCTGTCTGCTCGGTTTAGCTAGCCGGATAGATTCTGTTGAACCTTATGCTATTAATATGGTGATTCGTATGTTGAGATTTGACTTGGTTTGGCTTGTTACCTATGAAGCTTGTGGATGTTTGGTGTTTCGGTTTAGGCGTCTCGAGTTTAGTACGGTCTCGTTTTAAGGTTTAGGAGGAGGTAGTAAGGCTCCGGAGTGGTGATGCGTGGTCTCTTTTCTAGCCGACAACGGGGAGTGTTTTGTTCTTGGTAGATCGAACAGCCGCTATTAAGCTCCGTGAGTTAGTGAAATCCCAGGATGGAATCGGATCTAGGTGTGTATGTGAGCGTCGATTCGATGATGTGGAGGACTGTAACACCCCTGGTTCGATCTAGAAGATTAGGAACCAAACGTGCCACAATTGACAACCGAGGGTGATCTGATTCAAGCAATGGGCAAGACCATACTATGATCTAACCTCCCAAGGTGCCTTACCTCTCAACCTAAGCCTAAGGCTTTGCAACCCGTACGAAGGTTTGAGAGTTGTGTTAGCTCGGACGAAGCTAATATCAGGGAGGGAAACAAGGTTTTTACAAATATAAAAGCCTTTGTATTACATATATGATAAACCTTACAAATCGTTTATCAAAAATATTACATATGGATTTTCTTACGAGTCAACCCGTACACTCCCATACGATTTTACAAAAAGAAAAATGGTTACAAAAGCATACCACAAACTACTTCTAGAACTTCACGTCCATCACGCCCTATCTCTCTCTTACTAGGGTTTCCTGCAAAATAAGGAGGGGTGAGTAATCTAGAATTACTCAGTGAATTCCAGGCCCTCTATACAACAGTTTATTTTCCCACCCCAAAACCCAAAAATGCATGAATGCAACAATCATAATCAATCAAAACAATGCATGCGGGAAACTAACAGATGATATCACACAAACATCACACACACACGGGCCTCACACGCCCCTGGGCCTCGCACGCCCGACGCATTCGATCTTCCTTTCCTCGTGAACACCTAAGTCATAGCCACCAAGGCACATGAGCCTAGAACATCACCAAAAACCGAGACCCGT
This sequence comes from Orychophragmus violaceus, assembly GCA_030180135.1. Lineage (NCBI taxonomy): Eukaryota > Viridiplantae > Streptophyta > Magnoliopsida > Brassicales > Brassicaceae > Orychophragmus > Orychophragmus violaceus. Next base: position 16,813,576 of record CM058235.1, on the reverse strand, counting down.
CTGTCACGTCAGCCGGTTATATCTCGGCGGGTACCCTCGCACGGTAACCCTACTATCCCGTCGGATAGAACTCGGCCCTAGGCTGCAATCCCGTCTCTCCGAGTCTTCCCACCTAGACGGTCCTTCGCTAGGGAGGAGTCGGAAGGAAGCATCGAACCGCCATCATTCTTCGGTAATGAGGCACCGTTACGGGTCAACCTCAATCCGGTAATCACACATCATAATTTCCGGGACGATCCCCGTGATACAATCCCGTACTTATCACACAATCATTTCTGAGAGGATCTCAAACCCATCTCGTACTTATCACAATCACATGTATGCATGATAATAAAAGTGTGACAAGAATAAACACTCCAGGTGTTTCAATCCTTGGTCACGACCTGCAAGGAAACCGTTAGCACCTATGCTACCGGGAACTCACTTTTCTCTACTCGGGCTAAGTCCGTCTTAGTGTCTTCTTGCACGATCTGCACTGAGAGACTAAGGACAGAACCAAGTTTAGTCTAGGTCATAAAAGAAATTAAGTTTGAAAGGAAACTACAAATCTTCAGCTTACCGGCCTTTCTCGCTTATCGGGTATTTGCCCCTATTACCGACCTACTTTCTTTCTCTTCTTTCTTTTTCTTACCCTTTCTTTTCCTAGTGTTTACTGTGAATCTAAGAGTGGTGGATGAGTAGAAATGAAGCCAGGGCCGTGGTATTTATAGGAAAAATGAGCCAGCCTCTCTCCTATGTCGTACGATGTCATCGGTTTTGCATGTTTTTGTCTGATTCGTCGAAAAGAGAGGTGCAACAGGCCTAGCACTCTACACCTGCGTTCTATCTTCCTAGGTGTGCTCAGAAGCCTTATCTTATCCATTAAGGTCGTAGGTGTTGGTGGTTTCATTTGATTGGTCCCGAAGCTTTTGTTGTTATCTTCTCGGTTCAAGCGGATAGGGTAAGCACGAGATGTCACCGCACCATTAGGGGTTTGCTGGAGCTTATCCCTTCACCTTATCCTCTGAAATCTAGACTCTAGGCCTGCCATTTAGGTCGTGAGTCATCTGGACTGATTATTTTTTGGTGATTGATCTTATCCGTTCGCTGAGGGTCGCTGCGCGATTCGCCGGAATGAAGGGTAATGAGGACGAAACCTAGCCTTAGGTCTGTAGGTCTACTGAGCCTTCATTATTATCTTATTATCCTCTCAGGTGTCCAATGAAGTCGTGGCACCAAAATCATGGCCAACAAAAATAGTCGCATTTCGGTTAATCGGGTAATTGTACCGTTTCGGCCGTTGCATCGCCAAATCCTATTTCCCGGCAATTATCCCATCCAAGAACGTTTTGCTAGACCAGTCTTGACTTGTAGTTGCATTTATAAAATCCATCCCGCTTGCGTCCGTATTGATGTTTAATCCCGAGCATACCAAGCTGTGTCGATAATCCCCGTTCCGACCTGATATTCGTCTTTTTGCTGTTAACCAATGGGAATTGGACATTTCTTCACTAGCCTTGGTTTTTGGTAAGCTCCACCAATGTTATTGAGACACTCTTCTCAAGCTTTGGTTCGTGGTTTGGTTGATCCAATAGGAAGGCACCATTTTTCTTCTCTTAAACCGATAAAGAATTCGACCAATGAAAATGGAGTGCTTCATCCAAGGTCTGGCCAGGTGGTTCGTGATCCAATAGGAGCTTGACAATTATCCACCTTGTCTGAGGAGTTTGGCCAATCAGAAGTGGGCATTCAGCTGCTGGTCAGATCATAAGAAGTTTGGTCCAATAAGAGCGAGACATCTTCAGCTGCTTCGTTTTTGTAGGAAAATAACGGGCGTTTTTGTGGAGAATAACTGAACATTCCTTCCTGCCCAAGACTTGTCAGAAATGAGTTGGTTTTTCTTCCCAAAAATGAGTAGATTCACGTGGCTGATCAGCTGGAGCATTATTCCATACATCGGTCCTTACCGATCCCCGAAAATCGGCCGTACGGACTGTTTTAAGGCCGTTTTGATCAATCTTCGTTTCTTCACGGACCAACTGAATTTTCTTGCAACAAAATACCATAATATGATCTAATTTGAGTCTTGTATTGTCCCTGAGTCGTTCCTGGATTTTAACTTCCTTGGCCGTCCACATCGGTCTCTCGAAGATGCTTGTGAACCGTCTTCAAAAATGCATATCCGTTCTGATTTTTGTCTCGACCAAAATTATGCCTGTTCCTCCCAAGAACATTTACCAACTGCCTCCCGCGCTTCCTCGATGTTTGACTTTCCGGTCGTACTTAGCTCTTGATAGGGTCATTACATTCTCCCCAACTTCTAAGAATTCGTCCCCGAATTCTACTGTAGAATCAATCCTCGGTTCCTCCTGGTCTTCTAAGAATACTGTCCTGTAACCTTGTCGTCAAGTCTTACACCTTCCGGAATACCACTTCCTTACCACGTTTCATCTCATACCACTCATCCTAATTCCTTTCCTAACAATTTAAAAGCTATAGGACAACTTTCCTATTTACCTCCCCTATAATCCTTTCTAGAATTCCTTCCCTAGTTCCCGTAACAAGGCATCATGCATGCAAAGAGATAAGTTAGAACCCATGCGTACCTTAGCCTTTTTGCCGATACATGTATTTACGACTAGAGGTTTCTAAACTTCCTAGTCCTATTGGTATAACCTACTCTTCTCCCTCTTTCGGCTTGTCCTGTCGTAGATCGACTGCTGGTTGGTGACTTGAATTGATCGCGTCTGCGGCACCATATCACACTTGTTATACCAAATTACACACAAAAGGTATTCCTATTCCCTCCCATGACTATGTAACGGACATTCCAGATTCCTAAGTATGCTTTTGTGACTCCTTTTAACTCAATAAAACCGAAGAAAATCCTTGTCCCGTTCGCATGATCATGAACCATGCTCTGATACCACCATTTGTAACACCCCTGGTTCGATCTAGAAGATTAGGAACCAAACGTGCCACAATTGACAACCGAGGGTGATCTGATTCAAGCAATGGGCAAGACCATACTATGATCTAACCTCCCAAGGTGCTTTACCTCTCAACCTAAGCCTAAGGCTTTGCAACCCGTACGAAGGTTTGAGAGTTGTGTTAGCTCGGACGAAGCTAATATCAGGGAGGGAAACAAGGTTTTTACAAATATAAAAGCCTTTGTATTACATATATGATAAACCTTACAAATCGTTTATCAAAAATATTACATATGGATTTTCTTACGAGTCAACCCGTACACTCCCATACGATTTTACAAAAAGAAAAATGGTTACAAAAGCATACCACAAACTACTTCTAGAACTTCACGTCCATCACGCCCTATCTCTCTCTTACTAGGGTTTCCTGCAAAATAAGGAGGGGTGAGTAATCTAGAATTACTCAGTGAATTCCAGGCCCTCTATACAACAGTTTATTTTCCCACCCCAAAACCCAAAAATGCATGAATGCAACAATCATAATCAATCAAAACAATGCATGCGGGAAACTAACAGATGATATCACACAAACATCACACACACACGGGCCTCACACGCCCCTGGGCCTCGCACGCCCGACGCATTCGATCTTCCTTTCCTCGTGAACACCTAAGTCATAGCCACCAAGGCACATGAGCCTAGAACATCACCAAAAACCGAGACCCGTCTGTCACGTCAGCCGGTTATATCTCGGCGGGTACCCTCGCACGGTAACCCTACTATCCCGTCGGATAGAACTCGGCCCTAGGCTGCAATCCCGTCTCTCCGAGTCTTCCCACCTAGACGGTCCTTCGCTAGGGAGGAGTCGGAAGGAAGCATCGAACCGCCATCATTCTTCGGTAATGAGGCACCGTTACGGGTCAACCTCAATCCGGTAATCACACATCATAATTTCCGGGACGATCCCCGTGATACAATCCCGTACTTATCACACAATCATTTCTGAGAGGATCTCAAACCCATCTCGTACTTATCACAATCACATGTATGCATGATAATAAAAGTGTGACAAGAATAAACACTCCAGGTGTTTCAATCCTTGGTCACGACCTGCAAGGAAACCGTTAGCACCTATGCTACCGGGAACTCACTTTTCTCTACTCGGGCTAAGTCCGTCTTAGTGTCTTCTTGCACGATCTGCACTGAGAGACTAAGGACAGAACCAAGTTTAGTCTAGGTCATAAAAGAAATTAAGTTTGAAAGGAAACTACAAATCTTCAGCTTACCGGCCTTTCTCGCTTATCGGGTATTTGCCCCTATTACCGACCTACTTTCTTTCTCTTCTTTCTTTTTCTTACCCTTTCTTTTCCTAGTGTTTACTGTGAATCTAAGAGTGGTGGATGAGTAGAAATGAAGCCAGGGCCGTGGTATTTATAGGAAAAATGAGCCAGCCTCTCTCCTATGTCGTACGATGTCATCGGTTTTGCATGTTTTTGTCTGATTCGTCGAAAAGAGAGGTGCAACAGGCCTAGCACTCTACACCTGCGTTCTATCTTCCTAGGTGTGCTCAGAAGCCTTATCTTATCCATTAAGGTCGTAGGTGTTGGTGGTTTCATTTGATTGGTCCCGAAGCTTTTGTTGTTATCTTCTCGGTTCAAGCGGATAGGGTAAGCACGAGATGTCACCGCACCATTAGGGGTTTGCTGGAGCTTATCCCTTCACCTTATCCTCTGAAATCTAGACTCTAGGCCTGCCATTTAGGTCGTGAGTCATCTGGACTGATTATTTTTTGGTGATTGATCTTATCCGTTCGCTGAGGGTCGCTGCGCGATTCGCCGGAATGAAGGGTAATGAGGACGAAACCTAGCCTTAGGTCTGTAGGTCTACTGAGCCTTCATTATTATCTTATTATCCTCTCAGGTGTCCAATGAAGTCGTGGCACCAAAATCATGGCCAACAAAAATAGTCGCATTTCGGTTAATCGGGTAATTGTACCGTTTCGGCCGTTGCATCGCCAAATCCTATTTCCCGGCAATTATCCCATCCAAGAACGTTTTGCTAGACCAGTCTTGACTTGTAGTTGCATTTATAAAATCCATCCCGCTTGCGTCCGTATTGATGTTTAATCCCGAGCATACCAAGCTGTGTCGATAATCCCCGTTCCGACCTGATATTCGTCTTTTTGCTGTTAACCAATGGGAATTGGACATTTCTTCACTAGCCTTGGTTTTTGGTAAGCTCCACCAATGTTATTGAGACACTCTTCTCAAGCTTTGGTTCGTGGTTTGGTTGATCCAATAGGAAGGCACCATTTTTCTTCTCTTAAACCGATAAAGAATTCGACCAATGAAAATGGAGTGCTTCATCCAAGGTCTGGCCAGGTGGTTCGTGATCCAATAGGAGCTTGACAATTATCCACCTTGTCTGAGGAGTTTGGCCAATCAGAAGTGGGCATTCAGCTGCTGGTCAGATCATAAGAAGTTTGGTCCAATAAGAGCGAGACATCTTCAGCTGCTTCGTTTTTGTAGGAAAATAACGGGCGTTTTTGTGGAGAATAACTGAACATTCCTTCCTGCCCAAGACTTGTCAGAAATGAGTTGGTTTTTCTTCCCAAAAATGAGTAGATTCACGTGGCTGATCAGCTGGAGCATTATTCCATACATCGGTCCTTACCGATCCCCGAAAATCGGCCGTACGGACTGTTTTAAGGCCGTTTTGATCAATCTTCGTTTCTTCACGGACCAACTGAATTTTCTTGCAACAAAATACCATAATATGATCTAATTTGAGTCTTGTATTGTCCCTGAGTCGTTCCTGGATTTTAACTTCCTTGGCCGTCCACATCGGTCTCTCGAAGATGCTTGTGAACCGTCTTCAAAAATGCATATCCGTTCTGATTTTTGTCTCGACCAAAATTATGCCTGTTCCTCCCAAGAACATTTACCAACTGCCTCCCGCGCTTCCTCGATGTTTGACTTTCCGGTCGTACTTAGCTCTTGATAGGGTCATTACAAGGACAGTCGATGATCGGGCCTCTCTGCCATCGTTGAGGAATGACTCTTTCTCCGGGTTGCCGGATGAATCAGCTTCCTGAACAGTTTTTGCGTGTTCTGTCTTCTCGAGGTCATCCTTTTCTGGTTGCGAGCTTAGCCATGTGGGTTTCAGGGTACCAGTCGTCTTATCACTATTTTGACTCCAATGCTACCCAGCAGAAGTATCATAATAGTGAATGTTTTTGCTTTCATGTTTTTTTTTTAACTTTTTGTCATGGGACCAAAATTTTAGGTGTTACAACTTGTTTCAAATTGTAATGCTGGAACATTCATTATTATTAATGATATTTACCATTTCGCAAAAATTTCCCGAACGAAATTTCTAGCGAAAGAAGCTTGTGCTCTGGAGGTGCTAAGTTAAACCTTCCCAATTGAGGAAGTTTCATAAAGAAATCTTTCAATCTGTAAAACATGGATTAAACAAATGGGCAGCCAACCAAACTTAACAGTCTGTTGTACAAATTTTTGAACTGAAATTGAGAGAGTTTTTTTGTAAATTTTTATTCGGTGATTGTGTTAACCGAGTTCGTCACAATGGTTTGGATGCTCGTCTTGTCCGGTTAGAATGAACGTGTTAGGTGAAATCTATGGGTAAAGGTTTATCTTTCTTAAGAAGCAGACTTAGGTCGTCAGAAGAACATGATGGTGCAAGGTCGTCAAGAGACGAGCTTGCTTACAATTTGAGATGTGCTTAATTTCTAGAAAGAAAGTAATGAAGTGCACAAATTCCAAAAAGATACATTAATGAACAGTATAGTTGTCTATTTATAGTAAATACGGTTGTCCTCTTGTACAGGCCGTTGATTCCTTGCCGAGCTCGTGACGAATGTGCCGTACTTAAGGTGAAAAGTGGGCGAAGACGACTATGTTTTTTAATTAGTTAAGCCGAGCTGAGAAAAAGTCGCGAGCTAAGCCGGTCTGAAAAGGTTTGTGTGAGACAAGCCGAGCCGAACGCGAAAAGTGTGAATTGATCCGAGCATGCTTTGTGTGTTTTTTTTCATGGTCCGCTTTTGTTTGTTGGGCCGATTAAAGTTCAGAGAGCAGGTATGGGCCGGACTAAGTAAATGGGTGTTAAACCCATGTATAACAGTAAGTCCTCCCCAACTTGTCGATCTTTAGTTTTGCTGAATTCGGTGGATTGCCATAGTTTTAGTTGGGTTGATACCTGCTCGGTGGTTCTTTGGTCGGTTCTACTTGGGCGTGCTCGTTTTCTGATTGTTGTTTCGATCCTTGGGAAGGTGAACATGCTTCTAGGAGAAAACACCAAAAGTCAAAGGGCCGCCTAGGTTTAATGATGAAATGCCTATAAACCGCCAGAAGCTGAAGAGTCGTCTAGGTTTAATGATGGCGCCTTCCTCGAAAAACTCATGCGCCATAATAAATACTTCTCTCGTTGCTCTCCATTGTTCATATATATCCTTCCGCAGGTGCTTGGCTATCCCTTCTCTCTAGATTCTTGTTTGTTGTATATTTTTGCAATGATGGTTAATTCGAACTCCCGTTCAACTTCCGAGCATGATGATCAATACTCGGTGAGGCTATCGAAGGGGAACTCGGCTCAGTCTAGTTCGTCTGTCGGACTGACTGACTCCTTGGTGAGGTCTATTCAGCGACCAAAAGTAATTGGTTGGTCCCCGAGTGCGCAAGGCGAAGTTTCTGGTTTTTTGGTGAGGTCGGGGATGCATACATGGGATATTGACCGAGCTTGCTCATCGGCCAATCCTGGATATCTTCCGAGCATCCAGATTCCTTCTCTCGTAGATGTCGATTCAGATTATGAGGACGGTATGGTTTCGCAGGTGCTGGTCCTTGTGAAGAGTGAGATCTACGACCACGATAATGCCTTGCTCGCCTCTCTTCCCCCGGTTCTGTCATCGTCCGGGAAGTCTGCTCGGAGGAAGAAAAGGGCACAGAAAATCCTTACTAAGTTAAAGAAATCGACGAAGCCCCAGGCTCCTCGGGTTGTTCTTAAGACGACGTGCGATGAGGATGATTAATTTTAAGTTGATTGTGAGAAACTGTGCTCGCGCTAGAGCTACCAGGCTCGAACTTCGTCTACCCGAAGAGGACGAAAGGCCTTCGTATTGCCCGGAGGGCTGGATATGCCTATACGATTTATGGTTGAAGGATAGTCACCAGAGGTTTCCGCAATTTTGTCCTGCAGCGATACACAACATGGTCGGGGCTATGGTCCTGGCTGCGTAGTGCAACGTCAAAATGAGCCTTCGATTTTGTGAAGAGATTTTGACGATATCAGTGAATAGTCGTACTACGGGGACTTGTTATGTTAACATGAGACCCGATATGGTCTCAAGCTCGTTATCGAGAAGCCATCAAAAACGGATGCCTAGCAGGATAAGTACTTTTGTGTGCGAGTCTTTGATCGAGTTGAAAAATCTTTTGACTTACATGCATGACAATACAAATATGTGTTATTTACATCCTATTTGAGAATGAACTAGCATAATTTCAAAGACACTGCACAACAATCCAATTAAAAGAACATTCATAGTTTATATCAATTTTTTTGGCGGTTTCTCTGAATTAGCTTAAATTCTTACTTTTAATCCTGAAGCATTAATCACAGTCAGGATTCAATCTATTGGTGTTCTTAAACTAGAATCACAGAAGTAAAACAACCCAGCTCTCGCGGCGATAATTATCTATGTCTAACAACCTAGCAGACCAACTCTCATTGCGAACCCTAGAGTTCTAAACATGCATTAATTCCGAGTTCGTTTGTTCACAACTTCTCTAAACCAAATCTCTTTGCGAATAGATAAGTTTCTCACCTAAATCCTTTCTAGCTAATTAACCAACTCTCGTTGTGTAAATCAACCTAATATCAATAATCTAAATGGCCAATTCAGATTAAGCATTAAGAGTAGCTTAGGTGAAGAACTAGATGATATATCCAAATCAATCAATTACTCTAACATTCCTACAAATCCCTAATGAGAATCCCTAACCTAACAAGAGATCTACTCAGACATAGCAATCATAACAGAAAACATAGTCAAAATAGATATCATAGATAAATAAAAAAGAGTAAGAACATGGGTTCGAAATCTCCTCTCTCTCGAGAACAAGACCAGCCCCAAATCTCCTAATCTCCCCGGAACAAAAGTGTAGAATCAAACTTAGATAAAACTTAGCCTAACAAGTGGCTGTAAAACCTAATTAATAGCTAAAACACGATTTGGGTCACTTTTTAATTATGAGAAACTTCTGGGCCAAGTTGCAATTTCCAAATCTTCATTAAAACTCGCGAGATAACTCTGTCACGACCTTGTGTCGACCGATGCACAATATGTGTCGATCGACACAAGTGTCTGATGTCGGCAGTGACTTCTTCTTCTCGGGCATTTGCTCCAGAATGCTCCAGAATGCGCTATAATGTCCAAGTAAGCTCCAAACGTGCTAAAACCTGTAAAGTACCTGAACGAACTCGAAAGACTCTACAGAAGATTCGTTTATGTACATATATCATGTCTCAAAACACCTTAAAACCATGATATATCACAAGCAGTTTTCCTTTATGATCATGCATTGTCAGAAAATATTCTTTCATCCATACATCACAACCCGATTCAGTGGCCTGACCGAGACTAATAATATTACTTCTTAGATTGGGGATAAAGTAGACTTCAGACATTTTCCTGTCCTCACCGTTTCGATCGACAAACTCAATCGATCCCTTTCCTTTTATATCGATTCGGAAGTCATCTCCAAACCACACCTTCCCAGTAATGGACTCATCAATATACACAAAGTGATGGATTATGCGTTTTTCCATGGTTCAATTCTCAGATTGCAACCTAGCACATAATCTTAAACAGATCTAGGTTCTTGTAATCGAATCAAATAAACAAACCTGGACATTACCTTTTGCAGCGGAATAATGGTAATGACGAGATCAACAGAACAGATGGTTACCTGTTCCTCCTAGGTATCCACACGCTTACAAGCATGGATAGGCTGCTAGACCGAGTGGAATCACAAGAGAGAGAGACGCAAGAGAGGGAGATCAGCCGCGGCTGCCTCCTCCAAATCGCCAAAGATGGCTTAGGGTTTCTAAAACCCTTGTTGCAATCTTATTAATTCACTAATGGGCCCAAGTTTAATTAATTAAGCTAATGGTCCATTAGACTTTTGGGCCCAAGACACAAAACAGACAAAAGCCCATTTGTTGTCTGCCCAACTCTCTGTACAAATACAGTAAATGCCTTAGCATCTTACGGTATTAATTCCATCTTAACTTTCCCGTTAGCTATGGTGTGTGACCATTTGGGATCATACAATACTGGTAATAAGTCCTAAACTTATAGATCAAGAGCGGACTCTAGCAAGCCATCATGATCACCCAGTATTTATGACTTATGTCTGATCTCGACACTTATCATACTTTCTAGAGATAGTACGGTAGATTTCAGGACATTCCCAACAATCTCCCACTTGTACTGGAATCCTACACAGGACATTCCCAACAATCTCTCGATTGTACTGGAATCCTACATTCCCTAATCCTTTTGTCTCAATATCTCGATCTGGCATAAGGCAAGATGCGTGTCATCCTTATATAGCCAGACCATGTTCATCGGACCAGATTTGATACTGACAATGCAAACGACTTGGGCAAGTCCGTTTGGGAGTGGCCACTCTCTTACCAGCTATCAAGTCTCCGATTGGCCTAGAGATATTACCTCCGTTAAACGGCAGGGACAAATCCCATCTTGTTCCATCACTATGAACTACACACTTTATAATACACCCAACCAAGGTCCTTATAGCTCCCAGTTACGAAACAGCGTTAGACAATGATCAAAGTGCATCAATCCATGTGCAGCCACATGCATGCGAACTCAGGTCTAAGGACTATACTCTATAGTTGTATATGAGAACCTCTTATGACACAGATATTAATATCTTGTAGAGTTCTCATCAGCGGGCCATGTCCGGTCATATGCTCCCCTACATATACCTATGTGTCGACTTTGATGCCACGCATCTATGACCCCTCGAAACTTGGTCATAAGTCTCAACACAATCTAGTCTCAAGTGGTTGTTGGTGTTCCAATTTCAACAACCTTCGACTATGGACACTATGATTTATGTCATTTCGTTAAATATGGGGTTTCAGGATCAAGTCTTACTCATGTACTTCGATGGCCCATATATAATGACATGAATCATTTTGGAACGATTATTTATATCACAGTTAAAATAATCCAGAAATCATAGATTTCATAAACATAAAATATTATGTTTACATGAACCTTTCAAAACAACTAAGTAAAGCCCTTTACAAACTCCCACTGAAATTAAGACTACATCTTAATTTCACTCATCCTACAGCTACAGTCCGCGACTCGTGCTTAGGCATAAGGAGTGGCTTCGTTAATAGATTAGCAACGTTCTCATTCGATGAAACTTGCTTATCTACTTAACACCTCTGTCATTTATCTCACGGAATAGGTTATACCTACCCTCAAGGTGTTTGGACCTCTGATGTGCAGCTAGTCTCATCTATGCTGGGAATCACATCAAGTTCAGTGATGAACTCTTCTTTCCAAACAACCTCTTTCGCCGCTTCTCAAGCTGCGAAATGTTTAGCTTAAGTCATGGAGTCAGCAACAGTGCCTTGCACCGCCAGTCAGACACAAGATATAGCCGGACTGTGACCGGGAATTATCTTTGTCTATTGGAAACTTGTCTTTCAGACTCTATCGACTTGTAGCACCTCACTTTCTCCGTAAATCAAGAATTTATCCTTAGTATTTCTTGAATACTTTAGGATATTCTTTACGGCAATCCAGTGATTCTTTGCTGGATTTGACTGGTCTTTACTTGTCTTGCTTAACATTAAAACAACATCAAACAAGTACGTTTCATGGCATACATGATAGATCCAATTGCCGACGCATATGGAATCTTATCCATGCATTTAAGCTCAGCAGTTATCGTAGGACACTGTGTCTTGGTTAACGTAATGCCATGTGACATTGGCATAAAACCCTTCTTGGAATGCTGAAAACGTGTAGGACTTTGTCAATTTAAGAATCCTGACTTTGTCCTACCAGCTCTTTTGGATCTCTATCTTTAGATCCAAAATCCAAGAACTACGTGGCTTTACCCATGTCAATCACAAAACCAACTCCCAAGCCAGTCCTTTACCGACTGCAACATTGGGACGTTATTTCCGAGAATCAGTATGTCATCGACATACACTATGAGAAATGCAACATTGCTCCCACTTATCTTTTAGTAAACGCACAGTTCCACTTCGTTCCTGTTCAAGTCAAAACCTTGACTACTTCAGCAGAACGAAGATTCCAACTCCGATATGTTTGCTTCCATCCATGAATGGATCAATGAAGCTAACTTACACATAGTGTAATTTTTCGGAGTCCGGGCTCACTTTCGCTTTTGTGAATTTCGTAGGTTCGTCACTTTCAATGATCATCAGATCTTGGCAACTTTCAATGATCATCAGGTTCAACTAATGACGAGAAATCACTCTCGGATTAGTGACTGATTCATTCAGATCTATGAACTTCAGGCTCTACAGGTGTAGATTCTACAGAAATCTGTAAATCCATCCGCTGCTCTTCCTCAACAGGTTGAGCAGCCTCCTGTATTTCTCGAATTTCTTCGAGTTACACTTTTACTCCCACTGTTCTTCTTGGAAAGTAACTTCCCTTCTTAGAAAACAGAATGGACGTAAAAGTAAGAAGCCTTGGTTTCCCTAAGACAACCAGCGAAGTAGCACAACTACAAATACTCAGTAAAGACGAATTTGGATCATTTCCAATCCACATTTACGTGGTGTCTTTTAACTGATATTGGTGGAACTATTTCAGCGTAAACTTAGATATTTCTAGAGCGTTATTCTTAAATAATATCATGGAAGATTCGTGTGACTCATCTTTAATCATTTCTAATATGATCTGATTCTTTCTCACAGAAACACCTCAAGGTTTTCAGGAGAAATGAGCTGTGAAACGATTTCACACTCATTCAGATGATCACACAATCAATGACTTAAGTATTCTCACTCGTGATCTAATCCAGAGTCTTAATACTTCTGTCATTCAGATTCTATACTTCATTCTGGAACTCTTTCGACCATGTCAAAGAATTCCGACTTGTGTCTCATCAAATGAACACAGTCACACTCACTGAAGTAATCAGCAGAGACAATGAAGTACAGGAAATTTTCTCTGGCATTACTGCTCATCGGACCACATACATGAGTATGTTCAATCTCCAATAAGCCTTTGGGCCTTTCTCTAGCTCGGCTAAGATGGGCCTTTTGTCTTTTGGTCCAGTAAGCAGAATTCAAGTCTCATAAGATATCCATTCAAATGAGCCCAAAAGTCCATAACTATGGGGTTTCTGAATCCGATTTACTCTATTTGACCAAAACATTTATGCCAAGAAAAATCAGGTTTAATTCATCAGATTTAAACCAATTCGGTATTTATGTTACATTTAGGCACTCTTTGGTTTAAGATATAAAACCCATTCCTTGAATAGGGTGCTACAATTAACATTTCATTAAGATCAAAAGAACAAAACTTGTCTTTATCAAAATGAAAAACATTCAAATTCTTCACAAGAAAATGAAAAACAACTCTGCTTAAAGCAGGTACATTGTAGCAATTACTTAATACAAAACCAAGCCTCAAAGGCATCTACAAGTGAAAACCCTACGGCTGAGGCAGCATCAATAGCTCCTTCCAGACACGCAGTTCCACTTGCCCTTCCTTCAACGTTTTACTGTTGCTCAGGCTCTGCATATTATAACAAATATCAGTGCCACAACCAGTATTCAATACCTATAAGGTATAACTTGAAGTAATAACATGAATACCTGAGGAAGTAGTCTCATACATCGACTTCAACTCCTCATAATCTTCCATGAATTTAATGCAATCTCTCTTCCAATGCCCAGTCTCATTACAGTAGCAGCACTTACCAACGTAAGAGGTATCTGACTCGGGCTCAGAAGACACACGCTTGCCATGATTCAAAATCTGGACAACTTTGTCTTCACCCTTGTCAGCATTAGGTTTAGTAAACCTACCCTTCTCCATTATGAGATTATACAGGGTACTCTTCACGTTTGGCTCAACTGTCTTGAGCATATCATGCAGTTCAGTCAGCGTCTTCGTTAAGCCTTTCTTGATATAGTTCCTTACGAACTTATCATAGCTTGACGGCAGTGACTGCAGAATGATCTCAATTGCCAATTTTTGGCTAACTTGATAATCCAGTTTCCTCAGGTTATCAACGTAACCCATCATTTTACTGACATGAGGACTTACTGGATGATCATTTGGTAGCTTGCAGCTAGTGAGAGATTTAACCAACTGGTATCTCTCCACTCTTACCTGCTCCTGAAATCTCAATTTCAGGCTGCTGATCATCTCTATTGGCGACTCCATGTTCTCATATTGCTTCTGCAAATCTGAGTCCATGGTAGCCAATATCAGACCACGCAAATCTACCGCATCATCATAATGCTTATTCCAAGCATTCAATACTGCATAAGAGGCCTTGGGACCGATCCTCTCGGGGAGAGCTTTCTCAAGGACATAGTCCTTTCTCTCATGCCTGAGAACTAGTCTCAGGTTCCGCGACCAAGTCAAGAAATTTGATCCGTTCAGTTTGTCCATCTCAAGGACAGACCGGATCGAGAAAGTGTTTTGATTGTTTGTGCTAGTCATAACTGAAATTTAGAGATAAATAGAGTTTTAGTCATTTAGTTCATAAAAGAGTAATCTTAATAACTTATAAGAAAACTCGCATTGCATTCAAAATTTCTTTGTTTAACCTCATAAGAATGCAATGATTCAGAGACCCATGTTCAGCTAAATCCAAAGTGGGCCACTGGCCGTCACCCGGAATTAGCTTTACTTGGTAAGCATACACACAGCTAGTTATAACCATATAACTCTCGGTTGTGGATTGGGCCCAAGGCCCAATTCACCAGATGTCTCAAGGCCCGGGACTCCCGATGGCCCAGTCAAGGAAACCAATCTCTTACAGCCAAATAATCACTAAAGTCTGGGACTCCCAATGAAATTAGTGACTATATACTACTTTACTTACGCGAAAACAGACACCTCACACTGTAAGCCATATCTGTAATCGAATAAGCGTTAAGTAGCTGACAAGATTGGAAAGACATCCAAGCTTGATATTGTTTTTGAGGATTTCAAGTTTTATTTCCAAAAATAGAAGATTACTATTTTGGGAAACTTACTTATTTTAGAAACTTTCTAAATTTAGAAACATACTAAAAATAGAAATTTCTAATTTAATATTTTATAAATATTTTCGGGTTGGGTCACAAATTATAGGCCCAATTCTTGGCCCAAGACCATAGAATTCCAGTTGGCCCAATAATTTGACATAACCGATTCGGTTTATTAATTCTGGTCCAAGACCAAATTAAATATCAAAACCATCGGTTATTTACTAAACCAGACCAGCTCTAAATTATTTGGTCCAACCAAATCAAACTTAGACCAGCCTTCGGTTTAGGTTAAAATTCAATTTTATGAATTTCAATCCGGTTTAACCAGAAATTAAATAATACCATGTATTAAATAATTTTCAGCAAACCGCGAATGGGTTAACCGCTTGAACCACAATTAATTAAATAATTAAATAATTAATTATTAACAATTCAAACAAATAATCGTTTGTTATGATTGTCTCATGATCCTTGTGATTATAAAAATCAACTTTGACTTTTCATAAATCGATTATTAATTAAATCAATCAACATTATTCTTATGAACATGACAAAAACGATTCTAGCAAATCGTTTCTTTATTCTAAAGCAAAGTCAATAGCTTTCAATTCAATAATCGATACACAATCAATTCAAGCACTTATCACGATTTTAAGTTATCAAAACATGCGAACATCACGATTCATTATAAAAAGCAAAGTCAATCACATAAAGACAAAACCGAATTTTGACCTATTCAAATTCGCTTGAACCATGATGACTTTACGATGACTTAAAGACAAACATCATTCACGTTCACTTTACGATGACTTACAACAAAAACGATTAAACATTAATAATCAATGAACATTAATAATCAATGCTTTTTCAATTCGTTTATGAACAACAAACGATTCATATCCAGTAATCAATTTTAACTTTCGATTCATTCAAAGATCCAAAAAGCAAAAACCTAACAACCTGGGCTCTGATACCACTGAAGGATTATGGCGTTTTTCCATGGTTCAATTCTCAGATTGCAACCTAGCACATAATCTTAAACAGATCTAGGTTCTTGTAATCGAATCAAATAAACAAACCTGGACATTACCTTTTGCAGCGGAATAATGGTAATGACGAGATCAACAGAACAGATGGTTACCTGTTCCTCCTAGGTATCCACACGCTTACAAGCACGTATAGGCTGCTAGACCGAGTGGAATCACAAGAGAGAGAGACGCAAGAGAGGGAGATCAGCCGCGGCTGCCTCCTCCAAATCGCCAAAGATGGCTTAGGGTTTCTAAAACCCTTGTTGCAATCTTATTAATTCACTAATGGGCCCAAGTTTAATTAATTAAGCTAATGGTCCATTAGACTTTTGGGCCCAAGACACAAAACAGACAAAAGCCCATTTGTTGTCTGCCCAACTCTCTGTACAAATACAGTAAATGCCTTAGCATCTTACGGTATTAATTCCATCTTAACTTTCCCGTTAGCTATGGTGTGTGACCCTTTGGGATCATACAATACTGGTAATAAGTCCTAAACTTATAGATCAAGAGCGGACTCTAGCAAGCCATCATGATCACCCAGTATTTATGACTTATGTCTGATCTCGACACTTATCATACTTTCTAGAGATAGTACGGTAGATTTCAGGACATTCCCAACACAAAATACCTTCGATATCCACTCATGTGATTGCTAGGTCCATTGTCAAAATACCAAAAGTCATCTTCACCGGATTTTGTTTCGTATTTCTTTGGTATCACTTTGCTTTCATTAAGATATACCACTTCATGCATCATAAGGTCTTCAGCCTCATGAGTGCTATTATTATCATTCTCTTGAGCCTCTTGTAGTTTGAGTAAACGATCAGGACAATTAGAGGCAAAATTACCTTTCTTGTCACACCGAAAACACTCAATATTCGACAAGTCCATGGTACCATTAAATCATCCTCGACTTCTTCCTCGACCGAAGAATCGTCTGTCACATCCTCTGCCTTTGTACTCTCCTTTCCAATTTTGGTTTTTACGGGTTGGTTGGGTTTCCATATTAGAGTAAAGCAGCTTGCTTTGTTCTTCGTGAGTTTCTTCTTCTTCTACAACTCTTTCTTCGTAAGCATTTAAGTGACCTATAATGTCTTCAGAACTTGTTGTTTTAAGATCCAAAACTTTTTCAAGGGACGCCACAATGTGTATGTATTTCTGACGAGGAAGACTCTTAAGAAATTTCTTGACAAGTTTTGATTCTTCGATATTTTCTCCTAAGGCTGCTGACTTTGATGACATTTCTATTAATTTTCCCACAAAATCATCAATCTTCTCCGTTTCTTTCATCTTAAGCCTGTCGAATTCAGCCATGAGTGTTTGTAACCTTGCCTCTCTTACTCTTTCTGCTCCAACATGCCTAATTTTGATTGCCTCCCACACTTTCTTCGCTGTGTTCAATTCTCCAACTTGTAAGATAAGTACCTCCGGGATTGACTGAAACAGTAACGCTATGGCCATATCATTCTTCTCATCGTTCTCTTCTTCCTTCTCAATGACATCCCATGTTTTGTTTACCTTAAGTAAGATCCTCATCCTCATTGCCCATACCGTATAATTTGTTGAGGTTAACATAGGATACTTTATAGAGGAAGAACCAACTCCCTCTTTTCCCTTTGATGTTGACTCTGTCGTTGTTGAGATTGCCTTATCGTCACCCATGTTCTCTTATCAACCGTCGATCTTTGTTCGTCGGAGAAAGTGAAAGTAGTACCAACGATCCCTCTTTCTTTCTTTGTATAGCTCACAAAGAAAGTCTGATCCATTATGATCTCACAAAGCTCTGATACCAAATATAGAAACACAATATTAAGAACACAAAGATCAATAAGAATAACTCTCTTATTAGCTTAAGAAACTCTCTCAAAACTTAAGCTCTCATGATCTCTCTCTTAAACTCATAAGTTATGCCACAACCTTGGCATGATCTCCTTATATAGAGATCTCCTATACTTTTTCTAATCCCATAAAGAAATACTACTTATTTAGATATTTCCTAATAAATAGAAAACTAACATTTAGATAACTCTTAAATATTTGATCAACTTATGATAGTTTCTATCTCAAGCTATTTTTCAAGCTTATCCAACATTTACATTGTTTATATTGTAAGAAAAACCCCATTCATGTTGCTCATATAATTTGGTGTTCGAAATCCTTTTCTATGCATTTTCAAACTGTTCTTACCCTTTATAAAAAGATGTTATATATGCACATTCAAGGACTTGTTATTTTCTTTAGGATTCTAGGAGGGATTTTGCTATGAAAACGTGATAAAACGCTAATAAATTGGCATAATGGGTAACTTAAAAGGTAGGCTTAGTTCCAACAATAAACCAGTACGGGTAGTTGAAAAAGCTTTTGACTTACATGCATGACAATACAAATATGTGTTATTTACATCCTATTTGAAAATGAACTAGCATAATTTCAAAGACACTGCACAACAATCCAATTAAAAGAACATTCATAGTTTATATCAATTTTTTTTGGCGGTTTCTCTGAATTAGCTTAAATTCTTACTTTTAATCCTGAAGCATTAATCACAGTAGGATATAGACTCATAAACACTAATTTGATTGTTTGATCGCCTTTTTTTATAAGAGAAAACAGTTTCATGGAACCAAAAAAGAAGCGACAACACCATAAATGTTGTCTCAGTCAAAACAATATATAAGAAAAGAACATATATTTATATGTAGTAAGGAAACAAATTATGCCTTTATTCATTGTTTTATTTTTAATTTACATATGGAGTCTCAACTCCTACAAACTTGGAAGCAGAAAGCAGAAAAAAAAAAAGGAAATGTGGGTGTGCCCTAAACGATAGGAGCATAAGTCCACAATATATATTATTGGCAAAGACTGAAATAAAAGCGAAAAGGAGACTTAGTCAAATGACATGTCTTGCTGGTTCTCAGTGTTAGGCTTCTTTAACTTCATCCTCTTCTTCTGCATTCGCACCTCTGGTGACTTTGATACCTCCAGCCGGGAGGTGTCTTGCAACAATGGATGAATAATAAATTGGACTTCCATCTGGCTGATAGATCCCTAAAAATCTACCATCGCATGATATATGCATTTCATTTGGCAACATGCTTATACGAAAACTTTTAAGAGTTTCCAGACGGACTGCGGAATCAGGAACGCCATTCGTCTTCCCCAGAGGATCATTAAGCTTGATATTGGGAAGGACATACTTCAGCAGATATGCTTGATCCTCTTCTTGAGCTTTATAAATCTTCGAGTACCCATCCGTAGTAAGAGGACAATTGATTGTTTGAGACTCATCATTGTCAATATCGAACGACTTAGGACCAATGTCTAAGTGTACACTCTTACCAGAAACATTGTAAACACTCTGTAGAAGTGGAGCCATCTGTAGTATAGAAATATTTCAAATATAGTTTGATCAAGATCTTTTATTTTTGTGGTGAGATATAATGAGGGAAACCTTCTTCTTATATAGATTCGTGTTATGTATAGGAGTGATGTAACATATCTTTACATCATCAATATGTTTATATTTGTTTTACCTAAACCTATCGCTTCGCTCTAGAAAGGGGCAATCTAATCTCGTTTTATATATTAATTTGCATACGCATATTTAAATGCTCAGCACATCTGTTCATCTATATACATATGGAAATCAAATAGAAATAGCTCAAAGGAATAAAACCTCCCAAAGTCTTATTTTAACACTACTTCCTACCAGTCTTATTTTTAAAAGACATGACTCTCGGGAGCTGAATAAAACCTTCCAAAGTCTTTTTTTTTTTTTTTTGAAACAGTCCAAAGTCTTATTTTAACACTACTTCCTACTAGTATCACAATATTCTTAAAAAAAAAAAAAATACATGACTCTCGCGGAATAAAACCTCCCAAAGTCTTATTTTATCATTACTTCCTAACAATCATATTTTAGCAACAACTCCCCAAAAGTCTATCAAAATTTAGTATCACAATATTATTATTTTTTTTTAAAATACATGACTCTCGCTGAATAAAACCTCCCAAAGTCTTATTTTATCATTACTTCCTAACAATCATGTTTTAGCAACAATTCGGGAAAACGGCCAATTCGTACCTCAACAAAGATTACAAGTACCAATTCATACATTCACAATTTTGGTATGCTAATTCAGACCTACACTCAAAAATATTTGAATTTTCATACCTAAACAATTGTTTTTTGTTAACAAAGATACCTAAACAATTGTTTTATGGCTAAAACATGTATTTACCAAAAATCCGTTAGTCAACTCCGTTAAAATTTTAACGGTTGATGAGTCAGCTGCCACATAATATACGATGTTGTTTTGAGATTCATAGGTGCACATTTTTGGTGTACTAATTCATATATACACTCAGAAATATTTGAATTTCCATACCCAAAAAAATTTTAAATGGTCGAAATGTGCACTGACCATATATTAAAAACTATGTTAAACATTAACGGTTGATGAGTTAGTTGCAATAACAATTTTATTCATTTTTAATTCATTGTAAATTAACAACAAATATTAATTTCTGAAAATTAAAGAATTTGTCGCAATAATATCGAAATAACATATTTTATGTTACTTCATAATATGTTAATTCATATTACAACAGTTTTACAACGATTCTTCGAATATTCGTCGTAAATTAATAATTTTATTATTTTAAACTAACAGCAAAATAACAAAGATTCGTTGAAAATCTATCATAAACTCAATGCTAAATTTTTTTTTTTATAAAATCTCACATCAAAAGTTTAACAAACTCAATTAAAGTATATAAACTAAAAAATCATAACAATTAACAAGTTGACGAGAGTCAACATTGTCACCTGAGTCACCCATCGCTTTATTGGAACTACCGCCACCATCAAAGCCACCACCCTTATCCGAGCCACCAACCCTGCTGGAGCCCCCACCCAAACCACCACTAAATTAACTACTAATTTATATATATTTAGTTATATTTGAAATCGATGTTAATTCGTTGTTTTATTTTCAAAATCATTATAATTTCGTTGTTAGTTATTTAGTAAACGACGAATCAACAAAAAATGTAGAATTTTACGGCGAGTAGCTAATTTTTTTTTATAAATTCATCATAAATTCATCTTAAATATATTTAATGTCGGTTTCATTTGTTGTTATAAACATGTTTTCTTATAGTGCATGTTTCAACCGTAACAAATTTGTTTGGGTATGAAAATTCAAATACTTGTGAGTGTGGATATAAATTAGCACATCAAAATTGTGAATATATGAATCTCAAAATGACATAGTATATTACGTGGCAGCTGACTCATCAATCATTAAAATTTTAACGAAGTTGACTCACAAATTTCTGGTCAATACATGCTTTAGCCATAAAACAATTGTTTAGGTATGAAAATTCAAATATTCTTGAGTGTAGGTCTGAATTAGCACACCAAAATTGTGCAGGTATGAATCGGTATCAGTAATCATTGTTGAAGCACGAATTGACCGTTTTCTCGCAACAATTCCCCCAAAAGTCGATAAATTTTTTTGCTTTGCTTCGGACAGGGGCAAGCTAATCTCATGATATAATAGTTGCCTACCTTTACAAATTTAAATATTCAGTTCGAGGAAATAAAACCGATGGATTTCTCCGGACGAAATTCCGTCAGGAACCACCCTTTCCGACGGTTTGGTCCGTCGGTAAACACGTGTTTTCTTGTAGTGTTTTGGTACCAAACTTATTTTCAACAATTGAATTGTTTCAGTCCTCCTAGCAACTCCTTTACCTGAAACTAAAGGAAAATAAACATGAACGTACATCTTGAACATAACCGGCCGAACTCCGAAGATTCCAAGTAATAGTACGAACATGTATACAGAAATCATAGACATGTGTTGACACCATGCAAATCAGATATAAATAAATAAAACTATTATTAAACCACTAAGAATAAAGAATTGAGCTATAATAGAAAAAGATGGATGAAGAGGTAAACAATGATATATAACTAAAGGGATTCGAGTTTTAGAGAACATCCGGTGGCGATTAGGAATATCTAAAATAGTAAGGACATCCACTTTGGACATCTGAATCCTGACATGCTAAATCGATATCTTTTGGATTGGCTATAATCATATAGTGGACTAGAATAATACCATAGGCATAATATGGGACGAGCATAGAATTACTACAAGGACACCGGCGAAGCTTTTTGAGGCTTCACGTTGAGATAGATATGCTATTATAGATTATGTCATGCCTCCGGGAAAGACATGCCATGAGGATTCAAGTGGATATAGATTTTTAAAATTTAGTCGATTTGTTAGAGGATTTCTTGGACTAACCAACTTTCTCGGTGGAACCGTTTGCTTTTAGATTGGCTTTCGAAGATTTTAGCATAATGCATATTTCTTCGAGTTTAAATTCCCGAACGAAGCTAATTAATTTGTTTCCCAAAGCTATATGACACACATACGAGCGCGTGTCACACCACGGGCGTACAACATTCTCTCCCAAGCTTTTAGAGTCCAGATCCGCCTCAGTCCGCGCGTGCCGCTCTCTCCCGCATCCGGCTTCCTCCGGCAACGTGAGAGGGCCATCCCCTGCTCTGTGCGCTCCTATAAGTCCATAAGGTGAGAAGCTCACGGTCGTCGACGGCAAGGTCTACTTTCTCAGATTTGGTTATGCTCGGAAATACTTTTGTCGCGGTGGTTCGTCGGGCTCGGGCTACGACGGCGTTTCTTCTCCACCGGCGATTACTGCTTGAGGACGGTGGGACGCTTGCTCCGGAAGGCGCCGTCAAACTATTCGGAGGTTTATAAGATCCGAGTCTTCGCGGTGGAAGTTCGGTGTTTCGGGTCAAAATTCAAGCTGCAGCGGCTGACGAGGCGGCGTGTGTCGTCCACGGTGGCTTCGCTTTCGTCATCCGCTGGCGTCTAGGTCTTCGTTCGTGGTGGTGTGAGTTTCTCGGGTTGTGTGTCTAGTGAATCCGCCTGCGTGCGTGTTCTCTAGATGGCCGGAGTCGATGTTTTTCTTCATCCGTGAGGTGAGTCGGTCCTCCTCCGGTTGTGTTGGACTTCAACTTCGATGAGGATTAGATGCATCCCTGGTTGTCTATTGCCGGGATACTGCCGAGCTTCCAATAAGTGGTTAAGCTGTCTGCTCGGTTTAGCTAGCCGGATTGATTCTGCTGAACCTTATGCAAATAATACGGTGATTCGTATGTTGAGATTTGCCTTGGTTTGGCTTGTTACATATGAAGCTTGTGGATGGTTGGTGTTTCGGTTTAGGCGTCTCGGGTTTAGTACGGTCTCGTTTTTAAGGTTTAGGAGGTGGTAGTAAGGCTCCGGAGTGGTGATGCGTGGTCTCTTTTCTAGCCGACAATGGGGAGTGTTTTGTTCTTGGTAGATTGAAATTAAGCTCCATGAGTTAGTGAAATCCCAGGATGGAATCGGATCTAGGTGTGTATGTGAGCGTCGATCCGATGATGTGGAGGACAGTCGATGATCGGGCCTCCCTGCCATCGTTGAGGAATGACTCTTTCTCTGGGTTGCCGGATGAATCAGCTTTTTAAACAGTTTTTGCGTGTTCTGTCTTCTCGAGGTCATCCTTTTCTGGTTGCGAGCTTAGCCATGTTGGTTTTAGGGTAAGAGTCGTCTTATCACTATTTTGACTCCAATGCTACCAAGAAGAAGTATCAGAATAGTGAATGTTTTTGCTTCCATGTTTTTAAAACTTTTTTGCCATGGGACCAAAATTTTAGGTGTTACAACTTGTTTCAAATTGTAATGCTGGAACATTCATTATTATTAATGATATTTACCATTTCGCAAAAAATTCCCGAACGAAATCTCTAGCGAAAGTTGCTTGTGCTCAGGAGGTGCTAAGTTAAACCTTCCCAATTGAGGAAGTTTCACAAAGAAATCTTTCAATCTGTAAAACATGGGTTAAACAAATGGGTAGCCAACCAAACTAAACAGTCTGCTGTTCAAATTTTTGAACTGAAATTGAGAGAGTTTTTCTGTAACTTTTTATTCGGTGATTGTGTTAACCGAGTTCGTCACAAAGGTTTGGATGCTCGTTTTGTCCGGTTAGAATGAACGTGTTAGGTGAAATGAAATCTATGGGTCAATCTTTATCTTTATTAAGAGGCAGACTGAGTCGTTGTTTCGTTTCCATTGCTGATATGCTGCCCCCCGGCGTTCGTATTCCTTGATCGAGCGGACTGAGTCGTTAACCATTGGCAGTCCTCCAATTATCATATTTATGCGTCTCCTCGGTGGAGGTGTTCCTTATTTGTCCTCTTCGTCACAAGCCCGTTTGTTGACGACTGCTGTGTTTGCGTCTATTTGCTCGATTTCCTCGGCAAATGCCACTTGCTTCTTTCTTTCTTCTTGGATGAGTTTGAAGCATTCGGCTTCGTTTTTAGGCTGCGCTACCTGATTGACGTGCTTCGGGGGCGGTTGGTTGCGGTTTAGCACCAACTTCTTACCGTCCTTCTGATAGTCGGCGTAGAGGAGGGCTTGCAGGTTTCTGCAATCTTGGGTGTTGTGGCCCGCTCGTTGATGATATTCTCAAAATAGCTTGCTCTTATCGCCTCCTCGGACGAACTTGTTTTTTATGGCTTATTTTGATTTTGACCTTGATAGTCTTGGGATGGTCGGTCCTGTTGATAATTCTGGGGACGGTCAGTACGATCTTGGCGATGACCTTGGTAGGAGCGTTCCTCGTCCTGTTGATGGTCCTGTGATTGATCGCTGACGTAATACGACAATTTTCCCTTCCTTGCGATTTCCTCTTCTTTGGTTTTCTTGTAGTCCTGGTCATAATGTTGTCGTAGTTCATATTGCTCGGCTCTTTTCTCGGGTTTTTCTTTCGACGCTGAACTCTTCGGGCCGAACTTCTTTGCTAGAGTTTCTTTTTCTTCTTCGAGGTCGATGAATATTGATGCTCGGCGGAGAGCGTCTTTGAGCGAGCTCGGTTTGTTCTTTTTTTAGCTCTTCTCGGAAATTTGATTTGTACCACATGCCGTTTTAGAGCGCGGGTAAGCCTTCGCTGTCTGTGATCATGAACTTGGCGAGTACACTCTTGAAGCCGGTTATATAAGATAGAAGACTTTCCTTTTGTCCCTGAGTAATGGCCCACAGGTCGGCGTTGGACACTTCCTCATGTATGTACATCGAGTAATGCTTTACGAAAGCATGTGTTAGGTCATCATATCCGTCTATTGAGTTTGGTTCCAGGTGAGAGAACCAATCCAGTGCCGATCTAGTCAACAGCTCCACGAATAGCTGGAAGTAACCTGCGTCTCGCTGCCCGAGTCTGAAGTGAGTTCGGCCCATCGCTATTCGGAAGGCCATTAGGAATTGCCTCGGGTCGGTCTTTCCGTCGTATGTCATCATTTTGATCTTGACCCTAGAAGCTGGATGCTCGGTTTGAGTATTCATGAGTCGCTGAGTAAAGGGGGTGTTTTGAGTTTCTTCTATCACATGATCGATCTCCGACGCCGAGCTAATTGCTTGATGGACTTTTGACGTCATATTTTCAGCATTAGTTTCAGGTCCTCGATTTCGTTATCCCTGAGGGGGTCCTTTGTTGAATTGTTTAGCACTCCATCGTCGGTGGGTTTTTCGACATCCTCGGTCTGTTGTGTGACTGTTCGACTCCTAGGGTTCGGAGGGGTTGCGTTATCGAACAATGCTCGGTTGAGGCGAGTCCGAGGAGCAGAATCCTGCTGGCTTGCCATCCGTAGATCGTTGATCTGACCTTGACATACTACATGCGCTGTTGCGAGCTGGTCGAATCGAGCGTTACTTCCTTGAGATAGCTCGGAGATTTGTGTCATGAGGGCTCTAAGCAAGACAGAAGTATTCTGCTCGGTTTGTTGGTTATTCGTTTCTGGCCGAAGCTGCTTGGTGTTTGGAGATTGCCGCTCTGCGTCCGCCGGCTGGGTAATTGGGTCCGTGACTTGAGAGACATGTTGAGGCTGAGGCTGGCCCCTTGCTTGAGAAGATCTCGTTCCGGAGGTGGACTTTTCTGTCACAAGACCGAAGTCTCGGTTTGGTGGCAATCCGGTCATTGTCGATCCTGTCGGTTAGTGAAAAAAAAATTTATTCCCCACAGACGGCGCCAATTGTGATAACCGAGCTGGTCACAAGATCCAAACGTGCGTCTGGCTCGGGAGAGTTGACGTGCTCGGGTCCGAGGGAACAAAGTTTATCTTGTGAGAAGAACTGACTAGGTTCGGGAATGATCAAGAGAGAAGAACGATGTTCGGATTGATTTGTTTAAGAGAGTTGCTTGCTCAGTAACGAGCGTGATTTATATTAAGATTCCCGAGCAGGTCGAAAGACGAGCTCGGATTACAGTTTGGGAAATACAAACTCTAGAGAGAGAAAGTAGTTAGAAGTGCACAAATCCCAAAAAGTTACATCAATGTACAGTGACGACTCCTATTTATAGTAAAATATAGTCGTACTTTTTACAGGCCGTTGACCACTTGTCGAGCTCGTGCGGATGGGCCGTACTTGATGACGAGATGGGCCAAGCCGTACATTCCTTTGGCTTGTAGTGGAGCCGAGCTGGCCTGTGTTTGTGGTCGAACCGAGCCGAGCTGCTGATGATGGGCTCGGTTCGGGCGCTTGTTTTCGGGCCTTCACTTATTGGGCCGAGTTTGTTTCTCTTAGGCCGACCTATCTACTGAGAACATGTATTGGGCCCTGCTAATTAGATGGGGGTGTTAAACCCATATATAACAGTAAGCCCCCCCCCCAGTTCGTCGGTCTTCATGTCTTTGAAGTCGGCGGATTTGTCAAGTGCTTAGCTGGGTTAATACTTGTTCGGAGTGAATCTGGTCGGCTTGTTTAGGTCTGCTCGTTATGTTGCTTTGTCTCGGGAATCTCAACAGTTTTCTTAGGAATCTGTTGGATACTGAAGGGTCGCATATGCGTAATGATGGTGCCTATAACTGCTGGAAACTGAAGGGTCGCATAGGTGTAATAATTGCGCTTCCCTTGAAAATTTCCCGCTTCGCTATAAATATCGTGCTCCGGTTCTTCTCATTTTCATTTCTCTCCTTCCGCAGGTATTTCGCTCTCCCTTCTCTCTAGAATTTTCTCGCTCTAGATTTGTTGTTGTACCATAATTTGCAAGTATGAGAGCTGAGTCTCATTCTCAGTCGTCGTCCGACCGCGACGATCTCCATTCAGTTCGGTTGTCTCCGGGGAACTCTGCTCAGTCTAGTTCTTCTGTTGCGCAGTCGGGCTCCTTGGTAAGCTTGGATCGGACAGAAATCATCGGACCGAGTTTGCCAGGCAATCTAACTTGTTCGTTTTCAGTTGCAACTAGTAACCCGAGCTTTCGGATACCACAACTTATAGATTCGGAGGACGACGGAACGCGACCTTGGCAACCATCTTCGGCTGTCCATCTTCCTTTAAAAGCCGAAGACGTTTACTTGGTTGATCAGGCGCTACTCGGTACGCTTTCACCTGTTCCGAGCAGGACGATAAAGAAGATGAGTTAACAAGCCTCGGGTGATTCCGAGACAACGAATAAAACTCGCCCCCTTCGCCCAGTTCTTCCGACTAAATGTACCGACGATGATTTGCAGTGGCTTGTTGAAAACTGCTCCAATGGTGGTGCTGGTCGGCTCGAGCTGCGTAAACCCGAACCGGAGCAGAGGCCTTGGGATTGTCTGAAGGGGTGGGTATGCCTGTATGACTTCTAGTTCAAGGATATCCACCTGAGTTTCCCTCTCCCAAGGTTGCTCGTCGCTTATTGTGAAGAAAGGAGGATCGCGATGTCTCAGCTTACTCCTGCGGCCGTTCAGAGTTTTTTTCGTTTCTAAACGACGTTGTTTCACTATTAGCATGCGTGACTTGATTGACACGTAATACTTCATAACTGCCATGTCATGTTTTTGTTAACGTTTGACTAACAGACACACGGTCAATGAATGAATTGACCTAATTTTTGTAATAGAGTTATGTAATTTAAAATAAAGTTGAGTTGAGGTATGATTTTGTTTAGGTAGAAAGTTTATGTACTGATTGGGACCGTGGAGATATGTTGAGGTAGGAATACGCCGATTTCTCCTTCCTAACAATCATGTTTTAGCAACAATTCCCCCAAAAGTCTATAAAAAATTTCTCTTTGCTTCGGACAGGGGCAAGCTAATCTCATGATATAATATTTGCCTACCTTTACAAATTTAAATGTTCAATTCAAGGAAATAGAACCGACGGATTTCTCCGGACGAAATTCCTTCGGGAACCACCCGTTCCGACGGTTTGGTCCATCGGTAAAAACATGTTTTCTTGTAGTGTTTGGTACCAAACTTATTTTCAACAATTGCAATTGTTTCAGCCGTTCTAGCAACTCCTTTACCAGAAACTAAAGGAAAATAAAAATGAATGTACATCTTGAACATAACCGGCCGAACTCCGAAGATTCCAAGTAATAGTACGAACATGTATACAGAAATCATAGACATGTGTTGACACCATGCAAATCAGATATAAATAAATAAACTATTATTAAACAACTAAGAATAAAGAATTGAGCTATAATAGAAAAAGATGGATGAAGAGGTAAACAACGATATATATAACTAAAGGGATTCGATTTTTAGAGAACATCCGGTGGCGATTACGAATATCTAAAATAGTAAAGACATCCACTTTGGACATCTGAATCCTGACATGCTAAATCGATATCTTTTGGATTGGCTATAATCATATAGTGGACTAGAATCATACCATAGGCATAATATGGGACGAGCATAGAATTACTACAAAGACACCGACAAAGCTTTTTGATGCTTCACGTTGAGATATATATGCTATTATGGACTATGTCATGCCTCCGGGAAAGACATGCCATGAGGATTCAAGTGGATATAGATTTTTAAAATTTAGTCGATATGTTAGAGGTTTTCTTGGACTAACCAACTTTCTCGGTGGAACCGTTTGCTTTTAGATTGGGTTTCGAAGATTTTAGCATAATGCATATTTCTTGGAGTTTAAACTCCCGAACGAAATCTCTAGCGAAAGAAGCTTCTGCTCAGGAGGTGCTAAGTTAAACCTTCCCAATTGAGGAAGTTTCACAAAGAAATCTTTCAATCTGTAAAACATGGATTAAACAAATGGGAAGCCAACCAAACTAAACAGTCTGCTGTACAAATTTTTGAACTGAAATTGAGAGAGTTTTTTTGTAACTTTTTATTCGGTGATTGTGATAATCGATTTCGTCACAAAGATCTGGATGCTCGTCCTGTCAGGTTAGAATGAACGTGTTAGGTGAAATCTATGGGTCAAGGTTTTATCTTTATTAAGAAGCAGACTTAGGTCGTCAGAAGAACATGATGGTGCAAGGTCGTCAAGAGACGAGCTTGCTTACAATTCAAGATGTGCTTAATTTCTAGAGAGAGAAAGTAATGAAGTGCACAAATTCCAAAAAGTTACATTAATGAATAGTAGAGTTGTCTATTTATAGTAAATACAGTCGTCCTGTTGTACGGACCGTTGACTCCTTTTCGAGCTCGTGACGAATGAACCGTATTAGTTAAGCCGAGCTGAGCAAAGGTCGCGAGCTAAGCCGAGCTGAAAAGTTAAGTGTGAGCCGAGCCAAACGCGGCAAGTGTGATTTGATCCGAGCATGCTTTGTGTGAGCTGTTTTTGTTCATGGGCCCATTTTGTTTGTTGGGCCGATTAAAGTCCAGAGAGCAGGTATGGGACGGACTAAGTAGATGGGTGCTAAACCCATGTATAACACTAAGACCCTCCCCTAATTTTTTGATCTTTATTTTTGCTGAATTCAGCGGATTGCCTTAGTTTTAGTTGGGTTGATACCTGATCGGTGGTTCTTTGGTCGGTTCTACTTGGGCATGCTCGTTTTCGGGTTGTTGTTTTGATCCTTGGAAAGGTGAACATGCTTCTAGGAGAAAACACCAGAAGTCGAATGGCCGCCTAGGTGTAATGATGAAATGCCTATAAACCGCCAGAAGCTGAAGAGTCGTCTAGGTTTTTGATGGCGCCTTCCTCGAAAAACTCATGCGCCATAATAAATACTTCTCCCAATGCTCTCCATTCTTCATTTCTCTCCTTCCGCAGGTGCTTGGTTATCCCTTCTCTCTAGAATTTCTGCTTTCTCTATCTAGGTTCTTGTTTGTTGTAAAATGAGGGTTGATTCGAACTCCCGTTTAACTTCTGAGCATGATGATCGATACTCGGTGAGGCTATCGAAGGGGAACTTCAAAGACACTGCACAACAATCCAATTAAAAGAACATTCATAGTTTATATCAATTTTTTTTGGCGGTTTCTCTGAATTAGCTTAAATTCTTACTTTTAATCCTGAAGCATTAATCACAGTCAGGATTCAATTTATTGGTGTTCTTAAACTAGAATCACAGAAGTAAAACTAACCAGCTCTCGCGGCGATAATTATCTATGTCTAACAACCTAGCAGACCAACTCTCGTTGCGAACCCTAGAGTTCTAAACATGCATTAATTCCGAGTTTGTTTGTTCACAACTTCTCTAAACCAAATCTCTTTGCGAATAGATAAGTTTCTCACCTAAATCCTTTCTAGCTAATTAACCAACTCTCGTTGTGTAAATCAACCTAATATCAATAATCTAAATGGCCAATTCAGATTAAGCATTAAGAGTAGCTTAGGTGAAGAACTAGATGATATATCCAAATCAATCAATTACTCTAACATTCCTACAAATCCCTAATGAGAATCCCTAACCTAACAAGAGATCTACTCAGACATAGCAATCATAACAGAAAACATAGTCAAAATAGATATCATAGATAAATAAAAAAGAGTAAGAACATGGGTTCGAAATCTCCTCTCTCTCGAGAACAAGACCAGCCCCAAATCTCCTAATCTCCCCGGAACAAAAGTGTAGGATCAAACTTAGATAAAACTTAGCCTAACAAGTGGCTGTAAAACCTAATTAATAGCTAAAACACGATTTGGGTCACTTTTTAATTATGAGAAACTTATGGGCCAAGTTTCAATTTCCAAATCTTCATTAAAACTCGTGAGATAACTCTGTCACGACCTTGTGTCGACCGATGCACAATATGTGTCGATTGACACAAGTGTCTGATGTCGGCAGTGACTTCTTCTTCTCGGGCAATTGCTCCAGAATGCTCCAGAATGCGCTATAATGTCCAAGTAAGCTCCAAACGTGCTAAAACCTGTAAAGTACCTGAAAGAACTCGAAAGACTCTACAGAAGATTCGTTTATGTACATATATCATGTCTTAAAACACCTTAAAACCATGATATATCACAAGCAGTTTTCCTTCATGATCATGCATTGTCAGAAAATATTATTTCATCCTTACATCACAACCCGATTCAGTGGCCTGACCGAGACTAATAATATTACTTCTTAGATTGGGGATAAAGTAGACTTCAGACATTTTCCTGTCCTCACCGTTTCGATCGACAAACTCAATCGATCCCTTTCCTTTTATATCGATTCGGAAGTCATCTCCAAACCACACCTTCCCAGTAATGGACTCATCAATATACACAAAGTACCTTCGATATCCACTCATGTGATTGCTAGCTCCATTGTCAAAATACCAAAACTCATCTTCACCGGAGTTTGTTTCGTATTTCTTTGGTATCACTTTGCTTTCATTAAGATATACCACTTCATGCATCATAAGGTCTTCAGCCTCATGAGTGCTATTATTATCATTCTCTTGAGCCTCTTGTAGTTTGAGTAAACGATCTGGACAATTAGAGGCAAAATTACCTTTCTTGTCACACCGAAAACACTCAATATTCGACAAGTCCATGGTACCATTAAATCATCCTCGACTTCTTCCTCGACCGAATAATCGTCTGTCACATCCTCTGCCTCTGTACTCTCCTTTCCAATTTTGGTTTTTACGGGTTGGTTGGGTTTCCATATTAGAGTACAGCAGCTTGCTTTGTTCTTCGTGAGTTTCTTCTTATTCTACAACTCTTTCTTCGTAAGCATTTAAGTGACCTATAATGTCTTCAGAACTTGTTGTTTTAAGATCCAAAACTTTTTCAAGGGACGCCACAATGTGTATGTATTTCTGACGAGGAAGACTCTTAAGAAATTTCTTGACAAGTTTTGATTCTTCGATATTTTATCCTAAGGCTGCTGACTTTGATGACACTTCTATTAATTTTCCCACAAAATCATCAATCTTCTCCGTTTCTTTCATCTTAAGCCTGTCGAATTCAGCCATGAGTGTTTGTAACCTTGCCTCTCTTACTCTTTCTGCTCCAACATGCCTAGTTTTGATTGCCTCCCACACTTTCTTCGTTGTGTTCAATTCTCCAACTTGTAAGATAAGTACCTCCGGGATTGACTGAAACAGTAACACTATAGCCATATCATTCTTCTCATCGTTCTCTTCTTCCTTCTCAATGACATCCCATGTTTTGTTTACCTTAAGTAAGATCCTCATCCTCATTGCCCATACCGTATAATTTGTTGAGGTTAACATAGGATACTTTATAGAGGAAGAACCAACTCCCTCTTTTCCCTTTGATGTTGACTCTGTCGTTGTTGAGATTGCCTTATCGTCACCCATGTTCTCTTATCAACCGTCGATCTTTGTTCGTCGGAGAAAGTGAAAGTAGTACCAATGATCCCTCTTTCTTTCTTTGTATAGCTCACAAAGAAAGTCTGATCCATTATGATCTCACAAAGCTCTGATACCAAATATAGAAACACAATATTAAGAACTCAAAGATCAATAAGAATAACTCTCTTATTAGCTTAAGAAACTCTCTCAAAACTTAAGCTCTCATGATTTCTCTCTTAAACTCATAAGTTATGCCACAACCTTGGCATGATCTCCTTATATAGAGATCTCCTATACTTTTTCTAATCCCATAAAGAAATACTACTTGTCGGATGTATTGTCGTTTTGATCATCCGGTCAAGAGATGGGCTTAAGCTGATTTGGGCCAGCTACCTTAAGCAAGTGTTTTAGTGGTTAAAGCCCAAAGCTCAGGTGAATCCGCTAAGGGTTCGAGCTCAGTTAACAAAAGTGGGAGAGTTCGTTACACAGGTGGTAGAGTCGTTACAACAAGAAAACAGAGAGAGAGAGAAACAGAGGAGAGAGCGGTCAAGTCTTCTTCTCAGGCGAGGTCTCCGGAGCTGTTTTCTTGGGTTCACCGGCATCGGGTTCTGCATCTGAGCAAGCGAGAAGGTCGTCTTCATCATCTTCAGAAGGCGACGGAGGTATCTCGCATCCCAAGCTCTGCAGTCGGTTTTTCATGTACCTGCGCATGTGTAAAACACCATTGTTAATCTTGAGTCAAGCTTTAAGCTGAGATTAATGGAAGCATGGAAGTTTTGTTCTTCCCCCAGACAGTAGCTTGGATAGTGAAGTCTGGGTAAACAATTTCGTGTGTTCTTTAAGCTTTTAGTTCATACAAATCAATCAAAGAAACGATCGTGAAATCAATCCGAGTTAAAGAATCGACCTGTTATACCTAACAAGTGGTATCAGAGCTATTGGTTAAATAGCGCATCTGGGGTTACGGCTCAGTAATCCAAGGCTTGGGATCTTGGGGATCATCAGGATCGAGAAGGGTATTGAGGAAAGAAGGTTCAGCGTTGAAAGGGTTAAGGTTCACGTTCTGTCGTCTTTGGTTGAAGGTCATCTCAGTCATCATGGAGTCGGTAAAACATGTGAAGTTTGAGATGGAGAAGTTCGATGGTCAAGGGGACTTTGGCATGTGGAAGTTTAAGATGCTTATGCAACTTGAGTTGCTAGGTCTTGGTAATATCCTTCAGGTGGATACACCACAAGATACTGAAGAAGAAGCAGACTCAGAAAAGAAGCCAGACACTGACATCAAGAAATATCCATTGGCAAAAGCAAAGGACACGAGGGCAAGAAACCTCATATGCTCGAGCCTCACTAACATGGTTCTTAGGAAGGTCATGAAGGAAACCACAGCAAACGGTGTCTGGAAAGCTCTGGAAGCAGATTACCAAACCAAGACTCTTCCTAACCGGATCTATCTGAAACAAAGTTTTGCTAGTTACAAGATGGTCGAGAGTAAGACTATTGAAGAAAACTTGGACGTTTTCCTCAAGCTTGTTGATGACCTAGCAAGCTTAAACATAGAAGTGTCAGATGAAGATCAAGCTATTCAGATCTTAACTAGTTTACCACCTCAGTATGATTCTCTCGTTCACACACTCAAGTATGGAAACGGGAAAGAAACACTTACGGTGAAGGAAGTGACAACATCTGCGTATGCCATGGATGCTGAGTTAAGAGAAAAGGGACTGTTGGGTAAAACAAAGTCAAGTGCAGAAGGACTGATGGTAACTAGAGGGAGATCAGAGAAAAGGTCAGGAGACAAGGGTAAGTTCAGAGGTAAAAGCAAAGATGGAAAATCTTCACGCAGGTCAAAGTCAAAAGACAAAGCTCAAAGCAAGCCCAGAGAATGCTGGACATGCGGGAAAGAAGGGCATTTTAAGAGAGAATGCCCAGAACGAAAGGAGAGCAAGGGACAAAGCTCGGCTAACATGGTTCATGAGAAGGAAAAACCGATGATACTAACTGCCAGCTTACAAGACACCAAGAATGAATGGGTCCTGGACTCCGGGTGTACTTTCCATATAACCCCAAACAAGGATGTATTGTTTGATCTGCAAGAGATGGATGGCGGCAAAGTTCTCATGGGAAACAACACAGTAAGTGAGGTAAAGGGGATTGGAAAACTCAAGATAGTCAATCCGGATAAATCAACCTTAGTGTTGACTGGTGTGAGATACATGCCAACCATGGGCAGAAATATCATCTCGTTCGGACAACTAGAGAAACATGGTTGCACGTATGAGGGTGGAGACTACAAGGTAACATTCTACAATAAAGGAAAGAAGGTTCTTTCTGGTAACTACAAGGATGGATTGTATTATCTTCATGGGTCTGTGGCAAAAGCTGAGGCAGCAGTGGTAAGGACAGAAGTAAACTGGACTAACAGATGGCACTCTAGACTTGGTCACATGAGTCTAAAGAACATGGATATGTTAGTGAAACGAGGGTATCTGAAAGATAAAGAAGTCCATACTCTTTACTTCTGTGAAACGTGTGTGTTGGGAAAGTCTCATAAACAACCTTTCCCTTCGGCTAAACACACAACCACAGAAGTACTGGAGTATGTACACAGTGATCTCTGGGGCTCTGTTGCAAATGAGGAAAGCCTTTCAGGCTGCAAATACTTTCTGACCATCATTGATGATCACTCCAAAAGGGTCTGGATCAGATTCCTAAGGAGTAAGGATGAGGTCTATGATAACTTTTGCGAATGGAAGAAGCTGGTTGAAACTCAAAAGGGAAAGAAGATCAAAGCTCTGAGAACAGACAATGGTCTAGAATTCTGCAACAGTAAAATGGATAAGCTGTGTAAAGAGTCAGGTATCAAGCATCACAGGACGTGTGCCTACACCCCTCAACATAATGGGGTAGCAGAACGGATGAACAGGACTATAGCAGACAAGATCAGGTGCATGCTCGCGGAATCGGGATTGGAAAAGAAGTTATGGGCTGAAGCAGCGTCCACGGCAGTTTACTTGATCAACAGGACTCCAAACTCATCTATAGAATTCAAGATTCCAGAAGAAGTTTGGACAGGAACGAAAGTTGACTATGGACATCTGAGAACATGTATTGGGCCCTGCTAATTAGATGGGGGTGTTAAACCCATATATAACAGTAAGCCCCCCCCCAGTTCGTCGGTCTTCATGTCTTTGAAGTCGGCGGATTTGTCAAGTGCTTAGCTGGGTTAATACTTGTTCGGAGTGAATCTGGTCGGCTTGTTTAGGTCTGCTCGTTCTATTGCTTTGTCTCGGGAATCTCAACAGTTTTCTTAGGAATCTGTTGGATACTGAAGGGTCGCATATGCGTAATGATGGTGCCTATAACTGCTGGAAACTGAAGGGTCGCATAGGTGTAATAATTGCGCTTCCCTTGAAAATTTCCTGCTTCGCAATAAATATCGTGCTCCGGTTCTTCTCATTTTCATTTCTCTCCTTCCGCAGGTATTTCGCTCTCCCTTCTCTCTAGAATTTTCTCGCTCTAGATTTGTTGTTGTACCATAATTTGCAAGTATGAGAGCTGAGTCTCATTCTCAGTCGTCGTCCGACCGCGACGATCTCCATTCAGTTCGGTTGTCTCCGGGGAACTCTGCTCAGTCTAGTTCTTCTGTTGCGCAGTCGGGCTCCTTGGTAAGCTTGGATCGGACAGAAATCATCGGACCGAGTTTGCCAGGCAATCAAACTTGTTCGTTTTCAGTTGCAACTAGTAACCCGAGCTTTCGGATACCACAACTTATAGATTCGGAGGACGACGGAACGCGGCCTTGGAAACCATCTTCGGCTGTCCATCTTCCTTTAAAAGCCGAAGACGTTTACTTGGTTGATCAGGCGCTACTCGATACGCTTT
Organism: Orychophragmus violaceus; assembly: GCA_030180135.1. Classification (NCBI taxonomy): domain Eukaryota; kingdom Viridiplantae; phylum Streptophyta; class Magnoliopsida; order Brassicales; family Brassicaceae; genus Orychophragmus; species Orychophragmus violaceus. The sequence continues at coordinate 16,776,875 of CM058235.1, read as the reverse complement.
CACCTGTTCCGAGCAGGACGATAAAGAAGATGAGTTAACAAGCCTCGGGTGATTCCGAGACAACGAATAAAACTTGCCCCCTTCGCCCAGTTCTTCCGACTAAATGTACCGACGATGATTTGCAGTGGCTTGTTGAAAACTGCTCCAATGGTGGTGCTGGTCGGATCGAGCTGCGTAAACCCGAACCGGAGCAGAGGCCTTGGGATTGTCTGAAGGGGTGGGTATGCCTGTATGACTTCTAGTTCAAGGATATCCACCTGAGTTTCCCTCTCCCAAGGTTGCTCGTCGCTTATTGTGAAGAAAGGAGGATCGCGATGTCTCAGCTTACTCCTGCGGCCGTTCAGAGTTTTTTTCGTTTCTAAACGACGTTGTTTCACTATTAGCATGCGTGACTTGATTGACACGTAATACTTCATAACTGCCATGTCATGTTTTTGTTAACGTTTGACTAACAGACACACGGTCAATGAATGAATTGACCTAATTTTTGTAATAGAGTTATGTAATTTAAAATAAAGTTGAGTTGAGGTATGATTTTGTTTAGGTAGAAAGTTTATGTACTGATTGGGACCGTGGAGATATGTTGAGGTAGGAATACGCCGATTTCTCCTTCCTAACAATCATGTTTTAGCAACAATTCCCCCAAAAGTCTATAAAAAATTTCTCTTTGCTTCGGACAGGGGCAAGCTAATCTCATGATATAATATTTGCCTATCTTTACAAATTTAAATGTTCAATTCAAGGAAATAGAACCGACGGATTTCTCCGGACGAAGTTCCTTCGGGAACCACCCTTTCCGACGGTTTGGTCCGTCGGTAAAAACATGTTTTCTTGTAGTGTTTGGTACCAAACTTATTTTCAACAATTGCAAATGTTTCAGCCGTTCTAGCAACTCCTTTACCAGAAACTAAAGGAAAATAAAAATGAATGTACATCTTGAACATAACCGGCCGAACTCCGAAGATTCCAAGTAATAGTACGAACATGTATACAGAAATCATAGACATGTGTTGACACCATGCAAATCAGATATAAATAAATAAACTATTATTAAACAACTAAGAATAAAGAATTGAGCTATAATAGAAAAAGATGGATGAAGAGGTAAACAACGATATATATAACTAAAGGGATTCGATTTTTAGAGAACATCCGGTGGCGATTACGAATATCTAAAATAGTAAAGACATCCACTTTGGACATCTGAATCCTGACATGCTAAATCGATATCTTTTGGATTGGCTATAATCATATAGTGGACTAGAATCATACCATAGGCATAATATGGGACGAGCATATAATTACTACAAAGACACCGACGAAGCTTTTTGATGCTTCACGTTGAGATATATATGCTATTATGGACTATGTCATGCCTCCGGGAAAGACATGCCATGAGGATTCAAGTGGATATAGATTTTTAAAATTTAGTCGATATGTTAGAGGTTTTCTTGGACTAACCAACTTTCTCGGTGGAACCGTTTGCTTTTAGATTGGGTTTCGAAGATTTTAGCATAATGCATATTTCTTGGAGTTTAAACTCCCGAACGAAATCTCTAGCGAAAGAAGCTTCTGCTCGGGAAGTGCTAAGTTAAACCTTCCCAATTGAGGAAGTTTCACAAAGAAATCTTTCAATCTGTAAAACATGGATTAAACAAATGGGAAGCCAACCAAACTAAACAGTCTGCTGTACAAATTTTTGAACTGAAATTGAGAGAGTTTTTTGTAACTTTTTATTCGGTGATTGTGATAATCGATTTCGTCACAAAGATCTGGATGCTCGTCCTGTCAGGTTAGAATGAACGTGTTAGGTGAAATCTATGGGTCAAGGTTTTATCTTTATTAAGAAGCAGACTTAGGTCGTCAGAAGAACATGATGGTGCAAGGTCGTCAAGAGACGAGCTTGCTTACAATTCAAGATGTGCTTAATTTCTAGAGAGAGAAAGTAATGAAGTGCACAAATTCCATTAAGTTACATTAATGAATAGTAGAGTTGTCTATTTATAGTAAATACATTCGTCATGTTTTACGGACCGTTGACTCCTTTTCGAGCTCGTGACGAATGAGCCGTATTAGTTAAGCCGAGCTGAGCAAAGGTCGCGAGCTAAGCCGAGCTGAAAAGTTAAGTGTGAGCCGAGCCAAACGCGGCAAGTGTGATTTGATCCGAGCATGCTTTGTGTGAGCTGTTTTTGTTCATGGGCCCATTTTGTTTGTTGGGACGATTAAAGTCCAGAGAGCAGGTATGGGACGGACTAAGTAGATGGGTGCTAAACCCATGTATAAGACCCTCCCCTAATTTTTTTATCTTTATTTTTGCTGAATTCAGCGGATTGCCTTAGTTTTAGTTGGGTTGATACCTGATCAGTGGTTCTTTGGTCGGTTCTACTTGGGCATGCTCGTTTTCTGGTTGTTGTTTTGATCCTTGGAAAGGTGAACATGCTTCTAGGAGAAAACACCAGAAGTCGAATGGCCGCCTAAGTGTAATGATGAAATGCCTATAAACCGCCAGAAGCTGAAGAGTCGTCTAGGTTTTTGATGGCGCCTTCCTCGAAAAACTCATGCGCCATAATAAATACTTCTCCCAATGCTCTCCATTCTTCATTTCTCTCCTTCCGCAGGTGCTTGGTTATCCCTTCTCTCTAGAATTTCTGCTTTCTCTATCTAGGTTCTTGTTTGTTGTAAAATGAGGGTTGATTCGAACTCCCGTTTAACTTCTGAGCATGATGATCGATACTCGGTGAGGCTATCGAAGGGGAACTTCAAAGACACTGCACAACAATCCAATTAAAAGAACATTCATAGTTTATATCAATTTTTTTTGGCGGTTTCTCTGAATTAGCTTAAATTCTTACTTTTAATCCTGAAGCATTAATCACAGTCAGGATTCAATTTATTGGTGTTCTTAAACTAGAATCACAGAAGTAAAACTAACCAGCTCTCGCGGCGATAATTATCTATGTCTAACAACCTAGCAGACCAACTCTCGTTGCGAACCCTAGAGTTCTAAACATGCATTAATTCCGAGTTTGTTTGTTCACAACTTCTCTAAACCAAATCTCTTTGCGAATAGATAAGTTTCTCACCTAAATCCTTTCTAGCTAATTAACCAACTCTCGTTGTGTAAATCAACCTAATATCAATAATCTAAATGGTCAATTCAGATTAAGCATTAAGAGTAGCTTAGGTGAAGAACTAGATGATATATCCAAATCAATCAATTACTCTAACATTCCTACAAATCCCTAATGAGAATCCCTAACCTAACAAGAGATCTACTCAGACATAGCAATCATAACAGAAAACATAGTCAAAATAGATATCATAGATAAATAAAAAAGATAAGAACATGGGTTCAAAATCTCCTCTCTCTCGAGAACAAGACCAGCCCCAAATCTCCTAATCTCCCCGGAACAAAAGTGTAGGATCAAACTTAGATAAAACTTAGCCTAACAAGTGGCTGTAAAACCTAATTAATAGCTAAAACACGATTTGGGTCACTTTTTAATTATGAGAAACTTATGGGCCAAGTTGCAATTTCCAAATCTTCATTAAAACTCGTGAGATAACTCTGTCACGACCTTGTGTCGACCGATGCACAATATGTGTCGATTGACACAAGTGTCTGATGTCGGCAGTGACTTCTTCTTCTCGGGCAATTGCTCCAGAATGCTCCAGAATGCGCTATAATGTCCAAGTAAGCTCCAAACGTGCTAAAACCTGTAAAGTACCTGAAAGAACTCGAAAGACTCTACAGAAGATTCGTTTATGTACATATATCATGTCTTAAAACACCTTAAAACCATGATATATCACAAGCAGTTTTCCTTCATGATCATGCATTGTCAGAAAATATTATTTCATCCTTACATCACAACCCGATTCAGTGGCCTGACCGAGACTAATAATATTACTTCTTAGATTGGGGATAAAGTAGACTTCAGACATTTTCCTGTCCTCACCGTTTCGATCGACAAACTCAATCGATCCCTTTCCTTTTATATCGATTCGGAAGTCATCTCCAAACCACACCTTCCCAGTAATGGACTCATCAATATACACAAAGTACCTTCGATATCCACTCATGTGATTGCTAGCTCCATTGTCAAAATACCAAAAGTCATCTTCACCGGAGTTTGTTTCGTATTTCTTTGGTATCACTTTGCTTTCATTAAGATATACCACTTCATGCATCATAAGGTCTTCAGCCTCATGAGTGCTATTATTATCATTCTCTTGAGCCTCTTGTAGTTTGAGTAAACGATCTGGACAATTAGAGGCAAAATTACCTTTCTTGTCACACCGAAAACACTCAATATTCGACAAGTCCATGGTACCATTAAATCATCCTCGACTTCTTCCTCGACCGAATAATCGTCTGTCACATCCTCTGCCTCTGTACTCTCCTTTCCAATTTTGGTTTTTACGGGTTGGTTGGGTTTCCATATTAGAGTACAGCAGCTTGCTTTGTTCTTCGTGAGTTTCTTCTTATTCTACAACTCTTTCTTCGTAAGCATTTAAGTGACCTATAATGTCTTCAGAACTTGTTGTTTTAAGATCCAAAACTTTTTCAAGGGACGCCACAACGTGTATGTATTTCTGACGAGGAAGACTCTTAAGAAATTTCTTGACAAGTTTTGATTCTTCGATATTTTATCCTAAGGCTGCTGACTTTGATGACATTTCTATTAATTTTCCCACAAAATCATCAATCTTCTCCGTTTCTTTCATCTTAAGCCTGTCGAATTCAGCCATGAGTGTTTGTAACCTTGCCTCTCTTACTCTTTCTGCTCCAACATGCCTAGTTTTGATTGCCTCCCACACTTTCTTCGTTGTGTTCAATTCTCCAACTTGTAAGATAAGTACCTCCGGGATTGACTGAAACAGTAACACTATAGCCATATCATTCTTCTCATCGTTCTCTTCTTCCTTCTCAATGACATCCCATGTTTTGTTTACCTTAAGTAAGATCCTCATCCTCATTGCCCATACCGTATAATTTGTTGAGGTTAACATAGGATACTTTATAGAGGAAGAACCAACTCCCTCTTTTCCCTTTGATGTTGACTCTGTCGTTGTTGAGATTGCCTTATCGTCACCCATGTTCTCTTATCAACCGTCGATCTTTGTTCGTCGGAGAAAGTGAAAGTAGTACCAATGATCCCTCTTTCTTTCTTTGTATAGCTCACAAAGAAAGTCTGATCCATTATGATCTCACAAAGCTCTGATACCAAATATAGAAACACAATATTAAGAACTCAAAGATCAATAAGAATAACTCTCTTATTAGCTTAAGAAACTCTCTCAAAACTTAAGCTCTCATGATTTCTCTCTTAAACTCATAAGTTATGCCACAACCTTGGCATGATCTCCTTATATAGAGATCTCCTATACTTTTTCTAATCCCATAAAGAAATACTACTTGTCGGATGTATTGTCGTTTTGATCATCCGGTCAAGAGATGGGCTTAAGCTGATTTGGGCCAGCTACCTTAAGCAAGTGTTTTAGTGGTTAAAGCCCAAAGCTCAGGTGAATCCACTAAGGGTTCGAGCTCAGTTAACAAAAGTGGGAGAGTTCGTTACACAGGTGGTAGAGTCGTTACAACAAGAAAACAGAGAGAGAGAGAAACAGAGGAGAGAGCGGTCAAGTCTTCTTCTCAGGCGAGGTCTCCGGAGCTGTTTTCTTGGGGTCACCGGCATCGGGTTCTGCATCTGAGCAAGCGAGAAGGTCGTCTTCATCATCTTCAGAAGGCGACGGAGGTATCTCGCATCCCAAGCTCTGCAGTCGGTTTTTCATGTACCTGCGCATGTGTAAAACACCATTGTTAATCTTGAGTCAAGCTTTAAGCTGAGATTAATGGAAGCATGGAAGTTTTGTTCTTCCCCCAGACAGTAGCTTGGATAGTGAAGTCTGGGTAAACAATTTCGTGTGTTCTTTAAGCTTTTAGTTCATACAAATCAATCAAAGAAACGATCGTGAAATCAATCCGAGTTAAAGAATCGACCTGTTATACCTAACAAGTGGTATCAGAGCTATTGGTTAAATAGCGCATCTGGGGTTACGGCGCAGTAATCCAAGGCTTGGGATCTTGGGGATCATCAGGATCGAGAAGGGTATTGAGGAAAGAAGGTTCAGCGTTGAAAGGGTTAAGGTTCACGTTCTGTCGTCTTTAGTTGAAGGTCATCTCAGTCATCATGGAGTCGGTAAAACATGTGAAGTTTGAGATGGAGAAGTTCGATGGTCAAGGGGACTTTGGCATGTGGAAGTTTAAGATGCTTATGCAACTTGAGTTGCTAGGTCTTGGTAATATCCTTCAGGTGGATACACCACAAGATACTGAAGAAGAAGCAGACTCAGAAAAGAAGCCAGACACTGACATCAAGAAATATCCATTGGCAAAAGCAAAGGACACGAGGGCAAGAAACCTCATATGCTCGAGCCTCACTAACATGGTTCTTAGGAAGGTCATGAAGGAAACCACAGCAAACGGTGTCTGGAAAGCTCTGGAAGCAGATTACCAAACCAAGACTCTTCCTAACCGGATCTATCTGAAACAAAGTTTTGCTAGTTACAAGATGGTCGAGAGTAAGACTATTGAAGAAAACTTGGACGTTTTCCTCAAGCTTGTTGATGACCTAGCAAGCTTAAACATAGAAGTGTCAGATGAAGATCAAGCTATTCAGATCTTAACTAGTTTACCACCTCAGTATGATTCTCTCGTTCACACACTCAAGTATGGAAACGGGAAAGAAACACTTACGGTGAAGGAAGTGACAACATCTGCGTATGCCATGGATGCTGAGTTAAGAGAAAAGGGACTGTTGGGTAAAACAAAGTCAAGTGCAGAAGGACTGATGGTAACTAGAGGGAGATCAGAGAAAAGGTCAGGAGACAAGGGTAAGTTCAGAGGTAAAAGCAAAGATGGAAAATCTTCACGCAGGTCAAAGTCAAAAGACAAAGCTCAAAGCAAGCCCAGAGAATGCTGGACATGCGGGAAAGAAGGGCATTTTAAGAGAGAATGCCCAGAACGAAAGGAGAGCAAGGGACAAAGCTCGGCTAACATGGTTCATGAGAAGGAAAAACCGATGATACTAACTGCCAGCTTACAAGACACCAAGAATGAATGGGTCCTGGACTCCGGGTGTACTTTCCATATAACCCCAAACAAGGATGTATTGTTTGATCTGCAAGAGATGGATGGCGGCAAAGTTCTCATGGGAAACAACACAGTAAGTGAGGTAAAGGGGATTGGAAAACTCAAGATAGTCAATCCGGATAAATCAACCTTAGTGTTGACTGGTGTGAGATACATGCCAACCATGGGCAGAAATATCATCTCGTTCGGACAACTAGAGAAACATGGTTGCACGTATGAGGGTGGAGACTACAAGGTAACATTCTACAATAAAGGAAAGAAGGTTCTTTCTGGTAACTACAAGGATGGATTGTATTATCTTCATGGGTCTGTGGCAAAAGCTGAGGCAGCAGTGGTAAGGACAGAAGTAAACTGGACTAACAGATGGCACTCTAGACTTGGTCACATGAGTCTAAAGAACATGGATATGTTAGTGAAACGAGGGTATCTGAAAGATAAAGAAGTCCATACTCTTTACTTCTGTGAAACGTGTGTGTTGGGAAAGTCTCATAAACAACCTTTCCCTTCGGCTAAACACACAACCACAGAAGTACTGGAGTATGTACACAGTGATCTCTGGGGCTCTGTTGCAAATGAGGAAAGCCTTTCAGGCTGCAAATACTTTCTGACCATCATTGATGATCACTCCAAAAGGGTCTGGATCAGATTCCTAAGGAGTAAGGATGAGGTCTATGATAACTTTTGCGAATGGAAGAAGCTGGTTGAAACTCAAAAGGGAAAGAAGATCAAAGCTCTGAGAACAGACAATGGTCTAGAATTCTGCAACAGTAAAATGGATAAGCTGTGTAAAGAGTCAGGTATCAAGCATCACAGGACGTGTGCCTACACCCCTCAACAGAATGGGGTAGCAGAACGGATGAACAGGACTATAGCAGACAAGATCAGGTGCATGCTCGCGGAATCGGGATTGGAAAAGAAGTTATGGGCTGAAGCAGCGTCCACGGCAGTTTACTTGATCAACAGGACTCCAAACTCATCTATAGAATTCAAGATTCCAGAAGAAGTTTGGACAGGAACGAAAGTTGACTATGGACATCTGAGAAGGTTTTGCTGCATAGCATATGTCCATGTCAGTCAAGAAAAGATCAGTCCAAGAGCCATTAAGGGGATTTTTATGGGTTATCCACAAGGCACAAAGGGATACAGGATATGGCTTCCCACTGAGATGAAGTCAACTATCAGCAGAAATGTGGTATTTGACGAAGAGAAGCTGTACATGGAACCGGATGGAAAGGTCTCAGGAAACCAAAAGGGTAAGAAGAAGATGTCATTCAGACCAGATCTGATTCAAGGTCCTTCCTCAGAAAACGTTCATGAGGATGAAGAAAGCTCAGAAAAAGAAAAGTCTCCAGGAGAAGGTGGAGACACTTCAGAACAGGAAGGTCACACCGGTGAAGGTGGAGACAGTTCAGAGCAGGAAACTGGTTCAGAATCAGAGTATGACTCAAACAGTGAGGAAGAAGACGACCAGGTTCAGTCAGTCACTGAGAACAACCGAAATCTACAGGGATATCTTCTAACTCGGGACAGAAGTACTAGAAAGAAGAAGAAGCCTGCTAGGTTTGAGAGTGGAGACTTCGTAGCATATGCGTTAGCTTGTGCTGAAGACATAAAGCTAGATGAACCTAAAACAGTAGCTGAAGCCAGAAGGAGCAAGGACTGGAAAAGGTGGCATGAAGCCATGGTTGAAGAGAAACAATCTCTTGACAAGAACAACACTTGGGTGATAGTTGAGAAACCAGACAGGAAGAGAATAGTAGGCTCTAAGTGGATTTTCAAACTAAAGGAAGGCATACCAGGGGTTGAGAAACCAAGACACAAGGCCAGGTTAGTGGCCAAGGGGTTCACTCAGGTGGAAGGGATCGACTACAAAGAGATTTTTTCTCCTGTAGTCAAACATGTGTCTATTCGGATCATTCTATCAGCAGTAGTTAATGGGGATTTGGAACTGGATCAGATGGATGTAAAAACGGCCTTCTTACATGGGAAACTTGAAGAAACCATCTACATGGAAAAACCAGAGGGTTTCATCAAGAAAGGAGATGAGAACAAAGTTTGCCTTCTGAAGAAATCGCTTTATGGTCTAAAGCAATCCCCAAGGCAATGGAATCAGAGGTTCAACACATTCATTAAAGGTCAAGGCTTTATGAGATGTGTTAAAGATCCGTGTGTTTATCTGAAAGGAACGTCAGTTGAAGAGGGAGTCTACTTGTTGCTCTATGTGGACGATATGCTAATTGCTGCAAAGAGCAGGGACAAGATAAACCAGCTCAAGGAGAATCTGAAAAAGGAGTTTGAGATGAAAGATTTAGGTCAGGCTTCAAGGATTCTAGGAATGGACATTCTAAGAAACAGGAAGAAAGGGACTCTAAGACTATCTCAGGAAAACTACATCAAACAGGTTCTAGAGACCTTTGAGATGCAGGATTGCAAACCAGTGTGCACACCGGTTACAGGACAGTTTAAGCTAAAGAGCTTAACTGACAAGGAATGGAAAGAGGTTGCACAGGAGATGGATTCAATACCCTATGCAAGTGCAGTGGGCAGTTTGATGTACGCTATGGTCGGCTCTAGACCAGATCTCGGTTTTGCAGTGGGGCTTGTGAGAAGGTTCATGTCCAAGCCAAGTAAGGACCATTGGGCAGCCGTCAAATGGATCCTAAGGTATCTTAAAGGAGCGTCAGAGACTTGCCTCAAATTCACTAAAGAGGGACACTTCAACATTGAAGGGTTTAGTGACTCAGACTATGCTACTGATCTTGACAAGCGAAGATCAGTAACTGGATATGTGTTCCAAGTAGGTGGTAACACGGTTAGTTGGAGATCATCACTCCAACATGTGGTGGCTTTATCCACCACGGAAGCAGAGTACATGGCTCTGTCTGAGGCTACTAAGGAAGGGTTATGGCTTAGAGAATTTTGCGGAGAGTTGGGGTTCAGATCAGACTACTTTAAGCTACACTATGACTCTCAAAGTGCTATCTGCCTAGCAAAGAATTCAGTTCACCATGACCGTACTAAACATGTAGCCACGAAGATTCATTTCATCAGGGACATTATTGATGAGGGCTTGGTTCAGGTTCTCAAGATTCACACTACTTTAAATCCTGCTGACATGTTAACTAAGAGTATACCTGGAAATGCGTTCGAGAAGTGCCTCGTAACGCTGAAAGTCATTCCGTGATCGTCGCAGCAGGTACTCCGAGAGGGCTCTGTCGTTTGGGTCATCTCGTCGAGTAGTCACAAGAGAGGAGAAATGGGTTAGTCAAATAATCTCGTTTTGGTAACTCTCGGGAAGGTTTGTAAACGACATTAAGAGGAAAGCTTCTTACTTGGTATCAGAAGTAAGGGCGTCATACTCCTCTCGTTCTTCTGGAGCTGTACAAGGTCAGTCAGAGAAAAAAAAGGGGTCAATGTCTCTGTCAAGCAGGTTGAAGGATATCAGAAGACGCAAGATCAGTTTGGTGTAAAAGGTTACTTACACGGTTCGAGGTGAAATCGGATTACAGGAGATCCCGGTGGAGGGATTAAGCTCGGAGACTTGGGGGGTTCCAGGTCATAGATGAGCATGCCGTCAGAATCTATGCTTGAAGGTGATGACGGAGTGGGAGAACAAGCTTCCATTACAGCGAATCGGAAGGTCAATTTTGCGATTTCGAGCTTCTAGGGTTTTCAGTCTAAGCTGAGCTCAAGAGTGGTGCTGACCAAAGACGACAAAGGTGGAGTTTGTCGGATGTATTGTCGTTTTGATCATCCGGTCAAGAGATGGGCTTAAGCTGATTTGGGCCAGCTACCTGATAGGTTTCTAAGTTTTACCCTATTCTAAACTGCAAGTGAACAGCAATGTCAAAGTAGTATATAGGGCTATCGAATCCACAAGGACACTTGGTCTCAATAGAAACAGAAACGTAGAGATTAAACTAGAAATAAGCAGATGGTGAAGTAAATAAATTGCGAAGCAAGAAAGTAAACAGTAGCAGAGATTAACGGTTGAGAAGCAATAAACTAAAAGCGTCAAGCCTAGGGTATTCTCAGGAAATCAGACAAGCAGACAGTTCATTCAGCAAGGATCTAATTAAGCACAGTTCTAGAACTCAAAACACAGATATAGAATTAACCAAATTCCTTTGCGATAATTCTCTAAGCCTAAGTGCAGCAAACCAAACTTTCGTTTGCGAGAACTAACAGATTAAACTAGCATTAATCCCAAGTTTGATATGTTCACAATTATCCTAAACCAAACTTCCGTTTGCGCAAAGTTTAATTGCCCAATTTAATTAGTTCAGATTCCTAAACCCCACTTCCGTGACGTATTTAGCAACCTAAGATCTAGATTCTAATTGATCAGGTTAGAACTAGCTTTAAGCACAATTAAATTGAAGAACAGATATAGTTTGAATCCTTAACTGAATTTGAACAAGTCTAGCAAGTCATGAAATCCTATGTGAGAAACCCTAAACTCAACTATGGATCTACTCAGACATGATTAATGAAAACATAATCAAAGAAATAATAGATTGCATATAAGAAATTAAATAGATAAAGGGGTTCGAAATCTTCTCCAAAATAAGTGAATACAGGAAATAGATCAGCCCCCAAAAGCTCTAGAAATCTCTTAGCTATTAGTATCAAAGCGTAATGTAAAGCGTAGGTAAAATAAACACCAAAAACTAGTATATATAGGCATAATCTCGGATGGGGCTTCTGTGTAAATACTGGAACTATTCTGGGCCTCTTTGCAAATCTTCATAACTTGTTAAACCGACGCGTACGGCCCATCTCGCTAGTGTGTCGACCGATGCACAATGTGTGTCGGTCGATGCATGATCAATAAATCGGACAGTGAGTAAATCTCTCGGCCAAAACGTCCCAAAAGTCCCAAAATGCTCCAAATATCTCCAATTAGCTCCAAACTTGATTAAACCTGTAAAAGACTCTAAACAAAGACAAAAGACACTAAAAACACATCTATATCATGGTCTAAACTGGGTAAAAACCATGATATATCAACTCCCCCACACTTAGCCTTTGCTTGCCCTCAAGCAAAACAGAGAACTAAAACATGGTGAAGAGGTTTGAAAACTCTTCAGAAACTCATTTCATCCTAGAAGCTACAATACTCAGATTCCCCTTAGTAAACCACTGCAAGAATCAATCACAGGATATCAAGACCACAATGTACTTCCCCCACACTTAGCAACTGTCCTAGGTAAACTTCACAGTTACATTCAAGCATTCAAATTCTCCCTACTGACTTCTGCAAGTATTTAAGTGCGGTCTCACCTAAGGAGTATCGATCAAAGGGCACATGGATTCTTACCTTATCAGCTCTAGACCACCATACTATCTTTCTCTAGTCCCTTTCTTCTCTTTCCCTTCTTTAACAACTGATTTTTCCCCACTGGGTATCATTTTATTTTTTTTTATCAGTGTTCTTCCCGTTATGGGGTGTACTTTGGACACATTCCATGGTACACAGGATATGAGAGTTTCAGCTACCATTCCCATGACCACTTCGGAGTTACTAACTCATCCTCAGTTTATTATATATTTTTTTTTTTACTTTACAGAAGGGGAGAAGGGAACTAAATATGACAGATTTACAGGTTGTGTCAGAACTAACAAGGGAATCCGACACAAAGTATACCAAGCCCTTAGGTGAGAAATCTAAGTCAGTATTAAGGTTGAAGTCAGTAAAGGATCCTCTGATACCTGAAGTGATGTGGGTGTTCCCAGTAGGTTGATCTGTGATGGGGTTTTCTAATAGTCAGAGATAGATCCTGCAACTTCATCCCAATGGTTACTTAGGTTCCTGCAAGTCTTGTAAATCTTCTCAGAAAATCATAGTTTCTTACTTAAACAATTTTGACTCAATAAAACAAAAATTTTTGAAAAACGGACTGACTCTTAAGAAAACAGAAAACAAAAGTCAGTAGCACCTCCCCCACACTTAAGACACACTGTCCCCAGTAGTGTCCAGCGAAGGATCGGTAAAAAGAAAATAAAAATTGAAAAGGTGAAATTATGTCTGTCGGGTTACCTCTGTCGCTGAGCATCGATCGTTGCACTAAGTGCATCGACCGTTACTTGGCGATTTTCGTGTATAGTCGATCGTTGCTCAGGACCGCAACGATCGCTGCAATGCGATTTCTTTCGTGTTGTGACGATCGACACAGAAGTGCGTCGATCGTTGCACTGCGATTTAACCGAGACCTGCAAACATAAACTCACCAGAAACAAAAACAAACGTAAAGTCCTAACAAAAACACCAAAAATTAAGTAGAAAAACACCAGTACCTAATGGTGGGTTGCCTCCCACCCAGCGCTTGTTTAAGGTCAATAGCTTGACCTATCAGAAAGAGATCGGACTCATGGCGGTTTCAACAGAGACTTTGAGTGTCTCTGTGAATGTCTCCTTATCCAAGGTGGCGTATAAGCATTCAGATCATGAGATCTTCCAAGGAATGAGTAATCAGAATCAGGGCGGGAGTGAAGCTTGGGCGGTCTACTGCGTTTTCCTGCATTCAAAACAATATGATCAGAAGGTTTAAGCTTAGATGATTTGTTCCTTACCTTTGATGCAGATCTGATGTTTGGGGCTTTCTGCTTATGAGCAGTTGCAGGTACTGAAGATGTTAGAGCAGGTTCAAGAGGAACTGCCATCTTCTTCTTTCCACTATCAGATACTGTAGTTCCACCAATCTGAACTTCTTCTTCCAGATGACCATCAGTGGAGATCATCTTCTTTGCATGAACTCTCGAAGCTTCAACTGGTGGTGTTTTATTCACCTTCTTATCTATCACTTTCATGCAGTTAGCCACTTCTATCTCTTGTTTGGAAGGTTTAGGAACCTTAGGATATGGCACTGGGGGCTTGTAGGCTCGTTCTGGCACTGTTGCAGGTTTCTGGACATGTCTGCGTTCTGTGTCGATCGTTGCGTGATGTGTGTCGATCGATGCAAGGCGATTCGGTTTCTCGAAAGAACTCGAAATTGCCGTCAGAATGGCGTGTCGATCGTCACTAAGGGGGTGTCGATCGGTGCATGTATCAGGCAGACAATATTCATCCAGAAAATCCGAGATTATGCTCTCTTCTTCACCTAGCAAGTCAATCTCATCCCTTATGTTCACAGCATTGATGTGCAGCTTCCGTTCAGCTCTCTTAGCTTCATTTTGCCTCTCTATCGCTGCATCCAGCTCCTCCATATGTGTGCTCAAAGATTCGAACTTCTCATTCAAGTCTTCATACAACGCATCCATCTTTGAGTTGAAGGACATATCAATCTGTTGTTGTCTCTCAAGATACTGCTCCATCATGATTTCCATTCTGCTCTCATGAGCTGTAGGTGCAGGCGGTGCTTGGTAAGAAGAAACACTACAACTCCTTGTAAAGGGTTTCTGAAAAGCAGATCTGTGACTATAGAATCCAGTTCCTTCAACGCAATGGTTAGCTTCTTGTTCATACTTTCCAAGTAGAAGACTATGCAGAGAGTCAACTTGGTTCTTCAACCCAACTATCTGTGAACTGTCAATCCCTGAGCTGAAAATATCATTCCGACACATCGTCCTGATGATCTCTTAGTCTTCTTGGTGATTCTGCGAAGTGTGTCGATCGATGCAAGAAGAGCGTCGATCGATGCAATGCGAAATCAGAGAAAACAGAAAAATAAATCAGCAAAAAAAAAAAAAAACAAAAACGAAAAAGAAAACGAAAATTCCTAGTAAAACCCTAGGCTCGAAACTATCGAAGACTCAAAGAGTCCCCGGCAACGGCGCCAAAAACTTGATAGGTTTCTAAGTTTTACCCTATTCTAAACTGCAAGTGAACAGCAATGTCAAAGTAGTATATAGGGCTATCGAATCCACAGGGACACTTGGTCTCAATAGAAACAGAAATGTAGAGATTAAACTAGAAATAAGCAGATGGTGAAGTAAATAAATTGCGAAGCAAGAAAGTAAACAGTAGCAGAGATTAACGGTTGAGAAGCAATAAACTAAAAGCGTCAAGCCTAGGGTATTCTCAGGAAATCAGACAAGCAGACAGTTCATTCAGCAAGGATCTAATTAAGCACAGTTCTAGAACTCAAAACACAGATATAGAATTAACCAAATTCCTTTGCGATAATTCTCTAAGCCTAAGTGCAGCAAACCAAACTTTCGTTTGCGAGAACTAACAGATTAAACTAGCATTAATCCCAAGTTTGATATGTTCACAATTATCCTAAACCAAACTTCCGTTTGCGCAAAGTTTAATTGCCCAATTTAATTAGTTCAGATTCCTAAACCCCACTTCTGTGACGTATTTAGCAACCTAAGATCTAGATTCTAATTGATCAGGTTAGAACTAGCTTTAAGCACAATTAAATTGAAGAACAGATATAGTTTGAATCCTTAACTGAATTTGAACAAGTCTAGCAAGTCATGAAATCCTATGTGAGAAACCCTAAACTCAACTATGGATCTACTCAGACATGATTAATGAAAACATAATCAAAGAAATAATAGATTGCATATAAGAAATTAAATAGATAAAGGGGTTCGAAATCTTCTCCAAAATAAGTGAATACAGGAAATAGATCAGCCCCCAAAAGCTCTAGAAATCTCTTAGCTATTAGTATCAAAGCGTAATGTAAAGCGTAGGTAAAATAAACACCAAAAACTAGTATATATAGGCATAATCTCGGATGGGGCTTCTGTGTAAATACTGGAACTATTCTGGGCCTCTTTGCAAATCTTCATAACTTGTTAAACCGACGCGTACGGCCCATCTCGCTAGTGTGTCGACCGATGCACAATGTGTGTCGGTCGATGCATGATCAATAAATCGGACAGTGAGTAAATCTCTCGGCCAAAACGTCCCAAAAGTCCCAAAATGCTCCAAATATCTCCAATTAGCTCCAAACTTGATTAAATCTGTAAAAGACTCTAAACAAAGACAAAAGACACTAAAAACACATCTATATCATGGTCTAAACTGGGTAAAAACCATGATATATCACTACCTTAAGCAAGTGTTTTAGTGGTTAAAGCCCAAAGCTCAGGTGAATCCGCTAAGGGTTCGAGCTCAGTTAACAAAAGTGGGAGAGTTCGTTACACAGGTGGTAGAGTCGTTACTACAAGAAAACAGAGAGAGAGAGAAACAGAGGAGAGAGCGGTCAAGTCTTCTTCTCAGGCGAGGTCTCTGGAGCTGTTTTCTTGGGTTCACCGGCATCGGGTTCTGCATCTGAGCAAGCGAGAAGGTCGTCTTCATCATCTTCAGAAGGCGACGGAGGTATCTCGCATCCCAAGCTCTGCAGTCGGTTTTTCATGTACCTGCGCATGTGTAAAACACCATTGTTAATCTTGAGTCAAGCTTTAAGCTGAGATTAATGGAAGCATGGAAGTTTTGTTCTTCCCCCAGACAGTAGCTTGGATAGTGAAGTCTGGGTAAACAATTTCGTGTGTTCTTTAAGCTTTTAGTTCATACAAATCAATCAAAGAAACGATCGTGAAATCAATCCGAGTTAAAGAATCGACCTGTTATACCTAACACTACTTATTTAGATATTTCCTAATAAATAGAAAACTAACATTTAGATAACTCTTAAATATTTGATCAACTTATGATAGTTTCTATCTCAAGCTATTTTTCAAGCTTATCCAACATTTACATTGTTTATATTGTAAGAAAAACCCCATTCATGTTGCTCATATAATTTGGTGTTCGAAATCCTTTTCTATGCATTTTCAAACTGTTCTTACCCTTTATAAAAAGATGTTATATATGCACATTCAAGGACTTGTTATTTTCTTTAGGATTCTAGGAGGGATTTTGCTATGAAAACGTGATAAAACGCTAATAAATTGGCATAATGGGTAACTTAAAAAGGTAGGCTTAGTTCCAACAATAAACCAGTACGGGTAGTTGAAAAAGCTTTTGACTTACATGCATGACAATACAAATATGTGTTATTTACATCCTATTTGAAAATGAACTAGCATAATTTCAAAGACTCTGCACAACAATCCAATTAAAAGAACATTCATAGTTTATATCAATTTTTTTGGCGGTTTCTCTGAATTAGCTTAAATTCTTACTTTTAATCCTGAAGCATTAATCACAGTAGGATATAGACTCATAAACACTAATTTGATTGTTTGATCGCCTTTTTTTATAAGAGAAAACAGTTTCATGGAACCAAAATAGAAGCGACAACACCATAAATGTTGTCTCAGTCAAAACAATATATAAGAAAAGAACATATATTTATATGTAGTAAGGAAACAAATTATGCCTTTATTCATTGTTTTATTTTTAATTTACATATGGAGTCTCAACTCCTACAAACTTGGAAGCAGAAAGCAGAAAAAAAAAAAGGAAATGTGGGTGTGCCCTAAACGATAGGAGCATAAATCCACAATATATATTATTGGCAAAGACTGAAATAAAAGCGAAAAGGAGACTTAGTCAAATGACATGTCTTGCTGGTTCTCAGTGTTAGGCTTCTTTAACTTCATCCTCTTCTTCTGCATTCGCACCTCTGGTGACTTTGATACCTCCAGCCGGGAGGTGTCTTGCAACAATGGATGAATAATAAATTGGACTTCCATCTGGCTGATAGATCCCTAAAAATCTACCATCGCATGATATATGCATTTCATTTGGCAACATGCGTATACGAAAACTTTTAAGAGTTTCCAGACGGACTGCGGAATCAGGAACGCCATTCGTCTTCCCCAGAGGATCATTAAGCTTGATATTGGGAAGGACATACTTCAGCAGATATGCTTGATCCTCTTCTTGAGCTTTATAAATCTTCGAGTACCCATCCGTAGTAAGAGGACAATTGATTGTTTGAGACTCATCATTGTCAATATCGAACGACTTAGGACCAATGTCTAAGTGTACACTCTTACCAGAAACATTGTAAACACTCTGTAGAAGTGGAGCCATCTGTAGTATAGAAATATTTCAAATATAGTTTGATCAAGATCTTTTATTTTTGTGGTGAGATATAATGAGGGAAACCTTCTTCTTATATAGATTCGTGTTATGTATAGGAGTGATGTAACATATCTTTACATCATCAATATGTTTATATTTGTTTTACCTAAACCTATCGCTTCGCTCTAGAAAGGGGCAATCTAATCTCGTTTTATATATTAATTTGCATACGCATATTTAAATGATCAGCACATCTGTTCATCTATATACATATGAAAATCAAATAGAAATAGCTCAAAGGAATAAAACCTCCCAAAGTCTTATTTTAACACTACTTCCTACCAGTCTTATTTTTAAAAGACATGACTCTCGGGAGCTGAATAAAACCTTCCAAAGTCTTATTTTAACACTACTTCCTACTAGTATCACAATATTCTTAAAAAAAAAATATACATGACTCTCGCCCAATAAAACCTCCCAATGTCTTATTTTATCATTACTTCCTAACAATCATGTTTTAGCAACAATTCCCCAAAAGTCTATCAAAATTTTTGCTTTACTTCCGACAGAGGCAAGCTAATCTCAGGGTGTATTGTATCCAATATATCTTTTTATCTTTTTCTTGCACTTAGGATTGTAATTCAATCGGTCAGAGCATCGCCCTGTCAAAGCGGAAGCTATCAAAGTGCAGTTCAATCGTCGAAAGTGGAGCCTCCCATAGAGGCAAGTTGGTGAGCCGTATGGTATCTTTAAAAATCTTTGTGCAATATTGTATCTTTTTGTAGGTTCCACCTGTAAAAAGACAATTTTATTCCTAACAGATAGAGGGAAAAAGGAAAAAGGTGAAACACAGTCTCGTGGTTGATAGGTCTCACATCCATCGAAAATTATCCATTCTTTTTATTACTTTTTTTCTTTTTTATTTTCCTCTTCATTCTCTTTCTTACTTAAATATTTTTCACCTTTTGTTTTTTGAACGGTTGATAGGATGCAATAGGTGAGGTTTCCGGCCATATAGACCGCCAGAATGGAGATAAAATCTGTCGAACCGGAATTCAAAAAAAAATCGGACCTAATACGGAAATTGCGAATGAACATGAGTTGAGACTAGCTGTCCACAATATCCATCCATGTGGATACTACAACAATCATATCACCTGCAAGATGCTTAACATGGGTAGGAAGTAGCAAATCAAAATGTTGTTTTTGGATAGATAATGGTCTATACCTACTATGTGTCCATAAATTCACAATCATGTGCACTTTTAACCAACTTATGTCCATCAGACCCGTATTTTGTGTCCACAAATCACAATAACGTGAACCCTTGACCACCCTATTGTCCATTATAAGCATTTAACTTGTGTTATAATCGTGGTAGTGTCCACGAATAATCGACCCAACATACTTTTGTGACCACGGATTGCAATAATGTTAACTCTTGACTACCTATTGTCCATCATAAGCGTTTAACATGTGATATAATTGTGTAATGTCCACGAATAATATATATCATCCACCTGAGCTCTTATAATTATGTTTACCAGGTACATTTCACGATCATGTGAACTCTTAGTCACCATTTATCCATCAGACCCGTCTAGCATGTGAGGAGATCGTGGTAGTGTCTACGAATTGTAGATATTGTCCACCATATCCATAGAAAGCATTTAACATGTGATGTTTATTTGTGTGGCTAGAAACCATAAATATCACAATATTCTTTTTTTTTTTTTAATACATGACTCTGGCCGAATAAAACCTTCCAAAGTCTTATTTTAACACTACTTCCTACTAGTATCACAATATTCTTTTCTTTCTTTTTTTTTAAATACATGACTCTCGCCCAATAAAACCTCCCAAAGTCTTATTTTATCATTACTTCCTAACAATCATGTTTTAGCAACAATAACGGCCAATTCGTGCCTCAAGAATGATTATTGTTACCAATTCATACATTCAAAATTTTAGTGTGCTAATTCAGACCTACACTCAAAAATATTTGAATTTTCATACCTAAACAATTGTTTTATGGCTAAAACATGCATTTACCAAAAATCCGTTAGTCAACTCCGTTAAAATTTTAACGGTTGATGAGTCAGCTGCCACATAATATACGATGTTGTTTTGAGATTCATAGGTGCACATTTTTGGTGTACTAATTCATATCTACACTCAGAAATATTTGAATTTCCATACCCAAACAAATTTAAAAATGTCGAAATGTGCACTGACCATATATTAAAAACTATGTTAAACATTAACGGTTGATGATTTAGTTGCAATGAAAATTTTATTCATTTTTACTTCATTGTAAATTAACAATAAATATTAATTTCCTGAAAATTAAAGATTTTGTCGCAATAATATCAAAATAACGTATTCTATGTTACTTCATATTATGTTAATTCATGTTACAACAGTTTTACAACGATTCTTCGAATATTCGTCGTAAATTAATAATTTTATTATTTTAAATTAACAGCAAAATAACAAAGATTCATTGTAAATCTATCATAAACTCAATGCTAAAATAAAAATATAAAATCTCACATCACAAGTTTAACAAAATCAAATAAAGTATATAAACTAAAAAATCATAACAATTAACAAGTTGACGAGAGTAACATCGTCACCTGAGTCACCCATCGCTTTATTGGAACTACCGCCACCATCAAAGCCACCACCCCTATCCGAGCCACCGACCCTGCTGGAGCCCCCACCCAAACCACCACCAAATTAACTACTAATTTATTTATACTTAGTTATATTTGAAATCGTTGTTAATTCGTTGTTTTATTTTCAAAATCATTATAATTTCGTTGTTAGTTATTTAGTTAACGACGAATCAACAAAAAATGTACGTCAATGAACTTCTAGAGACATTGCCTGAGATGCTACCAGAGGATAATGTGTTACACACATCACTCTATGATGTTAAAAAGTTTTTGAAATCCTTTGATATGGGTTACGAGAAGATTCACGCATGCGTCAATGACTGTTGCCTATTCAGAAAAAAGTACAAGAAGCTCGATAGCTGTCCAAAATGCAAGGCCTCTAGATGGAAGACTAACGTTCATACTGGTGAAGTGAAGAAAGGTGTCCCACAGAAGATTTTACGATAATTTCCGATAATCCCACGACTGAAGAGAATGTTTAGGAATGAGGAAATGGCTAAGGATTTGAGATGGAATTTTAATAATAAGAGCAGTGATGGAAAACTGTGTCACCCCGTTGATTCAGTCACATGGGACCAAATGAATGACAAATACCCATCATTCGCAGCCAAAGAAAGGAACATGAGGTTAGAACTTTCAACAGATGGCTTTAATCCGTTCAACATGAAGAATACAAGGTATAGTTGTTGGCCTGTTTTGTTAGTAAACTACAACTTGCCACCAGACTTATGCATGAAGAAAAAGAACATCATGCTTACACTTTTGATCTCTGGTCCACAACAGCCTGGTAATAGTATCGATGTCTATTTGGAACCACTCATAGATGATCTGAGCCATTTATGGAATGTTGGAGAGTTAACCTATGATGCTTTTAGTAAATGTACTTTTACCCTTAAGGCTATGTTGCTCTGGACAATACGTGATTTCCCTGCGTATGGGAATCTTGCAGGCTGTAAAATCAAGGGTAAAATGGGATGTCCTTTATGTGGCAAAAATACAGAAAGTATGTGGCTGAAGTTCAGTAGGAAACATGTGTACATGGGTCACAGAAAGTGTCTGCCTCCAGCACATAGTATAGGGGAAAGAAGTCATGGTTTGATGGAAAAGTTGAACATAGGAGAAGGGGAAGAATATTAACTGGTCAGGAAATTTCCAAAAATCTGAGAGGCTACAGAAATGATTTTGGTAACTTCAAGCAGCTTGGGAGTAAGAGGAAGAGGACATAATGTAATGTGTTAGACTCGGACAATGAAGATGTTTCCAGTGGATCAGATGAGGAGGAAGAGGAAGAACACATATTAGATGAGGAGGAGTTGTCGAGATGGAAAAAAAGATCAATCTTCTTCAAGCTGCCTTATTGGGAAGAACTCCCTGTTAGACATAACTTGGATGTTATGCATGTGGAAAGGAATGTGGCTGCAAGTATTGTAGCTACATTGTTATGAATGGTAAATGTTGGATTCTATGTATATTGTGGGTAAATGTGGTAACAATAGATAGCATGCTAAAACTAGATACAATAGCATTCATAAAACAATGTATCCCAAATAATAGCATTTAAATTCAGCTTTGTTAGCGATGTATAACATTTTTCGAATGCTATAACTTTAATAATTATAGCAATACTCATAAGTCATTGTACACTATATACTATAGCAATGTATATGACTTGTAAATTAATTTAATTTTCGAAACATATAACATAATAACCATTCATAAACGCTGTAACAGACTACATAAAAGCAAAAAGAATTTGCTATTATAGAAAAATCAATCATAGCACGAAATTAGAATTATCATTTTTTCCAGAAAAATCTATTACGCTATTAAAATATAAAACACAGCGTTTATTTAAAGCTATCGAAGCTAACATATCGTAGCATACACAAATAACACTATCTTATGGGTACCATCTACTATAGTTGCGGATGTCATAGCATTTGTGAAAACGCTATCGATGACATATGATAGCATAATTTTTGCGCTGACAATAAACATATTTGTTGTAGTGTTTATTTTCAAAATTATTATAATTTCGTTGTTAGTTATTTAGTTAACGACGAATCAACAAAAAATGTACGTCAAATAGAGTTTTACGGCGAGTAGCTAATTGTTTTTTATAAATTCATCATAAATTCATCATAAATTCATCTTAAATATATTTAATACCGGTTTCATTTGTTGTTATAAACATGTTTTCTATAGTGCATGTTTCGACCATAACAAATTTGTTTGGGTATGAAAATTCAAATATTAGTGAGTGTGGGTCTAAATTAGCACATCAAAATTGTGAATATATGAATCTCAAAATGACATAGTATATTAGGTGGCAGCTGACTCATCAATCATTAAAATTTTAACGAAGTTGATTCACAAATTTCTGGTCAATACATGTTTTAGCCATAAAACAATTGTTTAGGGTATGAAAATTCAAATATTTTTGAGTGTAGGTCTGAATTAGCACACCAAAATTGTGCAAGTATGAATCGGTACCAGTAATCATTGTTGAAGCACGAATTGACTGTTTTCCCGCAACAATTCCCCCAAAAGTCAATCAAAATTTTCGCTTTGCTTCAGACAGGGGCAAGCTAATCTCATGATATAATATTCGCCTACCTTTACAAATTTAAATGCTCAGCACATCTGTTCATCTATATACATATGGAAATGAAATAGAAATAGCTCAAAGGAATAAAGCCTCCCAAAGTCTCATTTTAACACTACTTCCTACTTGTCTTATTCTAAAAAGACATGACTCTCGGGAGCTGAATAAAACCTTTCCAAAGTCTAATTTTAACACTACTTCCTACCAGTATCACAATATTTTTTTTTTTTAAATACATGACTCTCGCCGAATAAAACCTCCCAAAGTCTTATTTTATCATTACTTCCTAGCAATCATGTTTTAGCAACAATTCCCCCACAAGTCTATCAAAATTTTCTCTTTGCTTCGGACAGGGGTAAGCTAATCTCATGATATAATATTTGCCTACCTTTACAAATTTAAATGTTCAATTCGAGGAAATAGAACCGACGAATTTCTCCGGACAAAATTCCATCGGGAACAATCTTTTCTGACAGTTTACCGACGGTTTGGTCCGTCAGTAAATACGTGTTTTCTTGTAGTGTTTTGGTACCAAACTTATTTTCAACAATTGCAATTGTTTCAGTCGTTCTAGCAACTCCTTTACCAGAAACTAAAGGAAAATAAACATGAACGTACATCTTGAACATAACCGGCCGAACTCCGAAGATTCCAAGTAATAGTACGAACATGTATACAGAAATCATAGACATGTGTTGACACCATGCAAATCAGATATAAATAAATAAAACTATTATTAAACCACTAAGGATAAAGAATTGAGCTATAATAGAAAAAGATGGATGAAGAGGTAAACAACGATATATATAACTAAAGGGATTCAAGTTTTAGAGAACATCCGGTGGCGATTAGGAATATCTAAAATAGTAACGACATCAACTTTGGACATCTGAATCCTGACATGCTAAATCGATATCTTTTGGATTGGCTATAATCATATAGTGGACTAGAATAATACCATAAGCATAATATGGGACGAGCATAGAATTACTACAAAGACACCGGCGAAGCTTTTTGATGCTTCACGTTGAGATAGATATGCTATTATGGACTATGTCATTGCCTCCGTGAAAGACATGCCATGAGGATTCAAGTGGATATAGATTTTTAAAATTTATTCGATATGTTAGAGGATTTCTTGGACAAACCAACTTTCTCCGTGGAACTTTTTGCGTTTAGATTGGGTTTCGAAGATTTTAGCATAATGCATATTTCTTGGAGTTTAAATTCCCGAACGAAGCTAATTAATTTGTTTTCCAAAGCTATACGACACACATAAGAGCGCGTGGTGTGACACGCGCGTACAACATTCTCTCCCAAGCTTTTAGAGTCCAGATCCGCCTCTGTCCGCGCGTGCCGCCCTATCCGGCGTCCGGCTTCCTCCGGCGACGTGAGAGGGCCATCCCTTGCTCTGTGCGCTCCTAGAAGTCCATAAGGTGAGAAGCTCACGGTCGTCGACGGCAAGGTCTACTTTCTCAGATTTGGTTATGCTCGGAAATACTTTTGTCGCGGTGGTTCGTTGGACTCGGGCTGCGACGGTGTTTCTTCTCCGCGGGCGATTCCTGCTTGAAAATGGTGGGACGCTTGCTCCAGAAGGCGCCGTCAAACTCTTCGGAGGTTTCTCAGATCCGAGTCTTCACGGCGGAAGTTGGGTGTTTCGGGTCCAAATTCGAGCTGCGGCGGCTGACAAGGCGGCGTGTGACGTCCACGGTGGCTTCGCTTTTGTCATCCGCCGGCGTCTAGGTCTTCGTTCGTGGCGGTGTGTCAGTGAGTTTCTCGGGTTGTGTGTCTAGCGAATCCGCCTGCCTGCGTGTTCTCTAGATGGCCGGAGTCGATGTTTCGCTTCATCCGTGAGGCGAGTCGGTCCTCCTCTGGTTGTGTCGGACTTCAACTTTGATGTGGATTAGATGCATCCCTGTTGGTCTCTTGTCGGGTTACTGCCGAGCTTCCAATAAGCGGTTAAGATGTCTGCTCGGTTTAGCTAGACGGATAGATTCTGCTGAACCTTATGCAATTAATACGGTGATTCTTATGTTAAGATTTGACTTGGTTTGGCTTGTTACCTATGAATCTTTTGGATGGTTGGTGTTTCGTTTTAGGCGTCTCGGGTTTAGTACGGTCTCATTTTTAAGGTTTAGGAGGAGGTAGTAAGGCTCCGGAGTGGTGTTGTGTGGTCTCTTTTCTAGCCGACAATAGGGAGTATTTTGTTCTTGGTAGATCGAATAGCCGCTATTAAGC
Source organism: Orychophragmus violaceus (assembly GCA_030180135.1). Lineage (NCBI taxonomy): Eukaryota > Viridiplantae > Streptophyta > Magnoliopsida > Brassicales > Brassicaceae > Orychophragmus > Orychophragmus violaceus. The sequence continues at coordinate 16,751,277 of CM058235.1, read as the reverse complement.
TCCGTGAGTTAGTGCAATCCCAGGATGGAATCGGATCTAGGTGTGTATGTGAGCGTCGATCCGATGATGTGGAGGACAGTCGATGATCGGGTCTTTTTGCCATCGTTGAGGAATGACTATTTCTCTAGGTTGCCGGATGAATCAGCTTCCTAAACAGTTTTTGTATGTTCTGTCTTCTCGAGGTCATCCTTTTCTGGTTGCAAGCTTAGCCATGTGGGTTTCAGGGTACCAGTCATCTTATCACTATTTTGACTCCAATACTACCAAGCAGAAATATCAGAATAGTGAATGTTTTTGCTTCCATGTTTTTTAAACTTTTTTGCCATGGGACCAAAATTTTAGGTGTCACAACTTGTTTCAAATTGTAATGCTGGAACATTCATTATTATTAATGATATTTACCATTTCGCAAAAAATTCCCGAACGAAATCTTTAGCGAAAGAAGCTTGTGCTCGGGAGGTGCTAAGTTAAACCTTCCCAATTGAGGAAGTTTCACAAGGAAATCTTTCAATCTGTAAAACATGGATTAAACAAATGGGCAGCCAACCAAACTAAACAGTCTGCTGTACAAATTTTTGAACTGAAATTGAGAGAGTTTTTTTTGTAACTTTTTATTCAGTGATTGTGATAACCGAGTTTGTCACGAAGGCATGGATGCTCGTCTTGTCAGGTTAGAATGAACGTGTTAGGTGAAATCTATTGGTCTAGGTTTATCTTTATTAAGAAGCAAACTTAGGTCGTCAGAAGAAAATGATGGTGCAAGGTCTTACAATTCGAGATGTGCTTAATTTCTAGAGAGAAAAAGTAATGAAATGCACAAATTTCAAAAAGTTACATTAGTGAACAGTAGAATTGTCTATTTATAGTAAATACAGTCGTTCTCTTGTACGTGCCGTTGACTCCTTGTCGAGCTCGTGACGAATGAGCCGTACTTAAGGTGAAAATTGGTCAAGAGGACCATGTTTTTTTCTATTAGTTAAGCCGAGCCGAGCAAAGGTCGCGAGCCGAGCCGAGCCGAACGCGGCATGTGTGAAAAGGTCTGTGTGAGCCGAGCCGAACGCGGAAAGTGTGAATTGATCCGATCATGCTTTGTGTGAGCTATTTTTGTTAATGGGCCGATTAAAGTCCAAAGAGCAGGTGGGCCGGACTAAGTAGATGGGTGCTAAATCCATGTATAACAGTAAGCCCCCCTCCCCTAATTTGTCGATCTTTAGTTTTGATGAAATCGGCGGATTGCCTTAGTTTTAGTTGGGTTGATACCTGCTCGGTGGTTCTTTGGTCGGTTCTACTTGGGGACACTACAAGAAAACGATGCTTAAACCGACGGAAATTCCGACAGAAATTTTGCCGTCGGAATTTCCGACGGCATTCCGACGAAATATCGACGGTTTGGAACGCGTCGAATTTCCGTCGGTATATACCGAGGGAATCAAAAATCTGTCGGAAATTTCCGACGGATTCCCGACAGACACAGCAGTTTGTCGATAACCTGTCGGAAATCCGTCGGTTCGTAAAAAACCTGCTGAAAAATGGTCTCGAACCCGAGACCTTGGAGTGTTTAACCCAATACCCAAACCATTGTGATACTATATGTCATTCGTTTATTACTTTCAACGTTTTTTATATATCCTTAAGTTAGAATATTATATCTAAAAAAACATATTTTATTTTAGAATTAAACAAAGAAAAAAAAATTTATCATTAATAAAAATAAAAATTACATTATTAAATTTTTTAATTATTATTATACGTCGTTCGTCTCCTTCCATTGGTTGACCATGATGTTCCACTCTCCCGCTGGAACCCAAGTCGGTCTTCCTTCACCCCGTTGCCACCGGAGCTTCATACGCCGCATCTTTGTCTTGAAAACTTTCCTTGCTGTTCGGTGAAATTCCCGCCAGACAATGAAAACATTATCCGGAGAGAATGTAAAGTATTCCTGAAAAAGACGAAATTAATTGTGTATTTAAAAATTTAATTTATAATATTAATTAACAAAATTATAACTTACAAAGAAATCCTCGAACCATGCAGTTTTTAGATCCGTCATGACGTTATAGTACGTCAGATAGCGTCCAGACCAGCGATTCTCCATGATGTCGCTGATAACGGAGTGGATGACCGTACTGGATCCGAACCAAATGGCCCGGTGGGCTTGGCGAGAGGGATCGAGGTTTGGCAGCGACCCTCGACCCGGTTCCGCTATAGTTTGAAGAACGGAAGCGCGGACTTCGGGAGATAAGGGTGCGGAATCCATATTTTTTTTCTTTTTTTGGCGATGGAAAGAAGAGTGAAAACGGGTGGATATTTAAAAAACATTTTCCGACGGAAATTCCGTCGGTTTTCTGTCGGTTTTATGATTTATTACTGAAGCGACATTTCCCTATAGGTTACCTTGGGAAAAGAAGTGTGTAAACTCGGATTTGACCGTTTACCAAAATATTCCGACGGATTTCCGACGAAATTGGGATAATCTGTCGGTTTTCTGTTGGTAATCCGTCTGAATATTTTTGGTACTGTTGGGCCGACATAGCCGTTTAAATTACCGTTGGGCTGACAAATTTTCCGACGGATTACCGACACCAATGTCTTGGTCCGTCGGTTTTCTCTCGGTTTTCCGTCGGTTAGTTTCCTATATATCACCGGGCATTTGTCCCTTCTCATACACACCACACTCTCACTCTCTCTTCCGAACTCTCTCCACTCTCTCTCTAATAATATTTCTTATCAGGCCAAAATGTCTTCATCTAATTATTTCAGATCGTGGATGGACGGACCGAGGGTTGATGAGACGACGGATTTAGTGTATAAACCATATGCACTCGGTATTGTGGAATTCATGACGATGGCTTGCAATCAACCTCATACGCAGAAAACCGGTAAGATGAAATGCCCATGTAGTCAGTGTCGAAATGTTAGAAATCCTACAATTGGCGAAGTGTGGCATCACTTGTACTCAGTTGGGTTTATGGCTGGTTATAAGATTTGGTGTCTTCACGGGGAAACATTTGATGGCGCAAGTAGTAGTAGAGATCAATTTGGTAGTGCTAGTACGCGGGAACCTACTGGTAGTAATAGCGAACATTATAATATCGCGGAGGAAGATGTTGGTGTAGGTACCGTTCAGATGGTTAATGATGCATTTAGAGAAAATATACAGGAAGTAGGTGAATATCAAATTCCTAGGGCAAAGGAGGAACCTAATGTAGAAACCAGGAGATTTTTTGATATGTTAGATGCAGCGAAGCGTCCGCTTTATGATGGTTGCAAAGAAGGACATTCGCCATTATCATCTGCAACTAGACTAATGGGAATAAAGACGGACTATAATTTGGCGGAGCCATGTGTGGATGCTTTTTGCGAATTCCTGAAAGATGTTCTTCCTGAAGATAACCTTGCTCCAGGTTCATACAACGAGGTCGAGAAACTTGTTAAAGGGCTTGGATTACCTTATCAGATAATAGATGTGTGCATCGACAACTGTATGCTATATTGGCGAGAAGACGAATACCGATTGGAATGTAAGTTCTGTAAGAAACAGCGGTTTGAGGATACAAGGGGAAGAGCTAGGGTTCCATTCAAGAGAATGTGGTACATGCCGTTAACTGATAGGCTGAGGCGCTTATACCAATCTGAGCGAACTGCAGGGGAAATGAGATGGCATGCTGATCATATAAGAGGAGCAGAGATTGCACATCCTTCTGATGCTGAAGCGTGGCGACATTTTCAGAGTGTATATCCAGATTTTGCATACGACCCACGTAACGTATACCTCGGATTATGCACAGATGGTTTCAACCCGTTTGGAAGGCATGGGAGACCATATTCGTTGTGGCCTGTCATTATAACTCCTTAAAACCTACCACCATCTATGTGTATGCGGCGAGAGTTTCTTTTCCTGTCCGTACTCGTTCTCGGTCCAGAGCATCCTAGAAGATCACTAGATGTATTCTTGCAGCCATTGATACATGAGTTGCAAATGTTATGGCTGCCCGGTGTTGTAGCATATGATGTCTCATGCAAGGAAATTTTTTTGCTGAGGGCTGCATTAATGTGGACCATAAGCGATTTTCCGACTTACGGTATGTTATCTGGATGGACCACGCATGGAAGGTTAGCATGTCCTTATTGTCAAGAAAAGACCGATGCATTTCAGCTGAAGCATGGCCGGAAATCGAGTTGGTTTGATTGTCATAGGAGATTTCTACCGCATGATCATCCATACCGGAAAAATACTAAACTTTTTACAAAGAAGAGGAAAGTGTTTGATGATCCTATTCTCCAAGACAGTGGGTCGGTTACTTTGGGTCTCTTAGAAACCTTTGGTGCGCTAAGAACTCGTGAATGTGGTGGAAATGGACATGAGAATGTATACGCAGCTGGTTTATCTCACAACTGGTACAAGCTGAGTATCTTCTGGGATTTACCATATTGGAAGGATCAGCTACTTAGGCATAATCTTGATGTCATGCACATTGAAAAAATTTTCTTTGATAACATCATGAACACCGTTCTCAACGTGCAAGGGAAGACGAAAGATAATGTGAAATCTAGGCTTGACTTGCCTGAAATTTGTAATCGGCCTGAACTTCATATTCAGAAGAACGGTAAACCTCCAATTCCAGCCTATTGGGTAGATCAGAAATCAAAGGTAGAGTTTTTCGAGTGGATTACGCGACAAGTGAAGTTCCCAGACGGTTACGCATCTAACTTGCGTAATTGTGTGGACACTGATGGTGATAAGTTAATCGGGATGAAGAGTCATGATTGTCATGTTGTGATGCAACGACTACTTCCGTTTGCATTTGCTTATCTACTCCCCAAAGATGTTCATAAAGCAATCGCCGCGGTAGGTGCTTTTTTCAGGGATATATGCACGAGATCTCTTACAGCAGACGGGATTCGATGTTTACAGGATAATATTCCTAAGATCCTGTGCAATCTAGAGAAGATATTTCCACCGTCGTTCTTTGATGTTATGGAGCATTTACCCATTCATCTCCCCGGAGAAGCTAGGTTAGGTGGTCCGGTACAATATCGGTGGATGTATCCCTTTGAGCGCTATATGTTCCACCTTAAGAAGAAGGTTAAGAACCCAGCTAAAGTTGAGGGTTCAGTTGCTGCTCAGTACCACAATGAGGAAGCGGCGACATTTGCCGGATACTATTTCCCTTCCCACATACGCACAAAGAGTCGTCGACCGGCTAGGAACGATGATAGAGGAGAGAGACAAATCTATTCGTCAGTGGTACCAAGCATTTTTCAACAAGTTGGTCGGTTAAGCGGTAAAGTTGGAAATCGACAACTGTCTACCGAAGAGCACGCACACCTTCAAAAATTTATTATGAACAATTGCGAGGAATTGTTTGAGTACGAGAGGTATGTTTAGTTTATTTTGTTTTAAACTTTACTTTCATAATACCCACAAAAATTTTTTTAATACTTGGATGATTTTTGCAGGTTATACATGGACTCACTAAAACTTCAACATCCTGAACTGTCCGAGGAAGAGTGTGAACAGTGGAAAGAGACATACTTTTTCGCTTGGTTACACTATTACGTAAGTTTTTTAATTTAGATCCTCTAAGATCCAATTAATTTGTTCATTCGTAAAACTGTTTTTACATGTTATATACTTAGGTGCGAACGGAAACCAAAAATGGACGCACACCAGATGATTGGTTGATTGACATACTTAACGGTCTCCACTACAATACCAAGTCTTATCCACGATATTGCACGAGGGGATACGCTTTCAAAGTGTATAAAGAAGGGTCCTCTAGAACAACGGCCGACCACGGAGTTTCATCTACATCCGGTGAAGTTGTGTACTACGGTGTTCTAAAGGAAATACTTGAAGTAAAATACATAGGAAAGCTCGGCATGAGGTGCGTTGTTTTCCTATGCGATTGGTACGACCCTATTATCGGGAAAGGTGTATTAGTGGATGAGTTCGGTGTGACGTCTATACATTCTAATAGAAAGCTGCAGAAATATGATCCGTTCATTATTGGATCTCAAGCAGATCAGGTAATTACTTTGTTTTACCCTTCATGCATTTTTTTATACTTCTATTATACTCTCAATGCATTGTAATCTTTTTGGCCTTCGTAATTTTAGGTGAGTTACATCCCTTACCCTCGCCTAACATACAAGAATGATCCTTGGGTCACAGTTACGAAAATTTACCCGCGAGGAAGAGTTCAAGGGGTTGAACTCCAAGAACCACTACAAACCACGCAAAATGATTACATAGCTCCGGTTGAAGAATCCCTTGAGGTTAATCTAGTTGTTGATTTTAGTCATTTCGAGAATGTTGTTCTCCACTCAGATTCCGAAGAGGAGAGAGGTGAATTTGACGACGACGAAGATTCGATTTCAAGTGATTACGATTCAGAAAGCGATTCAGACTAAAGTGTATTAAAATATATGTTTTCAAATTAAATAAACTAAATTGTTTTTTCCCAGCATTTTGTTCATTAGTTGTAGTTATAAACTTTATTTTACCCGACATTAGAATGAATCGTATAATCCACAACCAAATTTGTATATGTGGAAGTAAATGCTATTAATATGGATTTAAAGTTTAACTGAGACAACAACGTTACAACTAGCTCATATGGTTCTCACTCCACGATAACAACCACTAGGTCCCGTGTTCGAGCAGTAGCAGCTGCGTTTTTGGAAAGATAATAAGTTTTTTCCGACGGTTTTCCGACAGACAGTGACGGCCGTCGGTAATCCGTCGGAAATTTCCGACGGAGTTCCGACAGAGGGTATGATTAGGGTTTAGGGTTTGAAACCCTAAACCCTAATATTGAGAAGACTCTTGAAAGCTAGTAATAATGTGTATAATCACAAAATGAACGGTATATATTATTTTTATTATTACTATGTTTGACGGTCGAAATCACTACCAAATGTCCTATGTCGTTTATGAAAAAAATAGACGGAACGTAATATCAACTATCCTATTATACGGTTAGTACTCCTCAAGTCATTTGATCGTGGATATAGTGAACAATATGTTATATTATGCTATTAGGATTCTATGATTTACAAACCCTAAACCCTAATCAAACCCTAAACATATTCTCTCGGTAATCCGTCGGAAATTTCTGATGGGTTTCCGACAGAAATCACATTAAACGTCGGAAATCCGTCGGAAACCGGTCAAAGGCTGCAATTACGCAGGCCTATTACCTCTCTCTGTTCGCGATGCGTTTCATTGAAACGTCTCTTCGTGCAATTTCCGACAGGCAGCCGTCGGAAACGCTGTCGGAAAATTTTGTATAAAAGTTATACGATTCACACCATTTTCTCCATAACCTCCAACATTCCATAAAATGAATTTTGTCTATATGTCCCCTCACAACCGCGATTCTTATTTGCGGAAAATTCGTAAGCGGGGTCGGGAACATCTCCCTGTTCTTAGCCCGTCACGAGAAAACCGTTCTATTTGGTTCGGTTACCATGCAAGCATCTTGTACGCCATAAGCGAAACCATCGAGAATCACTGGTCGGGGAGTTATGTCATGTACTATGCGGTTCCCGACGACATTAAAGCAAAATGGTTCAAGCATTTTCTGGTATGTTGTAACTTGTTCAAGTAACTTATTGTAATTATAGCCGCCTTGACTTTATAACATCGGATTAACATCGCAGGATCACTTTACATTTGCTCCTGATAACCTCCTAAATGTATGGACTGAATTTCATAAGACGGCTCGACGAGTTTTCCAGACAAAAATGTCACGGTTGAAGTCACTATGGGAAACTGGCAAAGATAAACCGGAATGGATCACAACACGGTCATGGAGACGCATGATCCGACAGTGGAGACAGACGAACGCTGGGAATTGTTTCGATAACCAGTTTCCGAATTATAATAACTGAACTATCTAAGTGTAACCCTTTAATTAAAAGTGTAATGCTTAAAATTGAAATGTACTGCTTTGTTTTTTAATTATGAATTAATATAAGTTCGTTTTCAAAATAGTGAATGTCCTCATATAAATATCACTGTACAAATATTACAATTAGTAACATCGGCACACTGGTTAAGGCACCACATAAACATCCTAAGGGGCTCAGGTTCGAAACCTGCTAACACCATTCTAATTTTTCCGACGGATTTGCGAGGGTAATTATGGTTCCGTCGGAAATCCGTCGGATTCTAAAATTTTACAAATTTTTTCGTTTTTGCGCCGAACCGTTTTCATTTAACCGCCAATTAATTGGACCGACTGGGAACCGACGGATTTCTGACGGCAATTAATGATCCGTCGGAAATCCGTCGGTTCCTAAATAAATAATATCGATTAAACTTCTTCTTCCTCATTTCTTCTGCGATTTCTCTCTCTCTCCACCGCGAAACTCCGCCATCTCTCTATCATTTCTCGACGATTCCGGCCACCACTTAGCAATTCCGACCGCCCAAAGCATTAAGAACATGTAAGTTCCCTTTCTAACCGATCAAAAACGGAATTTACATGATTTTTAGGTTGTTGGAAGTTTGGATTTAGGATGCATGTAGTGAATTAGGTGTATTAGATCTTAGGTTATGGTTTGTGTAGTTAGATTTGTATAATTTTTATGGTTTACAACAATTCCATTTTTAAATACAAGTAATGAATTTTTGTTTAGTATAAATTTGATCCTAAAACAAATTTTTTATGGTTTTCATAATATTAAAAACGTTTTGTAAATTTTTAAAAATCGTTTTTTTTATTTGTAAGTCTTTTTATATAATTATAAAACGTTTTTACATTTTTACAAATTTTATAATAATAATGAAGAAGGTTTTTTTAGTTTTAAAAGTTAATCAAAGATTTTATAATTTTTTTAATTGAAACTATAATTGTATATTTTAAAACTTTTTTATTTTTTTAAAAAATAATTGTAATTATGAAAACATTTTTTGGGTTTTTAAAAATTATTTTACAAGATTATCATTGTTTAGGATTTATAAACATTTAATATATTTTTTTTTAAAACGTTTTACCAATATATAAGTATTTTTTAACTAATTATAAAAACGTCTTGAATATTGTTAAAATGATATATTAGTTTTGTTAAAAAATTTTAATGAAATGAAAATTTTATTTTGTGTATTATAGGTCGTACGAGGAGTTCGAGGCTTTTTTGAGCCAGACCGATGGGTTGTTGCCGGGGAGCACTTCTCATACACCTGTGGCAACGGCTTCGCATCCTCCGCCTCAGCCTGCTCAGACGGGATTGCCACCGCCACGCCGCTCTCGGTCGACTCAGGTCAGACGGACGCAGTCCGGACCACAGCAGTCTACCCATGCAGGCAGCGACTCTATGTCCAACGTCCCAGCAACCCCGGACGACGATGCGCCGGCGACGATTGCACCGGAGATAGAGTTGCTGGTCCAACAGCCAGGGCGGGAGACGTTGAAACGGCTCCATCCGGATCCGTTTAACAACCCGGGGACGACTTGGTAAGTAGTTTTTAACATTAACTATTATATTTTTTTAAAAATAATATTTTGTTAACCGTTTGTTTAATTGACAATATTTTTTTTTGTGAACTTCTTACAGGTTCAATATCACGTCCTCCAAGATAACCAAGTGTATTTTAGGGATGATGTGTAGCATGCTCCGTCATCCTTACCCGCAGTACGCGAAAATGCCGAGGACCGAGCAGCATAACTGGTTCCGGGCATTTGCGGTACGTAAACTTATAGTCAGTTTTTATCAAATTTAAGTTTTTTTTAAATCCATACTAACGTAAATCTTTTTTTTTAAAGCAAGAGTACACTTGGGACAGCAACCTAACGCCCGTCGTGGAGAAGGCTTTCCACAAGAAGGCGCGGTCCCATTACACTCACGTCCTCAACGAGTGGAAGCAGAAGTGGATCCTTTCGGAAGACCCGAAGGGAGTCAACCCATCGCTGATTGAAGGGTTCAGTCGCCATTGGATCAAGCCCACTACAGCAGCAGATTCAGCGATGCATTCCCAGAACCGCAAGAGCGAGAGGGCCGGTTTGGGAATGGCGACTCATAACGCGGGAGCTAAGAGCACCGCACAGCGAAAAATTGAATTTGTAAGTATTGGTTTATTCAATTGTGTTATTTATTGGATTCGACTAACCGTTTTTGTAATGTACAGAAACAGCGAACAGGAAAGGATCCAAATTTTATTGAACTAACCGAGGAGGGCCACACGAACAAGTTTACCGGTCAGATCCAGGATCCGCTCGCTCGGAGAATCGTCGAATCAGCAAAGAGGCGGGTTGAGAGGTCCAGACTCAATTATCCGAGGAAGTCGGTTCGACAGAGGAGGTAGTACCGTCACAAAGGATCAACGAGATCTTTCTTGAGGTAAGTTCGTCTATTTACTCAAAGTTTACATAGGTTTTATTTATTTGAATTGTTTAACTAATATTTGTTACTATACTTTGCAGGAAACGCAACGCAGGAAGGGCCGTGTTTTCGGTTTAGGAAACATGGGGGAAGCCTCGACTCCGCATTCACGCTTCCGACCTGAGAGCGACGTCTTCGCCGAAGCTCTGCGCGAGAAAGATGTGGAAATTGCAGCTCTTAAGGAGAGCTTTGAAGCTCGGATGCGAGAAGAAAGGGCCGAGAATGAAAGAAAGATGGCGGAGATGCAAGCACGGATCATGAACTACATCCAGTTTGGCGGAACTCCTCCAGGACAAGGATTGGACGGGACTGAGCGTGTAGCGGGACCAGGAGCGGGAACGGGAACGGGAGCATCGGCTACGGGTTCTGTTCAGGGGTTGGGAACAGGATTCGGACCCGGAAACATTCCGGATCCCAATGCTATATAATTTTGAAAAACACTTTTATTTTATAAAATTAATAAAAAAATTTATAAATATTTCGTATATAAAATTTTATAAATATTTCGTATATAAAATTTTTAGATAAATAATTGATTATAAAATAATATATCCATATTAAATATAATTATTTAAAAAAATAATAATTATTACCCGTCGGAAAACCGTCGGTCAAAACCTATCGGTTGACCGTCGGTTTAGCCGTCAGTCCTACCTGTCGGAATACTGTCGGTAATCGACCGTCGGTTAACCGTCGGTCATACTCCGTCGGTAAACCGTCGGTTATTTACCATCGGTAAACCGTCGGAAATTTCCCGTCGGTAAACTGTCGGTCATACACCGTCGGTTATCCTCCGTCGGTTAACCGTCGGTAAATAACCATCGGTTTGACGTCGGTTTTCTTCCGATCGGTATATTTTCGGTTCGCCGTCGATTTTTTTGTTCTCGATAAGCCGTCGATAATCTGTCGGAATATTATCTGTCGGAAAACTGTCGGTAAAAATTGACGGATTTCCGACAGATTTTTTTTTCCGACGCCGTGGAACCGACGGATTTGTCCTATCGGAATTCCATCAGAAAACGCCTTTTCCGACGGTATACCGACGGTTATGTCCGTCGGTTCCCAGTTGTTTTCTTGCAGTGGGATGCTCGTTTTCTGATTGTTGTTTCAATCCTTGGGAAGGTGAACATACTTCTAGGAGAAAAGACTAGAAGTCGAAGGGCCGCCTAGGTGTAATGATGAAATGCCTATAAACCGCCAGAAGCTGAAGAGTCGTCTAGGTTTAATGATGGCGCCTTCCTCTAAAAACTCATGCACCATAATAAATACTTCTCTCGTTGCTCTCCATTCTTCATTTCTCTCCTTCCGCAGGTTCTTGGCTATCCCTTCTCTCTAGAATTTCTGCTTTCTCTATCTAGGTTCTTGTTTGTTGTATATTTTTGCAATGCGGGTTGATTCGAACTCCCGTTCAACTTCCGAGCATGATGATCGATACTCGATGAGGCTATCGAAGGGGAACTCGGCTCAGTCTAGTTCGTCTATCAGACAGACTGACTCCTTGGTGAGGTCTGTTCAGCGAACATAAGTAATTGGTTGGTCCCCGAGTACGCAAGACGAAGTTTCTGGTTTTTTTGGTGAGACGATGCATACGAGGGATATTGACCGAGCTTTCTCTTCGGCGAATCCTGGTCGTCTTTCGAGCATCCAGATTCCTTCTCTCATATATGTCGATTTGGATTACGAGGACGAGATGGTTTCGCAGGAGCTGGTCCTTGTGAAGAGTGAGATCTAAGAACACGACAATGCCTTGCTCGTCTCTCTTCCCCCGGTTCTGTCAAGGTCCGGGAAGTATGCTCGGAGGAAGAAAAGGGCACATAAAATCCTGGCTGAGTTAAAGAAACCGACGAAGCCCCAGGCTCCTCGGGTTGTTCTTAAGACGACATGCGATGAGGATTACTTGAAGTTGATTGTGAGCAACTGTGCTCGCGCTAGCGCTACAAGGCAGGAGCTTCGTCTACCCGAGGAGGACGAAAGGCCTTGGTATAGCCCGGAGGTCTGGATATGCCTATACGATTTATGGTTCAAGGATAGTCGCCTGAGGTTTCCGCAAATTTGTCCTACAGCGATACACAACATGGTCATGGCTATGGTCCTGGCTGCGTAGTGCAACGTCGAAATGAGCCTTCGATTTTGTGAAGAGATTTTGACGATATCAGTGAATAGTGGTACTACAGGGAGTCGTTATGTTAACATGAGACCCGATATGGTCTCAAGCTCGTTATCGAGAAGCCATCAAAAACGGATGCCTAGCAGGATCAGTACTTTTATGTGCGAGTTAATAAGGCATCGGTTCCCGACCCGGAGAGGCAGTATATGACGAGTCGGAATCATTATCATGGTAGTACTTGTTACATGCTTTTGCCCGTTCCTTTTTATTGACTAACTCATACTCGTTTTTTAATCTTGCAGATCGTCATCCTATTTCTGTTCCACCTCCACAAGGATTTTACGAGGACCTTACAAAGCTTGTCGCACACGGGATTCAGAAGTGGCCAGATATCCACGTCGAGCGAGTGAGGAGATCTCTTGATCGGTTCGACGCAAGTATATTCTCATTACCCTGTATCTTAGGTTTTGATCGGTGCTGAGGGTTTTTTGTGGCAAGTAATTGGCGCTTGCGTACTGTCGAGTCTTTGATCGAGTTGAAAAAGATTTTGACTTACATGCATGACAATACAAATATGTGTTATTTACATCCTATTTGAGAATGAACTAGCATAATTTCAAAGACACTGCACAACAATCCAATTAAAAAGAACATTCATAGTTTATATCAATTTTTTTTGGCAGTTTGTTGTTGTACAAGCAACTTCAAAGGTCTCTGAATTAGCTTAAATTCTTACTTTTAATCCTGAAGCAATCACAGTAGGATATAGACTCATAAACACTAATTTGATTGTTTGATCGCCTTTTTTTATAAGAGAAAACAGTTTCATGGAACCAAAAAAGGAGCGACAACACCATAAATGTTGTCTCAGTCAAAACAATATATAAGAAAAGAACATATATTTATGTGTAGTAAGGAAACAAATTATGCCTTTATTCATTGTTTTATTTTTAATTTACATATGGAGTCTCAACTCCTACAAACTTGGAAGCAGAAAGCAGAAGAAAAAAAAGGAAATGTTGGTGTGCCCTAAACGATAGGAGCATAAATCCACAATATTATTGGCAAAGACTGAAATAAAAGCGAAAAGGAGACTTAGTCAAATGACATGTCTTGCTGGTTCTCAGTGTTAGGCTTCTTTAACTTCATCCTCTTCTTCTGCATTCGCACCTCCGGTGACTTTGATACCTCCAGCCGGGAGGTGTCTTGCAACAATGGATTTATAATAAATTGGACTTCCATCTGGCTGATAGATCCCTAAAAATTTAGCATCGCATGATATATGCATTTCATTTGGAAACATGCTTATACGAAAACTATTAGGAGTTTCCAGACGGACTGCGGAATCAGGAACGCCATTCGTCTTCCCCAGAGGATCATTAAGCTTGATATTGGGAAGGACATACTTCAGCAGATATGCTTGATCCTCTTCTTGAGCTTTATAAATCTTCGAGTACCCATTCGTAGTAAGAGGACAATTGATTGCTTGAGACTCATCATTGTCAATATCGAACGACTTAGGACCAATGTCTAAGTGTACACTCTTACCAGAAACATTGTAAACACTCTGTAGAAGTGGAGCCATCTGTAGTATAGAAATATTTCAAATATAGTTTGATCAAGATCTTTTATTTTTGTGGTGAGATATAATGAGGGAAACCTTCTTCTTATATAGATTCGTGTTATGTATAGGAGTGATGTAACATATCTTTACATCATCGATATGTTTATATTAGTTTTACTTAAACCTATCGCTTCGCTCTAGAAAGGGGCAATCTATTCTCGTTTTATATATTAATTTGCATACGCATATTTAAATGTTCAGCACATCTGTTCATCTATAAGGAATAAAGCCTCCCAAAGTCTTATTTTAACACTACTTCCTACCAGTCTTATTTTAAAAAGATATGACTCTCGGGAGCTGAATAAAACCTTCCAAAGTCTTATTTTAACACTATTTCCTACCAGTATCACAATATTCTTTTTTTTTTTTTTTTAATACATGACTCTCGCCGAATAAAACCTCCCAAAATCTTATTTTATCATTACTTCCTAACAATCATGTTTTAGCAACAATCCCCCCAAAAGTCTATCAAAAGTTTCGCTTTGTTTCGGACAGGGGCAAGCTAATCTCATGATATAGGATCCGAATGGTAACCGCGGTTTTAGTTGTGTGGGAAAAGCGGTTTTAGAATGCGGTGCGGTTCAACTGCGGTATGTGCGGTTTGCGGGATAAGTGCGGTTTCTTTAAAAAGATGGTGTGAAATATATATTGATTGGTGAAAAAATAATTTGCGGGACAAGTGCGGTATTTATAAAGAATTTTAATTAATTTTAGCTTATTTTGATTAAATTCAGTTAATTTGAATAATTTTGATAAATTATATTATTTTAGGTTGATTTGGTTCGGTTTGGTAAATTTCTAATTTTGCTTAAATTCGGTTACTTTATATAGTTCGTTTAAAATTTTGATTTAATTCGGTATGGTTTGTTCTAAATTGGCTTATTTAGTTTTTTTTTTTAAAACGAAACTAGCCGACTGTCGAATTGATAACTGATTTATTTTAATCTACCAAATTGAACTAAACTTTTAATCAAACCTACATTGAAAACCAAATTTTTTTATTTGATTCGGTTTGATTTAACAGGTTTGATTCGGTTTAATATTCGAAAAATGTTGGATTCATTTTGGATTTTCAGTTAAGTTCGGGTAATTCAAAAAAAATTGAATGAATTTGGATAATTCGGTTAAACTTTTATGTAATTTAGGTAGTTTGGATAGAATTATATACATTAGTTAAATTAAAATATATGATTTTAGAAATATTTTAGGTTTTTTAAATTAAATAATAATAATAATAATAATAATAATAATATAATATTACATGAAAAACGCAAGTTAAAAAGTTAAAAGATTTGTAAATCATTTATGGGTAAAAACTATTACCAATAGTGTGGTTGTATATTTAAATTGATTCATAAAATAGTTGATCAAAAAAATAATAAAAGAAAAAAAGCTACTGGACCGCATCAAATTTGGAAGCATGATAACAAAAGGCGTTTTTCAATCAAAGTTGAACAAACAAAAATAAATTTTTGTAAAAGCGTTATTTCAGTACACGGTCCCACTAAGTAGGACTTTTCTTTGATTGGTAACATTATACAAAACCGGCCCGCGGTATACAAAACCGTCCCGCTTTCTTTGATTCCATTCACCGCAAATATTCGCCTACCTTTACAAATTTAAATGTTCAATCAGCGTTTCTCTTCATTTATATTGTTATAGCAAAAATTACTACTTTAAAAATTTATGAATATAAGTAGATTAAAAATCGGGATCATCTTCTGATAAATATGTTCTCTCGGTTAACATTAAAATAATATTTAATTGGCGGTAGAAATGTTAAAGTCTCGACTGGGGATGTTTAAACCGTTGACGTTATCCCGTATATGTCTAGATCCGACGTCTTTTCAAGATTTCAAATTCGATGGCTATGAGTTTGAAAGGCACGGAACACACATGGTCTCGAGAACTGCCCTAATTTAAGATTGTTACTCGATATAATCCAATGGTCGAGATCGAAAGAGGTGAAAGGTCCGTGTCCATGCTTCCCTTGTTTGCAGCCTTGAAATGGAAATATGTATGTCTAGTATGGAGAAAAGGTTACTGAAATTCGGAAGCAAAAACTGTTTGATAAAACCGATGTAAAACGATTGAGGAAAACGATTTAGCGGAGGCGAGATGATCTCTTTCCTTAATTCAAAATATCTCCCACAGTGTAACAGTACGATGAGATAATGAATCCCAGGATACAACCGCTACGAGACTAAGATCATGACACTCAATCAAAGAATCTGCGAACTTGAATTCTACGAATATTCTCAGACTTACGATTTGTTAAAAGAAAGAAGATGAGAGAGATTGCTGGTTTTGAGCGTTAAGAAGAATTCCGAAAAATTATTTTTCGAGTAGAGAGGAGTTTCAGATATATAGGAGAAGGAAGAGAATGGTTCAGTCAACTTGCACAGAAAGAATCTCGTGAAAACGTTACAGAAATCGTGTAACTAAATGCGGAGATCTCGCGAAGTTAATGCTCGTATGTAACAAATATTCAAAACTAGTTTTCGAATAATTTATTTAATGGTTCAAAAATTCTTATGAATTTTCCCAAAAAAATATATGCGCGCGGGAACCTCTTTAGAGGCTCATTCCACGAACCACGAGCCGGCCGGACGGCGGCGGCGGCGCGCATGTGTGTTCTCTTCTCTCTCTCCATAGCCATATAAACAATTGTATGACCATGCCTATATATATACTACTCCAAAACTTCTCTTGCTTCCAATGTGGGACAAATTAAGTTCCCACTTGAGTTTGGAGAGCAAAAGCTTGACCCATTTTATTGGCCCATACCCATTTCTTTTCAACTCATATAATATTTATAAACCAAAATAATCATTAAAATATTAGGCCCAACAATCCCCCACATGAATAGAAATGACTCTAAACATAGGACGACTAGATTGACTAGACAGACTCGACTAGACTAGACATAACTCGACTAGACTAGATAGACTTCCGAGAGTATAAGCGAAAAATCACTGTGTTTGAGATAGTAGCATGTTTCAGCTTTGAACCACTCATTGTTACTATCTGTCGGGTCTACTTGGTCAGGAGGTTCACATGATGTCTTGAACCACCCGGATTTTTACGTAAACCGAGACAACATGTATAACACAGTTTCATTTTCTCGTAGAACTAATTTCTCTATTGTGTTCATTTTGGCCTTGAACATGCCTAGTTAGTCATGAGTGAACTTGGAGAATTTAGCATGTTGTTCATTCTCCTAGAAACGGCCCCATTTCACACTCACTAAGTGATTTGCCAGTAGTCTTTGTTTTAAGAAGTATCTATAATACTCCACTGATATATCGAAGCTATGGACTTATCATTAAAAGTTATGCTTATCCTTTTTACACATACAAATCTTATGTATGTTAGCATTGTTATCATCTTGGGAACTGAGTAAAGACTTGAAGTCTTTCAATGCTTGATAAGATCATGTTCAATTTAGTTTTCCCTTTGAACCTGACATCTTGGGATCTCCAGTCACGTAGGTGGGGTTAGCATCAAACATCCTCTTGAGTTATAGGCTTTAAATGTCGGATCTCCTAGGATCTAGGGTTCGTTATATTGAAATTTACCAACCTCGTTCTTACATTTGAACTGGCAGCGGAATGATTGGTGAACGAGATCAGTGAGCAACACAGATGCCTTGCCTCTACCAGATACACATGCACACAAGCTGGAAACGGGATGCTAGTACCGGGTCTATGGGATCTCAGAGTTTCTGGTGTTTCTGCTTTTCTGTTAGAGAAAAACTTGACGGTTACTGATCCAGGTCGAAACCCTCAGGTTTTATTCAGACCTCGGATCATTCTTAACGGGCCAACTTTTAAGTCACAAATTTAAACAACTGTTTCGAAAACCCGAACTGTGTCGACCGACACACATACTGTGTCGATCGACACAACACTATTTTCTCGATATTAATGTGTATCCAATACACATTAACATGATCATTACCATAATGATCATTCCCATATCTTAGCTTCCAGTTTGCTTAGGTGTGTGACCCTATAGGATCATATAATACTGGCAGTAAGTCTACAACTTACAGATTGCAAGAGGCTTCTAGCAAAACATTGCGACCGCCCAGTATTTTACGAATGTCTGATCTCGACACACAACTATCATCAGGAGTGAGTACAAGTGTGATTTCAGGACACTATCCCAACAATCTCCCACTTGTACTGGAATCATCAATTCCTATAATCCTTTTGTCTCTATATCTCGATTTGGCATAAGGCAAGATTGGTGTCATCCTTATTAAGCCAACATCGTGTTTATCGAACTCCTGATCTATACTGAACATGACAAACAACTGAACTACAGTTCGTTTGAGTGCGGCCACACATTTTCTCAGCATAAAATCTTCGATAGGCCCAGAGATATTTGTCTCCCGTTATACAGGAGGGACAAATTCCATCTCGTTCCATCCCTATTTCAACGCATATTTCATGATACATCTGAACAGTGCCGTTATAACCGCCAGTTACGGGTCGGCGTTTGACAAAGTCAAAGTGTACCAATTCATATGCAAGAAAGCATGATGAACTCAGGTCTGAGGACTATACTCTATAGTCGTAATGAGAACCTCTCATGACACAGATATAACTATCCTGGAGACTTCTCATTAGTGGGTCATGTCCGATCATATGTTCACCAACATATATCTATGTGACTGACTGCGATAATCATATCATTGACTCCATGAAACTTAGTCAATAGTCACCTTACAATCTAGTCTCTCGTGGTTGTCATCGTCCCACTTTGACAACCTTGACTAGGGACAAAACTTAATTTATGTCATCTATGACTTATAGGGTTTCATGATCAAGTCCTCAACTTGATGACCTATAATATGACATAAACTTATTTTGGGACCATTATTTAGATCACAATAAATAATGCTGAAATCAAATTTCATTAAACATATCCAAAAGTATGTTTACAAGAGCATCTTATTATAACTAAAATAAAACTAAAACTCCCACTAGAATCAAGATTACATCTTTAGATCTCTAATGCCTACATCAGTCGTATGACTTTCATGCTTAGGCCTTGGGAGTGCCTTAGTCAGAGGATCAGAGACATTCTCGTCCGTCGGAACTCGGCTGATCTTCACATCACCTCTATTGACGATATCACGAATCAGGTGATATCTCCTCTCTACATGGTTGGACTTCTGGTGTGACATGGGTTCTTTCGCCTTAGCAATGGCTCCATTGTTATCACAAAACAAAGCCACTGGCTCCAAGATACTAGGAACCACACCAAGTTCAGTCATGAACTTCTTGATCCAAACAGCTTCCTTTGCCGCTTCTGAAGCAGCAACATATTCAACTTCCGTCGTGGAATCAGCTACGGTATTATGCTTAGAGCTCTTCCAGCTCACTGCACCGCCATTTAGACAGAAGACATATCCAGACTGTGATCGGAAATCGTCTCTGTCCGTCTGAAAACTCGCATCGGTGAATCCATTCACCACAAGTTCTTCACTTCCTCCATACACCAGGAACTTATCCTTAGTATGTCTCAAATACTTGAGAATATTCTTGACAGCTGTCCAGTGAACTTCACCTGGATCAGATTGGTATCTACTCGTCATGCTTAACGCGTAAGCTACATCTGGACGAGTGCAGAGCATGGAATACATGATAGATCCTATTGCAGAAGCATAAGGAATCCTATCCATGCGTTCTCGCTCAGCATGTGTCGCCGGACACTGCTTCTTGCTGAGACTCATGCCATGAGACATCGGTATGAAGCCTTTCTTGGAATCATGCATCCTGAATCTGTGCAACACCTTATCAATATAAGTGTCCTGGCACAATCCAATCAGTCTGTTAGTTCTATCTCTGTAGACTCTGATTCCAAGAATGTACGCTGCTTCTCCCATGTATTTCATGGAAAAACAACTTCCGAGCCAAGTCTTAATAGACTGAAGCAACGGAACGTCATTACCGAGAAGAAGTATGTCATCGACATATAGTACAAGAAACGCAATTCCGCTCCCACTAGTCTTCTTGTATACACATGGTTCTTCCTCGTTCTTGATGAAACCAAATTGTTTTACTGCTTCATCAAAACGAAGATTCCAACTCCGTGATGCTTGCTTCAATCCATAAATGGATTTATGAAGCTTGCATACCTTCCTAGCATTCTTGGGATCTACAAAACCTTCAGGCTGTGTCATATACACATCCTCTTCCAGAATACCATTCAGGAATGCGGTTTTGACATCCATTAGCCAAATCTCATAGTCATAATGAGCGGCAGTTGCTAGAAGAATCTGAATGGATTTAAGCGTAGCGACTGGGGAATAGGTTTCATCATAGTCAATACCATGAATTTGCTTGAAACTTTTAGCCACCAACCTTGCTTTGTAAATTTGTACATTACCATCCACGTCAATCTTCTTCTTGAAGATCCATTTACACTCAATGACTTTTGCACCATTAGGTAAATCAATCAAGGACCATACTTGGTTTTCTGACATGGATCCCATTTCGGATTTAGAGGCTCCAAGCCACTTTTTGGAGTCCGGGCCCATCATCGCTTCCGTGAAGGTCGCTGGTTTGTCACTTTCAATGATCATCAGGTCATTGGAATCGGTCACAAGAAATCCATAGTATCTCTCGGGTTCGTGACGGATCCTTCCAGATCTGCGAACTTCAGGCTCCACAGGCGTGGGCTCCACAGAACTTTGTGGATCCAACTGCTGCTCTTCCTCAGCAGGTTGAGCAATCTCCTGTGCATCTTGAATTTCTTCAAGATGTACTTTACTCCCACTGTTTTTTTTAGAAAGAAATTCACTCTCAAGAAAAGAACAGTCCCGAGCAACAAATACTTTGTTCTCAGATTGGTTGTAAAAGTAGTATGCCTTGGTTTCCCTAGGATAACCAACGAAGTAGCATTTATCTGATTTGGGTGCGAGCTTGTCTGAGATTAAACGTTTGACATAAGTCTCACAACCCCAAATCTTCAGGAAAGACAGACTAGGAACGTTCCCAGTCCACAATTCATGTGGTGTCTTTTCCACTAATGTAGATGGCACCCTATTTAGTGTAAACGCAGACGTTTCTAGAGCGTATCCCCAAAAGGATAATGGAAGATTTGAATGACTCATCATAGACCGAACCATATCCAATAAGGTTCGATTCCTCCTCTCTGACACTCCATTCCATTGATGTGTTCCAGGAGGAGTGAGTTGTGAAATAATTCCACACTCGCTCAGATAGTCACTGAACTCTTGGCTCAAGTATTCTCCTCCGCGATCCGATCGCAGAACTTTGATACTTTTGCCAAGTTGGTTCTGTACTTCATTCTTGAATTCCTTGAATCTATCAAAGGATTCTGACTTGTGTCTCATCAAGTAGACGTAGCCATACCTACTGAAGTCATCAGTAAAGGTGATGAAGTACTTGTAATTTCCTCTGGCAACAGTGCTCATCGGCCCTCATACATCAGTATGAACAAGGCCCAATAAGTCACTGGCCCTTTCATTTGGTTTGTTGAAAGGGGCTCTAGCCATTTTGCCCATCAAACAAGATTCGCATTTCTCACATGATTCAAAATCAAATGAGCCCAAAAGCCCATTTCGATGGAGTCTCTGAATGCGTTTCTCATTGATATGGCCCAAACAACAATGCCATAAGAAAGTCGGGTTTTCGTCATTTGACTTAAACCGCTTTGTATTTATGTTAAAGACAGGCATTTCTTGGTTTCACATATAACCCATTATCTAATGGGGTGCTACCATAATACGTACCATCACGATTAAAAGAACAAACTTTATTCTTAACAGCAAAATCAAAACCTTCCAAATCCAAAACGGAAACTGAAATTATGTTTCTGCTAATCGCAGGTACAAAGTAGCAATTATTCAAAGCTAAAACCATGCCCGAAGGTAAAGACAAATCGTAAGTGCCTACGGCCAGTGCAGCAACCTTAGCTCCATTCCCGACCCGTAGCTCCACTTGTCCTTTCTTCAGCATCCTACTGTTTCTTAGTGCCTGCATATTAGTACAAATATGAGCACCGCAGCCGGTATCCAATACCCACGAAGTAGAACTAGAAGACATAACATTAAGTTCGATAACATAAATATCTGAATCAGACGCATCATACGTCTTCTTCAGCTTCTTGTAATCTTTCATGAACTTCTTGCAGTCTCTCTTCCAATGCCCTAACTGCTTGCAGTAGTTGCATTTGTCCTCAGGAGAAGGCCCGGATTTGGGCTTCGGCTTGGGCTTGTCCTGACTCTCAGTCTGGACAACTTGGGCCTTTCCCTTATCCTTCTTAGGTTTCCTAAACCTTTTACCCCCTTGTACCATCAGGACATTGGGAGTAGCCTTCTTGAGATTCGGCTCTGCTGTCTTCAGCATACCGTGTAACTCAGTCAATGTCTTAGTCATGTTTGCATGTTGTAGTTCATGATGAACTGATCAAAACACGACGGCAAAGACTGCATAATCATGTCAGTGGCTAGCTCCTGGCTAATGGCACAGTCCAGTTTCCCCAGGTTATCAATGTAACCCATCATTTTAAGGACATGAGGACTTACTGGACTGTCCCTAGCCAGCTTGCAATCCATGAGAGATTTAACCGTCTGGTATCTCTATGTGCGAGCTTGCTCCTGAAATAAAGCTTTCAGGCTGTTAATCATCTCAATGGGTGACATCACGTTCTCATATTGCTTCTGCAGCTCAGAGTTCATAGTCACCAGCATTAGACAATTAACGTCTTTGACATCAGCTGAATGCTTATCCCAAGCATTCTTTTCTGTCTGCGGGGCATTGGAACGTGGCCTCTCGGGGAGAACTTTTTCAAGGACATATTCCTTGTTCTCCTGCCTGAGAACTATTCTCAGGTTCCGATACCATTCCAAGAAATTAGATCCATTTAACTTGTCCTTCTCAAGGACGGATCTCAGTGAGAAAGTGTTGATGTGAGTTGAGACAGACATAGCTGTAATTAAAAGAGGTAGAGATTTTAGTTATAATGCTCAAGGAAATGAGAATTCTTATCTAATAAGAAAACTCGCATTGTATTTAAAAATATGTTTCCTCAGATGAATACAATGAACCAAGATCCTCAGATCACCAAAATTTGAGTGGGCGACTCGCCATCATCCAAACTTTAGTTATCTAGGTAAGCAAATCATTGCTAATTGTACCCAGTACAACTCTTGGTCGTAGACGAGACAAACTATGTCTAATCCACTCTGATCTCTCTGGGCCCAGAACTTCTGACAGCCCAGTCAAGTAAACCAATCTCTTTCTGTCTTGTGATCATTGACAGTCGCACTGCAAGTCTATCAATGATCACCTGCCTTACTCATGTTGTTGTGGATACCAAGGACTCCAAGACTATCCAACAACGAAACAAGTCTTGACAGTAGACAAGATTGGGCAAGACATCAAGATCACTTGATATTTAGTTGAGGAAAGGAAAAATTTAATCTTGATGTACATCCAATATACATCCAAGAAGTTATTAAGTTAATTAAAACATACAGTTTTTATTAAGTTCAGGTTCATATAGAACTTTAGGATTAGATTTGGTCTGGTATCTGCAAATTTGAGGTCCATCCTTCATCTCTGCGAGTGGTGTGTCGATCGACGCATCCTTGCATCGGTCGACACAACTTAATTTAAACCGGACTTTGATAACCGGTCAAACCGGATCGAATTTCCTTAACCGATTCAATCTAATTGAACCGGTCCGGTTTAATATCCATATCGATCGTCACACACAACTGTGTCGATCGACATGACTTAACCAGAACCAAATAGGTCAATAAAATTAACCAAGCGAGATAACCGGTTCAATCCAATTGAACCGATCTATCCATTCGCATAGTCTGTGTCGACCGACACACCCAGTGTATCGACCGACACAGAGCGATCTTCAAGACCGAGTGAGCGTTTTCGCGGTGTGTCGACCGACACAAGATTAGTGTCGATCGACACTATGCGACAAACCTCGAAATCTTTTACGAGTTTTCGCGGTGTGTCGACCGACACAATATTAGTGTCGATCGACATCATGCGACAAACCTTAAAATTTTATTATTCGTTTCGCGGCGTGTCGACCGACACAAGCTTAGTGTCGATCAACACAGTGCGACAACAGCAGTTCGTCGTTTTCAACAGAAACTTAAATCCGAGATTAATTTCTATAAAACACGATTTAACAGGCAATTAACTAATCAAATTCATCAGTATTCGATTTAAATGCCTTAGATTCAATAGACTAAACCCTAACATGCTCTGATACCACTGTCGGATCTCCTACGATCTAGGGTTCATTATATTGAAATTTACCAACCTCGTTCTTACCTTTGAACTGGCAGCGGAATGATTGGTGAACGAGATCAGTGAGCAACACAGATGCCTTGCCTCTACCAGATATACACGCACACAAGCTGGAAACGGGATGCTAGTGCCGGATCTATGGGATCTCAGAGTTTCTGGTGTTTCTGCTTTTCTGTCAGAGAAAAACTTGACGACTACTGATCCAAGTCGAAACCCTCAGGTTTTATTCAGACCTCGGATCATTCTTAACGGGCCAACTTTTAAGTCACAAATCGAAACAACTATTTTGAAAACCCGAACTGTGTCGACCGACACACATACTGTGTCGATCGACACAACACCATTTTCTCGATATTAATGTGTATCCAATACACATTAACATGATCATTACCATAATGATCATTCCCATATCTTAGCTTCCAGTTTGCTTAGGTGTGTGACCCTATAGGATCATATAATACTGGCAGTAAGTCTACAACTTACAGATTGCAAGAGGCTTATAGCAAAACATTGCAACCGCCCAGTATTATACGAATGTCTGATCTCGACACACAACTATCATCAGGAGTGAGTACAAGTGTGATTTCAGGACACTATCCCAACATTAAACCCATTCCCTTCGATGATTTTACAACTTGATCTCGTGACAAACCTTTAGTAAATAGATCCGCTAGGTTGTTAGCTGATTTGATATAATCTATTGTGATTACACCACTTGAGATCAGATGTCCAATGGTTTTATGCCGTCTTCTTATGTGACGTGATTCACCATTATATAGATTATTAAGTGCCCGGGCTATAGCTGATTGGCTATCGCAGTGTACACGTAATGCCGGGACTGGTTTCTCCCATAATGGAATATCTTCCAGGAAATTCCGAAGCCATTCAGCCTCTTCAGCAGCTTTGTCTAGTGTTATGAATTCAGACTTCATGGTTGATCTAGCCAGTAGAGTTTGTTTGGAAGATTTCCATGATACTGCTCCACCTCTTAGGGTAAAGACATATCTACTTGTAGATTTCGAATTTTTTTAATCAGATATCCAGTTTGCGTCATTGTATCCTTCCAAAATTGCGGGTTCTCTACCATAGTGGAGATCATAAATTTTTGTATATCTTAAGTAATTTAATACTCTTGTTATGGCTTTCCAGTGTTTGTGACCTGGATTACTTGTGTAGCGACTTAGTACGTTTACCGCATGTGCCAAATATGGTCTAGTACAATTGGTTAACTACACAAGACTCCCAATAACGTGTGCATACTCTACTTGTGACACAGCTTCACCTGAATTTTTGGTCAAGTGAAGTTGAGAATCAACTGGAGTTTTTGCCGTGCCATTTGAGTAGTTTTTGAATCGCTCAAGTTTTTTTTCAACATAGTGATCTTAAGACCGAATGATTCCGTCTGAAGTTCTTGTGATTTTTATTCCTAGAATGACGTCTGCTAGACCCATGTCTTTCATGTCAAACTTTCCACTAAGCATGTTCTTAGTTTGTAGGATCATGTCTTTATTGCTGCCAATAATCAACATGTCATCTACATATAAGCACAATAAAATATACCCGCTTGGTGTATTCTTTATGTAGATGCATTTATCACATTCATTTATGCTGAATCCATTTGACATCATTGTGTTGTCAAATTTTTCTTGCCACTTTTTTGGAGCTTGCTTAAGTCCATATAATGACTTCACAAGTTTACAAACTTTGTGTTCTTTTCCCGGGACTACAAATCCTTCGGGTTGTTTCATATATATTTCCTCTTCTAAATCACCATTTAGAAAAGCGGTTTTAACATCCATTTGATGTATTTCCAGATTTCTTAAGGCTGTGATTCCAATCAGCATTCTGATTGAAGTTATTCTCGTTACATGAGAATAGGTGTCAAAGAAGTCCAGACCTTCTTTCTGTCGGAATCCTTGTACCACAAGTCTAGCCTTGTACTTATCAATTGAGCCATCTGTTTTCAATTTTGTTTTGAATATCCATTTACACCCTAGTGCTTTAAACCCTTCAGGTAGATCAATTATTTTTCATGTATGGTTTTGCATAATGGAGTCGATCTCACTATTGACAGCTTCCTTCCAAGAAGGTGCGTCTGGTGTATACATGGCTTCAGTGTACGTTCTTGGTTCATTCTCTAGGAGAAAGACCATCATGAAGTCAGGACCGAAAGATTTCTCCTTACGAGCTCTTTTGCTTCGTCTAGGTTCTTCTTCTTCGTCCACATCATTTAATGGACCACCAGAAGTACTAGCCTCGTTTATAGAGGTGCTAAGGTCTTTCTCTTCACGATTTCGTTTTTTATCCTTACATGGAAAGATATGTTCAAAGAAAGACACATTCCTTGATTCCATTATTGTATTTAGATGGATATCTGGTACGTCTGATTTGTGAACCAGAAACCGATAAGCACTACTATTGTGTGCATATCCAATGAAGATACAATCAACTGTCTTAGGTCCGATTGATACCTTTTTTGGAGGTGGTATTGCGACTTTCGCTAGGCACCCCCACACTTTTAGGTATTTTTACGAAGGTACTTTACCTTTCCAAAGTTCATATGGCGTTTTGCCAGTTATTTTGTGCGGTATTTTGTTGAGGATATAGTTTGTGGTAAGGAGCGCTTCCCCCCCCCCCCCCCCCACAGGTTCTGGGGTAACCCAGATTCCTGCAACATTGCATTCATCATTTCTTTTAGAGTTCGGTTCTTTCGTTCTGCAGCTCCGTTAGATTCCGCTGACTAGGGAGCGGTAA
The DNA here is from genome assembly GCA_030180135.1 of Orychophragmus violaceus. NCBI lineage: Eukaryota > Viridiplantae > Streptophyta > Magnoliopsida > Brassicales > Brassicaceae > Orychophragmus > Orychophragmus violaceus. The sequence goes on along the minus strand of CM058235.1, from coordinate 16,724,087 downwards.
TTTTATGTATAGTGCCCTTTTCTTGACAAAATGCATTAAATGGTCCATCATATTCACCTCCTCTTTCGCTTCTAACTATTTTTATAGTTTTCCCGAGTTGATTTTCAACTTCGAGTTTATATTCTTTGAATTTCTCCAAGACTTCATCTTTACTACGCAACAAGTATACGTAGCAGTATTTTGCACAGTCATCTACGAATGTAACGAAATACTTTTTACCTCCTCTAGTTTGTACCAACTTTAAGTCGCACAAATCTGTGTGTATTAAGCCTAGAGGTTTGGTTGTTCTTTCAACACGAGGGGATGATGTTTTGTGAGTTTTGCTTGTACACATGTCTCACATTTTTCTTTGTTTATTTTGCATTTTGGGATTAGATTCGAATTCATCAATCTTTGGACAGATTTATAATTCACATGTCATAATCTTTCATGCCAAATATTAAAAGACTCAACCAAGTAAGAAATTGTATTCTAATTAATTGCATTGGAAGTGGTTACATCATTTTTGAGGACTGACATTACATAAATTTTGACAAGCCCATCCTTAACAAACCCCTTCCCAATAAACACCCATTCTTCCTTATTATCAGCTGGTAAGACTCAAAGTTGATGGCGAGTCCATGCTTGTTGAGCAGAGTTCCAGAGATCAAGTTCTTCCTCATGTCTGGTACATGCTTCACGTTGGTTAGAGTGACTTCCTTTCCCGAAGTCATCTTCAAGACCACCTTGCAAGTGCCTTTAATCTTGGAGTGTGACACATTTCCCATCAGAAGGTGAGCTTCAGTCTTGCTCTTCTGGTAGGTGGAAAACATGTCCATGTCAATGCATATGTGAGTAGTGGAACCGGTGTCATACCACAACGTTTTGGGATTATCCGCATTCTCTTCAGCCACATTTGTTTCAGTGACCACCACACATAGGTCTTCTTCAGTCAAGTTGACTTGAGCTTTGAGATCCTTAGCTTTGCGGCGACATTTTGCAGCATTGTGTCCCTTTTTGTTGCAGTAGGTGCATTTCCCAACAAACTTTCCTGAGGAACCTTCCTTATTAAAAGATGTGGATGACTGAGGAGCCATCTTGTTAGGTGCACCTTTGGTCGGAATGATTTTCCCTTTGCCTTTGCCTTTTCCTTGGTACTCAGCCATGTTGGCGTTGTGAGAAAGAGACATTTCAGTCTTGGCGGACATTTCTTGCTTGCCCTTGCGCTTTAAGGACTCATTTTTGCAGCCTGGAAATCAGATTTGCCAAAGTCAGCGATTTCTGTTTGTGATCAAGATAGTTTTTGAAGTCTTTCCAATTGGGGGGAAGCTTCTCGACGAAACAATTCACTGTGAATGTTTCACGGATCTTCATTCCTTCATCCGCTATATCTTGGAAAGCATCTGAAGTACATGCACTTGCTCCATGATGGGTTTTGAATCCACCATGTTGAATCGGAGAAATCTTGCAGTAGCAAATTTTCCGGAGCATACGTTGTACGATTTGTACTTCTTTTCCAAAGTTTCCCAGAGATCCTTTGAAGTTTTGATCTCGTTGTAGACCTTGTACAGATCGTTCACCAGGCGGCTTTGTATGTAGCCTTTGCACAGGAAATCCCCATGGATCCACGCCTCAACGCTTAGGAGAGCACGCTTATCAGTATTACCAACTGGCAAAACCGGTTTGACCTCCGTGAGATACCTGTCCAGATTCATGGTGCTTAAGAAGAAATGCATCTTTGATTACCATTGTTTGAAGTCGGAACCATCAAACTTGTCTGGAGCGATCAGTGCGGTAGGCACCGTTGGCATTGGGACAGCGAGTGGTAGACCATTCCCATGTGTGTTGGGTGTCGACTCACTGGACACATCATTCTATTGGTTACCAGGTGGGATCATGTTGTTTTCACCGGTAAGAGACATCTGTTCACAAAAAACAGAAGAGTAAGGTCAGTTTTTGGAACAGACTTAATAGAGAGTGATCGCTTATTGATCGTATGATATAACGTTCCGCAAACTCGCCAAAAGGCTTTCGCGGAAATCATCTATCGAATATGTTAAAAATCGTTTTTGTTGAACAAGGATCAGCGGAATATAGTATAGCTTTCTCCGAACACTGTTTGAAAACGTTTTGTAGAATCGTATGAAAAAGGTTTTTCTACAGTTTCTGAATCCGATTCAAGCGATAAGAATGAAGCGGATTATTTTGAATTAGGACTGTAGGTTGCTGAAATTCGGAAGCAAAAACTGTTTGATAAAACCCATGTAAAACGATTGAGGAAAACGATTTAGCGGAGGCGAGATGATCTCTTTCCTTAATTCAAAATATCTCCCGCAATGTAACGGTTTGATGAGATAATGAATCCCAGGATACAACCGCTATGAGACTAAGATCGTGACACTCGATCAAAGAATCTGCGAACTTGAATTCTACGAATACTCTCAGACTTAAGATTTGGTAGAAGAAAAAAGACGAGAGAGATTGCTGGTTTTGAGCGTTAAGAAGTTATTTTTCGAGTAGAGAGGAGTTTCAGATATATAGGAGAAGGAAGAGAATGGTTCAGTCAACTTGCGCAGAAAGAATCTCGCGAAAACGTTACAGAAATCGCGTAACTAAATGCGAAGATCTCGCGAAATTAATGCTCGTATGTTACAAATATTCAAAACTAAGTTTCGAATAATTTATTTAATGGTTCAAAAATTCTTATGAATTTTTCTCTAAAAATATACGTGCGCGGGAGCCTCTCTAGAGGCTCATTCCACGAGCCATGAGCCGAGCCGGTCAAACATCGGCGGCGGCGGCGCTCGTGTGTGTTCCCTTCTCTCTCTTCATAGCCATGTAAACAATTGTATGACCATGTCTATATATATACTACTCCAAAACTTTTTTTACTTCCAATGTTGGACAAATTAAATTCCCACTTAAGTTTGGAAAGCAAAAGGTTTGACCAATTTTATTGGCCCATACCCATTTCTTTTCAACTCATATAATATTTTATAAACCAAAATGTTCATTAAAATATTATGCCCAACAAAAACGTGACGACAACAAGAGACGCCATCAATTAATTAGCCGATCTAGAGCTTGGGTGTACAACTGACGCCAGTCCCACCTCGATCTACTCATCCAACGCCAATCCCTCCAGTAACACCTCCTTATGTCCCTACGACCCAACTACTGGTTCTGTCCCCAAGGCAACAATCACACCTACAAGCCAGATGCAGCCGAACAAAAACACTCATTTTGATGATTGGTGTAGGTCCTTTAATAGTTATCTTGAGGAATTAGATGGTTTTGTGCTTAGATGCAGCATTTTGTGTTAGTATTTTGGACATAAAAGTCTATAATGGCATTGATAAACCCTTGTGTAGAACAATGTGCTTTATATTTGTAAAACTTATAAGTTTATAACTGAAATTATTTTACAGTTCTTTCTTTGAATAAAATTAGCTATTTAACATTTTTGAATTTTGGATACTAGCCACGGCTTAACCACGAGAGTTCGGTAGCTATTTTAGTCACAACATAGCCAATATCTTTATTTGTAGCTAACTTGCTACAATTTAGCCATTTTTATGTCGTGACTAAATTAGCCACGAACATATAGTGGCTATACATGGTTAATAGCCATGAATCGTGATTGTGGCTATATAGGGCTACATTAACCATGAAAACCACAAAAGTGGTCACAAAACTATAGCTACGAAAAATAGTTCATGGTCAGCTTAGCTATTCTGTTGCACATAGCTATGGATTAATTTCTTCATACGGCCACCGAATTTCCATGGCTATACGGACTTTTTTACTAGTGATTTAAGAGTATTCAATTTGGTTTTCAATCCATATAAATTCGGTTTTATGTCTTTTTAGTTTATAAATGATACTCGCTCTGTTTTACAAAGAGTGTCATTTTGACACATTTCACACATATTAAGAAAATCAGTAGTTATACAAAAATACCCTTATTTATTACATCATTAATTGAACTAAAATGACTTAAAATTAAATAAAATGAGCTTTCGGTAAAGGATAAAATAAGAAATCAATATAAAAATGATATTGGAAATATAAAGTGACACTCTTTGTGAAACAAGAAAAAAAGCGTAGAATGACACTCTTTGTGAAACGGAGGGAATAGCATCTAATTTCTCAGGTATATTTTTATTGTGTCCGAGCTTTCCTCTTCTTCTTTTGGTACCAAACTTATTTTCAACAATTGCAATTGTTTCAGTCGTTCTATCAACTCCTTTACCAGAAACTAAAGGAAAATTAACATGAACGTACATCTTGAACATAACCGGCCGAACTCCGAAGATTCCAAGTAATAGTACGAACAGGTATACAGAAATCATAGAAATGTGTTGACACCATGCAAATCAGATATAAATAAATAAAAAACCACTAAGGATAAAGAATTGAGCTATAATAGAAAAAGATGGATGAAGAGGTAAACAACGATATATATAACTAAAGGGATTAGAGTTTTAGAGAACATCGGGTGGCGATTAGGAATTTCTAAAATAGTAAAGACATCCACTTTGGACATCTGAATCCTGACATGCTAAATCGATATCTTTTGGATTGGCTATAATCATATAGTGGACTAGAATAATACCATAGGCATAATATGGGACGAGCATAGAATTCCTACAAAGACACCGGCAAAGCTTTTTGATGCTTCATGTTGAGGATTCAAGTGGATATAGATTTTAAAATTTTAGTCGATATGTTAGAAGATTTCTTGGACTAACCAACTTTCTCGGTGGAACTGTTTGCTTTTAGATTGGGTTGCTATTATGGACTATGTCATGCCTCCATAAAAGACATGTCAAGAGGATTCAAGTGGATATAGATTTTTTAAATTTAGTCTATATGTTAGAAAATTTATTGGACTAACCAACTTTCTCGGTGGAACTGTTTGCTTTTAGATTGGGTTTCGAAGATTTTAGCATAATGCATATTTCTTGGAGTTTAAATTCCCAAACGAAAATCTCTAGCGAAAGAAGCTTGTGCTCGGGAGGTGCTAAGTTAAACCTTCCCAATTGAGGAAGTTTAACAAAGAAGCTTCTGCTCGTGACGAATGGACCGTACTTAAGGTGAAAAGTGAGACGAGCCGACCTTGTTTTTGTCTATTAGTTAAGCCGAGCTGAAAAGGTTTGTGTGAGCCGAGCCGAGCCGAACACAGCAAGTCTGAATTGATCCGAGCATGCTTTGTGTGAGCTGTTTTTGTTCATGGGCCGATTTTTTTTGTTGGGTAGATTAAAGTCCAGAGAGCAGGTATGGGCCGGACTAAGTAGATGGGTGTTAAACCCATGTATAACAGTAATCCCCCCTCCCCCAATTTGTCGATCTTTAGTTTTGCTGAAATCGGTGGATTGCCTTAGTTTTAGTTGGGTTGTTACCTGCTCGGTGGTTCTTTGGTCGGTTCTACTTGGGCATGCTTGTTTTCTGATTGTTGTTTCGATCCTTGGGAAGGTGAACATGCTTCTTGGAGAAAACACCAGAAGTTGAAGGGCCGCCTAGGTGTAATGATGAAATGCCTATAAACCGCCAGAAGCTGAAGAGTCGTCTAGGTTTAATGATGGCGCCTTCCTGATAGGCTGAGAGTTTTGATCCTATTCTACTACAAGTGCACAATTATACAATGTAGTACTTAGGGTATCGAATCCACAAGGACTCACGGCTCACACGATAGATTATGAGTAATCGAATTAAGTTAAGCGAAGCAGATTGTAAAGCAGTAAACCAGACATCAAGTAAACGAATGAAGTGAGGTGAATGTAAGCAATTAACGAAGGCGTCAGGCTTCAGGAAGTTCTCAGGAAATCAGGATATTAGATAACAAACAGTCAGGATTCAATCTATTGGTGTTCTTGAACTAGAATCACAGAAGTAAAACTAACCAGCTCTCGCTGCGATAATTATCTATGTCTAACAACCTAGCAAGCCAACTCTCGTTGCGAATCCTAGAGTTCTAAACATGCATTAATTCCAAGTTCGTTTGTTCACAACTTCTCTAGACCAAATCTCTTTGCGAATAGATAAGTTGCTCACCTAAATCCTTTCTAGCTAATTAACCATCTCTCGTTGTAAAAATCAACCTAATATCAATAATCTAAATGGCAAGTTCAGATTAAGCGTTATGAACGATTTAGATGAAAAACTAGATGATGAATCCAAACTAATCAGTTAATCTAGCATTCCTTCAAATCCCTAATGAGAATTCCCTAACCTAACAAGAGATCTACTCAGACATAGCAATCACAACAGAAAACATAGTCAAAACAGATATCATAGATGAACCAAAAAGAGTAAGAACAGGGGTTCAAAATCAAGTCTCTCTCGAGAACAAAACCAGCCCCAAATCTCCTAATCTCTGATAAAAGAAAGCTTAGCCTAAACAATGGCTGAAAAATCTAATTTAAAAGCTAAAACACGATTTGGGTCACTTTGTAATTATGAGAAACTTCTGGGCTAATTTGCAGATTCTTCAAAGTCTTCATTAATCAGCCAAAATATTCTGCCCGCGATACGTGTCGACCGACACCTGAGTGGTGTCGATCGACACCGATGCCAGACGACCATATCAACTCATCTGCAATCGCATGAATGCTCTATAAAGCTCCAGAATGCGCCATAACATCCAAGTAAGCTCCAAACGTGGTAAAACCTATAAAGTACCTGAAAGGACTCGAAAGACTCTATAGAAGACTCGATTATGTACATATATAATGGCTCAAAACACCTAAAAACCATGATATATCACTTTCTCGAAAAACTCATGCGCCATAATAAATACTTCTCTCGTTGCCCTCAATTCTTCATTTCTCTCCTTCCTCAGGTGTTTGGCTATCCCTTCTCTCTATAATTTCTGCTTTCTCTATCTAAGTTCTTGTTTGTTGTATGTTTTCGCAATGAGGGTTGATTCGAACTCTCGTTCAACTTCCGAGCATGATGATCGATACTCGGTGAGCTATCGAAGGGGAACTCGGCTCGGTCTAGTTCGTTTGTCGGACAGACTAGCTCCTTGGAGGTATGTTCAGCGAACAGAAGTAAATGGTCGGTCCCCGAGCGCGCAAGGCAAAGTTTTTGGTTTTTTGGTGAGGTCGGGGCAGCATACAGGGGATATTGACCGATCTTGCTCTTCGGCGAATCATGGTCGTCTTCCGAGCATCCAGATTCCTTCTCTCATAGATGCCGATTCAGATGATGAGGACGAGATGGTTTCGCAGGCGCTGGTCCTTGTGAAGAGTGAGATCTACGACCACGACAATGCCTTGCTCGCCTCTCTTCCCCCGGTTCCATCAAGGTCCGGGAAGTCTGCTCGGAGGAAGAAAAGGGCACAACAAATCATGGCTAAGTCAAAGAAACCGACGAAGCCCCAGGCCCTCTGGTTATTCTTAAGACGACGTGCGATGAGGATGACTTGGAGTGGATTGTGAGCAACTGTGCTAACACTAGCGCTACCAGGCTCGAACTTCGTCTACCCGAGAGGACGAAAGGCCTTGGCATTGCCCGGAGGGCTTCATATGCCTATACGATTTATGGTTCAAGGATAGTCACCTGAAGTTTCCCATACCGAGGTTGCTCGTCGCCTATTGTGAAGAAAGGAGGATCGCGATATCCCAACTTTGTCCTGCAGCAATTCGCAACATGGTCGGTGATATGGTCCTGGCTGCGGAGTGCAACGTCGAAATGAGCCTTCAAGTTTTTGAAGATATTTTGACGATATCAGTGAATAGTGGTACTACGGGGACTCGTTATGTTAACATGAGACCCCAATATGGTCTCAAGCTCGTTATCGAGAAGCCATCAAAAACGGATACCTAGCAAGATCAGTACTTTTATGTGCGAGTTAATAAGGCTTCGGTTCCCAACCCGGAGAGGTCGTATAGGACGAGATGGAATCATTATCATGGTAGTACTCGTTACAAGGTTTTGCTCATTCCTTTTTATTGACTAACTCATACTCATTTTTTAATCTTGTAGATTGTCATCCTATTTCTGTTCCACCTCCGCAAGGATTTTACAAGGACCTTAAAAAGCTTGTCGCACTCGGGATTCAGAAGTGGCCAGATATCCACGCCGAGCGAGTGAGGAGATCTCTTGATCGGGTCGACGCAAGTATTTTCTTCTTAGGTTTTGATCGGTGTTGAGGGTTTTTTTAGCAAGTAGTTGGCGCTTGCTTACTGTCGAGTCTTTGATCGAGTTGAATAACGAGCCAGTTCATCATTACCCGAAAAAGAGAAAGAAGGACATGGGTTGAATGGATGTCGAGATCGTTGACTATGTCGAGGAGAACCTCAAGGAAGAGCAGATCAACCTTGGTAATCAAGACCATGGTGGTGACGACTCGCTCAGAGAAATTCCGGAAGGTCTGGTTCATCGGGATGAATGAGATCGTCAGATTTATCGGGAGGTGAGAGAGGCAGTTGATAAGGCGCATGCATTGTCTGCCGAGAAAAGGAAACATAAGAAGAAGAAAATAACGCAGCATGATGATGTTGTTCTGACTGCTGAGGTTGATGCTCGGGATCAGGAGGCCGAGAATGCTTACGAGGCGCCTCTTAAGAAGAGAAAGAAGAAGAAGAAGAACAAGACTCTTAAAGAAGCCGAAGTTGCCGAGCAGATGGAAACTGCAGAGGCGGAGGATTCTGCTGGACGAGCAGAATACGGGAGTGCTCGGATTGAGGATGAGGTTGTTGGGTCTCAACCGGCTGTTAAACAACCTGATATTTCTTTTTCCTTTGACTGTACGTGGACAAGGGCAATTTTCCATAATGGAGAAGCTTGTGCGACTCTGTTTCGCTCTCTCAGGGCCAGTCCGACTAGGAATCATCCTCCAACTGATCAATTTTTTAGGCCCGAGTTTTATAGGTAGGCCGAAGTCGATTTTGTTCGGGTATGTCTTCCTCGTGAGCTTTCCTTTGTTTTTTGTTGAATTTTTCTGACTTCTTTTTTGTCTTCAGGGCTTCTGCAACCATAGCCTTTTGAATGATCAATATGAAAGCGAGTTGATTGCTCATAGGAATTTGATCAGAGAACTAAAGAGAGATCTTCTTAAAGCTCAGAGAACTGTTGCCGAGCTTAAGGGTTACCGCGAGCAGGTGAAGTCCGTAGCTTCGTTCCTCTCTCAAGGTTTAAGAGGAGAAAGTAGCTGATCTAGAGAAGAAGATGGAGGAGCTTACTGCTGAGAATGCTCGGTTGGATACCGAGAACAAAGAATGCCTGGAGAACTGTGTCAATGCTCAGATGGAGGTTGATGACTCGGCTAAGCGTTTGGAAGAGCTGCAGGCAAAGTTTAAGTCTGACTGTGCTTGCCTGAAGGCATCTCGCCAACATGAGGTTCTTAATGAGAAGAGAAGGATGATCAATAAGGCCCAAGCTCGTTTGGCGAAGATCCGGAAAGCGAGGGAGGAGGAAGCTCTTGGGAAGAAGAACCTGATACAGCTGAATCAGGCTGCTGATGTTTCTTCGATGCTGAAGATGCTTGTTCGGGAAGGCATTGAGATCCCCGTCTCTAAGATAAAGAAGGTGGACGCTGATCAGGTTCGTCTTATGCGCGAGATGTTGCATATCGAGGTTACGGATTTGCACGAAAAAGATCTCTCCATGACTCCGCTGGGAAAGCATGGTCGTGAGGGAGATTCATCTGCGATCGTTGTGAATCCCCATGGCTCTAACCAGGAGGCCATGACTCCTGATGTGGCGGAAGCTCTCCGCCGAGCAGGTTTTGGTGGATGAGGCTGAGGATCGGGATGAGGCAGAGGATCGGGATCGGACCAAAAATCAAGCCGTGGTTCGGCCTAAAGGTCATGTTGATGATCAACCTGAAGACCTTGTTGACGAGCAAGCCTCCAAAGTTTTTTTTAGTTTCCTTTTCGTCCTTTGTTGTTTTGTTTTCCTTTGGACCCTCCCTTTCTTTTCTTTTTGTAAGCTCGGATTTGTGCTTTATGCACCCCCCCCCCCCCCCTTTTTGAATATAAATGGATTTTCTCTATCTTGTATCGCTTTTGTATGCTCATTCGCTGCATTTTAGAGTAAGATGTGTGTTCGGTTACTGAGTGAGTGGTATGCTCGATTTTTCAAGTACGAGTGGCATGCTGGGTTTTTTATAACGTGTGGCTCAGTATTAAGTTGTGTGCTAGAGAGGGACGAGTGGTATGCTCGGCTTACCATGTGAGGTTGATCAGAAAAGTTGTGCGAAACTGGGTTCGGCTTATTTTTTCTGCCAATCAGCCTTGTGCGGGACTGGCCCCGACTTACATGTTTATATGGGAACGAGACTATGCTCATTGTCCCAAAGATCAGGTGCGAGTAAGTGTTCGGCTTATCCTTAAGGTCTGGTCGGGTCAGTTGTGCGAAGCTTGGTTTGGCTTATTTCTCTGCCGATCAGCCTTGTGCGCGACTGGGCCCGGCTCGCGTGTTTTTAGGCACGATGGATCAAGCATTTGGCCAGAATATCGATTTGTTCGGATGAATGATAAGGTAGCAAAAATACTTAATTTTTTTTGTATTGATATAGCTGAGAATGCTCGGTTGGATACCGAGAACAAGGAATGCCTAACGAACTGTGTCAACCCTCAGATGGAGGTTGATGACTCGGCTAAACGTCTGGAAGAGCTGCAGGCAAAGTTTATGTCTGACGACCTTAGTCAGCTTTTTAATAAAGATAAATCTTGACCCATAAATTTCACCGAACACGTTCATTCTTACCTGACAAGATGAACATCAAAACCTTTGTGACGAACTCAGTTATCACAGTAGATGTAAATAAGTGATTTCATTAATGGCAGTATAAACTTTTCAAATGATGAATGAGAGAGCTCACTTCAATTATATTTAAGATAAGGCGGATAGGAATAGGCCCATTACAAACTAAAGCCCATTAACGTAGCAAACCAAAAAAGAAGGCACAAAAAATTGTATTCTTTTTTCTTTAAAACCCTACCGGTGAAAAGGAAAAGAACATTCTTATAGCCGCTTCGTTCCAACTTTTTCAAACAACTCTAAAACCCTAATATCTCTTCATCTTCAAGCAGCCACACACACCTTCGAATCTTCCTCCTTCGCTAGCTATGGAATTTTGGGGTATGCCTCTCTGAAATTATCTCTCCTATTGACTGTTTCCGCCATGAATATCGTTTGATAAAGCTGTTGTTCTTCGCAATTTCTTTGTGAAAATAGCCTTAAATCTAGTCTTACACCTAGCTTGTTTGTTCTTATTACTTATGAATTGAAAAACCTCTCTATTGCTCGATAAGCATTGTCTTGTGTTAGAATTGGGTTTTGGTTTGGTTTCAAAACATTATCTTACTCTCTTTTTGTGAGCCTTTGTTTGAACATATTTGTTTATGCTGAATTTTAGGTATTGAGATTAAGCCTGGAAAGCCCTTCAATGTCAAACAAGAAGATGGGTATATTATCCATGTCTCTCAGGTCTGTATCAATATCTATGTGTGTTTGTTTTGTAAGTCTTGAAAGATTCTTATGTGTAAAACGTGGTGTTGATTGTTGTGGTTTGTTCTATCTCAGGTTACCCTTGGTGAGTTGAAGAAGGTGGGAGATGAGACTGTTCATATTTATGTGAAGGCTGGTGGTGATGATAAGCCAAAGCTTCTCCTCGGAAACCTCTCTCAGAAGACTCCTCAAATTTCTCTTGATCTCGCGTTCGAGCAAGATTTTGAGATCTCTCACGGGTGCAAAAGCAGCAGTGTCTTTATCCTTGGTTACAAGATCCCTGATCTTATGGATGATGAGCTTAACTCTGGTGAGTTCCAATTCTTGAGCCAATGTCTCGATACTATGATGTTTTTATCTGTATTGAAGCTTGGAGCTAATCTTATTGTCTGTGTTCAACTTTGTTTTGCAGATTTTGATTCAGAGGATGAGGAAATTCCCATGGATATGTTTCAAAGTGGTAGGCTTACTTTTCTATGCCACTCTCTTAAAGTTTACTTTGTTACGAATCCTAACTTTGACATTGTTATTTAGAATTGGAGAAATCAAACGCCAATGGGCTGAATGATCAAAAGGCCAATGTCGAAGCTGGTGAATCTGAGTCAGACGACGAAGATGAATCTGACTCTGATGAGGTAGATCTTACTTATAAGTAGGAGTAGCAATGAGTCAGTAATTCAGATGAAAGCTATGATCCTGATGCTGATTTCTGAAATGTGACACATTTTATCTTCTGTTTATTTGGTTTAGATGGGTTCAGATGATGATGAGGATGACTCAGAGGAAGAAGAAGAGAAAGCACCTGTAAAGGTATTTAGAGATAACGACATTTTAGCAATGAAAGCTTGTGAATTTTTGAATCAAAAATCTAATGAATCAAAAATAGGTGGAACCTCCGAGCAAGAAGAGACCAAATGGTGGAGCAATGAACAACAACACAGTTGCATCAAAGAAAGCCGAAGTTGCAAGTCAGCAGAAGCCATCAGGTAACTACACTTTACTCGAGAAGATGAAAGCTCATAACTTTGAATATGAAAATTGATCTAATGGTTGGTTTTAAACCAATTTGGTGCAGGAATGCGTAGGGGTGGGAACAAGTGTGCCGGCTGTGTTCGTCCTCCAAAAAGAAACTAGACCAATACACATAATTCATATAAAATTGATCAGTTTTTTCGCCTTTATAAATTTTGTTAGTTTCCATATTGGTGAATCGTTGAGTGGGTGGGTGACTTCGTGAGGATTTCGGGTTCCTAAAATTTTTGGATTGTTAAATCATTCAAATATATGATGTCGTTTGGGATGGCAGTGGTTTTAAATTAAATATGTTTTTGATATTCACTAATTTCAAATGAGTGGTAAAAGTAAGTTTTTTTCCTTTGGTTTGATGAATTCATTATCAAATTATTTACGGTTACAATGTGGGCAAAACTATAGTTCTGCTCATGCAATACGAACTATTTTTTTTAAGGCAAAACAAAATAATCAGTTCGTTTTCTGGAATTTATAGAATAATTTGGTATGAAATTCAAGAATCCATTCTGTCTAGAGTATTCTAGATCTTTTTTAATCTTTCCTTATTTATAAGATTTTGCAAATGATGATTTGCAAAAATATTACATTTTGTTCAAATAATTCAAATAAATAATAATGTGAGTAGACAATTGTTTGGAAGCAATGAAACCACATTAGAGTGTTTTCATTAAGGATAGTTTCTTCTAAAGACATTTTGTCAGCTACAAAACTGGTAAAAGACTACTACAAAAAATGTGCATTGACATAACAAAAACTTTTAATACTATGAAATGGGAGTTTATATTGAAAGTGCTGAGATCAATGAAAATCACATATTTGTTTATCCCCTAGATTTATGGATGCATTTTGACAGCTTCGTTTTCGGTAACCACGAATGGAGAATTTCAGTATCTCCAACCTCACACCAAATCTTACACTTAATATCATTTTTGGTGTAAAATTTATTTTTATTCCACCCTATTTCCAATACTAAAATGGTGTAAACTCATTTTTCCACCAAATTTGGTATAATCTCATTTTTCACACCATTTTAGAGCTGGATTTTTTTTTTTATAAAATATTTTTAAAATTTAAATCATTCGATTTTAAGAATTATAATAATTTATTTAACAAACAAATTTAAAAATGTTTTAATATTTTTAATTAAAAATAAAATAACATAAATTGATAATATTTTAAAAATATATATTAAAACTGAAATTAAAAATAACATAATATTTAATTAATACAACAACGAATAATGACTTAACAATCTGGTAAATTGCTTTTATATCCACCAAAATCACTAAAATAGTGTCCAAATGAAGCAGATTGAGACGGATCTTGTTGATATTGTTATTGTTCGGTCCTTTTTTGATAAATTCGTGTTTGTTTACTCCGAACGTATTCAAGAAGATTTGGATTATTATTTTACTCTCAATCTATTTTGTTTTATTATTTTAATATGGTGTAATGTTTACTTTTTAATATTATAATGGTTAAATTTAATTAACGTCATAATCTATTAAAGTTTTGTTTTAAAAAAATAAATTAATAGGCCAATTTGTAAATTTTATAAATACAGTGTGTTATTAGCAATTAAAAAAAAACTAAAAAGTAAAAATATAATTAAATTATTTTTTGGTGTAGAAAATGATGTAATAAGTTGAGCAAAATCAAGCACCATTTTGAAATAAAAAATGGTGTAAAAGATGCTCTTAGATGGATTCTTCACAAATCAAGAGAGTTACAACAAAGATGTTCATTATCTCCGCCGGCTCATTAAAAAACACCTAACATATCTATTCAAAATTACACATTATTTTCGCATTCAAAACTAACTTTTCAGTGAAGAAAAAACTTATGTACCCACTTAATAAACGACACTATTCTCATCATTTACTACCAAATATCTGAGCGTCAAAACAAATTCTGAGCTAAAAACGCAATAGAACAGATATTTCTGTCTAATATCATTCGCTACAAATGATTAACATTTTGCTTTCTGATAGATGCAACATGCATGGTGGCCAAAGACACCAGCTAAAAGGAACAAACCACGGAAAATATATGTTTTCTTCAAAGGAAAGAAAAGAAGGTAAAAAAGAATCGAATATAGTTCTTAGAATTGCCAAAATGATGTGGATGTTGATAATTGGAGACTTCTAGGACAACACTTGTTTGGATGTTGCCTTCTTCACAGCTTCTGCATAAGTCTTGTGCTGATACGTTAAGGTCTATTCGAGCAAGTCCCACAGAGATGTCTTCGGGTTCCATCCTATTTTTTTAAAGTCCAAAACAGATATTCAAATCTATCAGACTAGCCATTGATTGTATAATGTTTAACCATATATAATCATATTTAATAAAATATGGAAATAACCGAAATGGTCATGTCTGGGATTCTCTTGTCACTGTCATCATAACCTTCCCCGTAAAATACCTTTGAGCTAACATCAACCATCGGGCTCTTAATAGCTCCTTCTCCACTCACTTTTGCGTAAACCTGAACATGTTTCATTTTGAGAACAAGACAGAACAAAATTGTAACTCTTTTTGCTGTTTTGAGATCAATCTTCCTCGCTCACCTCGGTCATCATTTCAGCAAGCTGTCGTACTGTAACTTCGTTGTTCGGGTTGCCTACATTGAATATATGGCCATTTGCCCTCTCAGGGTTTTCCTGAACCACAAACACCATATCGTTGCAGGTTTTAGCTGGAACTTCTTTGTAAACGAAAAGCACAGAGGATGATATGGACAACAGAACTCACGATCATCAAAAGAACAGCTTCGATAGCATCCTTGATGTAGATAAAAGTTCTCTGTTACTCTCCACCATCCACAAGCTTTAGAGGCTCACGGCGAAGAAGATTCCGGAAGATAGCAACACATCAGCTCAAACGTGTATATAGATCAAAACAACATTCAATGTAGACTAGGATTAACACTTAACGTTACTAAAGCAGGCGAGAACACGAGGAACACCTGTTAGATTTTGAGAGATTAAACTTGAGAGATTAAAGAGATGAGAAAGTTTCCACAAGAGAAAATGGGGAGAATGATTTTCCAAAGTCTTAGTTTCTTTTATTGGTGGCTACAAGACTTAAGTAGACAGACCATGGTTTACATTTCAAAATAAGCTTTACGGGGAGAAGGAAACCATTTGAATTAAATTAGGCTTCTAAGGAAAGCTTTAATTAGTCTTCTTTACTATTCATCAACGGCTATGGTGCTTGTGTTTGTGTCGGTGACACAAGATTTCCTGAACACTGTGTATGTGTCTGTGTCAGTGACACAGAATTTGTTCATCTCAATACATGACGTCGATGCTGAATTGTCGATGCCACATCTAATTCAGACTTCGGCATCCATGTCGCCGACATCGTCGATGACACATATAGTTCAGACTTCACTTCAACATTCATGTCGCCGACATCGTCGATAACACATATAGTTCATATTTTGCACAATAATACTTCATGATCAATAACACCTCGCTAGGATCATCAATGCCAGGGATGAAATCCATCCGAGGTCCAATCCAGTTAAAAGGCCTTACAATGGTGAACTCGAGTCCATTATCAGCAGTCAGCACCCTCAGCTATCACAAGAAACACATGAATTTAAGTGAAAACCTTTCCACATTATATTCAAATTCGTCTTTAAGAAAACAAATGCTTATTGTAAACGAGTCTCTCAATCAATTGCTTTGCACATGCGTATGACCACCTTTGCTTCTCAACTGAGCCAAATATGCAAGGAGAAATATCTTCTTTAAGAACATAGAAAGAAGGATCCTGTAGATAGCACAACAAACAAAAATTGTAAACAATGTAGCCAGCATTTGTAAGCAATGAAGGTGGAGGAACAATGTTTTCTACACACTAAAGATCCTAGACTCTCCTAACCTGAATAATAATAAATAATAAGCTTTTTACAGAGATGCGAGCCGATGAAACCTCCGGCACCAATCATGCATATAGTGATCGGCTTTATCGGCCTGCCGTCCAGATCCACTCTAACAGCTCCGTTCGACATTTGAAATGCAGATTAGAAACGAATAAAGTAACCAAGCCAAGCTTTTCTCTCCGAGAGTTGAATTGGTAAAGGTGGAGGGAGTTGTGATGGTGGATGTTTTTTTTTTTTAACGTTGTTTTATTAATACTGATTTGGTACAAATTACATCATTGAAGAAGCTCGATGTATGAAATATCATCAAGAGCTATTGATCTTTCCCAACCGCATATGGGTGAAGACAAAAAAACAGTGATACAATAGCGATATCATACATAAAGGGTTTTTGAGACGAAATAAAATTAGGATGTTCCCGATCCTACACTAGCAGGCGGCCTTCCAATATTTTAACTTCCAATACCTTTTATCAACAAGAATACTCGCAAGTGAGATAAGTCTTCTTCTTCAAACGTCTTTATCAACTTCCTCCGGATTAGCTTCTGTAGAGCTACCATCGGAAATCTTGAACGACGATTACAAACCAGCGATGTAGGATTGACAGCATTCCCATTAAAACTCAAACCACAAAGCAAGATAAAAACGCAAACATCACAAACTTAAATCGACAACTGGACTCTCAAAACCAGGAAGTATTGGCCAAGTCGTACCGAAGATCACAGAGATCCGGATTTCCAGTGGTTAGATCCAAGTTAAAGATCGATAATAAGCTTAAAACACAAGGAAATAATCAAACACAAAAGCCACAAATCACCGGATTAAAGATTCAACCCATGAGAAGTTAATGAAACACCCGATTAAAAGAAAGAAATCTGAAACCTATGATCCTACTCAACCGGAGCAAAAGATCCAGACTAAATCTACCGTTGCTGAGAATTATCATAAGCTAACACCAAACCACAAAGAAGGTCACACAAACCAAATAGAAACAGAACACTACCAAGCTAAACCATAATCGTTATCCTCCCACACGACCAGACCGGCTAAATGACCAAGGATATGGACAAAACCACTGGATCTACGTCGGAGGCCACACCACCTCGCTGTGCACCAACCAGGAGACACCAGCACCATGGGGATCTGGTAAGCACCGACACCACATCTACACGATCTGCAGTAGCTAGATCGGCGACACATCCACAACTAAGGACCAAATCGAGCACCTTCACCAGAAGATCGGAGCCGTATTGCACCTCGTCACGCCGTACAGGATCAGAACAGCAGGAGGAGAGAAAGGCAGCTAGGATAAGATCGAGAAGAGCACCGAAAGCTTTAACAAGCTGAAACCAAAGAAGAAATATAGGAGGAACCATGGACGACGCCGGCAAGGCCGAAGCCCGTCGTACGCCGTCCGTGAAAAGCAGAGAAGGAGGAGAGAGAGAGAGAGAGAGAGAGAGAGAGAGAGAGAGAGAGAGAGAGAGAGAGAGAGAGAGAGAGAGAGAGAGAGAGAGAGAGAGAGAGAGAGAGAGAACGGTTTTATTATTACCTTTTTGTTGTTGTTTTGGTCAACACCTTTTGCTGTTTTTTTTGTTAACAAAATTGCATTCATAGATCGCCATATAAAAACAAGTGGGCCAAAGCTCAAAAGTGAAATTATCCGAGCAAAATGGTTGTACAGATAACGGCACCTCGCGCCACGTGGCAGCATGAACGCGAAGATGGCATGCAACATGCGTCGCTCATCTAACGAACCGCCAGGAGAAACCTGACGAACGTGGAGGAAGACGAAGTCAGACCTCGCCGGGCCGATTCACCGTCTCTGCCAAAGACCACTTGTTGATCGAAGCTTTCCAAATCTACCAGCTTGATTCATCTGCATCCAAAGAAAAACAGCCACTGCAATATCGCCGAAGATGACCGAGGCCATGAAGACGCCGGCCGTAGGTTCTGAAAACCTAACAGATTTCACCAGAAGCGTGTCTTCGAACGCAGTGGCGCGAAAGCGATATTAATCCAGAAAAATCGGAGGGGGAGGAGAAGAGCAGAGAGAAACCAGAGAGACGATGGCGACATGAGAGAGAAGAAGCCCGATCAATAGCAAAAGAACTGGGTATTTCCGGCTAAATCCGAGTAATCAAAAAAGAAAAGCAGTCATAGAAAGCGATTCCTGAGTTTATTGGTAACAAATAGGAAAGAGGTACACCGGAAAACAAAGTCGATCGAAGAACAGAGAAAGAGGAAGACGATCAGCTCGGTAGAAAACATGAGGGGAAAAAGATTTCATTCTCAAACGAATAAGATGAGGAAAAGGGAGAAGAAATCAGAAAAAACCCCAACTCCGAACGAATTCTCACATTCTGAAAAATTAGATCCGGGAAGAAAGTAGAAGAATCGCCGGAGATAAGTTTCTCTATCTAACAGAAGAGAGAGAAACTCACCTTTTTGTTGTTTTAATATAGAGAAATTGTAATGAAAAATAGGTAAATAGAAGAAAATTAAGAAAATAGTATGTTGTGAGAATAAATTAATTTCTAACAGTAAATACTGTTATAGGATAAATTAATTACTTTTTAAAAATTATATGATTTATAATGTTTTAGACGGTCACAAAATCGGTCAACGATATATTCAATCAACTTGGACAAAATTGAGATGGTTGAAGACTTTTTAATGTCTAAAATGATGCTTAGACAGTTAAGTGGCCGTGTTTTATAACAAAATTATACCTTTATATTTTAGTAATATATAATTTTTAATGGATAAAATTTTGTTTTTTATTTATTTATTTTAGAAATGACTTTAGACCAAATAAATAAATAAAACTAAAGCTCAAGTCTCACTCTTTCTAGAGATCACAACTATCACATTTTCTTATGTCACTTTTTTCTTCTTTTTCTTCTCTCTTGCTTCCTTCAGTTTTTTCTTTCCTGCTCACGACAAATCCTAGATCTCACAAAAGGTGATATTTCAAAAACAAGTTAGCATAGTTAACTATTCCAATTTGTTATCTAATATAACTAACTATTTTCAATATAGAAATAATTTATAACATGTAATCAAAACAATCTTTTCTTGGTGGCGAGCAAGATGATTCAGCGTATATATCTGCGCAAGATATTGCATCGTCTGTAACCAAGTAAGATGTTGCATCAAAAGTAAGATATTATCTTGTTTCTCATAAATATAGCAATATATATAATCATATAGTCGTCTTTATTAACGGTAAGTCGTAACCAACCAGCTCTACAAGAGGCTTCTAAAACTACTGTCGTTTTGGCTAAATACATCAAGCTAAAAGACCAAAACGACACAACTTCAGTCTTACTCAGTGGGAAGTCGATTATGGGCGATTCAAGCCCGAGACAAACATCAATCCGTCGAAGCCCAACTCTCAGCCTTCCTCTGCAACTGCTACCTGCACATACAAAAACAGACTAGCTGTCAGGGAAAAGATGAGCAACATACCGGTACGGTTGCAGTCTAACACCAGAAATAGATTCTATGTTTTTGAAGAAACTATATATATATAGGTAGTGATTGATAATATACGATTTACCATGACATATTAGGTAACTATATTTGATAAATATGATTTTTAACTAGAGTTTGGTGAAATAAACCGAGTAAAATGCATATTCTAAATTTAGTAGTAGTTTATATATACCATATACTATAAGATACGTACGTCATGTTCAAGTTTGGCTTAACATTTTCTTGTGAGGTAATACCTTTGTGGTTACATTTATGAAAAATAGTGTAGATCCCAAACATAGTATATTTAAGTTTTGATAACCAACTCATTACCATTTTATTGGAATGATATAACAATGAAACTTTGTTGAAACCATAAGGAAAGTAATAACTAACTTGAGATAGCATCCGACGAAACAACTACTGGTCAACAGAGATATTTTTAGAAGTTCAACAAATTTAAAGAACATATATATATATGCATCTCTTCAAGTTTAAAGAACATAAGAACTTGTCGAGCAGGAGCATAAACAAATCAGGCACAACAATGAAACTTCAAATGTTATGGCTTGCTTTGGTATTCATAGCCGTTGAAACTATTGCAGCGAAGCAAGCAAAGAATGCAACAATCCCTGCACTAATAGTTTTCGGAGATTCAATAATGGATACTGGTAATAACAATAGACTTCCAACTCTTCTAAAGTGCAACTTTCCTCCCTACGGCAAGGACTTTCCCGGTGGCTTAGCCACTGGAAGATTTTCTGATGGGAGAGTTCCCTCTGATCTCATTGGTAAAGATTTTTTTAAGTACTTATCACATTTGTTTATAGAAAATCTGCTATATATTTTTATATTTTTTATACATTTGTTCTAACCAATTTTGTTTCAGCGCAAAAATTGGGATTGACCAAGTCATTACCAGCATATATGAACCCAAATTTGAAGCCCAAAGATCTTCTTAAAGGTGTAACATTTGCATCTGGAGGAACTGGTTACGATCCATTAACGGCTAAGATTATGGTACGTTATAATATATGATTGTGGTCAACGTTAGCTTCATATTATAATTTTTCTTCTTTTTTTTGTTTGGGTATTTTGTAGTCGGTGATATCAGTGTGGGATCAACTAATATATTTCAAACAATATATATCCAAGATCAAGCAACATTTTGGAGAAGAAAAAGCCCAAGATATCTTGGACAATAGTTTTTTCCTCGTAATTTCTAGTAGCAATGACCTTGCTCACACCTTTTTAGCTCAATCTCATAGATATGATCGTACCTCGTATGCCAATTTCTTGGCTGACTCAGCAGTCAAATTTGTAAGAGTAAGTATTTTAAATTGATTTATATATAGATATAAATCAAACAATAATGAAGTTATATCTAACATTAATTATGCATATTCGATATAATACCTAGGAATTACATAAGCTTGGAGCTAAAAAAATAGGAGTGTTTAGCGCAGTGCCTGTTGGATGTGTACCACTTCAAAGAACAGTGTTTGGAGGAATGTTTACAAGAGGATGTAATAAACCTTTAAACAAAATGGCAAAACAATTCAATGCAAGGCTTTCTCCGGCACTCGAATCTTTAGATAAAGAGTTGGACGGTATTATCCTCTACATTGATGTTTATGATACTCTTTTCGACATGATCCAACATCCTAAAAAATACGGTAACTTCATCTTATAAACACATCGATCGTTATAATTGTTTTCATTTTTATTATATAACCAAAACCAAATTATAAGTAAAAATATCTCATCATGTTTCAGGTTTTGAGGTAGCTGATAGAGGATGTTGTGGTACCGGCTCTCTCGCAATATCTTATATGTGTAACACATTGAATCCATTCACATGTTCTAATTCTTCGGCCTATATATTTTGGGATAGCTACCACCCAACTGAAAGAGCTTATCAAGTCATGGTTGACAACTTACTCGACAAATATTTAAGCAAGGTCTTATGATGTTTACGCCTCTAAATCAAACTTATTTATTTATATCTTCATGTCATTGTGTTTCTCCATCTCATTCTTGTCTCTATGTATTCATTCTTCAAATTTTCAATGTCTCAAAATTTATATTTTTTTTCTTTTTAATAGTTATCCCACCGTTTCAAATTTGTCAATGTTATAAAGTGCACTATATAACCAATTAAATACTGGATATCATCGTCTAGAAAACATCTTTTCAACAAATGGAAATCAGTTCATTACATCTCTCGATAACTCTTCGATTGTTTCTGAAATCTCCAAAGTCTGTGTCTTTACCATCAATATGCCCATGCCGGTTTCCTTTGTTAGATCCCCTGAAACTCCCTTAACCGCGTCCTCTGCTGCTCTTCCTATCAAACTCATCATCAAAACCGTCTCTTCTGCTTCCCATTCTTCCCCCAAACCCACCACGATCTTCTATGTTCCCTCTTGATCTACTAGCCGAGGAGCTAGACCCTCTGTAATCTTCGCCGTCACTATCAAAACCACTCCTTCTGCTTCCTGCCCACCCTCTTGATCTATTAGCAGAGAAGCCACTTGATCCCTTGTAGCTATCAGAGGCATTATAATCATTGAAACCACCACGTCCACCTCTCATTCCTCCTCTGTTCCCCCTCGTTCTATTACAAGAGAAACTTGACCCTTTATAGTCTTGATCACTCATGATTCTGAAGCTGAATAGGATCTTCTTTTACCCTTAAACCCACCTCTTGAACCGTTACTTCTTTGGCTTCATTATCTGAACTGAAACCTCCAATACTGTTTCCATGCTTGTTGTTTTGAAACGGTGAACTTCCTCCTCTGTGTGCATTGTAACCAGCCTTCGACTCCGAAAACTGTTCATCCTCTGAGAACTCTTCAGAAGCAAAAGAAGAACAAGGTCCTGCTACTGGGATCTCTCTGTCTCCCATTTCGTCTATAATAACATTTTCCCAAAATTCCTCGGGGCATGGAGCTCCTAAACAGCATCTAGGGATGTTAAAGTGGGTAATAACCCCAAATGGGTACCCAAACCCATGAAAGAAATACAAACCCAGAACTCTACTATTCTAATAGAAAAAAATAGTGTTTAAAATGGGTAGATACCCATTACTTATGAGTTTATTATGGGGAATTCGGCCAAAAAAATCCTAAACTTTACACGAATTGCCAAAACGATCCCCAATTTTGGACCTCGCCAAAAAAACACTAAACTTATTTGATTTTAACCATTAACTTTCAATATTTTTGTTGACTTGCCAATTAAAACACAAAATTCTCGTTGACTTGCCAATTTAGACACGCCGTTAAGAAAACTTAACGGACCGTTTAAAAAAAATTAATAGACCGTCAGTTAGTCAAAACGACGTCGTTTTATGTGTTTTCGAAAATAAAAACATGTCATTCCTTGGATTCGTACTCGCGAACTCAAGGTTGCATAAAGGGTCTTGTTGCCACTGAGCTACTAACACTTTCATTGGATTATGTAACATTCTTTTATTGTGTATTGACTGGATATCCAACATATCTCTAAAAATTTTCAAAAAATTACAAAAATTCACAAAAAATGTTAAGTTCAAATTAAACTTATATTTTTCGTTAAAAATAAAATTACATTCAAAAAATTAAGAAAATTTTAAAAATTCCAAAAAATTAAGAAAATTTTAAAAATTAAATTATCAATTGTACACACATAAAGTAGTTTTAATTTTTTTTTAAATTAATTTATCTAAACTTTGATAAGTGCAAATTATATTCATCATTGTGATGAAAATTATAATGTATTGAACTTATATTTAGTATTTGTTATACAAAATTGTCGACCACGAATTTGAACACGACTACGCTATAATACGATCTAGGCCTTTCTCATAAACTATAGGAACACGACTACGCTATAAGAAGGTGACACATCAACACTATATAATTTGATAATTTTCAGATTTTATTTTAATTTTTAGAAATTTTAAATTTGTAATTTCATGGGTATAATTAATTTTAATTTTTGGGTATTTTAATTTCAATTTTAAATTTTTGGTTACAATTAATTGTAATTTTTAGATTTTTGGAATTTTTTGAATTTTTATTTTATTTTTAACGAAAAATATAAGTTTAGTTTAAACTTTACATAATTTTTCTTGAATTTTTGTAATTTTTTGAAAAAAATTAGAGGTTTTTTGGATATTTAGTCAATATACAATAAAATAAAGTCTGTTACATAATCCAATGAAAGTGTTAGTAGCTCAGTGGCAACAAAACCCTTTATGCGACCTTGAGTTCGCGAGTTCGAATCCAGGGAGTGACATAATTTTATTTTCGAAGACACGTAAAACGAAGTCGTTTCGATTCTTGTCAAAACGACGTCGTTTAAATAATTGACGGTCCGTTAAATTTTTAACGATCCGTTTAGTTTTTTTAACGGCGTGTCTAAATTGGCAAGTCAACGAGAACTTTGATATTATTTGTAAAAGTCAACGAAAAGTCCGTGTTTGTTTTGGCTAAACCTAAGTTTGTGCTTATTTTGGCAATTCGTGTAAAGTTGAGGATTTTTCTGGCCGAATTCTCGTTTATTATGGGTTCATCTAATTGGGTTATGGGTACCCATGGGTTTTAATTACATCAATGATCATAATTTTTAATAATTAACTGTTTATTAAATTGAAATAATTTAAATGCAAGATTTTATTTTTCCACCAAAAACGTAAAATTTCGTTTTCCCGCCAAAAACGTAAAATCTCGTTTTCCCGTCAAAAACGTAAAATTATGTTTTCCCGTCAAAAACATAAAATCTCGTTTTCCTACCAAAAACGTAAAATTATGTTTTCCCGCCAAAAACGTAAAATCTCGTTTTTCCGCCAAAAACCTAAAATCTCGTTCTCCCGCCAAAAACGTAAAATCCTATTTTTTGCAAAAACCCGTTTAGGCCCGTCTGGTTAGCCCCATTTAGGCCCGTTTACGTCTGTTTATATTTAGACCTGTTTAGGCCCGTCCGGTTAAACCCGTTTATATTTAGACCCGTTTAGGCCCGTCTGGTTAGGCCCATGTAGGCCCGTCCGGTTAAACCCGTTTATATTTAGGCCGTTTAGGCCCATTTATATTTAGACCCATTTAGGCCCATCTGGTTAGGCCCATTTAAGCCCGTTTAGGCCCGTTTATATTTAGATCCGTTTAGGCCCGTCCGGTTAAACCCATTTATATTTAGGTTCGTTTAGACCCGCCCGTTTAGTCCCGTTTAAAAGTACGAAACCCCATTTAAAATTTTTGAAAAAAAAAATTAACGGACTAAACGGACTAAGGAAATGTGACAAAATGTTAACATTTAGTACAAAACAATATTAATATCAAAGTAGGGGTACCCATGGGTATACCCAAAACTTAATACTATACATGGGTATTACCCATTAACAAAAGAAATATTTGGGTTCATTATGGGTTGGTTTTTATTAGTTGGGTTTTTGTGGGTTGGGTTTGGGTTGGGTTATTTTACCCATATTAACATCCCTAAACAGCATCTTACAAAGAAGAGAGGACCCATTAATATGCTATAACTATCCAAGTGAAGGGGGAAGAATACCAATCTGGCAAAAATCAGCAGAAATGAGCTTCTGAAACCCGGAATTCAGCAGACTGCATCCGTCTTACAAGAGCGGCAACCAGATCCTGGACATGAGGTGCCATCTCTGACGGAAGATGCAAGACAAGCTGCAGAATGTACTTCCCAGCAAATAGAGATCCAGAACATTCCATATCAGGGTTGAGAAGCCTGCACCAACATTGGGAAAACAATTTAGTAACGAACGACAGTACAATTAAATAGATACCAATTAGAAAACATTGAGAAAGACTACTCTAAAAAACAGAACAAGGTGACAAAGACCAAATGATTAAGGACGAAATGATTAACCTGAAAAGAGTAGATAACAATGAAAACTGAAGAGGAAAAATACAATCATGTGAGCTTATGAAGCAAGTACCTCGTTGACAAAGGTGTTTACATATACATTATCTGGCACGGCATCACGACGATTGCATGCAATCTACAACAGGAACAAGAAGATAAAGCCATCCGCTTAAATGAACACGAAAAACAGACGTGTATTCCATTCACCTTAACATGTTTGATGCCGTCCTTCTTAAAGTCTCTAGTGTAGGATAATAATGAGTTGTATTAGTTAGATCAATCACAAGACAAATCTGTAAAAAAAACACTATACATACCAAATTTCAAGAGCTGCATGCACATCAATGAAGAAGAAAAAACTGATCAAATGTTGAAACTTACTTTTCTTCCATTTATTCTTTGGTTACGGACGACCTGTTTAATAGAGTATTTTTTTTCCAGGAGGAACATGTTCGTTGTAAGACTCACTAAGAGGAACCTTTGAAGGAATTATGCATCCTATTTCCTGACCTAAACCGGGACAATCTAGGCAACATGTAATTGCAAAAAACAACACAATATTAAATAAAGAACATAAGGGGAACAAAAATCTTTTAGAGAAAATGCATATTTACCCTGAGGGATCTTGCTTTTATCATAAACTCTAGTATCTCTGTTATTCTGATGATATTGATCACATAACATTGGCTGAGAGATCTTGTTGACCTGTCTACTCTCATTTTTTCCTTCTCTCTTCACGCTCTGGGAATGTGAAATATAAGAAAATCGAAGAACAAATAACAAGACTGTATAGTTGTTGGAGTCAAGATTAGCACTTTCCTAAAAGGCCTATTCATGAGTTTAGGTCGGCCCAGAATGGAAAGTCGGTAAAAGGCCCAAGGCGGTAAAACCTAAGTTTTACCGAACTCGAGACAACCGGCTTACATTAGGGTTTGGAAGGTGTCGAGACGAAAATAAAACAAAGGCGGCGCACGGTGACATCAAGGATATGGAAATATTCCGTATCTGGATAAAGCCGAGGTTTTAGGAAATATTCATATTTATCTTCTATTTCTTTATCTGTTAAACCGACTTGTAACCTTATAAAAGGGGACCCTATTAATCAATAACATTCACGCTTTTCATAATACTTCTAGCCTGAGAGACTTAAGCAAATCGACTTTGACCTAATCTCTCTCCGGCGACTTCAACTTCTCTTTGCCGACTTCCATCTCGGAAAACCCGGCATTAAAACCCTAATTTCCATAATCTCACCGTGTTCTTAAATCCTTCTTTTAGAATCCCTAATTTACAAACCCTAAAATTCTTGCTATCTTCGGATACGCGGAATTGAAATCTTACAATTGGCGCCGACTGTGGGGATTTCTGAGAGAAATTTCTGAACGAGATGTCGGGAAACGGTGACGAAATCGATCCAAATAACCCAAAGGTTCAACTAAGTGATCATGAAGACATCGACTATGATCAAAGCGATCATGAAATCGAAAAAGACAGAGAAATCGACGGCAAACGACCACGAGGCTCTGGAAAAGATGACAGGCGCGCCACGCCAGTCGATGAAATAGCGAAACAAGTCGAACAGGATAAGTTTTTAACCACCTTGATGGCAAAAATCGATTCCCAGAATGACTTGATCAAGGAATTCTCGGAAAGAGTCGACCTGTTGCAGTCTGAACAAGCACGGAACCGATCAGACCAACAATCAAGGAAGACCAAACGAGAGGTGCCTCCGAAAGTAAAAGAAAAAGTCGCCAGACGGCTGATCTACGAGACATCCGAGGAGAACCATCGAGAACAAAGCCGAAGCAGTGAGTCCAAGAGTAACTCACGCAAGGAACACGATGAGCAGGACACACGCAAACGAAACTCACACCAAATAAGAGATTCAGGAAAATCCAAACGGAGTACAAGCCAGGAGCAGGACGACTGGTATGATGAGAGGTATGCACCCGACAAGGACGAGCGCACCAATCGCGAAACGCGGGGCTTGCATCATAGACGAAATTCGCAATATGAGAACAACTCGCACCGTGATAATTATCGCCACGAGCGAAGTACGTCACACGAGAAAACTCATGGAGCATCTATTCGCGGAGCAAGCCGCAGCCATGTCGAGAAGCAGCTAACTGAGAGACACCTTAAAAGAATTGGAAGGGGAAGTTCACAATGTTAAGGGATCCGCTCCTGAGATCGATCGAATCATCGAGGAGACTCGAAGAACGCCGTTCACGTCACGCATTACGGATACGTACATACGTCAGAAAGAGAAGCTCAGACTACCAATGTACGACGGAACGAAGGACCCCGCCACTCATCTGACGATTTTCAAAATTATGGCAGCAAAAGCACGATTCACATCGTCCAGAGAGCGCGACATTGGCCTCTGTCAATTATTCGCCGAGACCTTAGAAGGGGACTCGCTAAATTGGTTTTCCCAGCTACCGCCTAGGTCAATCAACGAATTCTCGGACCTGACAAGAACGTTTGTGAGACACCACTTTGCCTACGTAATCAAAGATACGTCGCTGAACGCCCTGATGGCCATGTCGCAGGAGAAGAAGGAAACATCAAAAGCCTTCATAGACCGATTCAAAGCAACCATGACGCGAGTTGATGCCCTAGATAAGTTCACTATCGCGGCATTGACAAACGCTGTCTGGCATGAATCACCGTTTTATCAAGACCTGGTCGTCAACCCACCATTAACCATCGAAGACGCCCTACACCGAGCAAATAAAATTTTGGAGCTAGAGGAAAAGAAGGTGGCTCTCGCAAAGAAGTTTGGCACGACTAAACAGTTCGACAAAAAGGAGGAGAGGGAACCTAGGCAACATTACGACAAAGGGGCCAAAACAACAATGGTTGTCGGCAACTCTGACAAAACGCGGTCATCGAAACCCTGGAACAAACGGAACAAAGAGGGAAAAGAAAAGCAAGCCGCTCCCGTCACAGGGGAGAAGTATTGCGAATACCATCAAGCCACCTCGCACGACACTGCTGAATGCCGGAACCTCAGAAACGCACTCTATGCTCGACTTTCAGATGAAGAAATCAAGGCGGCAATCGAAAGGCTGAAGAAAGAATCTGACCAGCAAGAGGAAGGGAAAGTCGACATGGAGGCACCTAAGCAAGGCAAACAACCGCGGCGTATCAAAATCATAGCTTTAAAATGCAACCGAGAAGAAGAAGAGGAAGGAGACGAAGAAGAAACTCCTAAAGCCGTCCGAAGAATCAACATGATCATGGGCGGCCTAATCTCCGTAAACGATTCGGTTAGGTCAATCAAAGTATACGAACGCCTTGCACTATTCGCGCAAAAGGCGCCCCAGCCAATCATAACAGACGACCCTCCCGTCGTTTTTACCGACCAGGATCTCTACAGAACTCATTACCCTCACAACGATCCATTAGTAGTTGAACTATTAATCGGAAGCTGTCAAGTATCTCAGATACTAGTTGACACCGGGAGCTCAATAGATATGATCTTCTTAGACACACACAAGAAGATGGAAATCAAGGAGGAGGACATTAAGCAGAAAGCAAAACCACTTACGGGTTTCACAAGCGAAACGACATACACGATCGGGACCATCAAGCTACCGATTTACGCAGGGGGAGTTAATAGAATGGTCAAGTTTCATGTCATCGACAAACCGACCATTTACAACGTTATCCTCGGCACCCCGTGGCTATACAGCATGAAGGCGGTGTCCTCGACATATCACCAATGTCTAAAGTTCCCAACACCCAAGGGAATCCAAACGATCAAAGGATGCCAAAGAGCAAGCCGGTAGTGTTTCGCAAGAGAACATAAGATAAGAGTGTCTTTGTGCATGATCAATGCAGAGCAAGGACGAAAAGGCCCCGAGAAGGAACTCATCCAGCAAGTCGTCATCGACGACTCGGATATAAGCACGTGTGTAAGGATCGGCGCAGAATTACCCGAAGACATCAAAAAGGAGTTGATCGCCTTCTTACAGCAAAACATTGCAACGTTTGCATGGTCGGTGAAAGACATGAAAGGCATCAATCCAACCATAACGACCCACGAGCTCAACGTCGACCCGACTTACAAGCCGATTAAGCAAAAGCGGCGTAAGCTCGGACCTGAAAGGGCTAAAGCGGTCAACGACGAAGTAGAAAAATTACTTGATGCCGGTTCAATTCAAGAAGTCAAGTATCCCGACTGGCTCGCCAACCCGGTAGTCGTCAAAAAGAAAAATGGGAAGTGGAGAGTATGTGTCAACTTCACAGATCTCAATAAGGCCTGCCCAAAGGATAGCTTCCCGCTGCCGCATATTGACCGACTTGTTGAAGCGACTGCCGGAAACGAGTTATTATCATTCATGGATGTGTTCTCAGAATACAATCAAATCCTTATGAATCCGGACGATCGAGAGAAGACAGCATTCATCACTGAACGCGGTACCTACTGCTATAAGGTTATGCCCTTTGGTCTCAAAAACGCCGGCGCTACCTACCAGCGATTGGTCAACCGGATGTTTGCAGGACAGCTCGGCACAACGATGGAGGTTTATATTGACGACATATTGGTAAAATCTTTGATTGCCTCTCAACATGTCGGCCATTTGAAGGAATGTTTCAACATCCTTAACCGATACGGAATGAAGCTCAACCCAGCCAAGTGTACGTTTGGAGTAACATCAGGAGAGTTCCTTGGGTACGTGGTAACTCAGAGAGGAATATAAGCAAATCCAAAACAAATCTCGGCCATAATCGACTTACCATCTCCCAAAAATACACGAGAGGTACAACGCCTGACCGGCCGTATAGCCGCCCTGAAAAAATTCATATCTCGTTCGACGGATAAATGTTTGCCCTTTTACGAGCTCCTCCGAGGAAATAAAAGATTCATATGGGATGATAAGTGTCAAGAGGCGTTCATTCAGCTCAAGGACTACTTGTCGAACCCGCCGATATTATCAAAACCCGAAAACGGTGAAACATTATTGCTATACATCGCGGTTTCAACGACAGCGGTCAGTGGCGTATTAGTTCGAGAGGACAGAGGGGAACAGAAGCCGGTCTTTTACATAAGCGAAACAATGAACGGAGCGGAGACCAGATATCCCGCCATGGAAAAGTTGGCTCTCGCGGTAGTCACCTCGGCGCGCAAACTACGACCTTACTTTCAATCACACTCAATCGCTGTGTTGAGCAGCCAACCTCTTCGAATAATCTTGCACAGCCTAGGACAATCTGGTCGCCTGGCAAAATGGGCAGTTGAATTAAGTGAGTACGACATCGAATACAGAAACAGGACAACTGCCAAATCACAGGTAATAGCCGATTTCCTTGTAGAGTTATCACCTGAACTAGATGTCGGTACCGAGATAGAAGACAAAAACTGGAAACTGTTTGTCGACGGTGCTTCGTCAAAGAAAGGAGCCGGGGTAGGAGTACGCATCGTATCCCCAACCGGAGAAGTAATAGAGCAATCATTCAAACTAGGTTTCACGTCATCCAACAACACAGCTGAGTACGAGGCTCTCTTAGCCGGTCTTAGACTAGCCAAAGAAATTGGAGTTCGACACCTTTTGGCTCACTGCGACTCCATGCTTGTCGCGAATCAAATCAACGGAGACTATGAAGCTAAAAACGAGCGAATGGAGGCTTATCGAAAGGCGGCATTAGAGCTCACCAGCTCCTTCGAATTTTTTGATATCATCCAGATACCGAGGAAAGAAAATGCCTCAGCAGATGCTCTGGCATCACTGGCATCGAATCCCGATCTCTGTCGACGAATCCCAGTATAAACAATCCACGAACCGAGCATCCCGCCTCCCAAAAGCAATCAAGAAGAGTCTGATAATGCGATCCAACATGATGGCAAGGACGACACGTACTTTAACATTCGAGCGAAAAACACCGACCTCATTGCTCTCTTAACAGACGACAACGAAGATTGGCGACGAGACATAAGAGTGTATCTAACGGAAGGAAAGCTTCCAGAAGACAAGTGGGCAGCGCGGCGACTTAAAGTCAGAAGTGCGCGGTATACTATACACAACGGTATCCTCTACAAATACTCGGCTAACAAGATCCTTCTCAGATGCATACACGTAGATGAAATAAGTCGAGTGCTCGAAGAAACACACTCCGGAGAATGCGGCAACCATTCTGGAGGCAGGGCTCTCGCCCTTAAAATCAAGCTGAACGGTCATTACTGGCCGACCATGATAGCCGATTGCGAAACCTATTCCAACAAGTGTGAAAAGTGTCAGCGTCACGCGCCATTCATACATCGACCTACATAACTGCTTACAACTTCGACTGCGGCCTACCCATTCATGCGATGGGCAATGGACATCGTTGGACCGTTACCATTGTCCAATCAAAGGCGTTACTTGCTTATCATGACCGACTATTTCACAAAGTGGGTAGAGGCCAAAGCTTACGTCGCAATTCATGATGTCCAAGTCCAGAACTTTGTTTGGAAATACATCATATGTCGGTTTGGGCTGCCTTACGAGATCGTCACAGATAACGGATCGCAGTTCATCTCGAAGCTTTTCGAAGGGTTCTGCAAAAAGTGGGATATAAGGCTCAGTAAGTCAACACCAAGATACCCTCAAGGCAATGGACAGGCTGAAGCCACGAACAAAACCATCATTGCCGGCATTAAGAAACGACTTGAAAGCAAAAAAGGAGTTTGGGCCGACGAGCTAGATGGAGTCCTCTGGTCGCATAGAACGACTCCTCGCCGCGCAACTGGAGCCACCCCATTTTCCTTGGCCTTCGGCGTGGAAGCAATGGTACCAGCAGAAGCAAACATCTATACTCTCCGCCGATCTCTTATGCCACAACATACCGAGATCAACGGAAAAATGTTGATCCAAGCTCTTGATACCATAGAAGAAGAACGAGATCGAGCCCTGCTCAGGATTCAAAATTATCAGCAACTCGCAACGCGGTACTACAACCAGAAAGTCAAGGAGCGACATTTTCAAGTCGGCGACTACGTCCTGCGCAAGGTCTACGAAAATACAAAGGAGTGGAGAGCAGGCAAAATCGGTGCAAAGTGGGAAGGACCCTACAAAATCACGAAAGTCGTCAAGCATGGGGTTTACGAGCTCGAATCGATGAAGGTCAAAGCTTTGCCACGTTCTTGGAATTCGGCGAGTCTATAGGAATACTTCTAAGACGGCAAGACAAGGCGCCTAAAAAAAAATCCTATGTATGAACTACGAGTGACTTGATTCTTCCTCGGGAGATACGTAGGCAGTCTTCACCGGCACAGTCACAAATCTAATAAAATTCTATTTTTGTTTACACCAGGCTAAAGGACCAAAGCCGAGCCGAGATCAGAAACTCACAGAAAGCCGAGTTCAGAAACTCGCAGAAAGCCGAGATCAGTAACTCGCAGAAAACCGAGTCCAGAAACTCGCAGAAAGCCGAGTCAAAAGCAACTCGCAGAAAACCGAACTCCTTAGTTCGCAAAAGCCGAGTCCAAGTAACTCGCAATAAGTCGAGTAACCAATAAGACTCGCATATTAAGCATCACGCCTCCTGGCCAGAGGTGTGGTCTTCCTTGCGCACGAGGTGCACATCGTGGTAAGGAAAAGCCGAGATCCGTCTCGCACATTCTTTGTGGTAGGCGATAACAAATAAGTCGAGCACATAAGACTCGCACATTCGCCCACCCTTAGAATAAAGCCGAGTACCCATAAGCCTCGCAAACCGCCTTATGGCAAAATAAAACGAAAGTCGCTATTTGTTTAAAATTTGTCAAAGAACAAGCTTAATACAATAGCTCGACTTAGTTACATTCACGAAATGAAAGTCGCTATTTGTTTAAAATTTGTCAAAGAACAAGTTTAATACAATAGCCCGACTTAGTTACATTCACAAAATGAAAGTCGCTATTTGTTTAAAAATTGTCAAAGAACAAGTTTAATACAATAGCTCGACTTAGTTACATTCACGAAATGAAAGTCGCTATTGATATAAAAAATTTCAAGGGACGGGTTTTAATACAGTAGTCAGACTAAAACACGTTCACATAAATGAAAGTCGCTATTGGACCGACTTTGTTTGTGAAAAACTTGCCAGGCTTGGATAAACTTAGCATAAACTTAAACTTTCCTCGAGAAAGGAGGATTAAAAGTTTTACAAAAAGAAGAAAGTTATTACAAAGCCAGAATACGAAATAAAAAAGACAAAAGGGATTAGTCGGCCCCGGTCGAAGACTTCTCTGGATCATGGACCTTCTCGACAATCGCTTCCTGCGTCTTAGAAGCACCATCCAGAGCGGCGATCTCCGCGCTCACAGACTGAACAAGATCAGCGGGAACCGCCTCAGGGATTATTCCACGATTGGTTCCGAACTGGTCGACATCCCTCGGGACAGGAGGAGGCGAGTCGCGGAAAAGGTTAAGAAGGGTATGACGAACTGGAGAAAGGACGAACGTAAGTTCTTCCTTCGTCACTACCTCCATTTCGTCCAGCTCCGCAGTCACCGTGACCTCATCGGCGGCAACTTTCTCCAAGACGGTATGAGGAAATGATACGCCCTCTTCACTGAATTTCATCAGACACTTCTTAAGCCCAGAAATCTGAGCCTGCTTAACTTGCAGCGCGACGGCAGCCTCCTGGTCCTTGACGTAGTGTTGGAAGAGATCAAAATGAGTCTGCGCCTTCGCCCTAACTGCGGCTTCGACTCTCTCCCTCTCCTTACGGACCAGATCAGTACAAGACTTCTGCAGCTTCATCTTCTCCGATTGAAACTTGAGAAAATCGGCTTTCGACTTCTCCTCGGCCTCTTTCAACTACCCTCAAGGGCCAGGTTATTCACCTCTAATGCCTTCTTCTCCTCTTTAATCTTCTTAAGAAGATTGTCCCGCTTGGTGACCGCGGCGGCCATCTTCTTCGCACTCCAGGAACTTTCCAAAGCTACGCGAGGCCGCAATCATCTAAAAACGATAAAGAATCTCGATTAGGTCGGCAGATTAAAACACGGAATCAAGCAAAAAGGGACTTACATTAGCTTCGGCATGTTTTAGCTTGAGGATAGCGTCTGAATGAGGCAACTCTTCTAAAACCGGCCAGTCTGACTCGTTTCCTCTCAAGCATGTCAGCATGTCAAAACAGGCCCGAGGATTGTTAATGAATGGAACCTCGCTTGCATACTGGTAGGCGAAGTTATGAATAGACGGGCGGACTTCCCCTTCTTTCACTTTACGCCCGGGTCGCACTAAAACGAGCTCCTTGAGAGAAGCAAAGGGTTTTGAACTGCCGGACGAATCAGTAACAGTCCCATTAAACTCATAGAATCGCTTCCAGGGGCTTTTGGGCTTCGCCGGTTTATCAGAAGCCGTTATC
Organism: Orychophragmus violaceus; assembly: GCA_030180135.1. Taxonomy (NCBI): domain Eukaryota; kingdom Viridiplantae; phylum Streptophyta; class Magnoliopsida; order Brassicales; family Brassicaceae; genus Orychophragmus; species Orychophragmus violaceus. Next base: position 16,689,034 of record CM058235.1, on the reverse strand, counting down.
TCAGTAGAGGCGTCCTCGACCTACTTGTTCCCCTTGGATGCCCTCTTAACCGACTTCTGCTGATCCGGCCCATCTTCCGCAGGCCTCTTTTTAGACGGAACTTTCGGAGGAAGATTAGAAGACGGATTCGCAACTCGAGTGGCCGACTTCTCACCAATATCAGAAGGCTGACTACCGCCTTGAGTTAGTGGGAGTACGTCCTTCTCTTTTAACGGATTGATTGACGAAGAAGGCTTGGACGAAATCTCCTTGGAGTAGTCGATTGAATCGATTCTCTTCACCTTGCCCATTCTCTTTGGTTTTATAAGCTGTTCGGGAGCGACCTTCGCTTTGGTATCCCACTTGTCTACAATAAAGGGAGGAAGGTAAATGTTACCCTTTTAGAACTAGCAAAAATGTTGGTCGCAAGGCGGCTAAACGAACCTTTGGATATTCGTGAAAGTGTCTTGTTTATTCGATCCAGAGAAAGATCTGACCACTTGCGAAGACCGAGAGACTGGATCTCCTGAAGGATCGGGAAGTAGTTATCCGGATACGGCTTGAGGAAAGGATGATGCACTGCAATAACAAAAGAGAATTAAGTAAATCATCACAGTTAAATAACGGCAAATTTGGGACGACATCTACCAAAATCTGAATTCCAAGACGCCCTGATAAGTTCCCTGTGATCGTCAGAAACAACTAAGGGAGACAACTCGACGAAGAAGTAGTATCTCTGCCAATTGTTGATCTTCTTGGGCGCATCTATCAATACACTGTTGCCGCTTTTGAGTTTGACCGCGAAACACCCTGGACTAGTGGTCTTCATTCGGTTGATTGACGTCATTTCTTCAAATATATTCACAGTTATCGTGATATCAGCTTCGGCACCCAATACTAGAAGACCCACCATATGGCGAACCGCGACGGCCGAAAGTTGAGAAATAGCGATCTCGCGACGATGGCAATAGGAGACTAGCAAGTCGGGCAGCGGGAACCAGCAGCGGCAACCCCCGGTGTCTGTATTGATAAAATACGACTCGTAAAGAGTCATATATCCCTCTGGGGGATTCCAAGGACGATCATTTGGAAAGGGAATGAGGAATTTGATCTTTGGATCTGCTCCGCAACCCTGGAGTGTAGATATAACCGACTTCGTGGTAGATCGGGTCGTGAAAACGTTACTAAACGCTTCGCTAGGAACATCCGGTAACCCAGAAGGGATGTCGTCATTATCATCAGAACCGTCTTGATCAATATCAATGTCGTCCTCATCACCATCAGAGTCTCATAATTGCGGAATGGTAAAATCTTCACGGCCAGAACTCTCAGCAGCATCAGTTTGACGCGACGCCTCACGACGACGCCGGAGTTCATCAATCTCGAGATGAACAAGATGATTCCTCAAGTCGGACGAAATACTTGAAGATGTGGAAGCAGAAGAAGTAGATTGACGACTTGATGAGTCGTCCGCAGAAGAGACGGTAACAACTTCCTTGTCTTTGTTCGACGAACAACGGATCAAAGACATGATTCACGGAAGAACAGATGAAGAACACAGACAACAAGTGATGTTTGATCTAAAAATCTTAGGAACCTAAGGCGGAGCGACGGCGGAAAGACAACCGGAAAATAAATATGGCAGAGAGAAAAATTACCTTTCGAAACTCCTTCACTTGAGCAAAATGAAGAAGTGAGAAGCGAGAAGGGACTACTTATAATGAAAATGACGGCGCGGAACTCGAGGCAATAAATACCTAGGCGACGCTTCGTGTTTCACACCTATCCGATCAATTGAACCAAAGAATCAATTCCGGTTTCGTCAAAATCTCCACCGGTTCAAATCTAATTACTCAATTTACCACCGGTCTGAGTCAAGCCGGATCGACCCGATAAAATATGGGCCTATAAAAACAGAGCTCGTCAGATGGAAGACATGGGCCTGTAAAATCATTTCTTAAACCATAGGTTAACTCCTCGTAATGCCGACTTGAATTCAAGTCGCCACACTGGGGGGGGGGGCTTATTGTTGGAATCAAGATTAGCACTTTCCTAAAAGGCCTATTCATGAGTTTAGGTCGGCCCAGAATGGAAAGTCGGTAAAAGGCCCAAGGCGGTAAAACCTAGGTTTTACCGAACTCGAGACAACCGGCTTACATTAGGGTTTGGAAGGTGTCGAGACGAGAATAAAACAAAGGCGGCGCACGGTGACATCAAGGATATGGAAATATTCCGTATCTGGATAAAGCCGAGGTTTTAGGAAATATTCATATTTATCTTCTATTTCCTTATCTGTTAAACCGACTTGTAACCCTATAAAAGGGGCCCGATTAATCAATAACATTCACGCTTTTCATAATACTTCTAGCTTGAGAGACTTAAGCAAATCGACTTTGACCTAATCTCTCTCCGGCGACTTCAACTTCTCTTTGCCGACTTTCATCTCGGAAAAACCGGCATTAAAACCCTAATTTCCATAATCTCACCGTGTTCTTAAATCCTTCTTTTAGAATCCCTAATTTACAAACCCTAAAATTCTTGCTATCTTCGGATACGCGGAATTGAGATCTTACAATAGTTGTGATCAAGTTTTGATGAATGTAATGAGATTTATAAGCGGGACTTGGAAGTTTACCAGGTAAGTATCAGTGGAATTTATAAGTGACATATATAACTGTTGTGCATTGTTGCGTAACACACTACAAGAAAATCGAGTATTATTAGCGTCCGTAAAACGCTATTTAAAAATACCATAGCGCTATTAGGTGCGATGTATCATCGCCCACGATAATAGGTCAATAACTTTATATAGCGTTTTTGCTTGTGCTACTGTTAATACTTAAAAAAATAGCCTTTTTTATCATGCAATAGTTTATTGGGAAAATTGCTTAAAATGCCCCCAAAATTGATTTTAAATAAAAGTGTACCCTCGAAATTGAATCAAATGCAAAACTGCCCTTTTGGCCTTAGGAAATTACCGCGATGTTCTTACGACCAATCAAAAAACGTCAAACGCAATTACCATTATAAAATCGTAGCTACGAGAAGTCTGAGAGATAATTAAGTTGGAAATTTAAATTATAAAATTATTTTGAGGGAAATTTCGGATACATAAATTAAATATGGGACTTTTGGACATATGTAAATTAAAATTACATAAACTTTAGTCAATTTTAACCATTTAAGGTATATTTAGTTAAAAACACCATGTAGCTTGATCTATGCTTGACATATGAAGTTGAATATCATATTTTCATATGTAGGGTTAGACTGAGGGTTTGTGAATTTTCATCCATATTGTTACATTTGCATATACTGGTTAGGTTGTGATTATATTAAAGGAGTTTGATGTTTTTTATAAGTTTTCTATATAATATGATGGTATTTAAGTAGTAATTAGTAGATTTAGGGTATATCAGACTTCCATGTTAATCTGATTAATGTACATGATTTTTCAGACTACCGAAGAAGTCTGACTAAACTCGACCAAATACTAAACCCTACTTGGGAATTTACCCCATATATAAACGGAAGTTACCGACATTAGTTCGTAAAAGTCATTATCTAATTTCTCCCTCTAAAACGGAAACACACTCCCTCTCTAAATACTCTCTAAAAACTCTCCGAAAACCCTCAGCCGCCACCGCCACCGCCGTCGTCATCCTCTTCATTCTTGTAATTCTCTCTCCTTTTTCGTCTCTCCTGACCAGTCCCTACACCGCCGTCGTCGTATTCTAAGCTCTTCGTTCTGCAAATGTTTGAGATCTATATGAAAGAAATCATTTTTTCTTTGATCTTTGTCTAGATCTAAACCAAAAATTGGTTTTTATATATTTCTCGTACTAGATCCATACGGTTTTGAATTCGAGTCATCCCCTTTTTCATATGTACTTTGTACTTTGTCTAGATCTAAATAAAAATAGATAGATTTTTATATATTTCTCGTTTTAGATCGATACGGTTTTCAGTCCGAATCATCCCCTTTTTCGTATGTCTTTTGTCTAGATCTGAACAAAAAATTGGTTTTTATAAAGTACAAAGGTTTTAGATCCATACGGTTTTGAGTCCGAGTCATCCCCTTTTTCACATGTCTTTTGTCTAGATCTGAAACTTGCGATTATACTTGTAGTCGTAACATTTGGCGACTTTTTGGGGACAATATTGCTATTATTTTGCGACTATATATATATGTACGTTTATTAGTGGATAATATACGACCAAAAATGATTGTCGCCAATTTAGTCGCCGATTTACGAATGATTAACGACCATTTTCGAGACCTAAAACAATAGTCGCAGACTGGTCAGTGATATGGCGACTATTTTGCGTCTGATGTAAGGAGTCATAGAAAAATTGCAAATTGGTCAGTACATGGGCGACTAATTTGCTACTTCGTGTATAGTAGTAACTAAGTCGTTTACTTGTCGCTATTGTTACGGCTAATATACATCTCATTATTTGTGTCGCAAAGTAGTCGGGCATGGGTCGTATCATATAGTATTTTTTAATTTAGTAAAAATAATATAAAATAGTTTGTTTATATTTTATCTGTTTGTGGTAGGTGTACGGGTTTCAAAGCTAATCTATACTTGCAGTATGTAAAGTGTATAATCTTTTTTCCAACTTCTATTAAACATGTATAAGTTGCAATATTATATATTAACTAAATTTTAAATCGAAGTTAATTAACCCTTAAAATAGAAATCAAACGCTTAGAAATCTTTACACTGGTTTTAAGGAATCAAAAATCAAAAATTCATAAGTTCTTAATAGTTATAGAATAAGAGTGAAAAAGAATTAGAAGCAATCGAGAGTCTGGTGCTCGTTTGAGTACCATGTCAGAAAAGGATTAGGGTAACTACACGAAATCACAGAGGAAAATATGTTAGATGTTGTTAATAATTTATATGATCATAAGATTTTCAATCTAACAATTTCAAAAAATTCATACATATCCATCAAATTTTTCAACTCACCTAAAGTTACACGATGATAGTCAATTAAAGAAGGATCTTATATTCCTCTAAGCCAAGTAATCCCTAGGTAAAAAAAAAAATATATATTCTCACAATTTTGTTCGATATTAATGTCTTCCTCATATTTTCTTGAAAACATGTCAACATACCCCAAAATCTTTCGATCCAGAAAATTGGAGCAAAACAAACAAATGCTTGTCAGGAACTTGTTCAAAACGCCTGGACTCAGCAATTGGTCCATATGCAACACATTCTATAGCCCTCTTCCTTCAATTCCAACAGCATTATTTAGCAAGGTTTATAAAGTGATTATAAAACTCCAAAAATTAAAGCATGTTAATAATTTACTCGGCATCTCTTAGCGTGAATTGAACTTTAGCGCGTGTACGTGAATACGAATAGACTTCTGAAGAGTGATTTTTTCCATTCAAACTCTACAACCCATGTTATAACACCAATAACATCTACTCCCTCCGTTTCACTATATTTGATTTTCTAGCATTTTATTCTTGTTTCATAATATTTGATTTTCTACAATATAATTAATTAATTTTTATTTTAGGAGTTAAATTAATCAGCATATGCATTAAATTTTGTTTGACTAATTAATTACAAAACACTCAAAAGAGCATATGAAAATTCAAGTTGCACGTAAAACAAAAAAAAGTTTACTCCATAAATCATTATAAAACCAATATTCAAGTATCATTAATGATGAGTTAAAGTATAAATTAATTGCTTTCTTAATATATGTGCAAAAACTAGAAAATCAAATATAGTGAAACAGAGGGAGTATAAGAAAAATTCATTTAAATATAAGTTAATCCCCTAAAAGCAACAACCACAATTCTACAATATCCGATGCTAGATTTTTCCTCTATGAATTGTAAACAACACTTACCAATTGCATATTTATCTGAAACCGTCTCATCATTAATTCATTGGATTGGTTTGATGTTCAAGAGGTCTCCAAAGTTGGAGGATCGAAGTTCTCAGTGATATTTGTCTCGTAAGTTATATGAATATCCTTATAAGTCATACTTTGGCCCTAAAAAACCCTAAAATCAGAAAAATTAAACCAAAAATCTTCTTTCTGTAAAAGAAAAAGGAACTTCTGGGCGTTGTTTCCAAAAGTCAAAGCTTGAATCCGACTTCCCTGTTTATTATAACCAAAGATTACAAAAGGAAGTACCCAAATAAAAACGTATGGATTTATGGGTGTTATGTATACCAAAAATGAAATGGGTAAAATTAATTCCAAGGGATAAAAAAGTAGAAGAAGAATAATGTTTCATAGGATAAAATTAATTCCAAGGGAGCATCATAGTGAATAAAACACCACGCCCTCTAAACCATCGCTATAACATTCCAGTGATTATCCCTTCAAGAATATCAGAAATTTTGTGAAATTGTGAGTTTTCAGAATCACATGTTATAAGTGATAACTAGATTTTAGTTCTTTAAGAGGTATCAATTCCTCAATGCTTATCGTGTAGCATGAGAGATCATTCCATTTTTGGGAAGAGAATTGACCAAAGCGAATACACTAAACCCTTATAGTCAATCAATCCAATTCAAGAAGTGAACTTAATGATCTAAAACAATTAAAGAAAGGAAAACAAATAAAAGACAACGAGCAAGAAATCAAGACAACTAAATAAGGAAAACAATTAAACAATAGGCAATCAATCAATTAAGAACAAGGCTATGGGCTAAGGTCAATGACTAGAACTAATTAGAGCTAACAAGGACACTAATTCAATCAACAAGATGCTAATCTCAAGCAAGGAACACTAAACAATTGACTAATCCAATATCTTGACACTAATCATTTTTCCTAATCATAAATCAAGAACAAATTCTCATTTGTGAATTAAGACAAGCATTAAGATCAAGTTCCATTAAGCTAATAATCACTCTAAACATTTATTCTCATGAGTTAGAATATGAAAATCCCCTTAAAGACTCTATCAAGCATTTCATTGAATACATGGTGTGCAATTAAAACCAAAGCATCTAGATTAACTTGATCATGGTCAACCTAGCATTAAGAACATCTAAAAGGGTGAGATCAATCATAAATAAGCTCTAAGCACCCTTGATTAACTCTAATCAGCCCTAATCTACCTAACCCATAAACCTTGATGAAGACCACTCACTAATCATTCTAAGTTCAACAAAATCCATGAGAATAGTGTTAAACATGATGATTAGCAAAAGATTAATAGAAGGAGATGAAGAAATCACAAAGAGAAACACTTAGATTAACCAAAGATTCAAACTTGTCTTACAAAAGGGTTTTTGAAACAAAACAAGCTTAAGAAAGAATAAAAAAATTAGGTTTTTGGGTTTTATAGTGAACAGTGGCGAACTGGGTCAACCCGGGACAAACCGGGTGTTGACCCGGTTCAATTGGATCTATTTGGCTTCGCAGAGAAATCCATCGGGCAAGTCTGGCCGATGTGTGCGGAATGGATCCATCGGCTGGTTCTGGTCGATGCGGGACGTCGATAGAATCCCTGGCCAAAATGTGAGAAATGCGTGAGAATTTCCATCGGGCGCGTTTGATCGGTGTGGCAGGCTGATGTGAATCGTGGGATATCCATCGGCTTTGTTTGGTCGGTTTCGCAGGCCGATGGATTCCCTGGCCAAAATGTGGACTTCGAGTGAGTGTTTCCATCGGTCGTGTTTGGTTGATGTGTTTGGCCGATGGGAAGAGGTGCGTGGCATCGGGGTCATCTGGTCGATGAGTCAGGCCGATGGATTTCCTGGACGACTCATGATTCTTCTTCTTCACTCTTTGAGCTCCTCTCTTGCTTCCTTAGCTCACCTTAACCTCCATGAACTTCCAAGAACCTACAAAATCTCAAGAAACACTCCAAAAACAACCTAAAATGCTAATTCCTAACTCTAAATGCTAAAATACTCTAAATGCAACAAAGAACATCAAAGAGAACATGAATGAATGCAAAATGAGACTAAAACAAGAACTTAACACATGCCTAAATGCATGAAAATGCATGAATATCAATAAGCATATTCATTTTGTGGATATCTCTTTGAATATCAAAGAATGATAGCGAAGAGGTAGAAGAAGAAATTTTATTGAAATAAATACCCGGTAACTATTTTAATTCGAAACGCAATAGTTGTAACTTTCCATTAAAATCCACTTACTCGTTTTGGAATTTTTCTCGAACATTTACCAGTTCCAGATAAAATAAATAAATCTTGATAGTAATGAGAGTTGTGTGTTTTTGATTTAGTAATAATAATATAGTATAGTTTGGTAATGTTTGCTAATAATTTGTCGAATGAATATTCTAATATCTTCTTAAACTATATGTAAATTTCCAAATTGTTGATTTTTTTTTGATGAAATAAATCTTTAATATAATTAATTCTTCTTTACCAACATTTTCTTTCTAAAGTACGCTAACCAAATATAGCTTGCATTGAGACCAGAAAACAAACTTACATTATATAGTTGCTTAAAATCCAAAAGTGCATGATCGTTGAAAGATTTTCTTGTCCTTTATCCAAATATAGCCTAATATATATATATATATATATATATATATATATATATATATATATATATATATATATATATAAATAAAATCACGATAAAACTTAAGTACTACCCAATGCAATCATTGTCATCTATATATAAGAAGACTTTATATGTCTTACCTGACTGTTGTTTGATGAAGAAGCATTTGAGAACAATGTATTTGGTTTGAATTGACTGCGGAGTCAAAGAAATAAAATCTGGTGTCTAGAGAAGAAAAAGTTTATGTCGTCATACATGTATACTCTAATAACTAGTCTCGAGCGCCGAAGTAAGAGAGAGAGAGAGAGAGAGAGAGAGAGAGAGAGAGAGAGAGAGAGAGAGAGAGAGAGAGAGAGAGAGAGAGAGAGAGAGAGAGAGAGAGAGAGAGAGAGAGAGAGAGAGAGAGAGAGAGAGAGAGAGAGAGAGAGAGAGAGAGAGAGATAGAGAGAGAGAGAGAGAGAGAGTGAGAGAGAAAGAGAGAGGGAGGGAGAGAGAGAGAGACGAGCTATTACACGCCGCACATGTCTTTGTAATAGAACATGAGCCTAATAGTACACAAACTGGTGGCACTTATGGAGTGTTTCTCTTCGAGACCCCCATCAAATCAATACTAATCATGGATATATATCACGAAAATGAGAGTTACAATTTTTTTGTTAAATTGCTCTATTTTTCATTAAAGGAGGCCATCAATTATCGACTTGATCATGCCATGCTTCGATTAGATTAATATTTCCACCGTCGCTTTGTAAATATACCTAAATTCAGTAGTTTTATAACTTACTTCGTTTTTCATTATTTGAAAAGTCAAGTGTTACATAATCTACTACATTTAACAAACTATATATTAATAAGGATCTTCATAAAGATAATGGGGCAAAATTTCGAAATTATATCTCATGATTGTAAAGATGAATAGTGACTATATTTGTTAACTATGATTTTTAACTAGAGTTTGGTGAAATAAACCGAGTAAAATGCATATTCTAAATTTAGTAGCAGTTTATATATACCATACACTATAAGATACGTAATGTTCAAGTTTGGCTTAACAATTTCTTGTGAGTAATACCTTTGTGGTTACATTTATGAAAATGGTGTAAATCCCAAACATAGTATATTTAAGTTTTGATAACCAACTCATTACCATTTTATTGGAATGATATAACAATGAAACTTTGTTGAAACCATAAGGAAAGTAATAACTAACTTGAGATAGCATCCGACGAAACAACTACTGGTCAACAGAGATATTTTTAGAAGTTCAACAAATTTAAAGAACATATATATATGCATCTCTTCAAATTTGTAGAACATAAGAACATGTCGAGCAGGAGCATAAACAAATCAAACACAACAATGAAACTTCAAATGTTATGGCTTGCTTTGGTATTCATAGCCGTTGAAACTATTGCAGCGAAGCAAGCAAAGAATGCAACAATCCCTGCACTAATAGTTTTCGGAGATTCAATAATGGATACTGGTAATAACAATAGACTTCCAACTCTTCTAAAGTGCAACTTTCCTCCCTACGGCAAGGACTTTCCTGGTGGCTTCGCCACTGGAAGATTTTCTGATGGGAGAGTTCCCTCTGATCTCATTGGTAACGATTTTTTTAAGTACTTATCACATTTGTTTATAGAAAATCTGCTAGATATTTTTATATTTTTTATACATTTGTTCTAACCAATTTTGTTTCAGCGGAAAAATTGGGATTGACCAAGTCATTACCAGCATATATGAACCCAAATTTGAAGCCCAAAGATCTTCTTAAAGGTGTAACATTTGCATCTGGAGGAACTGGTTACGATCCATTAACGGCTAAGATTATGGTACGTTATAATATATGATTGTGGTCAACGTTAGCTTCATATTATAATTTTCTTCTTTTTTTTGGTATTTTGTAGTCGGTGATATCAGTGTGGGATCAACTAATATATTTCAAACAATATATATCCAAGATCAAACAACATTTTGGAGAAGAAAAAGCCCAAGATATCTTGGACAATAGTTTTTTCCTCGTAGTTTCTAGTAGCAATGACCTTGCTCACACCTTTTTAGCTCAATCTCATAGATATGATCGTACCTCGTATGCCAATTTCTTGGCTGACTCAGCAGTCAAATTTGTAAGAGTAAGTATTTTAAATTGATTTATATATAAATATAAATCAAACAATAATGAAGTTATATCTAACATTAATTATGCATATTCGATATAATACCTAGGAATTACATAAGCTTGGAGCTAAAAAAATAGGAGTGTTTAGCGCAGTGCCTGTTGGATGTGTACCACTTCAAAGAACAGTGTTTGGAGGAATGTTTACAAGAGGATGTAATAAACCTTTAAACAAAATGGCAAAACAATTCAACACAAGGCTTTCTCCGGCACTCGAATTTTTAGATAAAGAGTTGGACGGTATTATCCTCTACATTGATGTTTATGATACTCTTTTCGACATGATCCAACATCCTAAAAAATACGGTAACTTCATCTTATAAATACATCGATCGTTATAATTGTTTTCATTTTTATTATATAACCAAAACCAAATTATAAGTAAAAATATCTCATCACGTTTCAGGTTTTGAGGTAGCTGATAGAGGATGTTGTGGTACCGGCTCTCTCGCAATATCTTATATGTGTAACACATTGAATCCATTCACATGTTCTAATTCTTCGGCCTATATATTTTGGGATAGCTACCACCCAACTGAAAGAGCTTATCAAGTCATGGTTGACAACTTACTCGACAAATATTTAAGCAAGGTCTTATGATGTTTACGCCTCTAAATCAAACTTATTTATTTATATCTTCGTGTCATTGTGTTTTTCCATCTCATTCTTGTCTCTATGTATTCATTCTTCAAATTTTCAATATCTCAAAATTTATATTTTTTTCTTTTTAATAGTTATCCCACCGTTTCAAATTTGTCAATGTTATAAAGTGCACTATATAACCAATTAAATACTGGATATCATCGTCTAGAAAACATCTTTTCAACAAATGGAAATCAGTTCATTACATCTCTCGATAACTCTTCGATTGTTTCTGAAATCTCCAAAGTCTGTGTCTTTACCATCAATATGCCCATGCCGGTTTCCTCTGTTAGATCCCTTGAAACTCCCTTAACCGCGTCCTCTGCTGCTCTTCCTATCAAACTCATCATCAAAACCGTCTCTTCTGCTTCCCATTCTTCCCCTAAACCCACCACGATCTTCTCTGTTCCCTCTTGATCTATTAGCTGAGGATGTGACGCCCGTCCCGCTTTCTTGGCGGAGACGGCAAGTCATTTAGAAACTTTACTATTATTTTATAATAAACTTAAATAAGACAATATTTAAATAAGTCTCAAATCGTTTAATAAAACATAATTTGTTTCAATCCAATCTTTCAACACAACCCGATGTTTTAAAATATATAAATAGTCTTTTAACAAATACAATACGCAATCCCCAGTAAAATGAGCATCCGAGCAAATACCACCTTGAGCCGCTATTCTGCAATTTCTCTAACACCTAAAAAAGGGGTGAAGTAGGGGGGCTGAGTAACAAGTTACCCAGTGTTGATGTTATCTAAGGAACTCTAATACTCGAGAAACAATAGGCATTCCGACACACTAAACCAAGATTAGAACTTATTTAACATAACAATGCATTTCTTTTACTTAACTTTTCATATTTTAACTTTACGTATCTTTCCAATTCTTTAATCAACTTATCGTTTTCTATATTTATTTACTTACGGCGGAGCCAACCCCTTTCTCACGTTTTGGGTTGGACCTCCCCGTAACCGACCCTTTAAGGCCAAATGGATTACAACGGGCTTACGATGCGATCGTCCGTAATCCAACAAACAAGTTCTGCAACGGGCTTACAATGCGATCGTCCGCAGAACTACATCACCAAATGGACAACAACGGGCTTACAATGCGATCGTCCGTTGTCCAACAAACAAGTCTGCAACGGGCTGACGGTGCGATCGTCCACAGACTACATCACCAAATGGACTACAACGGGCTTACAATGCGGTCGTCCGTAGTCCAACAAACAACGTTCTGTGACGGGCTGACGGTGCGATCGTCCACAGAACTACATCACCAACTGGACTACAACGGGCTTACAATGCGATCGTCCGTAGTCCAACAACAATGTCTTTTCTTTGTTATTATTATTATATATCTTTTAATTTATTCTTTGGCTTATCTCTTCATAAGATTTACGATTTAGTTAAATATTTTCTAATTCAAAACTTAGCATGTAAAAATACATATTTCTAAACTAGTATAGAATTGCGTAGATACCACCCGCACCTTAGGTTTTCAGGTCGATAAGAAAATAGCGGTTGAAGCGGTTGGGAAGTAGCGTTTCGAGCGATTGCGGTTGAAACACTAATTTTTGTGACCGGAAGTTATGGTGTAAGCTACTGGAGTTTAGCGGTTGACGGAATCGCGTTTTAAAATCTGCGATTGACAAAAAATAGCGTTTCGGGCGGTTTGACACAAATGATTTTCTCTCAACTTGTAGTTCGAATTTCGGGAGCATCATACCTCCGAATGATGTTCCGCAACTTGCTATGGATTCCTTGCAGCAAGATCTATCCAGACATATGAAGAACGCCTTCTAATTCGTTCGGATGCGTTCGGTATCGGTCCTACAAGGTCAGTACCCGATCATGAATTTAGAGTTTGACTACAAACTGTTTTAGAACAGTTTCGACCACTCTTATTCAAATGACCATAACTCGCAAATATACCTCCTATTGAAGCAAGCCCGGCTTCTATAGAAATATGAGAGGTAGATCTTTCCAATGGTACTAAGATCGTAATCTGGGTCGTCCTGAGCAGTTGTCAATCTGCAGTTAAAGTTGACGTATCAGAATTCTAACCATTCTCACGAAAACGACAATAACTTTCCACACATACCTCCTATCAGATCAAACTCAACGTCTATAGAAATATAAGATCCAGGGCTTTCCAGTGATATATGGTACGTCTCCTGGTTCCTTATAGTTTGCTGTAAAACCCACTCTGAAGTCAGACCAACGATTCTGGGATTAGATTCTCGGTTTCAGAAACACTGGTTTTGCTCAATATTCAAAGAAGGATTGCGAGCAGAGTATACCTCGGAATTGGGATCGGAAAAAATCTACAGAAACTAGAGAACGTGAGCTTTCCAGAGGTATAGGAATCGCGATTTGGTTCTGCCTGAGTCTCTAGATATTCGACCTCCAAAGTAGCAACTCGAACTGTCTTTTGATGGTGTTCAAAGAGCAGAGAAATGGTAGAATGAGCTTGGCTGAGATTGTGATCTGATTCTGAAGAGGGAGGACGTGATAAAGAAGAGATGTAAGGTGCTTGGAGTCATAATTAGAGCCAATTGGTTGCACAAGGAAGGTGGAGTGTGATGATCATGTCTCCCTCCTTTTTCCTTTCAATAATTTTTAAATTTGGCTTTAACAAGTTGGTATTATTGTTCTTAATGCTCCATGTGCTGGGTAGGGTCATCACAATTCTCCCCCACTTAAGGAAATTCGTCCTCGAATTGAATGGTTGGAGCCCCATCTCACTAGGCCAGAAAAAGAGTCGGATGATCCAATTTCATCCGGTCTTCTGATTCCCAAGTTACCTCCTTAATACCATCTCTTTCCCAGCATACTTGTACTCTCCATGCTTTTCCACCTTTCTCATGAGCTTGCTTACGATCCAAAATTTTTATTGGCTTTGCTGGAATCGACAAGTTTTTATCCAAATCTTCCGGCCGTTCTGAAATGATCAACTCTGGTTCACGAACGACTTTTCGCAGAACAGAGATGTGGAAAACATTATGAAAGTCTGACATCTCCGGAGGTAAGTCTAATCTGTAAGCGACTGCTCCGATCCTCTCGCTGATAACATATGGTCCCATGTATCGTGGCTTAAGCTTCTTTAACTTCCTCCACTTATCTGCTCCTCGGAATGTCCTCATTTTTAAGTATACTTCGTCACCCACTGCAAACTCCAAATCTTTTCTCCTTTTATCTGCATACCCTTTTTGACGATCATGGGCTTCTTTAAGCCTGTCTCGGAGCAACTCTACCTGAGCTACTGTTTCTTGGACGAGTTCCATGTCCATGTCGCGTCGCTCCCCCACTTCAGTCCAACATAAAGGTGTGCGACAAGGCCTCCCATATAATTCCTCATATGGCGACATACCAATGCTTGTATGGTAGCTATTGTTATATGCGAATTCAGCCAAAGGCAAATAACGTACCCAAGCACCTTTCCAATCAAGCATACATGCTCTCAACATATCTTCTAACGTCTGAATTGTCCGTTCCGATTGACCATCTGTTTGCGGATGATAAGCGATACTCATATGTACTTTGGTTCCTAACGATTTCTGAAAGGCCTGCCAGAATTCTGATGAAAACCTCGGATCTCTATCGGAAACAATACTCACTGGAACACCATGCAATTTGACGATCTCGTTCTGATACTTCTCGACTAATTTGCCAACTTTATCCGACATCTTAATGGGTAAGAAATGAGCCGATTTTGTTAGCCGATCCACAATCACCCAAATAGCATCATTGTTACCCTCAGACCTTGGTAGCCCGCTAACAAAATCCATTGTGATCATATCCCATTTCCATTGTGGGATTGGTAAGCTTTGCAATAACCCACTCGGTAATCTCCTATCTGCTTTTACCAACTGACATACATGGCACTCCGATACCCACTTAGCAACATCTCTCTTCATTCCGTTCCAATGGTAATACCTCTTCAAATCTTGATACATTTTGTTATTGCCAGGATGTATCGAAAATCGAGACTGATGGGCGTGCTGCAATATCTCTGCCTTTAACTCCTTATTGTCTGGCACACAAACCCGATTCTTAAACAAAATTGTTCCATTAGCCATCACGTCATAACCAGGCAAATCATTTTCCAGTGTTTTCTTCAAAGTTGCATCTTCTTTTTGTGCCTCTCTGATTTTCCATAGTAAGTCTGCTTGGTTCAATGCTTCTATGCCAACTGCATCCTCCTGAACTGTGGTGGCACACAAACTTAAACATGCAAGCGTTTCTGAGATTTCCTCCATTCCTTTGGCCCTGTACACTGTATCCTTTCTTCTGCTTAGAGCATCTGCTACTTGGTTAGCTTTTCCCGGGTGATATATGATATCCAAATCATAATCAGCCATCATCTCCGTCCACCTTCGTTGTCTCAAGTTTAACTCACTCTGAGTGAACACATACTTTAGACTTTGATGATCAGTGAACACTTGAACTTTTTCTCCATACAGATAAGCACGCCAAATTTTCAGAGCGAAGACCACTGCCGCGAGCTCTAGATCATGAGTAGGATAGTTTGTCTCGTGCTTTCGCAGTTGCCGAGATGCGTAAGTAATTACTTGCTCCTCTTGCATGAGCACACATCCCAATCCGGCTCCACAAGCATCCGTATATACTTTATATGGAACTCATGTCCTTGGAAGTACCAGTATCGGGGTTTGAGTCAAATGCTCCTTCAACTTTTTGAAACTTTCTTCACATTCTTTTGACCACACAAATTTCACCCCTTTTCCTGTGAGTTGAGTCATTGGTTTAGACAAACTGGCAAATCCTTTTACAAACTTCCTGTAGTAACCTGCCAAACCAAGAAAACTGCGAACTTCCGTGGCACATGTAGGAGTAGGCCAGTTGGTGATGGAAGTAATCTTTTCTGGGTCCACTGCTACTCCTGCTTCTGAAACTATATGACCAAGGAATCCGATTTTTCTCTGCCAGAAACAACATTTGCTTTGCTTTTCATACAACCTTTGCTCTCGAAGCTTGCTTAGCACAAATTTTAGATGCTCTTCATGCTCTTCACGACTGTGCGAGTATATAAGGATGTCATCGATGAACACAATCACAAACTTATCCAAGTACTCTCGGAATACATTGTTCATCAGTTTCATAAACGCTGATGGAGCATTAGTCAATCCAAATGGCATTACCACGAACTCGTAGTGTCCATATCTGGTTCGGAATGCTGTTTTTTCTTATGTCTTCTTCAGCTATCTGAATCTGATGGTACCCTGATGCTAAGTCAATTTTTGAGAACCACGAAGCTCCTTGTAGCTGATCCAACAACTCGTCAATATGTGGCAACGGGTACTTGTTCTTAATGGTCACCTTGTTTAACCCTCGGTAGTCGATGCAAAGCCTGAAACTTCCGTCCTTCTTCTTCACAAACAACACCGGTGCTCCCCATGGCGAGCTACTAGGTCTAATAAACCCTTTGTCAGTAAGATCTTCTAATTGCTTCTTTAACTCGGCCATTTCTGCCGGTGCCAAACGATATGGCGCTCGAGCGACAGGAGCTGTCCCGGGCTCTAACTCAATGGTAAACGCATCTCCTCGCGTCGGTGGCGGTCCTTTAAGCGGTTCAAATACATCAGCGTAATCAGCTACTACTGGGATATCATCCAATTCTTCTATGGGTTCACCTCCATCCATGGATATGACAGCTAGGTATGCTTCATTCCCTTTGCTTATTAATTCCTCCGCATGGATCATAGAAATTATAGGAACTCCGTTCTGTACTTTCACACCTTGGAATATGAGTCTACCATCGGGCCTTGCAAAAGTTACTTGGTTCCTTGGGCAGTCCAATAGTGCTTTATGGTGAGTCAGCCAATCCATGCCCAAGATCACATCGTAGCGGTGCAACTCCAATTCCACGAGGGTCCCAAGTAACTTTTCTCCACCTATTATAACTGGAATATCTTTGAAGAACCTCTCGGATTTTACTTTTTCTTTTCCTGCAGTCTCAATCTTCCAAGGCCTTTCCACAATTTTCCCTTTGAAGTCCCAATGCTTCGTGAATAATGGACTCACGAAACTATGTGAAGCACCAGTATCAAATAAGGTGTAGGCTGCTACCTCTCCAATAGTAACCGATCCTACACGATTTACTAAGCTAAGAAAATTTGAACTCATAAACCTTATTTCACCTCCATACTCACAATTTTTTTTTTTAAGTATTTAAAATTTTTAACGTACCAGCAATCGGCTCTGCGCCCTCGTGATCTCCTGCAACATACACACGAGGTGCAATTGTTGGCCTCTTTGGAGGTGGCGGCAAATGCTCTCTAGCTTGGTTTGTTGGCTCTGGTCCTCTTGTCCTCACTCTGCAATCTTTTGCACGGTGTCCCAATCTTCCACAAATGTTGCATTTTCCCTCGAATAAGTTGCAGTCACGTTGTTGGTGGCCAAATTTTCCACACTTGTAACATGCTCCGGATTTATGGAAGCATTGACCACTGTGACTCTTTCCACATATACCACACACCCTTGCCGATATACCACTGTGACTTCCATATTGGTGATGCCTTGGCGGTTCTTGTGGTTTGGTGATCCTCTGGGAAGCATTCTTGATTGTCTTATTCTCCGCTTCATTTGTCTTCTCTGTCATAGAAGCTCTCTCTACCAACTCGATGAGGCTTCCATAATCACGGATCTGACAGATCTTGCGGATGTCCAACCTCAATCCCATCATAAATTTCTGAATCAGGGATTGCTCATCGGTGTCTCCTACAGCAAACCTTCTGAGTCTACTGAACTCTCGCTCATACTCCCTAACCGTCTTATTTCCTTGGCTGAGGGTCAGAAACTCCATCTTCAACTCATTTATGGTCTCCTGGGGAAAGTACTTCCTCGTAAACTCCTCACGAAACGTGTCCCATGGAATAGTGTAACCAGGAGGCGCTTCTCTTTCTATTCCCTCCCACCAGACCTGAGCATCATCCAATAAAAAGCTTGATGCTATAGTCACTCGGTACTCAAGCGGACAACATACAGAACCAAAGTTTCTTTCCAACTGCTTCCTCCAATTGTCAGCTGCTATCGGGTCCGACCCGCCATGGAAGGTTACAGTGCCAAACTCTCTCATCATCTTCAGAACCTTCCAATAATCGTGTCTCTGATCGTGAGTGGGCATGTGCAATGGTGGGACACCATGAGGGGGCGGCGGAGGTGGTGGTGCAGCGGCCTGAGCTGCAGCTACCCCTGGTGCATGACCAACTACTGGAAACGGAAGCTGTCTGTGTCCAAACATCTCTCTGAGTGAATCCATCACTATAGACCTCAGCATTGCAGGGTCCACTCCCTGAACTGGAATCTGACCCCCATTATGGGTGCTTTGCTCCATGCTCGCTGTAGGCTCAGCACTCTCAGCTTCATTTTGACCTCGAGGTCCACGTCCCCTTCCCCCACGTGCTCCTCCACGAGCCATTCTGTGACGACAACTTAATGTAAGAATATCTTAAAAGAAATACGACTCCAAAAACTTACTTACTCAAATGTGGTACTGCCGGTGCTCATTTACTTTTCCAAAAACCCATTTCCCAAGAATTTAAAATATTTATATAGTTTTAGTTTAATTTTTTTTTTTTTTTTAAGGTGACCCTCCGCGTTAGCATCGGAATGGCCTTTAACCTAGGCTCTGATACCACTTTGTGACGCCCGTCCCGCTTTCTTGGCGGAGACGGCAAGTCATTTAGAAACTTTACTATTATTTTATAATAAACTTAAATAAGACAATATTTAAATAAGTCTCAAATCGTTTAATAAAACATAATTTGTTTCAATCCAATCTTTCAACACAACCCGATGTTTTAAAATATATAAATAGTCTTTTAACAATTACAATACGCAATCCCCAGTAAAATGAGCATCCGAGCAAATACCACCTTGAGCCGCTATTCTGCAATTTTTCTAACACCTGAAAAAGGGGTGAAGTAGGGGGGCTGAGTAACAAGTTACCTAGTGTTGATGTTATCTAAGGAACTCTAATACTCGAGAAAAATAGGCATTCCGACACACTAAACCAAGATTAGAACTTATTTAACATAACAATGCATTTCTTTTACTTAACTTTTCATATTTTAACTTTACGTATCTTTCCACTTCTTTAATCAACTTATCGTTTTCTATATTTATTTACTTACGGCGGAGCCAACCCCTTTCTCACGTTTTGGGTTGGACCTCCCCGTAACCGACCCTTTAAGGCCAAATGGATTACAACGGGCTTACGATGCGATCGTCCGTAATCCAACAAACAAGTTCTGCAACGGGCTTACAATGCGATCGTCCGCAGAACTACATCACCAAATGGACAACAACGGGCTTACAATGCGATCGTCCGTTGTCCAACAAACAAGTCTGCGACGGGCTGACGGTGCGATCGTCCACAGACTACATCACCAAATGGACTACAACGGGCTTACAATGCGGTCGTCCGTAGTCCAACAAACAACGTTCTGTGACGGGCTGACGGTGCGATCGTCCACAGAACTACATCACCAACTGGACTACAACGGGCTTACAATGCGATCGTCCGTAGTCCAACAACAATGTCTTTTCTTTGTTATTATTATTATATATCTTTTAATTTATTCTTTGGCTTATCTCTTCATAAGCTTTACGATTTAGTTAAATATTTTCTAATTCAAAACTTAGCATGTAAAAATACATATTCCTAAACTAGTATAGAATTGCGTAGATACCACCCCCACCTTAGGTTTTCAGGTCGATAGGAAAATAGCGGTTGAAGCGGTTGGGAAGTAGCGTTTCGAGCGATTGCGGTTGAAACACTAATTTTTGTGACCGGAAGTTATGGTGTAAGCTACTGGAGTTTAGCGGTTGACGGAATCGCGTTTTAAAATCTGCGATTGACAAAAAATAGCGTTTCGGGCGGTTTGACACAAATGATTTTCTCTCAACTTGTAGTTCGAATTTCGGGAGCATCATACCTCCGAATGATGTTCCGCAACTTGCTATGGATTCCTTGCAGCAAGATCTATCCAGACATATGAAGAACGCCTTCTAATTCGTTCGGATGCGTTCGGTATCGGTCCTACAAGGTCAGTACCCGATCATGAATTTAGAGTTTGACTACAAACTGTTTTAGAACAGTTTCGACCACTCTTATTCAAATGACCATAACTCGCAAAATATACCTCCTATTGAAGCAAGCCCGGCTTCTATAGAAAGATGAGAGGTAGATCTTTCCAATGGTACTAATATCGTAATCTGGGTCGTCCTGAGAAGTTGTCAATCTGCAGTTAAAGTTGACGTATCAGAATTCTGACCATTCTCACGAAAACGACAATAACTTTCCACACATACCTCCTATCAGATCAAACTCAACGTCTATAGAAAGATAAGATCCAGGGCTTTCCAGTGATATATTGTACGTCTCCTGGTTCCTTATAGTTTGCTGTAAAACCCACTCTGAAGTCAGACCAACGATTCTGGGATTAGATTCTCGGTTTCAGAAACACTGGTTTTGCTCAATATTCAAAGAAGGATTGCGAGCAGAGTATACCTCGAAATTGGGATCGGAAAGAATCTACAGAAACTAGAGAACGTGAGCTTTCCAGAGGTATAGGAATCGCGATCTGATTCTGCCTGAGTCTCTAGATATTCGACCTCCAAAGTAGCAACTCGAACTGTCTTTTGATGGTGTTCAAAGAGCAGAGAAATGGTAGAATGAGCTTGGCTGAGATTGTGATCTGATTCTGAAGAGGGAGGACGTGATAAAGAAGAGATGTAAGGTGCTTGGAGTCATAATTAAAGCCAATTGGTTGCACAAGGAAGGTGGAGTGTGATGATCATGTCTCCCTCCTTTTTTCTTTCAATAATTTTTAAATTTGGCTTTAACAAGTTGGTATTATTGTTCTTAATGCTCCATGTGCTGGGTAGGGTCATCACAGAGGAGCTAGACCCTCTGTAATCTTCGCCGTCACTATCAAAACCACTCCTTCTGCTTCCTGCCCTCCCTCTTGAGTTGATCTATTAGCAGAGAAGCTGTAGGAAATATAGAAATGAGATATTCTCAGCACATAATTAGTCTAACATCTCTATTGACTTATTGTGTTTCCATAGCTGATCGTCCTTAATTTTGTATATATGTATTGCATCCTTTGTCAATAATAATCAATTCATTCCAATACCTAATATGGTATCAGAGCACTAAAGGCTTTTTTCTCTCTGCCGTCATTCTTCTTCTTCTCTCTTCATCTTCTCTCTTCTTCTTCTTCTTCCTTGTTTCTGCAAAACTCTGATATTATTTCTTTCTATTTCTATTTCTTATCACCATGTCTGACTCAACTGCTGAACGTACATCAGTTTTTGATACCCAAAATCCAGAAAGTACTCTGCTCTCGGTTAATATGTCGAGCGTGACGAAGCTTACGACGCTCAATTACCTGATGTGGAGTAGACAGGTCCGTGCACTGCTTGAAGGCCACGAACTGCAGCATTTTATTTAGGAAACCAACACGGCTCCATCCCCTACACTGGTCGTTAATGTAGTCTCGTCACCAAATCCTGCATACGTTCCATGGAAGAGACAAGATCACCTCCTGTACAGCTCCATGATTGGAGTGATCTCGATGTCAGTTCAAACATTTGTCTCCAGTGCTAATACAACAAAAGAAGTCTGGGATATGTTAGCCACCACGTTTGGGAATGCTTCACGTGGACATATCCGTCAGCTAAAGCTTCAGATTGACAAGTGCGCAAAAGGTACGAAGACGATAGCAGAATACTTGAGGGGTGTGAAAGCAACAGCAGATGATTTGGCACTTCTTGGGAAACCTATGGATTCAGAAGATCTAACGGAAAGGATTTTAGCCGGGTTGAGTGAAGACTACAAGCCGGAGGTTGATGCGATTCATGGAAGAGATACACCTATCTCGTTTCATGAGCTTTACGAAAGACTTCTGAATCGTGAGGCTATCATTCTGAGTAATGAATCTAGCATTACTGCACCTATCGTTGCACATGCCACAGAGTCAAAACCCAGCCAACAATGGTGCAACACCAACACTAATAACGGCAATCATCAGCACTTCAACAACAATAAGCAACAACGCTTCTCTAGGCAGTATTTGGGCAAATGTCAAGCGTGTGGAATACAGGGACACAGTGCTCGTTACTTCCCTGAGTTTCGAATGGTCAAGGGTTCATCGATGCCAAATCAGGGAACACAGATGCAGAGGTTTCCAGATCAGCGTTTCAATACCAACAACAATGGTTGGAATGGAGCTTCGCAAATGCAGCAGTGGCAGCCAAGTGCAAATCCTGCCATGCTCTCGGACACCTCGACGTGGCTGCTTGACTCATGAGCTTCCCATCATATGACGTCCGATCTAGCCAACCTCTCGATGCACTATCCTTACGGTGGTGGTGATGGCGTTCAGCTGGGAGATGGGTCTGGCTTGACCATCTCACACTCTGGTTCTTCATTTCTTCCCTCTTATACTAAACCTTTCTTTTTAAATAAAGTTTTATGTGTTCCTGCCTTGGAAAAAAATTTAATCTCAGTATTTCAATTATGCACTACTAATGATGTTGTTGTTACGTTCACTCCGACGTACTTTCAGGTGAGAGATTTGAGAACAGGAGCTCTTCGTCTCGAAGGGAAACCTATAGAAGGGACGTATGAGTGGCCGAGATCAATTAATTCTAAAGTTCCTTCTATTGCATATGCCTCAGCTGTGAAGACAAGTCTATCAACTTGGCACTCACGCTTAGGACATCCTTCTTCGCAAATTCTTCATAAAATAGTTTCATGTTTTCAATTACCTATTGTTTCAAACGCTTTACTTTCTCAGCCTTGCAATGCTTGTTCGATTAATAAAATGCATAAGTTACCTTTTCAAAATTCAACTTTAAAATCTAATCATCCTCTTGAAATCATTTTTTCAGATGTTTGGACTTCTCCGGTCCATTCGATTGATGGCTACAAATACTATGTCATATTTGTAGATCATTTTACTCGATACACTTGGTTGTATCCACTGAAATTAAAATCTCATGTTTATGAGATATTTACCCGGTTCAGGGCCTTGGTTGAAAATCGATTTCAATCAAAGCTTAGAACATTGTATTCGGATAATGGGGGTGAATACATTGGTCTACGAGAATACCTATCTAACCATGGTATCTCTCATATGACAAGTCCGCCACATACGCCGGAACATAATGGCATAGCAGAACGTCGTCACCGACATATTGTGGAAACAGGGCTTGCCCTACTGTCCCATGCGTCTATGCCACGATCGTTCTGGACGTATGCATTTGCGACATCAGTGTACTTAATTAATCGCATGCCGTCGCAGGTTTTGGACTACGAAAACCCATTTCAAAAACTTCATGGACTGAGTCCTAATTTTGAAAAACTGAAAACATTCAGGTGTTTGTGTTTTCCATGGCTTCGTCCGTATGCTCTACACAAGCTGGATACAAAGTCAACGCCTTGTGTTTTCCTTGGTTATTCACCAACTCAAAGTGCTTATTTTTGTTATGATAGGAGTACATCCAAAATTTATACTTCTCGCCATGTAGTTTTTCATGAATCGGTTTTCCCATTTTCGATTTCAAAAAATTTAGAAACTGATAAAGATGAGGAAGTGTTTGCATGTACTATAATAGTAGTGAGCGTAGGCGTTCCTCGGGGATGGTTTCCACGACTGCCTATTCATGTCGCGATTACACCCAATCTCTTGATCTATACCTTCAAAGTAGTCAGTAGTCCTTTCCCCGAGAGTCAGGAGTTCTTTCCCTAATGTCAGTTGCTCTAGGAGCTCTATAGACAATAGGAGGATCTCGGGTGGCTCCAGAATCTATTGAGAGAAGTATACCCCTCTCCTTTGTTCTCAGTTACTCATCAAATGGCACTCAGTTCATATCTTTAAGTTCGATCATTGACAGTCTGTCTCGAAGTCCCGTCGAGTGTCATCAGTCAAATCCCAGATAAAGTCTTCGGCAAGTGTTGGAAGCTACTGCTAAGGTACTCCCCTTCATCTATAAAGGATAGGCAATTGAGAGAATAGGGCGATAGCTACTAAGACTACTCCGTCTTAGGGCTAGGAGTTCAAGCGCGGCGTAACGGGGGTTGTCAGCGTAACAGCTGGTGTGGTCAACGAGAACTTCTAATCGGGGACCGACAAACTGGAAAAACTTCGCTCACTTAACTAATACCTTCATGACAATATAAACAACAGAAGAGGGGGTTATTTACGGGCTTACGGGGGTTCCCGCTATAGCCGAACACGAGGGAAAAATCCTTTATACTGACACTGCATTTAGAAATTGGTTAATCGGTAAAGATACATGTACTGGATTGTCCTGCCTTTCCAAGCCCGGCACTAGTCGGCGGAGAAAGACTCGGCATTCAGAATCACTCAGGAGCTCCCAGTTCCCATTCAACATTCATTCATAGTCTTTATTCTCCCCTTGCCATCCTTCACTGCTTTTCGTTTCTTTCCCGCTTTCAAGCTGAAGGAAGAAAGTCAATCTTTCGTAGTCCCGTCCGGATCAATAGATTGGGTCAGATCAATTCCTTTTCATCGTATCTAATCGACAGCAGAGAGATATGCCAATTAGAAATTGATAGTTTGTGAGAGGAATGCAATAACTCGACTATTTACATATTTGAGAAGGATCTGCGCATTTGCTTGGTTGGCGGCTGGCTAGCTTAGCTCTCGTTTTGCCTCGTTTTTCATCTATTGCAGGTATCAATATGCCTCCACCGATGCACGAACAACACGATGGTCAGCAGGAAAATCAGTCACCATCGACTAAAATATCATCACCTATAATAGTCCAGCTTGTTGTGCCTTCTCAATCAGCAGAAACTCACGAAGCAATTACTGAGTCTACATTTCCAGCGACTCAACCAGAACAGGAGGCTCCGAATCAGACTACACAAGCGACAGAAATTGCTCTGGCAGTCCAGCCCTTGCAACCGACTCGTCAAAGCACGAGACCACGCAAACCTGTTCAGAAACTGAATCTTCACACGGCAGTTACTCAACTGTCAGAAAAGCCACCAACTACAGTAGCTCAAGCTCTTATCTTCATTGGCGTAAAGCAATGAGTGAAGATTATAATGCTCAGATTGGATATAAAACTTGGGAACTTGAGACATTACCTAATGATCCTTCGACTAATGTTGTAAGTAGCAAATGAATTTTCACCATCAAGCGGCATCCAGATGGTAAAATAGCATGCTACAAGGCGCGTCTCGTCGCTAGAGGATTCACGCAAAGACCGGGGCTTGACTACAACGACACCTTTAGCCCAGTGGTCAAACCAGCCACGATAAGGACTGTTTTGAGCATTGCGGTATCCAACAATTGGCCGATACGCCAACTTGATGTCAACAATGCTTTCCTCCAAGGAACATTAGAGGATAGAGTGTACATGACGCAGCCACCGGGGTTCATTGATAAAGACAATCCATATGTAGTTTGTCGATTGAAGAAAGCGATTTATGGTTTAAAACAAGCTCCCCGAGCTTGGTATAACGAGCTACGCAAGTTTCTTCTTCACTATGGCTTCTCGAACTCCATGGCTGACACGTCCCTCTTCATCTACAACAAACAGGGAGTCCTTCTTTATATGCTAGTCTATGTAGATGATTTAATTATCACAGGAAATAATGCATCACATATGACTAGTTTTATTGCTTCTCTCTCGCAGCGTTTTTCCTTGAAAGATTTAGATGACTTGTCTTTCTTCCTAGGTGTAGAAGTACATCGAAATGAAAAAGGGATTCATCTAACTCAAACTCGCTACATTGCAGATTTACTACATAAAAATTGCAAAACGATTGCAACACCCATGTGTTCGACAACCAGTCTCACGCTCACCTCAGGATCCACCTTCGATGATCCAACACTATACAGGGCAGTGGTGGGCAGCCTGCAGTACTTGTCGCTCACCCGGCCTGATATTGCATATCCAGTCAACAAGCTCTCGCAATATATGCATCAACCGACAACAGAACATTGGAGTGCAGTGAAGAGAATCTTGCGTTATCTTGCTGGAACGATGGACAAAGGTTTTTTTTTCCTGCGCACAACATTCCACAGCTTCATGCTTATACCGATGATGATTGGGCGGGAAACCGAGATGATTATACCTCCACTGGCGCGTACATTGTATATCTCGGTTGTCATCCCATTGCTTGGTATTCAAAGAAACAAACAGGGGTAGCACGCTCTTCGACTGAAGCAGAGTACCGGTCATTAGCATCTACCACTGCCGAAGTTATCTGGGTCACTTCCTTGCTCTCTGAACTTGGAATTGCATCGAAATCACCACCGGTGATCTATTGTGACAACATAGGAGCGACATACCTAGCTGCCAACCCCGTTTTTCACTCTAGGATGAAGCATCTAGCACTCGATTATCACTTTGTCTGGAACTACATTCAATCAAGACAGCTACGTGTCTCGCACGTATCATCCGCCGATCAGCTAGCCGACGCACTCACAAAGCCATTACCACGTCCTCGGTTTGATTTGCTAACGGTCAAGATCGGACTCTCTACTCCCCGTCCGTCTTGAGGGGGTGTGTAGGAAATATAGAAATGAGATATTCTCAGCACATAATTAGTCTAACGTCTCTATTGACTTATTGTGTTTCCATAGCTGATCGTCCTTAATTCTGTATATTTGCATCCTTTGTCAATAATAATCAATTCATTCCAATACCTAATATAAGCCACTTGATCCCTTGTAGCTATCAGAGGCATTATAATCATTGAAACCACCACGTCCACCTCTCATTCCTCCTCTGTTCCCCCTCGTTCTATTACCAGAGAAACTTGACCCTTTATAGTCTTGATCACTCATGATTCTGAAGCTGAATAGGATCTTCTTTTACCCTTAAACCCACCTCTTGAACTGTTACTTCTTTGGCTTCATTATCTGAACTAAAACCTCCACTACTGTTTCCATTATTGTTTTTTTGAAACGGTGAACTTCCTCCTCTGTGTGCATTGTAACCAGCCTTCGACTCCGATAACTGTTCATCCTCTGAGAACTCTTCAGAAGCAAAAGAAGAACAAGGTCCTGCTACTGGGACCTCTCTGTCTCCCATTTCGTCTATCACATAGCTAAAAATGTCATCTTCGTCGTCAAAATCATCAAACCCAACACCAGGTCTTCTGCTCCTGCCAAGCTCAGAACTTTCTCGGGCTCCTGGAGGAAGATTACTGAATTCTTCTTCATGATTTCTCAAACCATCCAGGGGAAGGTTTTGATTCTTTCTACTAGAATCCCATATTCGAACGCAGCAACTTCTGCCCCTCATCAAAATCAAAGTTCCATGCATTGGAAACATCGTCCCGCTTCACAAACCTCTCGGTTTGTGCTTCAGTGAAGCGATGTGTTTCTTTTGTTTTGTCCTCTAAGAAAGCATCTGGTGGACGCTTCCGATCACATGCCATGTTTATCCTGTAGTTTAACAAGTTGCATCTGCCATAACAACAAACAATATGATCAGTTCTAAGACTTAACATTTTTCCAAAATGCCTCGGGGCATTCCCATTCTCCTGGAAGGAGCTGTCTCTTTGGCCTCTTTGCATCACATTGTAAGCAAATGGTGTTCTTTGCGAAGTTCATGAAATCACACCTATAAGAACAAAGATTAAGTGGTACCATCTCAGGACAAATATCAAAAGTAGAACATTAAAAAAAAATTCTCCGATGCGCCTAGCTTGTGATAAACTCTATGTTCCGTGCAAAATTTATGAACTGTGAGGCCTCAAAGTCCAAAATTTTTTATGATTAAACTAATAAACTATACACGATTGGATGCCTCAAGATCAAATGCAGAAGAAGATTTACTAGGTCTCACCTAGCTTCATCAATAACTGTTGTGCATTGTTGCGTAACACCTTGGCTCAGAAGATTCTTTTTACGTTCAAGGTAATAAGTAGAACAGGGACGAACTCAAGGCCAAAACATGAGAGCTTTATGCTTCTATACAAAGCTAAGGACATGCTTAAAGCAAAACCATGAGGTCATCAAAAGAACAAGGTGTGACTTACTTTGGACACAGCCAATCACCTTTCTTCATTTCAATGTCATCACGGCCGACAAGTCTTTTAGGAGGTGGCGGTGGCTGCTTGACTTTAGGGGGCGCTTTCTTGATAACATGTGGAGTAAGATTAGGATCTATTGGTACACTGCTTAACTTGAAAATCTCATGCAACAGTTTACGCACCACAGTCTTAACTGACTTTTTCTTCAGGAGAGTTTTGTCAGCTATTGTATATCATTCAATGGGTCAAAACCATAGGTGAACAAAATACGCATGAGGTCAATGGCGACTATTTACGAATGATTAACGACCATTGTCGAGACCTAAAACAATCACTACAAGAAAAATCAACATTCATAGCACACGATACAAGCTATCGTATGTAATAGATAGCGTTTCCACAAACGCTCTGACAGCGGCAGCTATAATAGACCCCTCCCCTACCATAGCATTTCGTTCGTGCTATATTATTATTGCAATATAATAGCGTTAATTTTAGTTTGCTATGGTTGTATCCGAACCGAGCCGAGCCGTATTAAAATATTATTATTATTATTAATATTATTATTATTATTATTATTATTATTATTATTATAATATTTTGTATAAAATGGATTTATATAACAAATTATATTTCAAACATTTTATTAATAAACTAAAACATGTTTACACAAAGTCATTAACCAACTTAACAAAACTATCTAGTTAACATTAAATTAAGTATTTCTTCACTGCTTCTCCTTCCTTTCTCCTCTTCTATCCTTCCATCTCAAATCTCCTTGTTCTTCTTTGCCATCTACTGAAAAAGTTACAAGATATCTTTTTGACAAGCTCCCCACTAGTTCAAAACAATGATCATAGCTTTCTTTAACATTTAGTTGCCAAAACCACATCTAGCCGAAACCAAGAATCTCAACTCATTGAAAATTTAAGTATAGTATGTTTAATAAAGCTAAGGATCTGTCGTGCTCACCTGTCCATATATCCCCGCAGCAAAAGGTAAGGAGCGCTCCAGTATCTGTCAACAAAAGATTATTTACAACTCATTAAGTTAAAGTTCCTTCTTCAGGGCGAGAACAAATTATCAGAAGTTATATAAGAGTTCTACATAATTGTCCTGAAATAAGATGAAACAAACCAGTCCTTGTATTTGTAAAAGCAACTCCTTCACATTATCTTCAACATGTTGAACCTACAACAAAATGGTTCAGAGCAAGACTTTGTTGTGGAGATCAAACTCGTACTTCTTGGTGGTGGTGTAATGCCAAACGAACATGATGATCATGAAAAATAGTGACAAGAGGATTGGAAGCCAAGCGCCTTCACGGAACTTGGATAGCGAGGCTGAGAAGTAGAGAAGTTCTATCAAACCAAAGAAGAGGAGGAACGCAAGGGATAGAATCGGAGGTTTGTGCCAGCCAAGAACGATGACCAATGACATAAGACACGTCGTCACTAGCATAAGCGCCATTACAGCCAAACCTGCAAAGGTACAAAAATATATAATCTCTTCAGACGAAAATTCATAATTTTCGAACTGGTAAATATAATCTTTATACCTGACCCATATATGTGTGCTTATCATAGCAAAACCACCTTCACCAGTAAATGTAAAGACTTCAGTTTCAGTTTTCCCATCATTTCCCTCTGAAAATCAATGACATTACAGATTTTATTAGTACTTGAACAATAGGCGTACATGTGATTCAGACAAATAACTAAATGGTATGTGTTCTGTTTGAAAGAGAACAAGAAGGGACAGAAGAAACTAACTTAGTCCAAAGTAGGCATTAATGGAAGAAATATCTACTTTCCGAGATGCTTGGACCACATTCTTGTTTCCAGGGAACGGCTTGCAGGAGACGTCCACAAGTGCTTTGAATCTGTAAGGTTCATGCACAGACAACTCAGCGAGGACTTTACGGTTCAGCTGGATGTTCTCCTTCATCAGTCCGTGGATAAAGTTATAGTAGTTCACCTGTTTCAAGATTTAAATATTAAGTTTCCAGAATTTATTTCACCAGAAACAGGGTATTGATCCGCATATAATAGCAAATAAGCAAAAGAGATATACATTTATTAAACAATAGAAATAAGACTAGAAGTTAACAGAAGTCATAAAAAGGAGAAATTTAAGGACAAAACACATGTGCTACAAAGCTGAAACAAGGTAAACGAGTTAGATAAATATGTTTCTCAACTTGTATTAGGAATTAATCAAGGTTTCAGGCTTTCAGTTAGTGTGAAACCATTTTCCAGGAAAATTATTGATAATATTATCAATACGAAATACTTCTTTAAGCATCTTTGAGCTTCAGATACTGGAAATTCAATCGAAGACAGTAGACAAGTTTATAAATTCGCAGTATTTTAAGATTTTGCCTGCAACATCAGTCTCCGAGAAACCAAGCAACGAAATTTCACATAACAAAACACTAATTGCCAAGGCTTCAATCATGGACACTAAAATAAGCTGATCTAGTATGCACATTTAGCCAACCAGTATCCTCAGAAGATTCATTTCTTAATTTACGAAAATCCAGTAGCTAGAACGAAATCGGATCAAAGACAATCTAGCAGTCACTGGAAGCAATGAGGAAAAACCCTAATCAAAATCTAGGGATGCAAATAAAAACGTACTACGTGCTGACGAGAACCAGCGTTGATTCGCTCGATCCAGAGACCTCTCATCTCACGTTTCTTGTTGCGTCTTTCTCTGTAAGAGTAAAGATTCGCTCCAGCGTTGGCTCACGTTACAGATTTTATAAATAGCTCAGAACAATGAATCCCTAATTCGCACAAAATGTTCCTGACTTTGCAACAATCCAGTCGAATCTGACACAAAAAGAATCTCAGGATTAAGGTCTTAAAAAGGGTGCTTCTGAATCGCAAACAAAGAAAGAAACTCGTTACCTCTTCGTAAGCGCTAGGGTTTTGTAGAGTATGAGGAGGTCGGAAGGAGAAATTAGGGATTGGGTGAGGAGGAGGACGGCAGACTTTGAGGAGGAGAGAGGAAAGCAGTCGGAGGATCGGTGAGAAACGGAGGAGAAAGAGAGGAAGGCGGTGGAGGATTGTTATGGAGGAGGAGAGGAATAAACAAGAGAAGAGAGATGAAAATATTCAATCTGTCGTCGAAGAATACATAACACAAAAATTAAGTCCTTTTTTAGACACCAAATAAGTTTTTGCCAAAACAAAAAACTAGAGGGAAAACTTTTCGCCAAAACCAAAAATTCACCAAGTGTTCGCGCCAATGATAAAAATTGGGTTCTAAAATCATTTTTTTTGTTTTTGTGGTAAAATTTGTGCTTAGCACTAATATAATGCTATTATACAGTAACCAAAATCAGAAAATCATATATTATAGCACTTATGAAAACCGTGCTATCATAATCTGCTATTAATGTTCCATTTTTTGTAGTGAATAGTCGCAGGTTGGTTAGTGATATGGCGACTATTTTGCGTCTGATGTAAAGAGTCATAGAAAAATTGCAAATTGGTCAGTACATGTGTGACTAATTTGCTACTTCGTGTATAGTAGTAACTAAGTCGGTTATTTGTCGCTATTGTTACAGCTAATATGCATCTCATTATTTGTGTCGCAAAGTAGTCGGGTATAGGTTGTATCATATATTATTTTTTTATTTAGTAAAAATAATATAAAATAGTTTGTTTATATTTTACATGTTTGTGGTAGGTGTACGGGTTTCAAAGCTAATCTATACTTGCAGTATGTAAAGTGTATAATCTTTTTCCAACTTCTATTAAACATGTATAAGTTGCAATATTATATATTAACTAAATTTTAAATCGAAGTTAATTAAACCTTAAAATAGAAATCAAACGCTTAGCAATCTTTACACTAGTTTTAAGGAATCAAAAATCAAAAATTCATAAGTTCTTAATAGTTATAGAATAAGAGTGAAGAAGAATTAGAAGCAATCGAGAGTCTGGTGCTCGTTTGAGTACCATGTCAGAAAAGGATTAGGGTAACTACACAAAATCACAGAGGAAAATATGTTAGATGTTGTTAATAATTTATATGATCATAAGATTTTCAATCTAACAATTTCAAAAAAATTCATACATATCCATAAAAAATTTCAATTCATCTAAAGTTACACGATGATAGTCAATTAAAGAAAGCTCTTATATTCCTCTAAGCCAAGTAATCCCTAGGTAAAAAATATATATATATTCTCACAATTTTATTCTATATTAATGTCATCCTCATATTTTCTTGAAAACATGTCAACATACCGCAAAATCTTTCGATCCAGAAAATCGGAGCAAAACAAACAAATGCTTGTCAAGAACTTGTTCAAAACGCCTGGACTCAGCAATTGGTCCATATGCAACGCATTCTATAGCCCTCTTCCTTCAATTCCAACAGCATTATTTAGCAAGGTTTATAAAGTGATTATAAAACTCCAAAAATTAAAGCATGTTAATAATTTACTCGGCATCTTTTAGCGTGAATTGAACTTTACCGCGTGTACGTGAATACGAATAGACCTCTGAAGAGTGATCTTTCCATTCAAGCTCTACAACCCATGTTATAACACAAATAACATCTATAAGAAAAAACTCATTTAAATATAAGTTAATCCCCTAAAAGCAACAACCACAATTCTACAATATCCGATGCTAGATTTTTCCTCTATGAATTGTAAATAACACTTACCAATTGCATATTTATCTGAAACCGTCTCATCATTAATTCCTTGGATTGGTTTGATGCCCAAGAGGTCTCCAAAGTTGTAGGATCGAAGTTCTCAGTGATATTTGTCTCGTAAGTTATATGAATATCCTTATAAGTTGGACATATTATGTCATACTTTGGCCCTAAAAAAAACCTAAAATCAGAAAAATTAAACCAAAAACCTTCTTTCTGTAAAAGAAAAAGGAACTTCTGGGCGTTTTTTCCAAAAATCAAAGCTTGAATCCGACTTCCCTGTTTATTATAACCAAATATTACAAAAGTAAGTACCCAAATAAAAACGTATGGATTTATGGGTGCTATGTATACCAAAAATGAAATGGGTAAAATTAATTCCAAGGGATAAAAAATTAGAAGAAGATAATGTTTCATAGGATAAAATTAATTCCAAGGGAGCATCATAGTGAGTAAAACACCACGCCTTCAAAACCTTCGCTATAACATTCCAGTGATTATCCCTTCAAGAATATCAGAAATTTTGTGAAATTGTGAGTTTTCAGAATCACATGTTATAAGTGATAACTAGATTTTAGTTCTTTAAGAGGTATCAATTCCTCAATGCTTATCGTGTAGCATGAGAGATCAATCTATTTTTGGGAAGAGAATTGACCAAAGCGAATACACTAAACTCTTAGAGTCATGCAATCCAATTCAAGAAGTGAACTTAATGATCTAAAACAATTAAAGAAAGGAAAACAAATAAAAGACAATGAGCAAGCAATCAAGACAACTAAATAAGGAAAACAACTAAACAATAGGCAATCAATCAATTAAGAACAAGGTTATGGGCTAAGGTCAATGACTAGAACTAATTAGAGCTAACAAGGACACTAATTCAATCAACAAGATGCTAATCTCAAGCAAGGAATACTAAACAATTGACTAATCCAATATCTTGATACTAATCACTTTTCCTAATCATAAATCAAGAACAAATTCTCATTTGTGAATTAAGACAAGGCAAGCATTAAGATCAAGTTCCATTAAGCTAATAATCACTCTAAACTTTTATTCTCATGAGTTAGAATATGAAAATCCCCTTAAAGACTCTATCAAGCATTTCATTGAACACATGGTGTGCAATAAAAACCAAAGCATCTAGATTAACTTGATCATGGTCAACCTAGCATTAAGAACATCTAAAAGGATGAGATCAATCATAAATAAGCCCTAAGCATCCTTGATTAACTCTAATCAGCCCTAATCTACCTAACCCATAAACCTTGATGAAGACCACTCACTAATCATGCTAAGTTCAACAAAATCCATGAATAGTGTTAAACATGATGATTATCAAAAGATTAATAGAAGGAGATGAAGAAATCACAAAGAGAAACACTTAGATTAACCAAAGATTCAAACTTGTCTTACCAAAGGGTTTTTGAAACAAAACAAGCTTAAGAAAGAATAAAAAAAATTAGGTTTTTGGGTTTTATAGTGAACAGTGGCGAACTGTGTCAACCCGGGACAAACCGGGTGTTGACCCGGTTCAATTGGATCTATTTGGCTTCGCAGAGAAATCCATCGGGCAAGTCTGGCCGATGTCACTGGCCGATGTGTGCGGAATGGATCCATCGGCTGGTTCTGGTCGATGCGGGACGTCGATAGAATCCCTGCCCAAAATGTGAGAAATGTGTGAGAATTTCCATCGGGCGCGTTTGATCGGTGTGGCAGGCTGATGTGAATCGTGGGATATCCATCGGCTTTGTTTGGTCGATGTCGCAGGCCGATGGATTCCCTGTCCAAAATGTGGACTTCGAGTGAGTGTTTCCATCGGTCGCGTTTGGTTGATGTGTTTGGCCGATGGGAAGAGGTGCGTGGCATCGGGGTCATCTGGCCGATGAGTCAGGCCGATGGATTTCCTGGACGACTCATGATTCTTCTTCTTCACTCTTTGAGCTCCTCTCTTGCTTCCTTAGCTCACCTTAACCTCCATGAACTTCCAAGAACCTACAAAATCTCAAGAAACACTCCAAAAACAACCTAAAATGCTAATTCCTAACTCGAAATGCTAAAATACTCTAAATGCAACAAAGAACATCAAAGAGAACATGAATGAATGCAAAATGAGACTAAAACAAGAACTTAACACATACCTAAATGCATGAAAATGCATGAATATCAATAAGCATATTCATTTTGTGGATATCTCGTTGAATATCAAAGAATGATAGCGAAGAGGTAGAAGAAGAAATTTTATTGAAATAAATACCTGGTAACTATTTTAATTCGAAACGCAACAGTTGTAACTTTCCATTAAAATCCACTTACTCGTTTTGGGATTTTTCTCGAACATTTACCAGTTCCAGATAAAATAAATAAATCTTGATAGTAATGAGAGTTGTGTGTTTTTGATTTAGTAATAATAATATAGTATAGTTTGGTAATGTTTGCTAATAATTTGTCGAATGAATATTCTAATATCTTCTTAAACTATATGTAAATTTCCAAAATTGTTGATTTTTTTGATGAAATAAATCTTTAATATAATTAATTCTTCTTTACCAACATTTTCTTTCTAAAGTACGCTAACCAAATATAGCTTGCATTGAGATCAGAAAAACAAACTTACATTATATAGTTGCTTAAAATCCGAAAGTACATGATCGTTGAAAGATTTTCTTGTCCTTTATCCAAATATAGCCTAATATATATATATATATATATATATATAAATAAAATCACGATAAAACTTAAGTACTACCCAATGCAATCATTGTCATCTATATATAAGAAGACTTTATATGTCTTACCTGACTGTTGTTTGATGAAGAAGCATTTGAGAACAATGTATTTGGTTTGAATTTGACTGCGGAGTCAAAGAAATAAAATATGGTGTCTAGAGAAGAAAAAGTTTATGTCGTCATACATGTATACTCTAATAACTAGTCTCGAGCGCCGAAGTAAAAGAGAGAGAGAGAGAGAGAGAGAGAGAGAGAGAGAGAGAGAGAGAGAGAGAGAGAGAGAGAGAGAGAGAGAGAGAGAGAGAGAGAGAGAGAGAGAGAGAGAGAGAGAGAGAGAGAGAGAGAGAGAGTGAGAGAGAGAGAGGGAGGGAGAGAGAGAGGAGCTATTACACGCCGCACAAGTCTTTGTAATAGAACATGAGCCTAATAGTACACAAACTGGTGGCACTTATGGAGTGTTTCTCTTCGAGACCCCCATCAAATCAATACTAATCATGGATATATATCAAGAAAATGAGAGTTACAATTTTTTGTTAAATTGCTCTATTTTCATTAAAGGAGGCCATCAATTATCGACTTGATCATGCCATGCTTCGATTAGATTAATATTTCCACTGTCGCTTTGTAAATATACCTAAATTCAGTAGTTTTATAACTTGCTTCGTTTTTCATTATTTGAAAAGTCAAGTGTTACATAATCTACTACATTTAACAAACTATATATTAATAAGGATCTTCATAAAGATAATGGGGCAAAATTCCGAAATTATATCTCATGATTGTAAAGAAGAATAGTGACTATATTTGATAACTATGATTTTTAACTAGAGTTTGGTGAAATAAACCGAGTAAAATGCATATTCTAAATTTAGTAGCAGTTTATATATACCATACACTATAAGATACGTAATGTTCAAGTTTGGCTTAACATTTTCTTGTGAGTAATACCTTTGTGGTTACATTTATGAAAATGGTGTAAATCCCAAACATAGTATATTTAAGTTTTGATAACCAACTCATTACCATTTTATTGGAATGATATAACAATGAAACTTTGTTGAAACCATAAGGAAAGTAATAACTAACTTGAGATAGCATCCGACGAAACAGCTACTGGTCAACAGAGATATTTTTAGAAGTTCAACAAATTTAAAGAACATATATATACGCATCTCTTCAAATTTGTAGAACATAAGAACATGTCGAGCAGGAGCATAAACAAATCAAACACAACAATGAAACTTCAAATGTTATGGCTTGCTTTGGTATTCATAGCCGTTGAAACTATTGCAGCGAAGCAAGCAAAGAATGCAACAATCCCTGCACTAATAGTTTTCGGAGATTCAATAATGGATACTGGTAATAACAATAGACTCCCAACTCTTCTAAAGTGCAACTTTCCTCCCTACGGCAAGGACTTTCCTGGTGGCTTCGCCACTGGAAGATTTTCTGATGGGAGAGTTCCCTCTGATCTCATTGGTAACGATTTTTTTAAGTACTTATCACATTTGTTTATAGAAAATCTGCTAGATAATTTTATATTTTTTATACATTTGTTCTAACCAATTTTGTTTCAGCGGAAAAATTGGGATTGACCAAGTCATTACCAGCATATATGAACCCAAATTTGAAGCCCAAAGATCTTCTTAAAGGTGTAACATTTGCATCTGGAGGAACTGGTTACGATCCATTAACGGCTAAGATTATGGTACGTTATAATATATGATTGTGGTCAACGTTAGCTTCATATTATAATTTTTCTTCTTTTTTTTGGTATTTTGTAGTCGGTGATATCAGTGTGGGATCAACTAATATATTTCAAACAATATATATCCAAGATCAAACAACATTTTGGAGAAGAAAAAGCCCAAGATATCTTGGACAATAGTTTTTTCCTCGTAGTTTCTAGTAGCAATGACCTTGCTCACACCTTTTTAGCTCAATCTCATAGATATGATCGTACCTCGTATGCCAATTTCTTGGCTGACTCAGCAGTC
Organism: Orychophragmus violaceus; assembly: GCA_030180135.1. Classification (NCBI taxonomy): domain Eukaryota; kingdom Viridiplantae; phylum Streptophyta; class Magnoliopsida; order Brassicales; family Brassicaceae; genus Orychophragmus; species Orychophragmus violaceus. Next base: position 16,651,257 of record CM058235.1, on the reverse strand, counting down.
AAATTTGTAAGAGTAAGTATTTTAAATTGATTTATATATAGATATAAATCAAACAATAATGAAGTTATATCTAACATTAATTATGCATATTCGATATAATACCTAGGAATTACATAAGCTTGGAGCTAAAAAAATAGGAGTGTTTAGCGCAGTGCCTGTTGGATGTGTACCACTTCAAAGAACGGTGTTTGGAGGAATGTTTACAAGAGGATGTAATAAACCTTTAAACAAAATGGCAAAACAATTCAACACAAGGCTTTCTCCGGCACTCGAATCTTTAGATAAAGAGTTGGACGGTATTATCCTCTACATTGATGTTTATGATACTCTTTTCGACATGATCCAACATCCTAAAAAATACGGTAACTTCATCTTATAAATACACCGATCGTTATAATTGTTTTCATTTTTATTATATAATCAAAACCAAATTATAAGTAAAAATATCTCATCATGTTTCAGGTTTTGAGGTAGCTGATAGAGGATGTTGTGGTACCGGCTCTCTCGCAATATCTTATATGTGTAACACATTGAATCCATTCACATGTTCTAATTCTTCGGCCTATATATTTTGGGATAGCTACCACCCAACTGAAAGAGCTTATCAAGTCATGGTTGACAACTTACTCGACAAATATTTAAGCAAGGTCTTATGATGTTTACGCCTCTAAATCAAACTTATTTATTTATATCTTCATGTCATTGTGTTTCTCCATCTCATTCTTGTCTCTATGTATTCATTCTTCAAATTTTCAATGTCTCAAAATTTATATTTTTTTTCTTTTTAATAGTTATCCCACCGTTTCAAATTTGTCAATGTTATAAAGTGCACTATATAACCAATTAAATACTGGATATCATCGTCTAGAAAACATCTTTTCAACAAATGGAAATCAGTTCATTACATCTCTCGATAACTCTTCGATTGTTTCTGAAATCTCCAAAGTCTGTGTCTTTACCATCAATATGCCCATGCCGGTTTCCTCTATTAGATCCCCTGAAACTCCCTTAACCGCGTCCTCTGCTGCTCTTCCTATCAAACTCATCATCAAAACCGTCTCTTCTGCTTCCCATTCACCACCCAAACCCACCACGATCTTCTCTGTTCCCTCTTGATCTACTAGCCGAGGAGCTAGACACTCTGTAATCTTCGCCGTCACTATCAAAACCACTCCTTCTGCTTCCTGCCCTCCCTCTTGATCTATTAGCAGAGAAGCCACTTGATCCATTGTAGCTATCAGAGGCATTATAATCATTGAAACCACCTGTCCACCTCTCATTCCTCCTCTATTCGCTCTCGTTCTATTACCAAAGAAGCTGAATAGGATCTTCTTTTATCCTTAAACCCACCTCTCGCACAGTTACTTCTTCTGCCACCCCTTAAACCAGACCTGGAACCATCGTCCTCCATATCAGAATCGAGCCCAAATTCATCGTCCTACCCACAACTCAGTTTCCTCGAAGGCGGACCTCTATTTGTCGAAGCAACATGGCTTGATTTCCACCTGGGAGTGACGGAAGCTTCATTATCTGAACTGAAACCTCCCCTACTGTTTCCATGCTTGTTTCTACTGTTGTGAAACGGTGAACTTCCTCCTCTGTGTGTATTGTAACCAGCCTTCGACTCCGAAAAATGTTCATCCTCTGAGCTCTTCAGAAGCAAAAGAAGAACGAGGTCCTGCTACTGGGACCTCTCCGTCTCCCATTTCGTCTATCTCATAGCTATCAATGTCATCTTCATCGTCAAAAGCATCAAACCCAACACCAGGTCTTCTGCTTCTGCTAAGCTCAGAACTTTCTCGGGCTCATGGAGGAAGATTACCGAATTCTACTTCAGGATTTCTCAAACCATCCAGGGGAAGGTTTTGATTCTTTCTACTAGAATCCACATATTCGAACGCAGCAACTTCTGCCCCTCATCAAAATCAAAGTTCCAGGCATTGGAAACATCGTCCCGCTTCACAACCCTCTCGGTTTGTGCTTCAGTGAAGCGATGTGTTTCTTTTGTTTTGTCCTCTAAGAAAGCATCTGGTGGACGCTTGCAATCACATGCCATGTTTATCATGTCTACCATAACAACAAACAATATGATCAGTTCTAAAACTTAACATTTTCCCAAAATGCCTCGGGGCATTCCCATTCTCCTCGAAGGAGCTGTCTCTTTGGCCTCTTTGCATCACATTGTAAGCAAATGGTGTTCTTTGCCAAGTTCATGAAATCGCACCTATAAGAACAAAGATTAACTGGTACCATCTCAGGACAAATATCAAAAGTAGAACATTAAAAAAAATTCTCAGATGCGCCTAGCTTGTGATAAACTTTATGTTCCGTGCAAAATTTATGAACTGTGAGGCCTCAAAGTCCAAATTTTTTTATGATTAAACTAATAAACTACTCCATTCGCTTGAAGAACGCTTGGTCAGCTCAAGCCCAGCTCGCAATCAGACCTTCCCATCTCGGCTCGGCTCGGCTCGCGATCTCAGTTCAGCTCCTCTTAACTAATAGACAAGACTGGTTGGCTTGGCCCACTTTTCACTTGAAGAATACAGTCCATTCGTCACAGCTCGACAACGAGAGTCAACGGCCCGTACAAAAGTACAACCGTATTTACTATAAATAGATAACTCTACTGTTTATAAATGTAACTTTTTGTGATTTATGCACTTTATTACTTTCTCTCTCTAAAACTAGCATGTCTCGAATTGTAAAACGAGCTCGTCAATTTCTCGTACCATCATGTTCGTTTGTCAACTTTAGTTTGCTTTTTAATAAAAATAAACCTTGACCCACAAAACTTTTACCGAGCACTATCATTCTAACCTGATAAGACGAGTATACATACTTGTGATGAGTTCGGTAATAACATTGCTGCCAACCTTTGACACATCCTATTATGAAATGCAACATCCATTCCGATTAGAGGAATGCACACCTTAGAAATATGCAAGTCTTGTAAACTTTGCAGCGACATTTTGCGATAAGCCGATTTGATGAACATGTAAAGACTTCACATGCATGGAAGATCACATTCCTAGAATCATACATAATCAACTATGTTTTTACGCTAGCACTTGATATTTTTTTCCTTCAAATATTATTATACTTGTGTTAAATATGATGTTTGATTTAATGGAGTAATAATTTGGAAAGAAAGAAAATGTGTTATTAAAAACTTTTTGGGAAAGAAAGAAACTGAATCATCTAGTAGAAAAGGACAATCGTTCTGCTATCTCTCCTCTCTTTTCTCTCGGCTTTTCTCGAAATCTCCGTCGCCTCTCCGGTTGATTTTCTCGTCGTAGAGGGCTCTTTCCTTTTTCGTTTTAGCTTTGGTCGGCGCTTCATCCTCAGCTCCTCCTCTCTCCCTTTTCTGATAAGGTGGCGCGGGCTCGGTGTCTTGGTTCTCGCGGTGTGGTTCGGCGGCGAAAGGTCTCTGGCGGCGGCGCGTCAGCTTCCCGGATCTATGGGGACTAGATCCGGTCGTTTTGGCGTCCCCCTGTCGTCGTCTCCGGGTTGTTCTCTTCCAAAGCTCTCTGGGTGTCGGTGGTCTGTGTCTTCCCGGCGTCGCAGTTTTGTGAGGTTCGGTTGCGGTGGTTTGCGTTCGGGGTGGTGGTGCATGTTTCGTTGGGCTCGTCCCGCTCCTTCTCTGCTCGCTAGAGGACGGTGGCTGGGAGTTGTGGGGCTTTCGCGGCAGTGGCGGTGGACCGACAATAGCTCGGGAAGCTTTCCGGCGTCCCACCTAGACACCACGTCTGGTGGTGGACCGATAATGGTGGCGGGAAGTTGGCTCCTCTCTGTTCCCAAGCTTAGGCATCACTTTCATGCTTCTTTCCTTCCTCGTCCCGACCAAGCTTGCTCGGCGTGTTTGGTGTTTCCGGTTTCTCCCTTCGTCTCAGTGGCCGCTTTTCCGGTGTCTTCCGATCCCTCCCTCTCTCTGTTCATCCCTTGGCGGCGCCTTCGGTCTCCGCTTGCATCTAGGGTTTTCAGTGTTCGTGGGCTTTTGGGCTTATCGATTTTGTGTGTAGAATGGTGTTGGGCCCATTAGGGGTTTTTGGACCAAGGCTTTTCTTTTGGTTGTTTTCTTTTTTTAACTTTCTTCTTTTTTCTTGTTTGTTGTAAAAAAAAAAACCCTAAAATTTTTAATATGAAAGCCCTTTAAAAAAAAAAAAAAAGTTTTGGGAAGATAAAAATACTTTTAGTTTTTAAAAATATCTCTCCTTTTAACAAAATGTGTCAAGACTTAAGTTTTTTTTTTTTAATGTCATTTTATGTTTTCAATATCAATTTTAGATTAAAATTCATGATGAAAAAAAAATTAAAATTTTCTTTACTTTCAGTTCATTTGTTTGAATTTAAGCCATTATCATTTAATTATCAATATATTAAATAAAGATATAATTATATAATTATGAAATTTTTAATATGTGTGAAATATGTGAGAATGAAAAAACGGACGAAATAATAAATATAGAAAAAAGTTTCGGAAAAAAAAATAAATATAGAAAAAATAAAAAGACTTGAATCAAGATGGATTGGTCCAGTGATAAAGTAAAAAGTGGGGTTAATCAAAAGTTTGTTGGGCAAAACGAAAGCACTGCAAACGAAACAAAACAAAACAGGCTCAATCAAAGTCAAGCTCCTCCTGCTTAGCCTCACCTTTCTAGATCTCTTCCTCTGGGAAACTCCTCGATCCGTTTCTTTTGTGCGCTCATCGGAAAACACAGACATTTCTGATTCTGGGTTTCAATTCTATAGAACGTCTTCCCCGTTTGGATTTGAATTTGGATCTACGATTTTCTACTGATATGATCTGAAATGAGATGCAGCCTAATCTGTTCCCATTCGGCACAGTTTTGGGTAATCCTTTTCTCTTCAATGGCGGCGATCTAAGCGAGCTTGGTGCCGGTGGGTTCGAGAGCTCCAGGGTTTTCTTCTTACTTCCTCTCTTATTATCCCAAGGCCAAGGGATGGATTTATCTAAGGTTGGGGAAAAATTCCTTAGCTCTGTTAAGTCCGCTACATCGCTTGGACTCTTACCCTCTTCTTCTTCTTCCTCTGATCGCCCTGAGGTAGTAATTTCTTCTCTCTATTGGTTTCGTAAGATCAATTAGAATTTGTTTGAAAATTAAAAGAGTGTTTTTGTGTAGATTCCGGCACGTGCTGCAGCTGCAGCTGCTGTTGCTCGTGCTTTGGCTGGACTTCCTTCTGATCAGAGATTAAGTATATCTTCTACTGCTACTGAGCTTAGCTCAATCTATGGAAACAGGCCTCCTCCTCAACAAGTTGAAGATCTTGAACAAGGCTTCTATGAAGAGGTGTGTGGCATTCCATCACTTTTATCTTGGTGTTTATGATATTGTGAGATATATCATTTCATCAATATAGCGGGTAAGGTCATTTCATTCTTGTCTTCTCATGTAGGACTTTGATCCAGTAAGGCATATTTTGGAGAATGTGCCAGATGATCAAAGTGAACTAGCTTATTTTGAGAAGCAGGTACCAACTCCTTCTCAAGTGTTTTCTTTCTGCTCACTTACCAATATTGTCTGGTGGAATATGAGGCGTCTATCTTTGAAATAGTAAGAATGCTGATGATGAATGTTCTGTTAATAAGTTTAAATGATTTTGTCTACTGTATAGGCTACGCTGAGGTTGGTACAGCTGGATAGAGTGGCCGAAAATCTGTCTCATCATGTTATGGAGCATCATGAAGTAATGGGTAAGTACCCTGAATTGAAAAGACTTGTCTTTTCACTCTTTTGAACCCATGTCGAGTTGTCAACTGAGAAGACTATATGCGTCCCTTTTTGTGAATACTAATATTCACTGTTGGCCAGTGAAGGGGATGGATTTGGTTAGAGAATTGGAAAAAGATTTGAAGATTGCAAATGTCATCTGCAAGGTAAGGAATTCATGTTCTTATTCTAAATTTTTAAAAGCAAAACAATGGTTTTATTTTCCATTTTGCCTGTTGCTGGTTTGACGCTGTTTCTGGCCCTTTTTTTGTGTGTTGTTGCCAGAATGGAAGACGGAATTTGACTTCATCCATGAATGAGGCTTCAAGAGATCTTATTGTACACACCCATTCCAAAAGGAAACAAGCTCTTCTGGTAGGCTTCTCTGTTTATTTCAGACTCTAGCTTCCACTGATCATTTCTTCAATACGTTTTCTTAAAAAGAAAATTTTATGTTTTATATCTGAAACTCCCACTACTATGCTCAGAAGATTACGTTCAAACTTACTCTATAATATCGCCTATGAGCGAGTGGCTAATACTGTTAGTGAAAATTCTACATGGAAGTTCTTTCTCAAATACATATGTCCAGTGTAATGTCGTCTGATCAGAACGGTCCAAGTGTCTGATTATCTTTAAATATTGTGAAGACTTTTTTTCCTTTCTATTATGCCTTTTTGCTTCTCTAGAAACCTTTTAATTAGAACTGCATAAATGTTTAATTTACTCTACTTGCAGGACATGCTTCCTATATTAACCGATCTTCGCCATGCAAGAGTAATGCAGTCAAGTCTTGAAGACCTTGTTGATGAAGGAAACTATTGCAAGGTATAATTCCTTGTTATTTCCGTATAAGAATTATGGTGATATTATGCTACGAACCTAACAAAAAATGTATTCCGTATTATGTAGGCATTTCAAGTTCTATCTGAGTATTTGCAGCTTCTTGACAGTCTATCTGAGTTTTCAGCTATCCAAGAGATGACCCGTGGTGTTGAGGTAGTTAGGGATATTCATGACCAACCACTATCTTCATAATTTTCTATTGTCAGTCGTTTGAGCTTCTGATACTCTTTTCAAGGTTTGGTTAGGAAGAACTCTTCATAAGCTGGATTCACTTTTGTTGGGCGTTTGCCAGGAGTTCAAAGAAGATAGTTATTTAATGGTTAGTAATCCAATTCATGTTCATGTTAAGCTCTCTCCTTCAAGATATAATGTAAAAAATATTGGATTGTAGGCCTTAAATTTAATCGGAGAATTATAAATTTGCTTCAGTGGCAATTAACTGGTTTATGTGCTCTTACTTTTAGGTCCTTGACGCTTATGCACTAATCGGTGATGTCTCTGGTCTCGCCGAGAAGATACAGAGCTTCTTTATGCAAGAAGTTATCTCAGAAACGCACTCAGTGCTAAAGACTGTTGTTGGGGAGGTATGTGAGTTAGATATTCAGTTGTCTCCTATAGACTTGATATTTAGGTAGTGGATGTAGCCGTGCATGCTTGGATGGTTGGATGTATTGAGCTTGGTGGTGTGTATTGCAATTATTTTATTTTATATGAAGCAAGCGTTTTTCCTTGTTGCTTAGATGTCACTTTTGATCCTAGCGGATACATGAAAGCGGACAATTGATAATAGTAATATATGTCAAGTAGATAGATTATTGAATGCTTAACAAGTGTGGTTTTCTGAAAAGATGAAATCACTTATTTTTTGAAAATGTAAAGATGGTTACAATTTTATTACACGTTCTGAACTTCTGATCTATATTCGCTTCTTCCTGCATGCAATCTTTGCCGTATGCAGCAATGTGTTTTTACCTCATCCTACTGCGCACTGAGATGAGTTTTTGAAAGGTCAACATGTGAAAACCAGTCAGATTGTTGATCTTGTGAATAATTTTTTGTTGTTGTAGGATAACAGTGCTGCCACCCAATTTAGTAGGTATGTTCTATGTTCCTGAGTTATTACTGGTACCCATTACAGTACATAACTGACTTCTACTATTCTGCTAATTTATTTATATTGATTTCAGACTTACATACAGCGATCTATGTCTTCAGACACCAGAATCCAAGTTTAGGCAATGTCTTTTGAGAACACTAGCTGTGCTATTTCAGTTAATATATTCATATCATGAGATAATGAGTTTCGCTCCAGAAAAGAAGGTAGGTTCCATTCCCTACTTTAGTTTCAATTTTTCGTTTTCTAATTATTGATAGGGTTCTTGAAACAGCTTCCGGTTTTAGTTTCAATGCTACAGTGTCTGTTGTCAGATTTCATAGTCTTGAACTCCTCTATCTAGACTTTTTTGCCTACTGTCTGAGCATATATAAACTCACTGTAATTAGAGGGAATCTTAGCATACCTTTAAAGCTTTTCTCTGCTTGTTTGTTTAGTTTGGTGGTATGTAGACCTTAGCTGCTTTATTGATATATGTTTGACCTCGGAAGTTACATTTAATCATGTATATCAAGTCTTGGCTATTACTTGATTTCTTAGTTAACATACAACTAAGTGGGTTATTTTCCTCTCTTTAAGCACTCCATGTCAAGGAATTGGTTGTTCAAGTATTTTGATAAGTTCTTTGAATTAGTACAATATACTTATACTTTATTCCCTCTTATTCAATGTCAACTTCCTTTAGGTTCTTTTCTGTATGATGTCAGCGTCAATCTCATTTAATTATCTCTAATGGTTTCTGAACTGGAACAGGTTGAAAGTTATATCTCAAAAAGTTCTGCAACAACTCAAAAGATTGATTCAGTGACAGAAACTTCATGTCACCCACAGGATGGTGGTCTCTCTTCAGCCATGAGTTCAGCAAGCATACCTCCTTGTACCATTTCTGCTGAAGAGTCTGGTGGAAGAGAAACCTCCAGTCCCGTGCAACAAGCATCTAATAGTGCAATAAACGAGTCTAGGGATTCTGGAGATACAGTATCTAGTGGCGAGTCACCATGGTACTATCTACGAACAGAGAGTGCTGCTTTTGTTTCAGAAACTCTGCAAAGAGGACGCAGAAATCTTTGGCAACTTACAACAAGCCGTGTGTCAGTTTTGCTCTCATCCCCAGCTGCTTCTTCAGCAAGTATACATCAGTTCCTAAAAAATTATGAAGACCTGAGCGTCTTTATCCTTGCTGGGGAAGCGTTCTGTGGATTTGAAGTTGTTGATTTTAGGGAGAAGCTAAAGGGTGTATGCGTAAATTATTTCACTGCATTTCATAGGCAAAGCATGCATGTAAGTCCAGTTTCACAATGCCCATTGGACTGACATTGCCAATACCACATACCTAGTTACTTTCATGCATCACCTCTTCTACATGATACAGTGAAGGTAAAGTTTTTGTTTGGTTTTTCTCCCTAACAGGCGCTCAAAATGGTCCTAGAGAAGGAGAAATGGACGAAGCTGCCACCTGATACTGTGCAAGCTATTAATTTTGCCGGTCTTGTGGGGGATGGGGCTCCCCTAATTATGTCTTCCCGAAGTGCCCCTGGTTCTTCCAGATTCCCTCACTCTAGTAAGTCAAATGACTCGATTGATCCCAGTGGGAACAGAAGTGGATTCTCATATTGGTTGAAAGGTGGAAATCCTTTCTCAGCAAAGTTAACTTACTATAGAGAAGATCAAGACTATTCCCCAGTCAGTGGAGCTGCCTCTGGAGATTTCAAAGGGAATGATAATATTCACGAGGACGTTGTCAATCCCAATATAAGAGATAAAAAACGCATTAACGGAGGTAGTCCTGTTTCAGGAGATGAAAACGAAGACCTTCATGCTGACTATATTGACGAGGATAGTCAGCTTCCAAGACGAAGTTTTACACGTAGTATATCAAGGAGTCCTTCTTCACATTTCAGTACTAATGATGACTTGACAACTCAAACAGGATCCTCGCTTTGTCTTCTAAGGTAATATGCGGTTTAGCAAATGCTTGAAACTAGAATTACAGCGTTCCCATCACATATTTTCTCCAGGTCACTTTTGTGATACGGAATTGTGATAACCGTGTTATGTCTCTTAGATCGATGGATAAGTACGCGAGGCTTATGCAGAAACTAGAAATTGTTAATGTCGAATTTTTCAAGGTACCAATCTAATTCTACGAATTCTGCAGATTTCCTTACTATTTTTTTCCTTGATTTCTTTTCAGTTATATCTTTTACACCTGTTTGGAATTCTGTAGGGAATATGCCAATTGTTTGGGGTCTTTTTCTATTTCGTGTATCAAGTATTTGGTCAAGAGAATACAAATTCAGGTGGAAAAGGAGTTGCCGACTCTTCCAATCGTGAGTAACTGATTCGTTTCCTTTGATGGTCCTCTTTGTTTGTAATGCTGCTCCCGACCTGCTTCAATATGGTTTATGTTATAGCTTTTAAGACTACGAGGAAAACCATTTTGCTCAACATAGAATATACTTTAATTTTTGAAATGCAGATCGTTTGAAAAGCTGCTTATCCCGGATATCACAAGAGTGTGAGCAATGGATAAAACCTCAGTTTTCATCATCACCATCTTCTTCACTTGCCTTTCCCAACACAGTTCATAGTCTTGCGGACGTGACTCCAGCGAGTCCCTTAAATACAACATGTGGTCACGTATCAGGCATATCTTTTAGTCTCAAGGTATGGGCTAGGTTTTTTTCAATCTGAAAACTATAATCAATATTGGTTTCTGTCTAGTAAACCTAAAGATGAAGATTCCTGCTCACTTACTTTCACGTATTTCATATATGGAGTATGAGAAGAGAAGAGCAGCTACAATAAAAAGGTTTCTGTAACACATGATTGTCGCTTACAGGAAAGATGTGCTGCAGTGGACACTGTTTCTCTTGTGGCTCGAATATTGCATAAATCAAAGGGTCATCTCCAATCGATGCTTATGTCACGAAATGGCTCTCTGGTTGAAGACTTCTTTGGTCAACTGGTATGTGTTCGGTTCTGATTCCTTATAAACTCTGGCTGAGCCGGAAATATATTACCTTATTTGATGTGTGCTGTTGGCAACATTGCATACAGTCTGATTGTACTAGACCTCTGTAGCATCCAATAGTTGTTTGCCTCTTAAAAATAATGGATTATGTTGGATGATCACACGCAGTTACATTGTATTCCTCTGTAATATTAATTTCTCAAATAATATATATTAGTCAATAACTATGTATATACAATATGTGGTAGCAAATATATTTGAAGGAGTTGCATTAAGTGGAATGATTCATCAGGTTGGTTCCGTACCTGATTTGACAGAGCACTTACATAGGACAACTGCGAGGATACTGCTGCATGTTAATGGGTAAATTGCTGATCTGATTAAGAAAGTTTTTAGATAGATTGCATCTTTCTCCTCGCTTGTGCCTTTTATTCTTATTCTTAGTGACCTCTGGAATTCTAAAACTGTTACAAAAATTTATATACTGTGAATTCAATCAGTATGGTAAAGTCGAACATTGGTTTTTATGTTATTGGTTCTCATTGAGGGTATGTATGTCCATTCTCCATTAACTGATTTTGTAGATATGTCGACCGGATTGCTAATTCTAAATGGGAAGTCAAGGAGCTTGGAGTGGAGCATAATGGGTATGTTACTTCATTCAGTTACTCTGTTTGCTGTTCGATATTTGTACCTGCAACTCCAATTAAATCATTAAAGACTTGACTATTCAGATGTTCAGAGTTTTTCGGAAGTAATCATTTAGAGTGCTCGTGCTGTACAAAGTTATCATTGTTAAGCTGCCTACTTATTTACTGATTTAGATATTCAGTACACGGTTGATGCTCTTAAACTAGATTCTGACCACTTTACTTGGCCTATTGGACTAAACTCTTTGAGCTAAACAGATATGTTGATTTGATGCTTGGGGAATTCAAACACTACAAAACAAGGCTTGCTCATGGAGGCATTCCAGTGGAGGTAAATGACTTTCTGTAGTCATCAGTTCTAGGAGTTGATTAAATTGTCACAAAATATAGATGCTTGCATCTTTGGATTGGGACATTTGTGTGACTGATTTCCTGAGCCCCCGATATAGTAGTTGGCACCTGTTTAGGTTTTTCCTTCTGATTTTTGTGTCACAATCAAACGAACACATTCTGCTTCATAAGCAATCAACGGACTGCGTGCTATTAAATTTGATTAAGATATCAGATGGAGCATATTTTCTTCTCAAACTATTGGGAAATCTTTATCCACCTTGAACTCTTTTTCATATATAGGTGCAAAACCTCCTACTGGAATATGGAGTTGAAATATTTGCAGAGATGCTGGTTGAAGGGTTATCTCGAATAAAAAGATGTACGGATGAAGGACGTGCGCTCATGTCATTAGATATTCAGGTACCTTTCCCCTCTGTTTTTCCAGTGTTATTCTCTTCCGCTCTAGATCAGGAATTGTGCACATGAGTAAAATAAGTTTCAATCAACGTTAACAGGCATTCCAATATTGATATAGAAACTTCATATAAACAAAAGGCATCTGCAAAGATTTGCAGGATAAGACAAACCGTTGTACTCTGTATTGATGACATAGTGAATAAGCAATTGATATATTAAATCACATGCGTCATTTAATCATGCGTTTGCTGTATACTTAATATGCATGGGAATCATTCTGGCCGACATTATCGACCTTTTTGTAGGTCCTAATAAACGGGCTTCAACACTTTGTGCCAACAAATGTGAAGCCAAAGTTACAGATAGTGGAAACGTTTATTAAGGTAATCAAACCAGAAACTCATATGAAAGGGCAGACTCAAAAGAGAGACGAATGTTCACGATTTAAACCAAAATCATCACTCATTTTTGCAGGCATACTATCTGCCAGAGACGGAATATGTCCACTGGGCAAGGTCTCATCCGGTAAACAACCAAATCTTCCTTTTGGTTTATGATGTTTTGCGTCAGTTAAGTCGATGGTAGAAGACTTGATGTGAATGTGTAAACATGGATTGTAAATTGTATACAGGAATATACAAAAGGACAGGTCATTGGACTGGTGAATTTAGTAGCCACCATGAAAGGCTGGAAGAGGAAAACGCGGCTAGAAGTTGTGGATAAGATTGAATCAGCTGCTGCGTAGATCAAATCTCTGGTCTTGTTATGTCTCTCACTTTTGGTTCTTACTTTTGCCTTTGTATCGAGTGGTGTAAATTTGCCTTAGTTACTGTCGTTGCTTGATGGGGTTTGTGTAAAAGATCCTACTGAAGTTGTACAGTCTTGAAAAGATTGTAACATGCATTTTTCCCACTTTTAAATAGGGAGAATCCCATTAAAAACATCAATGTGGCACTCATTTCCAATTTAAACCTCAAGACTATCACATGATTAAATTAAACGTTCAATGTGATAAAACTGACAAATTAAATCTTCAATGTGGCTTTCTTCTTCATTGTTTTAAAACCCTAACGAAACTGTTCACGATGAATAGTGACTCCGTTAAAAAATATTTTAAAAAAAAAAATTAATTTTTTTTCTATTCATCTAGAAAAATTCCAAAAAATCTAAAAAAAGGATTCAACAAATTTGAAATAAAAATTCAAAAAATCTCAAACAAATTTTAATTTCCGAAAAACTCTTAAAATAATTCAAAACTTCTTAAAAACTTAGAAAAATTCAAAAATTCAAAAATATTCTTTAAGTATTTTTTTAAAAAAACTGAAATATATAAAATAAAATAAGAAGTTAGATATATTTCTCCATATATTTTTAAAATTAAAAAAAAAATCCATAGATTATATAAAACTAAAGCTAAAAATTTTAAAATGCACATTTTATTTTATTGACAATAAAAATTATATGGAATTGTTCACTATTTTTATTGCAATTTATCATTAAATAGTCAATAAAATAAAATGTGCATTTTAAAATTTTTAGCTTTAGTTTTATATAATCTATGGATTTTTTTAATTTTAAAAATATATGGAGAAATATATTTAACTTCTTATTTTATTTTGTATATTTCAGAGTTTTAAAAAAAAATATATACTTAAAGAATATTTTTGAATTTTTGAATTTTTGTAAGTTTTTAAGAAGTTTTGAATTATTTGAATTATTTTAAGAGTTTTTCCGAAATTTAAAATTTGTTTGAGATTTTTTAAATTTTTATTTCAAATTTGGTGAATCTTTTTTTTTTAGATTTTTTGGAATTTTTCTAGATGATTAGAAAACAAAAAAAATTTAAAAAAATATTTTTTTTAACGGAATCACTGTTCATCGTGAACAATTCCGTTAGGGTTTTAAAGCAATGAAGAAGAAAGCCACATTGAAAGTTTAATTTGTCAGTTTTGTCATATTGAATGTTTAATTTAATCATATGATAGTCTTGAGGTTTAAAGGGGAAGTGAGTGCCATATTGATGGTTTTTAATGGGATTCTCCCCTTTTAAATACTTAATTTGTATTATGAGACCCTTAAAACTCGATTTTACATTGCAAAAGCTTTTGTCATCAAGAATTTTTACCACTTTCAAGCTTTTGGATACTAAGACTTTTTCAGTTTTTTCCCCCTATAATAATGATAAATAAAGAATTCTTTTTGTCATCATGTTACCATAAATAATAAAACAGCAATATAAATATAATTCAAATATTTTTTCAACTTTTATTATTATATTTGTATAAAACAAATCATATGTAGTTTCACCGTTAACTACAGATGAAATATCTTTTGTTTTTAAGGTTTGAGTAATGATAAAAATCAAGCAGATTGAAAGGTGTCTCATCTGTCGAGTAGTGTCATGTTTGTGATATGAAGTTGGAAGAAAGAATGGTCAAAGTTGTGGTGACTTGGTTATATCTCCAACCATTTTTAATGCAACACATGGCTCGTCCACTGGTACCTGTTGCACACAATAAAACATCCAAACATGTTATTTTACAATTCTCCACCAAAAGCATTCAATTCAATATATTTTGCTTGTAATGCGAAAAGAGTTCTATTTTAAAACTGTTGATGTGAAGGAAAGAAAGGAAACACAGAGGAAGTAATTTTTTATAAAAGGAAATATCACCCGGATTCAGGTTTTTAAATGATACTATAGTGGCAGTAGACTAAATCAACTCCAAACTAAATCATTTTATTTATGAAACGAATTATAATCCGTTACTGGCCAAATTTATTTATTTATAAAAAAGATCATCCATATACTTTTGATTTTATTCTGTCCTCACTGTTGAAAACAAAAAATTATAAATAGTACAAAAACTAAACCACTTGAACTAATCCATTCCAACTGCAACTACCAACGTTTCAGACACTCTTGTGGGAATTTTTAAACAAACAGCCGACGGTTTACTAAACATAGCGCAAAAGAGACTTGTGCTTTCTCTCACTCTTTATAACAATACTCAATAAATATGAACTGCCTACAAATATTTACAATACCAAATGCATATGTACTGACAAACTTAGTTTCGCGAGAAATATTTGTGACATATATAAAAACCTAATAGTACAGATTCTTCGACAGAAAGAATATAAATGTGTTGAATAATCAATCATATATACTTAATGTTATAAAAAGAAAAAAGAAAAGAGAAGAGTACTTACAAAATGACCAGCTCCAAGAATCCAATAGAAATGGAGATTTTTGAATGCTTTTGTGAATCCTCTTGTTGTTGTTCTATCATTTTCACAATATAATGGCTCTCTTTCTATCTTCTTAAACTCTTGTAGTCCCTCCCACCTTACACATCATTATCATCTCCATCATGTGATAATAAATACCAAACCACTTTATATAATATATATTTAATACCAACAACCTTAGCTGACTTATTTAATATTATTCCCTATGTGTTGTCATTTTCTATTTCGATTATTATGATGATTTGTTGAAATAGTATCCAAGTTAAGTGTAAGTGGAAAACCTTTAAGAAAAACAAACTAAGTGAATATAACAATGGATTTTTTTGGATAGTTAGTAAGTAATCCGGGTTTTTAACACCGACTAATCATTCCAACGTGAATATAGTCGTTGAGTAGCCTATTCACCGAAATTTCTAATAAATCTAAAACGTGACATTACTTCAGCCAAATAAAAATGTTAGATAATTTCACATCTGAGAAAAAATGATTTCTGACAAGAATTACAAGACAACCCCTCATTAAACATGAACCACTAAATAACTTAATTATAATATACAATGATTCATCGAGGTTGTCCATCTACACTCAATTTGGATTTCATTTTCGTATATTCTTAGTTATAGAAAGTACATGATGTAAATGTAAATCAAAATTAGAGAAGTGATATAATATAAGTCTTACTTGAGCTTGTGAACCCATGCTTCAGTTCCACTTGTTGAGCAGATAACATCAAGCTGCATATAACCACATGTCATTTTATCTCATTCTTCTATTCTGATAATATTATATTTCAATAAACAACAAATTTCGAAATGCAAACGATTTTTTCTTTTCATCTTTCATACAATGAAAGGGAATATATTGATGCATGGTCTTAACTTGTCCATTATAGATGGTCACATCTATTCCCTTGGCAAGAAGCTCATCGACCTGCCAAAATATATATTATTCTTAAAATATAATATCTAACGTTTCAACTACTTTAAGATAATTTTATTTAAAAATTGTTAGAGATTGAGGAAAGAATTAATACGCCTTCGATTGTTGGTCTCATGAAATCAGCTTGCATCGCTGTAAACACATTACCCGAATCGTTCCCCCATCTGTTAATTTTACAAAAGAAACTACCAAGTTAAATCTACACATTTAACAACTAAAATTAACTATATTAATTAAGTTTGATCCTATAAATTAACGATTAAGAAAGTTGCTTACACGAGGTCTTTAGGAATAATCTTGAGCTTCTTTTTGATAACACCATTCATTAGTTTATCAAGGTCTCCTTCATCAGCCTCGCTAACAGTACTTCTCAAATCATTTAAATATCTCGAATACCTTTTTAATAGTCTATTTTCTTTTCTTGTTGCAAGCGAGAGAGGGTCCATCCCAGAATCCAACATAAAATTGTAAAAATCCTACATTATTTTAAAACCACCACTTTAGCATTAAAAATTCTCACATTTATATAATTGTATATACACGTGAATATAATGTAATAATAATTATAATAATGGATAAGAAAGATAAAAAGAGAAAGAATTACGACGGAGTTGGAGTTGTCGCTAATTATGGATTCGAGTTCCATCCACGTTTCCGTGGCTTCAACGTATTCACCATTCTCGAGTTGTTTTCTAATTTTCTCAGCTAAGCTGCTCCAACATTAATTATATATGGATTAGAGAGATAATTAGAAATGTACTAATAAGAAAGAAAAAAAATGGATTAAGAAAAACCTATTAGAGAGATCCATGCCCTTGTAATCAAGCCTCGAGACATAGTTGAGAAGAGGTCCCCATGAAGACTGTAACCATCAATCAATCAAAATCATAACCATATCACCTCAGTTACACGTAAATGTTGAGTATTGCTACATCATCCGTTTTATTTTCTTTTTGTTTTATATATTTTATGACTGGTTTAAATACATTTTTTATGTCTTGCCTATCAATAGACGTTTTAAGTCAAAAAGCTTATTAGGGTTTTATAAGTTTTGGAGATGATCTGTTTTCTGCCTAGAATGATCTCAATTATATATATATATATTTTTTTTTTATTAATCTGGGGTATCCCGAGCCTATGGAAGGGTTCAGACTAATCCCCAAGGGGAGGTGCAGCTTATGGATAGACTCTCTCTCCGGGTATTCAAATGGGCCCCTAAAGCAAGGTCCATATCCATGTGGGTGTCCTTAAACAAATGTGACTTAGTTTCACATGGAAGGAGAATCGAACCCGGAACGTATTAGCGTCCAAAGCCCGTCCCCAACCACTTGACCACAAGAGCTTGGACATGATCTCAATTATATATATACACATATATATATATATATAATGCTTTATTGTTTTAGCTTTATTTTCAGTGCAATTTTCTTAAACTTATTATATAGAGATAAAAACTTATAAGTTTATTAAATTAAGATTATTTTATAAATTCATTAATATGTGTGAAAAATCTATAAAAACACTTATAATAAAAATAATGTAGTATTTATTACATGTAACAAGTAACAAGCCAAAAGTAACATTGATGAAACTCACCACAAAGTCTTCAGGGGATATCCAACTATCTCCCAAAACCACTCCTATTCACACACAATATAATGAATGATGTAAAGTCTACATTATTCATTTCACTTTACAAAAGGAAAAAGGAAGAAAAAGTATCTCTTACCTCCAAGATGAAGCTTCAATTTGCCAGATTGAACCGAGTTGATAACTGATAAACCGAGCTTAACAGCAATTTTACCTCCATAAGATTCAGCAACAATGAAGAGAGGGCTTTGGTTTAAAATCTGGTTTTTGTTGAAGAGTAGTTGCAATAGTGTGGTCAAGTCCTTTGCTGCTTCTTCATCACTTTTCACATACAAATCCTTCTCTTCCACGAAACTATACCCTGTCCCAACTGGACTATCCTTTTACCCCAATTTTTATATTCATAAAAAAACAATATTAGAACTCAACATATCCGAGTCTTTAAGAGCATCCCCATCCATGAACCCCCTACGGGGTTCTTAAAAAAAAAAATTTTTTTTTTGGGGGGGGGAAGTGTAAAAAAATCAAAAATCAAAAAAAAATAGACGAATGACAAGCTGCCACGTGTCATGAACAGTGTATGAACCGGTTCTTAAATAAGGATTTTTAGAACCTAATTCTTAACTATTCACGTGGGACCCATAATATTTTAATAATTTTTTTTAAGAACCCCACCCTAAGAACCTTCAATGTGGGTGTTCTATGACTCGTCAAATTAGATACTACGCAACCCTAATTAATTATATATTTTTAAATTACAATTTTATTTTCTTCTTTATATATATTTTAAAAGTTAAAGTAAATCAATACCACAAACAAGAGATCGGCTTTCTTCAACCAAGTTGAATTTCTTGGCTTAAGAAATGTGTCCAATGGACCAACCTCCTGAAAATTCCCTATTCCAACTCCTGAAGCTCCCTGTTTCATTGAATCAAATAATTGAAACAACTATCAACTAACAAAAAAATTACTCCAAAGACAAAAAAAAAAAACGTATAAAAGACGAAAGAGATAAGAACGACATGTTAAATAAAAGTAGATAGAACCACACATATACGTAAAAAAAACTTACAGGTCCACCTTGGAGCCAGAGGATAATAGGCCATGGCTTAGAAGGATCTTCAACTCTATACGGACTTTTATAATGCCACCAAAACATGTGTGCTTCTATTTATTTATTTTTCAGGTTTTGATTTTGGAGGAAAATGAGTCAAAAGAAAACCCATTTAGTTACAACTAATCAACAATACATATATTCTTGTCTGCTTCAAATGATGGAGTGAGAGATAAAGGACGTACTTGGTCTAACTTCGGCGTATCCCCAAGCTTCGGATCCATCCGAGTTGCTTCTAACAGCTTTGGTTTCTCCATTGGTACATGACACAATGAGACACAGAATCACCAGTTGTGCAACTGATCTCTTCATTTTAGACGACTCTTTGTGGATCAATTTTCCTATCTTGATTGTAAAGAGAGAGCTAAAATATATAGAGAGAGAGAGAGATAGAGAGACACTAGGAAGTAATATATTTCATAATAACAAGGCACACTAATTCAATGCTATTGGTTCACCCTATATGGTATATATATATATATATATATATATATATATATATATATATATATATATGTGTGTGAAAACAATATATTTAATATAGAAAGTGCCAAGTATTTTTCTTTTTCTTTATAATCATTAACCAGTAAATTAATCCACATAATTCTAATTTATTATTTTAAAAAGTTCCTGTATAAAATATATCAACGTTTTATGAATATATATATATATATATATCTTTAATTATATTTTAAATATAGATTAAGAATGATTAGTCAAATATTAATTCAAAATTAAAAGTATTCCATTAACAACTAGATCACTTTCTTTAATTTTTTTTTTAAAAAATATATATAAATTGGTGATGACATATAATTTAGTGGTTTGTATCAGTGGCAATGTTGCTGAGTCACCATCTCAGTTCTTCAAACTCCTATAATGCATGCTTTTTACAATAATTCGTTATTATTATTAATTTTAGTTACATAATAATAGATGATCTGGAAAATAAAACTGCAAACTGATAAACAAAATATGTTGGAAATTATTGTGATTAACGTTTAGTATTATACTATTATCATATCATCTTGTTGTGCTTGTTATACATTTAGGTTACGAGTATATTTATAAAATAATACAGTATTTGTTGTTTTTCTAGTGTAAGGAAATACCATGTTAACTTATAATAAAAATTATATTCTTAAGACATAGGGTCCGATTGGTGACATTATACTAAAAGCGTTAGGGGCTTACCGCTTTGTTTGTTACCAATCACAAAAACGTTACCAAAGCTACAGTGAAAACGGTTACTCTCAGCTTTTTCTTACCGCTTTCTCTAACAGCTTTCGCTTACAGCTTTCACTTACAGCTTTGCACTATTCAACCGCTTACCACTCCCGCTAACCGCTAATCTAACCGTTCCGTTTTGGTTCACCAATCGAACTCATAATAATAAGTTTTTACTGTTTTACATACACTATACTCTATTCCAGTATTGTATTCCAAAGTTTTAATGATTTTGTTTTTCACTTTTATTGTTAAATTATATTATAAAGTAATAAAAATTGGATATAATTAATTTAATTATAAATTTTCTAAAATATCATTTTATTTATATAATTGTAAATTTATAAAACCAAACTTGCAAAACTTCAGTTCAATAGGTGCAAAAACTTATTTTTAAAATTGCAAATGTTGGATTAACTATTTATTTGATCATATATTACAACTTTTGACATGATTATATAAGTTTTTAAAAATAAACAAACTAATGTAGAAGAGAAGATAAAAACAATTACATAAACTATATTTTTACTATTGTAACATAATATGGGTGGAACTATTATCCGGGATCCGATATTCGATCCGGGATCCGCTCCGGTTCGCTCCAAAAATCCAGATATCCGGGAAGCCGGATCCAGATCTGAATAGTAAAATCTAAGATCCATTCAAACCAGATCCGAATCCGGATATTTTAATTTTGAGGTCTGGATATCCGGATTTAGGCCATGAAATATGTTAAAAATATTTTTAAAATATATATTTTAGATATAATTTATAATTTCTTATATAAAATATGTACAAAAATTATTTTTAGTTATATTTTATATTATATTAGATTTTCTTTTCAAAGAATTTATATAAAATATTAATTTTATAATTAAATTTAAATTTTTAACATTTTATTCTTATTTTTAATTATTTTTATGGATTCGGATATCCGCGGATATCTTGATTTTTAGACAGATATCTGAAGCCCAGATATACGGAAGCCACGGATCCGGATCCGGATAGTGTCCCACCCCTATAACATAGTGTACAATAAGAGAGAAGAAAAAAATTTGTATCATAAGAAATTTCATATAATCCAAAATTTATGCATGTAATAATAATTTTCTAATTTCATCGTTATACGAACCATCTTGTAATTTCAAATATAGTTTATTTAGTATGTTAGCCCACTATTGTTAGAGGGTCTTTATCTCTTGTATGTGGTGAAAGTATTGTTACCATCTTTGTACAAGTCTAACATCATTTTGTGTTTACATATGTTACGATAATAAAGTTATTATGGTCAAGTGAACTACTTCTTCATATAATGTAAGCCTTGATGACCATTTTGATATATCATATTTGTCAAGTTATATCGCATGGTTGCTATAATACCAATATTAACGTCGTTTAGTTTTAATAGTGTCAATTTTATCCCGGACAAGGAGTCCATTGATAAATAAGATTTGTATGATTCTATGGTGGATGAAGATATTGAGGTTGGAGAGACAAATATAATTCTAATGAATCTTATGTTTATTGCATGTGATGTCATTGAATCTAATGACTACATACCGACAAAGATCATGACACTATCATTAACCTTACATGTCTGACATGATGTCACTTGAAGATATGTTGAAATAACAAGAAATTCAAGATTATCTTCATTCATGAAATGTCATACCGAAACCGCCTACTCAACATGCAATTAATTCTTTGAAGAGAGGAATATTTAAGATGATATAAATAATAAAAATGGAGAACATAAAATGTGTGTGATTTTTCAAGAAGAATTCTTTATTACGAAACTCTTTTGAAGATATCTTGCAGTCATGTCTTCCATTTTGAATATATTTTTATATGGTTTGAAAGAAGCCACAAGTGTCTATGTTATCGTTTTAAACTACATATTTAATTAGCATTATAGTTAGTTAAAAATAAAATTTGAATATGTTTTATCAGAATAGACAGAGTATCTAACCCCGTTCGCTCCCCTTGCTTTTAGAATTTTAGTTTAGTATTTATATTTAATAAATAAAAATATTTAAAATTTTATTTTTAAAGCATAATATTAAAATTTAGTATCTTATATTTTTATTCAAAATAAGTTTCTGCCCAATTTCACGCGGGTTCTATCCTACTTATTTTTATTATAAATTAAACAAGAAAATCTCAATCTGAACTTTCTTTTAAAAACACTCTGCATCTGCGGCTTACCTAACCTTCCGAAAATGAGTATGGCAAATTATTTTTTGATAATCATTATGTAAATTAAGATTGGAACCCGCGCGAAATCGCGCAGAAACTCATTTTAAATAAAGATAATAAGTACCAAATAGAAAATATATTCAATATTTTTTTAAACTAACTATAAATGTTAACTAAAAAGATAACTCAAACGATAACATGGACATTTGTGACATGTTTCAAACCATCTAGGAATACATTCAACATTGAAGAAATGAATACAAGGTATCTTGAGAAGAGTTTTGTCGATAGCAAATTATTCTTGACAAATCACACACATTTTATATTTCTCATCTTCATTATTTTTATCATCTATAAATATTTTCTCTCCAAATAATTAATTGCATGTTGAGTAGGAGGTCTTGGTATAACATTCTATGAGTAAAGAGAATCTTCAGTTGTTTGTTGCTCCGACATATCTTCGTATGTGACATCATGATAAAAATTTAAGATTAATGATAGTGTCATGATCTTTGCAGGTGTATAGGCATTAGATTCAATGGACATTACATGCAATAAAAATAAGATTCGGCAAAATTATATTTGCCTCTCCAACCTCAATATCTTCTTCCACCATAGAATGATACAAATCTTTTTTATCAATGGATTCCTCTCCCGAGATAAAATTGGCACCATTAAAATAAATAACTTTAATATTAGTATTATAGTGAACATTAACTTTACAAATACGATAATCATGGCGCCACATCGATTATTACAAGGGTCATCAATACTTACACTTCTTGACCATAATAACTTTATTATCCTAACATGTAAGCACAAAACAATGTTAGACTCGTATAGAATTTGTGAGTCAATATTTTTATCAGACAAGATATCAACACATACTATTAAATATGCTAAAAATAAACTATATTTAAAATTAAAAGTAATTGGTATAGCAATGAAATCAGAAATTTATTAATCATGCGTTAAAGTATATTTTAATGAGTATTTGCTCTTTCCAAATTTGGATTGTACAAAAAAAAAATTATGATGATACAACAAAAGTTTTCGCTTATTGTAATAAAGATAGTTTTATAATTGTTATCCTCTTCTCTTTTACATTAGAATGTTTTATTTCACACACTTATATAAACATGCCAAATGTTGTAATATATGATCAAAAAATTAATCAAAAGTTGCAATCTTTAACATGAATGGTGAAAAAAAAACATGAATTGTTGCACCTACTCAATTGAAATGGTACAACTTTTCACATAAAACTTAATATTTTATTGATTGTTAAAATTTAAAATTATATAATTTAATTTATATTTTATAAAACAAATATAATTAAATTAATTAGGCCAATGTTTAGTTGTTTAATTTTTTTATGAAGTATATAATTAGAGTAGTTAACACAAACTTAAATAAACATGCAAAATGTTGTAATATATGATCAACTAAACAATTAATTCAAGAATTGCAATGGTTAATATGAATGTTTGCAGCTATTTAATTGAAATGATGCAACTTTTCACATAAAACTTAACATTTTATTGCTTTTAAAAATTTGTTTGTTATACATATATATTGGTATTTTAGAAAAACGTATCATTAAATTACTTATGCCCAGTAATTATTATTATATATATTATAATTTAACAATAGAAGTTAAAAATAGAATTATTAATATTTATGTTTACTAAACTTAAATATAGTAGATTATATGTACAAAACGACACTAAAACTTACTATTGTTTCTTGATACATATAATTTGTATAATAAATTGTCATGGTCTTTTTCTAATTTTGTAATATTTACAAATTGCTATGATGCTACCATATTTTGTGGACTATATTGAACTAACAACATAGTTATATTAAATATATATGCTCAACATATATATTTCTCCTGTTTAATTTATTTTAACACAAAAAATTATATTCAAGCAAAATTTAGTTGTTTTCGTCAAACTTATTTATCTGTATAATTAAAACAATGTTAATATTTTAATTTAAAAACTGTACCAATAATAAAATATTAAATATTAAAAATCATAAAGTATCAAACTCATAAAAATACTTAAGAATTTGGTAAACATCTAAAAATGAACCAAAAATCCAACAACATATTATTATAGAAAAACACAAATTATTATATTATTATAAAGTATGTAATGAGATAAGTTCTTAATACACAAAAAAAAACTAAATGTATTTTATGCACATATTATATATTAAATGTGTTGTTAAACATACAATATAATACAATACCACAATCATGTTTATATAATAAGATTATATCTAAGAATAAGAATCATCGATTTTCTTTTTCATGTTTCTTATTGATCATTTATTGATCATTTAGACGATATATTATTTTCTGTTTGGGAGATTTCAAAGAATTATTGTCACACAATTTAGACTCCATCTTTTTTCCCCCCAAATTTCTAGATTTATTTCTTTTAACCTCTTCATTTGAAATTATTCTTTTTTAGGTCTTCTAGATCCTCTTTTTTTTTTGTCATTGACCTAAAGATAATTTAAAATTTGTCATGTATTACAAAAATTACTAAAGTAATATCTGAAATTATATAGTTGGTGTTAGAAAGTTACATCGAATGAGGAAAAAATGGAAACAAGACCTAAATGTTGTGTTACAAAAAAATGAATGATGTTCGCAACTATATATATGATTTGAAAAGTTGTGATTAAAAGATACATATGAAAGACACATATATTAAACTAAATTGAAGTTATAAACAAAAGGGTACAAAGAAATAAATCCTAAAGACACGACCGTTGCTATGATGCTACCAAAACTTGGTCGACTATGTTGAACTAACAACATAGTTATATTAAATATATATGCTCAACATACATATTTCTGCAGTTTAATTGATTTTAATACAAAAATTATATTCGAGCAAGATTTATTTTTTTTTGTAAAACTTATTTATTTGTATAAAACAATGTTAATATTTTAATTAAAAATTGTACCAATAATAAAATATTAAATAATATTAAAAATCATAAAGCATGAAACTCATAAAAATTGCTTAAGAATTTGCTAAACATCTAAAAATGAACCAAAATTTAACCACATATTATTATAGAAAAACAAAAATTATTATATTCTTATACATTATGTAATGAGATTAGTTATTAATAAACAAATGAAAGAAAAGTAAAATGTATTTTATGCACAATCACATACTAAATGTGTCGTTAAACATACAATATAATAAATACACAATACCACAATCATGTTTATATAATAAGGTTACATCCAATAATAAGAATCATCGAATTTTTTTTTCATGTTCCTTGTTGATCGTTTAGACAATATATTATTTTCTGTTTTCGAGACTTCAAAGAATTATTTTTCACACGATTTAGACTCCATATTTTTCTCCAATTTTTTAGATTTATTTCTTCCAACCTCTCCATCCGAGAATTGTTCCTTTTTAGGTCTTCAAGATCCTCTTATTTTGTTGTTGTCATTGACTTAAAGATAATTTAAAATTTGTCACATTCATATAAAATGTATTACAAAAATTATTAAAGTAATATTTGAAATTATATTATTGGTGTTAGAAAATAACCTTGAAGGAGGAACAAATGGAAATGGAAAACCTAAAATTTTGTGTTACAAAAAATGAAGGATGTTTGCAACTATATACAAGATTTTAAAGATTGTGATTAAAAGATACATTTGAAAGACATTTTTTAAAACTAAATAGAAGTTATAAACAAAAATGTAAAAAGAAATAAATCCAAAAAGTCACGACCGTTCATTGATATTTTTAAATTATGAAAAAAACAAATTAAGAAAAAACCGGTAAGATGAAAAAAATGTTGTGAATGAAGTACAAAACTAAAGTGTGTGAAAGTACAATAAAAACATACATTTTGACGAAAGTAGAAGTTATGTGCGAAATTATCAAAAATTAATCTGAAATGACACTAAAACTATGTACTTGAGAATAATGTTATTGTAATCTTTAAGTTTTTGTAGGTGTGAAATGTGATTTTAAGTAAAGATATGCTTGTTAAAAAGAAAAAAGAAAAAAGAGTAGAGTGTGTACAAGAAAAAGAAAAAAAATAATGTGGTTAGATGATGAAGATAATAGAATTTAAATATAATGATTTCAAAGGAGGAACAAATAGAAATAGAAAACCTAAAATTTTGTGTTAAAAATGAATGATGTTTGCAACTACATATAGGATTTGAAAGATTGCGATTAAAACACACATTTAAAAGACGTGACCGTAGAATGAAAAGACGCATTTTTGACTAAATGGAAGTTATAAACGAAAGTGTACGAAAAAATAAATATGAAAATACACGACTGTTCATTAATATTTGGAAGACAAATGGAAATGAAAGATCTAAAATTTTGTGTTAAAAATGAATGGTGTTTGCAACTACATATAAGATTTGAAATGTTTTGATTAAAAGACACATTTAAAAGACGCGACCGTAGAATGAAAAGACTTGTGACTAAGTAAAAGTTATATACAAAAGGGTGCAAAGAAATATATATTAAAAGTCACAACCGTTCATTAGTATTTGGAGGAACAAATGGAAATGGAAGATCTAAATTTTTGTGTTAAAAATGAATGATTCTTTGAAACTACATATATGATTTGAAAGGTGACGATTAAAAAAACATTTAAAAGACGCAACCGTAGAATGAAAAAACTTTTGACTAAATGGAAGTTATATACGAAAGGATACGAATAAATAAATATGAAAAGACATGACCGTTCATTGGTATTTGGAGGAACAAATGGAAATGAAAAAACTAAAATTTTGTGTTAAAAATGAATGATATTTGCAACTACGTATATGAATTGAAAGGTTGTGATTAAAATACACATTTAAAAGACGCGGCCGTAAAATGAAAAAGCACATTTTTTACTAAATAAAAATTATATACGGAAGGGTGCGAAGAAATAAATACGAAAAATCATAATCTTTCATTGGTATTTTTAGATTGTTATTTTTAATAGATAGATTATGCATGCATGGTTTATACCAAATGTTCAAAATTTTGTTCTTTCCTTCCTCTGATCTCCACTGCGGAGGTTTCTGACGTTTCCTGAGCATACGTAACTATTTATCTTATATGGATCTACTTTAAACCATTTGAGGGATCAATCAACTCAATCGTCGAACTTGTCCAGACAAAAGTGTGTAACACCCGTCTCCCGGCATAACCGGAGACGCGGCATTAGGACGCCCGTTGAACCGGATTCGGTCCAACCGGGACGCCTTCTCAACTTGTCCCAGGACCCGGCGCTTCCTTCTTATTCAAATCCACCAATCACGTCACAACGATCGATCAATCCTGCATCCGGACCTGCGAGGGAAAAATAAGGGAAAAGGAAAAGGAGGCCTGAGTAATTGTTTCAAACACAATCACCCAGTGAGGACGGACTTAAGGAGTCCGCTATCCCGGCTTACACCGCACAACTACGAATCACAAGTCCTAAGCTAATATCACCTTGCAAACAGGCCCGAAGGCTTTCACCACGCAAACTACATCCACTCGCGCTTTCGCACTCGCGAACCCCTACTCTAGCCCGAAGGCTCACACAACCGGCCCACCCGGTATCACTTCCACGTCGGCCCGAAGGCACGGTAAACTTGGGGAGGCTCGCTAAGACCTCCCTTCCGACGATACAAGGGTCGCGTACCAAAAACTCGTTGTACGCGAGCCGCCAAGAAACACCCTTTCGGGGGACCTAACACAGTTCTATACAATCATATCCATCACACACAATCAACGTTTTCAGGCTCAGCGATAACCTAGCATTCTACGTTCCACAATCAATCACATGGAGCTCACTACTGCCCTAGACTACCTAGGAAAGACGACATTAACTAAGGACTATCGTCCGGAATTGAGATAGAGCAAGGGAGATAACCAACGGTCCTCACCTTAGCCAAAGAGGAGGGCAAAACGGTAATTTAGAAGCTTCTTCAGCCCGAACAGACATCAGATCTGGAAAGAGGACGAGAAATCGAGTGAGATAGGCTTTTGAATCGCTTAAATCGGGCTTAGGATGAGCTAGATATGATCGATTGAAAATACCCAGCTCAAACCAGCTTAACCGACCTAAACCGGAAATTGAAATTGAAATTGGAATTGAAATTGGGAATTGAACCGGTTAACCTAAACCGAACCAGAATTGGATTGAACCGAATTGAACCGGGTCAACTGAACCGGTCAACGATCCGACCCGGTCAACCCACCCGACCCGGTCAACCGAGTTGACTCGGTCGCCGGCCGAGTTGACTCGGCGGCGGTCCGGCGGTGGCTCCGGTGGTCGGCGGCGGCGGAGCTCCGGCGGCGGGAGAAGGCGGACGGCGGCGGTGGACGGCGGCGGCTCCTGGCGGACGGCGGCGGCGCGTGGCTCCGGCGGCGGCGGCGCGTGCGGCGGCGCGTGGAGAACCGGCGGATCTTCTCCTGGCGAGTGCGGGCGCGTCCGGACGGCTATGGAGGAGCGGTTGACGGCTACGGCTTCGTCTCGACGAGAGGAACGCGATGGTGGTCTCGGATTTCTCAGATTTCTCACGGTTAGAAAGATACGAGGCTTTTAGATCTCGGGTTGGGAGAAATCAGATCTAAAAAAAGGCTTACCGGATCTCTTTCGACACCAAACGATGGAGGAGCCCTAGATCTACTCTCTGGAGGCTTTGGCTGCGACGGTAATGGAGCAGGGCTTCGCCGAAAGCTCTCTTCTTCATAGTTTCTCAATGGAGGAGGCACCTATTTATAATGAGGAGACTAGGGTTTTCATGAAGGAATTGGGCTTTTGGGCTTGACTAATGGGCTTTCCTCTTCTTTTCTCAAAATTTTTAATTGGGCCAGTTTGGGTATGTTACAATTCTCCCCCCCTTAAAAAAAGAATTCGTCCCGAATTCTGTGGAGGGAGTTCTCCACTGCAACACTTTACCAACCATACTCCGCAAACTTCACTGAACCGGAACAGACTTGTTTGCTCACTTGCTTGAATCCTGCAGACTGCTTCTCCCCCCCTTATTTCCAACCACGCTCCGAAGCGTCCTTTTCCTTGGTGCCGATCCAACAGTGGTTCCCAGAATGCAATACAGACGTCACATGCTACCGCCCATGTCCATTAGGGTCGGTCTCCAATGTTTAGAAACAACACTCATCCCTCGAGTGGTTCTAAGTCTTGAATTCGATTCCCCGCTTCCAATCCCATTCTCCTCAACGGTTTCCATTACCGTGCCACAATGCATCATCCACTTCCAAATGGATTCTCTTCGACGGTTTTCCATTACCGTGCACTATGGCGTTGACTGTCGCCCAAGCAAACATCCTTGCTAACCTTTGTGACCGATGCAGCTAACCATGTCCATTATGGCTATCTGGCTGGTGGGGAACGACCCACTTAACTCCTGATATGCTCCAATGCCACGCTTCCGCTGCGCACTCTGATATCCAAACCAGCTTCCAATCTGACCTTCAGGTCAAGGTGTCCTACCTTGTGATCTGGTTGTGGTGCTTTCCAAACACCATCCTTTGGGTTTCCTTCCCCATTAGACTTGCGCTCCTTTGCTATTCCTTGCAGCTCCTTGCCAATCCTCCAAAGTGTTTTCCTAACACTCTTCCGTTGGGTTTCCATTTCCAATGACCAGCTTTGTCCACTTGAGCTTGCAATTACAGAGGTCCGGCTTGCCAGGCAATTCCAAATGCCACACGCCTATTCCCAAAACGCTTCTGCGATCTCCTTTCCGTCTTGTGAAACTCCATTCGCTGCTCCCGTAATCCACAAAGAACTCCAGGGCAGACCGTTTCCTTTCCGGCCTCACCTTTGAATCTCGAACTTGCCGTACCACGAAGACCTTCTCCAGCTTCCTGCTTGATCATTCTTCAACGAGCCATCCATAACTCATTGAAGTTGATGTCACAAACCGACTCCAAGATTCCCTACTTGGAACAGATTTGGGTAGCCTCCCGCTGCTCCTTGTGATCCATGCAACTCAAGCAACTCCTGACGCTTAATCCAGTCGAAACACCGCTACTTCCAAGTGGCCTCCTTGCAATCCAGTCTTTCCCTTGACCTCTTGCCGCTCCTGTAGCACTCCTCGCAATCCGGTCTTTCCATCGACCTCTTGCAGCTCCTGTAGCACTCCTCGCAATCCGGTCTTTCCATCGACCTCTTGCAGCTCATGTAGCACTCCTCGCAATCCGGTCTTTCCATCGACCTCTTGCAGCTCCTGTAGCACTCCTCGCAATCCGGTCTTTCCATCGACCTCTTGCAACTCCTGTAGCACTCCTCGCAATCCGGTCTTTCCATCGACCTCCTGCAGCTCCTGTAGCACTCCTTGCAATCCGGTCTTTCCATCGACCTCTTGCAGCTCCTGTAGCACTCCTTGCAGCCCGTGCAGAACTTCTTGCATAACTCCTTGCGGCTTCCCTGACGTCTCTTGCAACTCTTTGATACATTCCCGCAGTAGTCTCTCCGGTGAACGCCTCCACATCCTAATCGCCCTGGCACGCTTAGTTGAACAACACTCTGAACAGACGATGACCCCAACACACACCTCAATAGTACTGACTGCCATGTAGGCGCACACCACAACACACATCCCAACATACACCTCAACGGCACACATCACGACATATATCTCGGCACACATCTAGCGGCAGTAGCACAACCGAGGTTTGAAGACACTGACGCCCACCTGCACGGATAAATTCTATCTAGACTAGGACCGGCGTGGAGAACAATCTATGATATACATGGTGCTTGAAAATGCTTTTCGCAAAGTAACCATTTTTTTATACAATTTCGCAAACGGTTTTGAAAAATATTTGAAAACAAGGTTTTTGGAAAACAACGAAAGCTGATCTCCCAGGGCAGGACTGGGAGACCTTAAACCTAGGCTCTGATACCAAATTGTAACACCCGTCTCCCGGCATAACCGGAGACGCGGCATTAGGACGCCCGTTGAACCGGATTCGGTCCAACCGGGACGCCTTCTCAACTTGTCCCAGGACCCGGCGCTTCCTTCTTATTCAAATCCACCAATCACGTCACAACGATCGATCAATCCTGCATCCGGACCTGCGAGGGAAAAAGAAGGGAAAAGGAAAAGGAGGCCTGAGTAATTGTTTCAAACACAATCACCCAGTGAGGACGGACTTAAGGAGTCCGCTATCCCGGCTTACACCGCACAACTACGAATCACAAGTCCTAAGCTAATATCACCTTGCAAACAGGCCCGAAGGCTTTCACCACGCAAACTACATCCACTCGCGCTTTCGCACTCGCGAACCCCTACTCTAGCCCGAAGGCTCACACAACCGGCCCACCCGGTATCACTTCCACGTCGGCCCGAAGGCACGGTAAACTTGGGGAGGCTCGCCAAGACCTCCCTTCCGACGATACAAGGGTCGCGTACCAAAAACTCGTTGTACGCGAGCCGCCAAGAAACACCCTTTCGGGGGACCTAACACAGTTCTATACAATCATATCCATCACACACAATCAACGTTTTCAGGCTCAGCGATAACCTAGCATTCTACGTTCCACAATCAATCACATGGAGCTCACTACTGCCCTAGACTACCTAGGAAAGACGACATTAACTAAGGACTATCGTCCGGAATTGAGATAGAGCAAGGGAGATAACCAACGGTCCTCACCTTAGCCAAAGAGGAGGGCAAAACGGTAATTTAGAAGCTTCTTCAGCCCGAACAGACATCAGATCTGGAAAGAGGACGAGAAATCGAGTGAGATAGGCTTTTGAATCGCTTAAATCGGGCTTAGGATGAGCTAGATATGATCGATTGAAAATACCCAGCTCAAACCAGCTTAACCGACCTAAACCGGAAATTGAAATTGAAATTGGAATTGAAATTGGGAATTGAACCGGTTAACCTAAACCGAACCAGAATTGGATTGAACCGAATTGAACCGGGTCAACCGAACCGGTCAACGATCCGACCCGGTCAACCCACCCGACCCGGTCAACCGAGTTGACTCGGTCGCCGGCCGAGTTGACTCGGCGGCGGTCCGGCGGTGGCTCCGGTGGTCGGCGGCGGCGGAGCTCCGGCGGCGGGAGAAGGCGGACGGCGGCGGCGGACGGCGGCGGCTCCCGGCGGACGGCGGCGGCGCGTGGCTCCGGCGGCGGCGGCGCGTGCGGCGGCGCGTGGAGAACCGGCGGATCTTCTCCTGGCGAGTGCGGGCGCGTCCGGACGGCTATGGAGGAGCGGTTGACGGCTACGGCTTCGTCTCGACGAGAGGAACGCGATGGTGGTCTCGGATTTCCCAGATTTCTCACGGTTAGAAAGATACGAGGCTTTTAGATCTCGGGTTGGGAGAAATCAGATCTAAAAAAAGGCTTACCGGATCTCTTTCGACACCAAACGATGGAGGAGCCCTAGATCTACTCTCTGGAGGCTTTGGCTGCGACGGTAATGGAGCAGGGCTTCGCCGAAAGCTCTCTTCTTCATAGTTTCTCAATGGAGGAGGCACCTATTTATAATGAGGAGACTAGGGTTTTCATGAAGGAATTGGGCTTTTGGGCTTGACTAATGGGCTTTCCTCTTCTTTTCTCAAAATTTTTAATTGGGCCAGTTTGGGTATGTTACAAAGTGACTAGAAGAATCAGATTCTAACATAGAGCTAGTTATATTCATTTCCTCTTTAAACTCGGAAACATCTTTGCCCCTTACAGAAGAACCACATTTTAAGGTGTAGTAACCTTCTTGAATACTTTGACAGATGGTAAATGTTTACGGAGTCACTGTAAATTGTAAAAAAAAAATAAACACTAAATGTTGCAAACTGCTTTGGCAAATCCTCCTTGCTTTGCTTCTTAGATGACGCTGGCCCATGTGTGGAATCTACTGCAACGATTTTGATGTATCACGCCAACAAAGTTGTTTCAGCATTGATTACGAATAATATCATGCGCAACCTTTTTTCTTTTTAATAAATAGCCTAACTGAATTTATGCCGCCTCCCAAATAGAAATTTTTTTTTTTTTTTTTTGGTAAAATGTTAAATTTTATACCAATTTTAATTGTGACAGCGGTTACAGAGATACAACAAAGAGAAGCAGAATGACCGAAAGCTACGAACAACAAACAACGGCTGAAAACAACCAAAGTACCTACAGACACAAGAGTAGGATGTAGTTAAGGATAGCAAGCTTAAAAATAAAAACCAGATCGAGACCAAGCGAAAAAGCAGCAATCACACGTCTAGACGTAGACCACCCCGTATTGCCGCACTTCAAAAGAAGTGGAGTTCTCATCGTAGTTGCTGCGAGCATCCTTCGGGGCCAGCCCTCAAACCCCAATTGAGGAAAATCCTACAGCTTCTCCAAGAACTAACGGGATCTTCGGAAACGAACGACGGACCATCTTACTCCTGGCGGCACGGGAGCCTCTACGGGCAATCGGAGAAGCCGCCTCCGACCACCATTCCCAAAATCACATAAAGCATCTTCAGAAACCATCTCCCACAGAAACAAAACCGCCGCAGCCGAAACCGACACCTCTATTTGACGCAAAGACCCATCTACCATCCCACCAAACCTTATTTGGAGCCAAGCTTAACCTTAACAAGACCCTGACCTTGAAGACCAGAGGACCCAGCTAACACAGCCGAGACACACGAACAACAGCAATCAGACTAGAAGGGCCACATCGGTTACCACAAACCAGAAAAGGACCACCAGATCAAACCAGAAACAATCAGACCAGCCTAAACCAGCCCACATCGAACCGTTCGAAGATTTGCAACTCCCCGAATAAAGAGCTTCACAAGACAGATCGGAGACTATGACATCCAGTCTGACGAATGAAAACTCCCCACGACCTGGCCGCCGGCTGTGGTCACCGACCAACCGCCGTTACTGCCGGAGCAGACAACAACCACCGCGAAGCTAGCCACTCCTCCAGGCGAGCTTAGCAGAAGACGGAAAAAGAGCTCATAAACACCGGGTCCGAGATCCCGTCCTCGAAGATCCCGGAGCCACACCGTCGTCCGGAGCCACTAAAGCCAATCTTCAGCTCCGCCGTCGCCAAGACACGTTGAAGCCAGCGCATCCGCGACCCTAGTCCAAGCCCAGATCCAAGGAGCGGAGGAGACGAAAACCGCCGTTAGCCACACCTTGAACGAGCCACCGCTCGGACTAACCGGAGGTCACCACGAGAAGCCATCGCCGCCCCTAAAAGAAAATCTCCATCGCTAAAAAAAGGGAAAAAGCGAGAGGGAGCTCCGAAATAAAAACGACGAGAAGAGGAGGGGCCTTCCCCGGCTCCGGCGAGGAGCGCCGGAAACCGGGAAGGCGTCTTCAGACCGAAGGCGAGCTGCAAGGGCGGCGGATCTGTTGAATCTAGGGCGAACTCGCCAAATTCCTCGAACCCCGAGTCAGAGAGAAACCGCGTTCGAGGAGAGAGAAAGGGGGGTAAATAGATAGAAATTATTTTGATAGAGCGATATAATATATAGCCATTCGAGAATTGCATAAGGTCGACGCAACCACTGCACATGTTTGGCTACAGTATTGCGTCACTTTCTCGAGCTAAACAACTGAAAAAACCAAAATAAAATATATTCTTTTTAAAAGTACATCTGAATTCAGGCAATTAATTTTAAGCAAAAAAAAAAAATTTAGGCTATCTAAACTCTTTTTTTATAAAGAATTAAGTATCTAAACTCATACATACATGGTCAATTTAGAATGCCAGAAGATATGTATACAAAACATATATATATATATAATTTATGTTGTATGATGATGATCACACAAATATCATGATTTCCATCATATTTAATGGATTAACATCTAAAAGTCCATAGAAGAAACATATAAGAAATTTGGTAGAAAACACTGTTTGAAAAATATTTTCCATTGAAAAGTTATATTCATTGCCTTCCTTTTTAGAAAAATAATGACAAACCAAACCGTTTTTACATGGTCTTTTTCTTTTTTTCTCTCGAATTATTTACTTTTTTCATATAACTTCGTTGATTTCAAATGGAGATTACAAAATTAATATATGAATTAAAAGTTAAATTATTTCTTTTTTTAAAGTTAAATTATTTCATAGTATATACACAATATAATAATAAAAGATATATATAAAAGTGAATTTAACAATGCTTGTTCGCTATCAGTTCATTATTCGCCTTATTTTATGTGAATTGGATGTATGTGGATAGCATCTCTTGCTCCAAATTATATGCGGCATGATAAAACTCGATGTTTCTGGCAGTAGTTCTGAACTATTGATATTCTGATATCAAATTTTAGACAGACAAACGAACATGGCTATTCTCGCAATTATGCGATGTCTGAATGGACTTACAAAATTCCATCACTTTTGAATTGTTTCTTGTAGGATTTTTTTCAGTAGTCATCCATGGCTAAAACTAAAAAACAAGTAGTTTATGACATAATAATACTTTTCGTTTGATCATTTATGTAATGATCCAAAATCCAAGCCCAAAATTTTTGAAGAAAAGAAGTGAAGTCCATGTTCAAATCTCTTCATTAATGTGTTTCTTTTTCTGATTTAAACCCAAAACCCAAGGTCCAACTCGTTAACGAGGGAAGTCCTAGTTCTTTTCCCTATAAAAGGAGGAGAAGTGCTCCTCATTTGTCACACAATTCCAAAGAGCGAGCAGTGCTTGTGACCGGAGACCGACGACCAGTCGTCGGAGCTCCACCGCCGGACCGCCGGAGAGTTGACCCGCCGGCGACTGAGTCAACTCGGGTTGACCGGGCCGGGTCGGGTTGACTGGGTCGGGTCGGGTTGACCAGTCTGGTTCGGTTTAAGCTGGTTTGGGCTGGTTATTTTCAATTGATCATAACTAGCTCATCCTAAACCCGAATTGAGCAAGACGAAAGCCTAATCCACTTGTCTTTCCGTCCTCTTTCTAGATCTGAAGACCGTTTGGGAATCAGGGATTCCTAAATTACGTTTTTTCCCTTCTTTGGCCAAGGTGAGGATCGGTTTGACCTTTGCCTATTCTATTTCAATTTCGGACACGAGTCCTTCATTAAAGTCGTCTTTCCTAGGTAGTTTAGGATTAGTAATGTGCACTATGTGATTGATTGTTGAACGTAGAACGGCTAGGTTATCACTAAACTGAAAACGTTGCTTGTGTGTGATGGCTATGTGTGATAGAACTGTTTTAGGGATTGCGTGGCAGGGCGCGTATAACGAGTTTTGGTACGCGTCCTTGATCGTCGGAGGAGGGTCCTGACAAGCCCTCCCGTGGTGGTGTGTTGTGGTTCGAAGGTTCGCGAGCCGTTTGTTTGCTGTGGAAAGGGCGTAATGGCCGGTCCGTGGGTGGGATTAGGGGAAGGCAGCCCTAGTCCGCAACCATAGACATGTAGTTATTTCGTAGGTTGATTGTAATGTGCTTTCGGGCATTGCGTGCAAGGTGATATTAGCTTAGAATTTGTTTCGTAGTTGTGAGGCGTAAGCCGGGATCGCGGACTCCTTTGTCCGTCCTCACTAGGTAATTATGTTTGAAACAATTACTCAGGCCTCTCTTTTCCTTTCTCGTGCCCTTTTCCCCGCAGGTCCGGATGCAGGATTGACGATCGATCGATGCTATTGGTGGATTTGAACCGAAGAAAGCGCGTAGGATTGCTGGGACCAGATTGAAAAGGCAGCTGGTTGGAACGTTCCGGTTCAACGGGTGCCTTAATGCCGTGTCTCCAGTTCGTCGAGAAACGGGTGTTACACTTTATTTGTCTCACAAGTCATTTGGTCCTTCACTGAGATATGCCGTACCCATCACTCTCTTATGGTTGCGACCACAAATCTTTTGAACAAGGTTTTGACGACCAAAACAAGGCTCTTTAATTTGTATTGTAGATTTTTCCATTTTTTAAGGTAAAATGTTATATTTTATACCATTTTGAATTTTCTATCGGAGAAAGAGATACAACGACCCCATATTGTAGGGTGGATCTCGAAAGATATCATATTCTAATTAGCCGGCTACCTTCGCTCGAAATGAAGGACGAATTTCACTCGCTTCGGGCTCAAGCTTAGATAGAAGAGTCCAATGAGCCCAAAGTCTTCTTCTCTGCCTTCTCCTCTCCAAAGGTAATAGCTCTACACGAGAGAATTGAAAATCCACAAAATGTACTGAAAACCGAAATTTATGAAACAAACAACATTACTGAAGAATATAAATGGAAACTAAATTGACAAGAGAATAAGGAGAAATGTTGTGTTGATTATGAGACCTTTAGGTCAATATATATAGGGTTACAAGAGAATGTGATAAGATTTAGTGATAAGGAAATATTCCTAAATCTAAGGAGTTGATACATATCAAGCTAAAGATAGATATGAATCATGTATATCTCCTAATATAAATCAGTGAGAGGAGCACACTATGATGGAAGGAAAGAGACAACGAAGGAGTACTTAACAAATTCAATGTTTATCTGAAGCTTCCAAACACAAAAGAATCGTTGATGTTGGCACAAGTAAACCGTGATCCAAGGCCAGACCTCAAAACAGCAGTGTTTATATTGGGCCGTACATATTTGTACTTTGGGCTTACGGTTTGTATAGTAGGGCAAACTCATAGAGCTGTA
Organism: Orychophragmus violaceus; assembly: GCA_030180135.1. Taxonomy (NCBI): domain Eukaryota; kingdom Viridiplantae; phylum Streptophyta; class Magnoliopsida; order Brassicales; family Brassicaceae; genus Orychophragmus; species Orychophragmus violaceus. Next base: position 16,613,269 of record CM058235.1, on the reverse strand, counting down.
TAAATACTCTTGTAATGACTTTCGTATGAATCAAGAAAGAATATTCAGCAAATCTTTCATGGTATCAGAGCAAATCCTCTGACCTAATCCTCTTTCCTTTCGCTTTGAAACTCTTGTATCGAGTTTCACAGATTCCTTTGATTGTTCAAGCTTTCATCTCGTATTGGTGAAGAAGCTACGATGGAGACCTCCTCAAGCATGAGCAGCTCGATGGTGACAAGCAGTGGTGATTCCAAAAGCACACCATACTCTCTGTTTTCATCTGATAATCCTGGATTGGTTATCATATCTGTTCAGTTGACTGGAGAGAACTACAATGAATGGGCGTCGGAGATGCTGAATGCACTGCGTGCCAAGAAGAAGACAGGGTTCATCGATGGAACCATACCCAAACCAGCGATTGATAGCGCTGATTATGAGTCGTGGATCGCGGTTAACTCGATGGTTGTAGGTTGGTTGCGTACTTCCATTGTTCCGCGAGTGCGCTCCACAGTCTCGTTCATCACGGATGCTACAAGTCTGTGGGATAATCTGAAGGACCGATTTTGCGTGGCAAACAAGGTACGTGTTCATCATCTGCGTACTCAGATTGCGATGTGCAGACAAGATGGTCAGTCAGTTCTCGAATACTTCGGACGATTGCAAGCACTGTGGGATGAATTGTACATCCATAAGCCTCTGTTGGGATGCGTCTGTACAAACTGTACCTGCGGTATCGGAGTGAAATTGGCCAAAGAAAGAGCCGAAGAGCAGGTGAATCAGTTTGTTATGGGGCTCGATGAAGAAAAATTTGGGTCTGTGTCTCAGGCTATCGTGGATATGGATCCCACACCGGAGCTGGCTCAAGCCTACTCAAGAGTCGTGCGGGAAGAGCAGAGATTGCTTGCGTCCAAAGCTCGTGAGATTCAGACTGAAGCAGTAGGATTCGCTGCGCGTCAGATAAGTCTCTCTGAAACAATGACTCCACGACGTGAAGTGAATAACTCAGAAGCAGCCGGAATGACCTCGAGAACTCGTGACAGAGCTGGTCTTCTGTGCACATACTGTGGCAAAACTGGTCATGAACATGCCTTTTGCTGGAAGAAGAACGGATACCCTGAATGGGTAACCGAAAGGAACAGCCGCAGCTCGAAAGGTGGAACGCGTGGCGGACGAGGTGCAGGCTCTGGGACGGGACGAGCACAAGCACAGGCTCACGCTACTACCAGTAATGCATCATCTTTTCCAGAGTTCACTCCCGAGCAATGGAAGGTGATAAGTGACTTGGCTCAGTCTCGTTCTCAACGTACCGACAAACTCTCTGGTAAGAAGTTTGGTGATGTTCTTATTGATACAGGGGCATCACATCACATGACTGGAAATCTTTCATTGCTTGTTGACTTGGTTGATACAACTCCCTGCTCAGTGGGATTCGCAGATGGACGAAAATCCATTTCAACAAGCATGGGAACTTTGTGCTTGACCAATACGATATCTTTAACCAATGTGCTTTATGTGGCTGATCTCCACTGCACTTTGATATCAGTATCGAGTCTCCTGAAAAGCATGAAGAATTGTGTTGCAATGTTTACTGATACACTGTGTATTGTGCAGGACCGTTTTTCGAGGATTCTGATTGGAGCAGGTGAAGAGCGTGATGGGGTATACTATTTGACGGATGTACCAGTTGTTCAGGCACACAAGATTGAGGCTGATTCAGATTCTGTTTTGTGGCACAGGCGGTTGGGACATCCGAGTTTTTCTGTGTTTTCTCATTTACCTATTTCTGGTGTTTCGAATAAAGCTGGCTCTAGTCATTGCGACATTTGTTTTCGAGCTAAGCAAACAAGAGAACAATTTCCTGATAGTTTGAATAAAGCAAAAGAATGTTTTGAGATTATTCATGTTGATGTTTGGGGTCCTTATCGGATTCCTTCTTCGTGTGGGGCGACATATTTCTTGACCATTGTTGACGACTTCTCACGATCAGTGTGGATACATCTTTTGGCTGCAAAATCTGAAGTACGTAAGGTTTTGCAGAATTTTCTCGCCTATACTAAAAACCAGTTTGACAAGTCTGTGAAAATTGTTAGGAGTGACAACGGAACAGAGTTTATGTGCATGACATCAGACTTCAAGGAGAAAGGGATTCTTCATCAGACATCGTGTGTTGCTACACCGCAACAAAATGGAAGAGTGGAACGAAAACATAGACACATACTCAATGTTGCTCGCTCTCTACTATTTCAATCAAGCATGCCGACTCGTTTCTGGGGAGAAGCTGTTCTTGCTGCTGCTCATCTCATCAATCTGACTCCAACAAAAATTCTCAATGGACGCACGCCTCATGAGATGCTGTTTGGAATCAGACCTCAATATGATCAGCTCAAGGTATTTGGTTCTTTGTGCTATACTCATTCTTCTCCCAGACATAAGGATAAATTTGCCATGCGTAGTCGTCAATGTGTATTTGTTGGCTATCCGTTTGGAAAGAAAGCTTGGAAAGTTTATGATCTTGAGAAAGAAGAATTTGTGGTTTCTCGTGATGTTGTTTTCGTTGAAGATCAGTTCCCATTTCAGACACGATCCCCATCATCTCCTCCTGCTGCAACGGTGACTGATGCTTTCGATGAATTCACCTTTGCTCACTCGCCGTTGGCTGATAGGGGGAGCTCATTTTCATCTGAAACAATGGTGGACTCCGAACAAAAATCCGGTGATTCTTCCCCTGTTTTGCCTCTGGTTCCAGCCGATGATCAAGTTGGACCCCCTGTTCCATCTTCGCCATCAACAGAAATGGTGATTTTTTCGAATACATCTGCTGATCAAGATGTACAACCTGTTGCGTCTGTGGATTCTGATTCATCTCCAGTCGAATCTCCTCGTGGTCGGGGACACCGAAAACGCCAAGAAAACACACAACTCAGTGATTACATTCTTTACACTGCACAACGTTGTGATCAAGATACCCATCACGCTCGCGACAACACCTCTCCATCAGTCTCCTCGTCTCCGGTCTCAGGTACATCTCTGTATCCACTTAATGATTACATCTCTGATGATATGTTTTCTTCGAAGCATCGTGCCTTCCTTGCGGCTGTTGTTGCAGGGAATGAACCTCGCAACTACAAAGAGGCTATGCAAGACCAAGAATGGCGTGATGCCACGAAATTTGAAATTGATGCTTTGGAAAATAATGGCACCTGGAGCATTGTCGATCTCCCACCAGGAAAAGAAGCGATCGGGAATCAATGGGTTTTCAAAATAAAGTTCAACTCCGATGGCACTGTTGAACGCTATAAAGCTCGTCTCGTCGCTCTTGGAAATCATCAAGTTGCAGGTCAAGACTTTGATGAGACTTTCGCTCCGGTCGCCAAAATGACCACAGTACGTACGATTCTTGGAGTAGCAGCGGCTAAGAACTGGGAAGTCCATCAGATGGATGTCTATAACGCTTTTCTTCAAGGTGATCTTGAGGAAGAGGTGTACATGAAATTACCGTTGGGTTTTCGCCATGCTGCTCCTAATAAAGTCTGTCGACTGCACAAGTCTTTATATGGTCTCAAACAAGCTCCACGGTGCTGGTTTGCTAAGCTCACCACTGCCCTTATTGAGTTTGGTTTTGTGCAGTCTTATGCGGATTACTCTCTGTTTACCTTTTGTCGTAACGGATTGGAGCTCCGTGTGTTGATTTATGTTGATGATTTGTTGATATGTGGCAACGATATCACTGCCATGGAGAAATTTAAAGCCTATCTCAGTTCCTGTTTTCATATGAAGAATCTTGGGCCTCTGAAGTATTTTCTCGGTTTGGAGATTGCTCGAAGTAAGGAAGGCTTCTTTGTGTCTCAACGCAAATACGCTCTTGATATAATCACTGAATCTGGCCTCCTTGGATCCAAACCAGTGTCGTTTCCTATGGAGCAAAACCACCACCTTGCTTCCGATGATGGTCCGTTGCTGTCTGATCCACGCCCTTATCGACGACTTCTAGGGCGCTTGATCTATCTGCTCATCACTCGTCCGGAACTGTCATACTCTGTTCATGTTCTCTCACAGTTTATGCAAGCTCCACGAGAGGCTCATTGGAACGCTGCGTTACGAGTGGTTCGATATCTTAAGAACTCACCCGGTCAAGGTATCATTCTTTATGCTGCTTCTAATCTTCAGTTGGTGGCCTATTGTGATTCTGATTGGGCAGCTTGTCCTACTACGCGACGTTCGTTGAATGCGTATGTTATGTTTCTTGGTGGTTCACCCATTTCATGGAAAACCAAGAAACAGAAAACAGTTTCATGTTCTTCCGCTGAAGCTGAATATCGTTCGATGGCTTATGCATTGAAGGAAATTTTGTGGTTACGTCAACTACTGGCAGATATTGGAGCACCACAAATGGATCCTGTTCGGTTATTTTGCGATAATCAAGCTGCTATCTACATCTCTTCCAATCCGGTCTTCCATGAACGGACAAAACACATTGAAGTGGATTGTCACAAGGTCCGAGATGCGATTTTAGATGGTACTATATCTACTGCACATATTCGTACTGACGACCAACTTGCGGACATCTTAACAAAAGCTCTTGGACGACAACACTTTGAGAGATTAGTTTCCAAGTTGAGCATCGTCAATCTCCATGCTTCAACTTGAGGGGGAGTATTGGGCCGTACATATTTGTACTTTGGGCTTACGGTTTGTATAGTAGGGCAAACTCATAGAGCTGTATAAATACTCTTGTAATGACTTTCGTATGAATCAAGAAAGAATATTCAGCAAATCTTTCAGTTTACAACTTTTCCAAAGTCAGATAGTTATGAAAGCTGCAAAATAAAAATCAAATGGAATCACTTCAACAATCCAAGATCATTATCGACGGCTAGGGAGATGAAAACCAAAGAGAGCGGAAGCCAAAATTCGAGTAAAGTTATTTGAAGAGTCGCCTCTAGAACTCAATTGCAAATCAAAGGTAACGACCTCCCAAATCATCTCCCTCGGTGTGATCGAGGACTGAAGAAGAGCCTAACGCCAGTCGCCAAACAATCCCAAGGCCAAGTCAGACCCGCCATAGTGGGAACCACCGCAGGCCGCAGCTTCGCCACCATAATGACTAGACCGGAGATACACCACCATCAGCTACCACCACTAATGCCTCCCCTTTTCCTCAAAATCACACTGGTGGGAAAGAAGAGAGCTGCGGAGCGTGCAGCCTTGACCAATGATAGTCAATCATGTGGCCAACAATAAAAAAAAACTCTATATAAATTTAACAAATCTCTGAACTTTTAAAATCAATCTATTGTATCAAAATCCAACTCCCACACTAACCATTTCCTTAAATCCTAAACTAGAATGGAGAACCCTAAGATAATGCTTTAATTATGTTTACAATTTATTTAAGGTAAGCAATCTTGCCACACAAAGTTTATGCTATTTTTAGACTTTAAAGTTGCTGTGCTAACTTTTGGACAAGAAACTAATGCGTATGATATTTTAAGGTATTTCTCATTATTTTAATTTAGAGTTAATAACAATTTAATTTTTGCTCTTATCAATGATTTTAAGGTAACTCGTCATCTTCATTTTCATTACTCTTCTGACCAAAATTATAAATAATTTATTATTAGCTTTTTTATTAAATTCAAAATAGATTGGATTTGACATAATTTCCAGTGGACTTTGAACATTCTTCTTCTCTACAATCTTTTAAATCAACTCAATAAATGGATTCTTGAATTTGTTTTGGTGTGAGCTTTTGTAACTGCTATAACATGTATAAACAATGGATCCTCTCCCCCCCAACTTTGCTTCTCGTGATGTTCTTTTTTTCTTTTTTTTTAATTGAATGTAAAATTAATTCAAGAACAATAAAAAACGTTTGTTACAACTTGTGCAGCATGTGATTGAAAGAAATTTAAGAGGATTACATTCTTGTTGAAAACCAAATTTGGAGACAGTCTCCCAACTTGTGATCGCCAGCTTCTTGGATCGCTAGGAGCCAATTCCTTACTTGTTTGTCAATCTGTTTTGCTAAAATTTGTGATGTGGATTGATTATCACCATGCTTTCTTGTGTTTCTCTCCCTCCAAATATTGTAGATTACAGCTTGTAAGGCGTACCGAAACAGAGTAGTGCGGAGCCTTCCAATTGTTGTACAGGATGCTACTTGGAGATTATGCTCCCAATTTGTTGTGAAACTAGGTCCAAACAGTCCGCTCATTGTGATCTTCCATACCTCTGCAGATTAGCTACATAAAAAAAACAAGTGATTTCTTGTTTCTATTCCGCCATTGCAGAGTGTACAAACACCATTGATCCCTGAATTTAAGTAATCATACGATCTCCCGTTGATAGACGATTTCAAATTGCAAACTAGGGGAAGAATGAAAATTTTGGGGTTGCGTGCTTGATCCATACCGCACTGTACCAATCTACCTTCATCGAGTTATGGCATATCAAACTCCAAGTATGTTTCGTGATGAATATGTTTATGAAGCAGCCTTCCTTAGATTTCCATAAGCTGGTATCCTCTTCTTCCCCGAAACCTTTCTCTTTAAGGTTAGTGATTGTGGCTTCAATCATATTTAGATAGTCTGTCATGTGGTGTCATCGACGACGATGTTGAATCGCAGCCACAACCGTTGTATGTTCGGGAATACCCATGTCAATGAACCCTCGATCTCCTGTTTTATCGTGAAGGCAGCCCATGTTTGACCATATATCAAACCAGAAAGATATTCGTTTTCCGTTTCTTACTTCCATTTTGTGAAGCTCCTTAGCAGAATCTTTGTACTTTAGAAGCTTACGCCACATCCAAGAGCCTGCGTTTGACTTCTCATTTGCTGTCCAAAACATTCCCTTCCTGATCAAATAAGTCTGGATCCATCTTACCCAGAGAGAAGGTTGAGCTGATACAATTCGCCATACCAGTTTCATGCAACACACTTTATTTATCTCCTTCAGAGGCCTTAGACCCAATTCTCCCTCTCTTTTCGGTTTGCATACCTCCTCCCAAGAAACTTTTGCTTTCTTTGTGCTAAGTGCAGGACCCGACCATAAGAACGCATAGCAAATTTTATCGATCTCTTTAAGACACTTAGATGGTAATCGAAAAGCGGATAGCCAAAAGTTTGTGATACTACTGACTACCGAGCTGATGAGTTGAAGACGTCCTACTATGGATAAAGATCTTGTTGTCCACGAAGCTACTCTTTTCCTTATTCTTTCTAAAAGAGGAAGATAATCTGTTTTTCCCATGCGATTTGATAGCAAAGGCAATCCTATGTATCTTACCGGTAGGATTCCCGGAGTGAATGTGAACCGCTGTTCCATTTGTTGCCTCGTGTTACCATTGATCCCTGCGTAATAAATTGTAGACTTCTCCATACATATCTTGAGCCATGAGATTTTTGCAAAGTAATCAAACACCTCAGCATTCCTTCTATTGATCTTTGTATGTCATCTGTGAAAACCATAATGTCATCCGCGAAGCTTAAATGGGTTACCCCAATGTTTTGGCATCGTGGGTAGTAACCTATCTTCCTGTCAACAGCGGATTTATCCAACAATTTTGATAGTATATCAATTGCTATCACAAAAAGATAAGGAGATAGAGCACACCCTTGGCACAGTCCTCTTTCGCTTTTGAAAAACCCGACAAGCTCGCCATTCACCTGAACTGAGAATGATGGAGTTTTGATACATAAGGAGATCCAATGGATGAACTTGGGTGGAGACTTCATTGCTGTTAATGTGGCACACCGGCTTGAAATTGTATCCTTGTGGTAGTCTTTCACTAGCTCTGTTACTAGCAGCGTATTTTCTATGAGAAGTCTTTCCTTAACAAACGCAGATTGATTCAAAGCTATAAAATCCGGTAATGTCTCATTTATCCGATTTGCGATAATTTTGAGATTACCTTTTATAGCACATTGCAGCAAGAGATGGGTTTGTAGTCCTTCATTTCCTTTGCCTCTGGTTTTTTCAGAAAAGGGCTATAATTGTCGTGTTAACTCCCTTGGGTAGAAATCCTTTGAAAAAGAAGGATTGTATTGCCATGATGAATTCTTTTCCTATTATTTGCCAAGCCTCTTTGAAGAATTCTGAAGTGTATCCGTCTGGTCCTGGTGACTTATCATTTGGCATCTTGAAAATCACCCCCCTAATCTCATCTTCACTAACTTCTCTTATCAATTTGTTACCTTCTTACTCGGAGCATCTATATGGCAGAACTTCCGCTAGCTTCTCCACCCCCACACCTTTGAAGTCTTCTGGCTTGCATTGTAAGAAACTAGAGAAAAACCTTTCCGCTTCACTTTTAATCTCCTCTGGCTCAGATACAATCCTCCCATCTGCACAGTGTATTTCATGTATCATGTTTTTGGCTTCTCTAATCATAGCTGGTCCGTGGTAAACCTTGTTGTTTTTATCCCCTACTTTTAGCCAGTGCATCTTGGATTTTTGTTTGAGAAATTTCTCCTCTAGAGATGATACATGCTCCCATTGCTGATATGCATGATTCTCCTCCTTGATATTTGCTTCTGTCGGATTGGACATGGTTGTCTCTTGCTTTGTGCAGATAATTACATACGCCTCTTTTGCTTTTTCTGTTAAGTTTCCCATTTGTTCCTTGGCGAAGCTCCGAATAACCGGTTTCAGGGCTTTTAACTTCTTAGAGAATCGAAACAATGACGATGTGGAGATATATATATATATATATATTTTTTCTGTTTCTTGCCAAAATTGTTCCACCATTGGTTTAAATCCATCAACGCTTGCCACTGCGTTTACAAATTTAAACGGTTTCCTTGGTTGTGATACCACCTTTCTTATTTGAATCCTGCAATGGAGATGATCAGAACACCCACCACTCTCAAATATATGATATGATTGCGGATAAGTATTTAGCCATTGTTCATTCATCAAGACTTTGTCCAGTTTTTTAGATATCAACCCATCTTCTCTCTTATTGTTCCAAGTGAATATTGGCCCTTGATATGGCATATCAATGAAGGAGCAAACCTGAACCATATTCTGAAAATCTCTCATACCTTGTGTAATCATTGGAGAGTCCATATAATCCGAATGTTCTTCAATGTTCGGTGTTTCGTTGAAGTCTCCGACTAGAATCCATGGTTTATTCCGAATATAAGAATATTGATGACTGATGATATCGTTCCATAACTCAATCCTTTCTTCAACTACGTTAGACGCGTTTACCATAGTGCAGAAAAACTCTTCCGCATCTTTACTGAGCAATACAGAAACTGTAATCATCTGGTCACTCTTAAAACTGGAGTTATTCTTACCGTGTGGCTCCATATCAACCAGATCCTCCCCCGGCTGTTAAACTCGTAGTTTGTGATCACTGACCAGTCTTGAAATGTTTTCGAAATTATTCCATTGCTTTTACTTTTTTGACTCTTGTTTCCAAGAGTCCACAAAATTGAAAATCTCTTTCCTTGATCCACTTCTTCATAACTGAATGTTTTTTTTGATTTGTTAAAACCGCGAACATTCTAGAAAAAAAACCGACATAATTATTGTTGTTTGAATATTCTTCCTCTACTCGAAACATTTGGGTTATTTTCCCTCGTGTTCTGAGTAGTAGAAGTCATTTTCTTTGCGGTTTTGGAGGCTCTGTGTAAAGGTGCACGCTGAGTTCTTTCCCCTTTGTGAACATGGCGAGCTACTTCCTCTACATTTTCCCCACCAATCTCTTCTTCTTTTCATTTTCATTCTCTTGAAAATGATTTTATCTCAAATCAAACTGGTCACTCACACTGAAAGAAGTCAAGTCAGAAACATTAAAAGTAGAGTTGATATATAGGTCATGTTCGTTTCGCAGTCGCTAGCGACCAGCGACAGCGACAGTCGCTGCGACAGTCGCTATGTTGTTCGTTTTAGAGTCGCTGCGACTGTCGCTATTTTTTTTTAAATCGCTATTAAAATCAGCGACCGGATTTTTAGTCGCCAATCGCAGATTTGGAGTCGGTGCGACAGTCGCTGTCGCCAGCGACTGTCAAACGAACATGATTGAGTCGTTGTCACTATCGTTGTCGCTGTAACAACGACTGTCAAACGAACATGTTTTGAATCGTTGTCGTTGTCGCCATCGACTGCGAAACAAACAGGGCCATACTCGCCTGACAAGTAAAGCTTAATATAGTCGTTGATCTATAAAAATTAAAATGAACATTTTCCTTGCTTTACTATTTTTACTAGAAAACGTTTTTTTGTCATATGAATCCAAATGCAATCACCATATTGAAAATCACTTACGTGACCTTTGTTTGCCTGTTTTAGATACTGCTTAGTTCTCTTCTCAATGTTAAATGTTGTTTTCTCATGAGTTTTTTTTTTTCCCTCATGAGTTTACTTAACAAATTCAACCTTTCTTTTTCTGTTCCAGGACATAGGCTCATTGAAAAGCAGTAATCGAACATTTTGATTTTACATTATATAGTAATTTAGAAGGGTTATAAAAAAATGTGTCCAATACCATTTAAGTGGGCGTTAACGCAGTCTAAGCAGGTGCCTAGGTTAATTTTAAGTGACCATTGTCCAGAAAAAAATCCCAAGAAATTATAATTATATATTATTATGTAAATTTATGCTGTATATGTTACATATTATTTATTTTTAGTCTTTAAAGTTTAAATTTATTATATTAAATTATGTAGATGATAAATAATAAATATATACACTATACTTTTATTTACTTTACATTTTTAAGATTATATTTTCTTTTTCTTTTTCATTTAAATTCATTTATATATTATAAACATATATCTTGGTATACAATATAAAAGTTATAAAATTTGATATTTATAACTATATTATGTTTTAACTAAACCATATATATATGTTTAATTTATTAGATTTAAAATGTAATATATATACATAAATTGTTAGATGCTAAGCGCTCATCTACCATATAATAAGCGGATAGCACGTTTTAGAACATTGTTGAAAGGTAAGAGTGTTAAATCTAATGGAATGGAGAGATTCAAACCATAGACAAACTAAAAAGGTGAAAACCTATTAGCATAATGTACAAATATTGTTTTATGCAAACTCAACATGCGATAAACGTGTTTTTAATGATAAAAATTTAGATTTAACACTACAAGAAAACAACCGGGAACCGACGGACATAACCGTCGGTATACCGTCGGAAAAGGCGTTTCCTGATGGAATTCCGACAGGACAAATCCGTCGGTTCCACGGCATCGGAAAAAAAAATCTGTCGGAAATCCGTCAATATTTACCGACAGTTTTCCGACAGATTATCGACGGCTTATCGACAACACAAAAACCGACGGCGAACCGACAATATACCGATAGGTAGAAAACCGACGTCAAACCGATGGTTATTTACCGACGGTTAACCGACGGAGGATAACCGATGGTTTACCGATGGTGTATAACCGACGCTTTACCGACGGTCAACCGATAGGTTTTCCGACGGGTAATAAATTATTATTTTTTAAATAATTATATTTAATATTATATATATATTATTTTATAATCAATTATTTATTTAAAAATTTTATATACGAAATATTTATAAATTTTTTTTATTAATTTTATAAAATAAAAGTGTTTTTCAAAATTACATAGCATTGGGATCCAGAACGTTTTCGGGTCCCAATCCCGTTCCCAACCCCTGAACAGACCCCGTAGCTGATGCTCCCGTTCCCGCTCCTGGTCCCACTACACGCTCAGTCCCGTCCAATCCTTGTCCTGGAGGAGTTCCGCCAAACTGGATGTAGTTCATGATCCGTGTTTGCATCTCCACCATCTTTCTTTCATTCTCGGCCCTTTCCTCTCGCATCCGAGCTTCAAAGCTCTCCTTAAGAGCTGCAATTTCCACATCTTTCTCGCGCAGAGCTTCGGCGAAGACGTCGCTCTCAGGTCGGAAGCGTGAATGCGGAGTCGAGGCTTCCCCCATGTTTCCTAAACCGAAAACACGGCCCTTCCTGCGTTGCGTTTCCTGCAAAGTATAGTAACAAATATTAGTTAAACAATTCAAATAAACAAAACCTATGTAAATTTTGAGTAAACAGACGAACTTACCTCAAGAAAGATCTCGTTGATCCTTTGTGACGGTACTACCTCCTCTGTCGAACCGACTTCCTCGGATAATTGAGTCTGGACCTCGTCAACCCGCCTCTTTGCTGATTCGACGATTCTCCGAGCGAGCGGATCCTGGATCTGACCTATCAACTTGTTCGTGTGGCCCTCCTCGGTTAGTTCAACAAAATTTGGATCCTTTCCTGTTCTTTGTTTCTGCAAATTACAAAAACGGTTAGTCGAATCCAATAAATAACACTATTGAATAAACCAATACTTACAAATTCAATTTTTCGTTGTGCGGTGCTCTTAGCTCCCGCATTATGAGTCGCCATTCCCAAACCGCCCCTCTCGCTCTTGCGGTTCTGGGAATGCGTCGCCGAATCTGCTGCTGTAGTGGGCTTGATCCAGTGGCGGCTGAACCCTTCAATCAGCGATGGGTTGACTCCCTTCGGGTCTTCCGATAGGATCCACTTCTGCTTCCACTCGTTGATGACGTGAGTGTAATGGGACCGTGCCTTCTTGTGGAAAGCCTTCTCCACGACGATCGTAAGGTTCCTGTCTCAAGTGTACTCTTGCTTAAAAAAAAAAAAAAGATTAACGTTAGCATGGATTAAAAAAAACTTAAATTTGATAGAAACTGACTATAAGTGTACGTACCGCAAATGCCCGGAACCAGTTATGCTGCTCGGTCCTTGGGATTTTTGCGTACTGCGGGTACGAATGACGGAGCATGCTACACATCATCCTTAAAATACACTTGGTGAACTTGGAGGACGTGATATTGAACCTCTAAGAAGTTCACAAAAAATTATTGTCAATTAAACAAACATTTAACAAGATATTTTTAAAAAAATATAAAATTGTTAATGTCAAAAACTACTTACCAAGTCGTCCCCGGGTTGTTAAACGGATCCGGATGAAGCCGTTTCAACGTCTCCCGCCCTAGCTGTTAAGAATATTATCCTCTAAACATCGAATCCCGTCTGCTGTAAGAGATCTCGTGCATATATCCCTGAAAAAGCACCTACCGCGGCGATTGCTTTATGAAAATCTCTGGGGAGTAGATAAGCAAATGCAAACGGAAGTAGTCGTTGCATCACAACATGACAATCATGACTCTTCATCCCGATAAACTTATCACCATCAGTGTCCACACAATTACGCAAGTTAGATGCGTAACCGTCTGGGAACTTAACTTGTCGCGCAATCCACTCGGAAAACTCTACCTTTGATTTCTGATCTACCCAATAGGATGGAATTGGAGGTTTACCGTTCTTCTGAATATGAAGTTCAGGCCGATTACAAATTTCAGGCAAGTCAAGCCTAGACTTCACATTATCTTTCGTCTTCCCTTACACGTTGAGAACGGTGTTCATGATGTTATCAAAGAAATTTTTTTCAATGTGCATGACATCAAGATTATGCCTAAGTAGCTGATCCTTCCAATATGGTAAATCCCAGAAGATACTCAGCTTGTGCCAGTTGTGGGATAAACCAGCTGCGTATACATTCTCATGTCCATTTTCACCACATTCACGAGTTCTTAGCGCACCAAAGGTTTCTAAGAGACCCAAAGTAACCGACCCACTGTCTTGGAGAATAGGATCATCAAACACTTTCCTCTTCTTTGTAAAAAGTTTAGTATTTTTCCGGTATGGATGATCATGCGGTAGAAATCTCCTATGACAATCAAACCAACACGATTTGCGGCCATGCTTCAGCTGAAATGCATCGGTCTTTTCTTGACAATAAGGACATGCTAACCTTCCATGCATTGTCCATCCAGATAACATACCGTAAGCCGGAAAATCGCTTATGGTCCACATTAATGCAGCCCTCAGCAAATGTCGCCACGCTTCAGCATCAGAAGGATGTGCAATCTCTGCTCCTCTTATATGATCAGCATGCCATCTCATTTTCCCTGCAGTTCGCTCAGATTGGTATAAGCGCCTCAGCCTATCAGTTAGCGGCATATACCATATTCTCTTGAATGGAACCCTAGCTCTTCCCCTTGTATCCTCAAACCGCTATTTCTTACAGAACTTACATTCCAATTGGTATTCGTCTTCTCGCCAATATAGCATACAATTGTCAATGCACACATCTATTATCTGATAAGGTAATCCAAGCCCTTTAACAAGTTTCTCGACCTCGTTGTATGAACCTGGAGCAAGGTTATCTTCAGGAAGAACATCTTTCAGGAATTCGCAAAAAGCATCCACACATGGCTCCGCCAAATTATAGTCCGTCTTTATTCCCATTAGTCTAGTTACAGATGATAATGGTGAATGTCCGTCTTTGCAACCATCATAAAGCGGACGTTTCGCTGCATCTAACATATAAAAAAATCTCCTAGTTTCTACATTAGGTTCCTCCTCTGCCCTAGGAATTTCATATTCACCTACTTCCTGTATATTTTCTCTAAATGCATCATTAACCATCTGAACGGTACCTACACCAACATCTTCATACGCGATAGTATAATGTTCGTTATTACTACCAATAGGTTCCCGCGTACTAGCACTACCAAATTGATCTCTACTACTACTTGCGCCATCAAATGTTTCCCCGTGAAGATACCAAATCTTATAACCAGCCATAAACCCAACTGAGTACAAGTGATGTCATACTTCGCCAATTGTAGGATTTCTAACATTATGACAGTGACTACATAGGCATTTCATCTTACCGGTTTTCTGCGTATGAGGTTGATTGCAAGCCATCGTCATGAATTCCACAATACCGAGTGCATATGGTTTATACACTAAATCCGTCGTCTCATCAACCCTCGGTCCGTCCATCCACGATCTGAAATAATTAGATGAAGACATTTTGGCCTGATAAGAAATATTATTAGAGAGAGAGTGCGGAAGAGAGAGCGAGAGTGTGGTGTGTAGGAGAAGGGAGAATTGCTCGGTGATATATTGGAAACTAACCGACATAAAACCGAGAGAAAACCGACGGACCAAGACGTTGGTGTCGGTAATCCGTCGGAAAATTTGTCAGCCTAACGGTAATTTAAACGTCTATGTCGGCCCAACAGTACCAAAAACTTTTCGACGGATTACAGACAGAAAACCGACGGAAAACCACTATTTTGTCGGAAATCCGTCGGGAAGTTTTGGTAAACGGTCAAAGCCGAGTTTACTCACTTCTCTTCCCAAGGTAACGTATTGGTAAGCGTCGCTTCGGAAATAAATCCCAAAACCGACAGAAAACCGTCGGATTTTCCGTCGAAAAATTTTCTTTAAATATCCACCCGCTTTCTCTCTTCTTTCCATCGCTAAAAAAATAAAAAATTATGAGTTACGTATACTTTTCTCCCGAAACCCGCGCTTCTGTTCTTCAGACTATCGCGGAACCGGGTCGACAGTCGCTGCCAAACCTCGATCCATCTCGCCAAGCCCACCGGGCCGTTTGGTTCGGATCCAATGCGGTCATCAACTCCGTCATCAGCGACATCATCGAATATCGCTGGTCTGGACGCTATCTGACGTACTTTAACGTCGCGACGGTTCTAAAAACTGCATGGTTCAATGTTTTCCTTGTAAGTTATATTTGTTTTTAAATAACATTATAATTTAAAATTTTAAATACCCAATTAATTTCGTCATTTTTAGGAATACTTTACGTTCTCGCCGGATAATGTTTTCATTGTCTGGCGGGAATTTCACCAGACGGCAAGGAATGTTTTCAAGACAAAGATGCGGCGTATGAAGCTCCGGTGGCAACGGGGTGAAGGAAGACCGGCTTGGGTTCCAGCGGGAGAGTGGAACATCATGGTCGACCAATGGAGGGAGACAGACGACTTTTAGTAACGATTAAATTTTTTAATAATGTGATTTTTATTTTTATTAATAATAAACTTTTGTTTTCTTTGATTAATTCTTAAATAAAAATTGTTTTTTTTAATATAAGATTCTAACTTGAGGATATATAAATAACGTTGAAAGTCATCAACGAATAACACATAGTATCACAACGGTTTGGGTATTGAGTTAAACTCTCAAAGGTCTCGGTTTCGAGACCATTCTTCAGCGGATTTTTTATGAACCGACGGATTTCCGACGGGTTTTCGACAATCTCCGGTTTCTGTCGGGAATCCGTCGGAAATTTCCGACGGATTTTTGGTTATGTCGGTATATACCGACACATATCCGACGACTTCCAAACCGTCGATATCTCGTCGGGAACCCGTCGGAATTTCCGACGGCAAATTTTCTGTCGGAATTTCCGTCGGTTTCAGGCTTGTTTTCTTGTAATGTAAGTTCAAAAAAAAAAAAAAAACATACGATAAACGGTCTTCCCAAATTTCGAAGTTTTTGTTAGTGATTCATAGCACACAACATAGTAGATACAGTGATATCCACAACCTCATTCTGACAACTAGTTTGTGAAAAATATTTGAAAACAACAATATAATTCATAACTAAGCCCGCAAGATCTTTCAAAATAGCTTTTGAACTTAGCACCTCTACCAGAAACAAGAAACAGTGGTTCTAGACAAGCTGTGCAATTGGAAAATATATCTAAAGAATAATATGTAGCATCATCATCTTCTTGACATGCATGGAATAAAATATGTCATCTTAGAGAATTTATCACAACCAAACAGACATAATATCGATCGATCAAGGCAATCCTAGCACAAAATTCAATAGATATAAATATACGTTTTATAATAGGAATAGACAAAAGAGTTCTGATATTAAAAGATGCAGAACAAAACCCTTTCTCAAAAAAAAAAAAAAAAGATGCAGAACAGACTCGAGATTAATATATCTCTAAAAAGGTGAATTGATAGATTCACGATCCAACCCATAGCAAAAAGTTTAGTTAAATTAAACCTAAGATCCCATACTCTCATATCAAAAATTTGAAACTTGGCAATAGAAACATTCACATATAGGATCCGATTGGTGAACAAAAGTAGAACGGTAATTTTAGCGGTAAACGGTTAGAAAATAATGCAAAGAGATAATAATAAACGGTATAAACAAGCTGAGAGAAAAAAAATCATTTTTGTTATCACTTTTGTTATTGGTGATCATCAAAGCGATAAACCATTTACCGCAGTGGTAAGGATTACCAATCTAATCCATAAAATATGAACATTTTATAGTTTAAAACAATTGTGAATATGCATTTCAGTAGGTGGAAATACATATTATATAGTTTTCTATTTTGTAATAAATCCTTATCATTGCACATTTAAGTTTTCAATTCCTAAAATTTCCTATAAAAATCATAATTTTTTCTATAAACATATGTTAAAATTTCAGTAATATTATTTGTCAAACAATTCCAGTAATATCATTACTCTCCTCTTAGAGTGCCACATAAGCAAACTAAAAATACTTCACTAAAGTCTATTTAAAATATATCATCTAATACATGTATATTATTACATTTAATTACTATAATTATATAATTTAAATAAAAACGAAACTTATTTAAATAAATAAAAAGAATAATAGTAACTAAAAGATTTAAAGGGAAAATTAGGAAATATGTCATACTGAATTTTTAATTTAAACATATCTCAAAATATTAATACAATAATATAAATAATCTTATATATATTTAGTCGCTTTAAAGTGGACCTTACAGTTTTCTATAATAATTAATTTAAAGTCACATTTAACATCACTCTTTCTTTAAAAACTATTAAATACAAAAATCATAAATTTCAATACATATCCAATTAGGCTAAAATTAAACTTATTATGAAAAATTTATAATACCAGTTATATATTTCAATTCAAAAAAAAAACATAAATATAAAATTTATTATGCAAAACAAACTATATGATCTTTTAGATTAAAATGAAAGACATTCAAAGTCGAAGATAAGATAAATTAGAAAAACATGGAATGGAACTAATTATGTCATATGAATGACAACAAAATTATGATAGAGAAACCTCTTAGAAAAAAAATTGTATAAGTGAATATATGAAAACTAGAAGAAAAAAAAAACCATAAGAAAGGAGAGAAATGAAGTCTAAATATAGAACTCATGAAATTGAAAAATATTTCACGCCACAAAAAATAAAAAATAAACCTACTAATTAAACCAATAAAGAAATATATTATAAATATGGTCTAAATATTTTTTTCTGAAAAATATAACCAATCCTGTAATATAATATTTCAATTAAGACAAAGTTGAAAATTTTCACTTTTCTCATAAATGTGTTTTTGTCTCTTGCATTAGTTTTAGTTTCTAAGAATACACATGTGTATGCAGATTTCTTTGTGATATATCATGGTTTTTCTAGGTTTTCAATCATAATATAAGTATATATATATATTGAGTTTTTAACCTTGTATTTCGAGTCTATCGAATCTTTTACAGGTTAGCATACGTTTGAAGCAAAGCTAAGAGTTTTGGGACGTTTCTGGAGCATTCTGCAAGAAGCCAAAATTGGAGTCGGACTAAAGGTTAAGTGTCGATCGACACTGCCTTAGTGTCGGTCGACACTATCTCTGAACAAGAAATTATGCGCGAAGTGAAGGCATCTTTTGAAGAATTGCAAGAAGACCCAGAAGTTTCGTTATTTCTAATTTGGCCCTAAAGCGTGTTTAGTCTTTTAATTAGGTTTTTGAGAGTTGTCTCTCCTATATTTTGTTCTTGATTTTAGCTTTTGGAGATTGAGAGATTGCTTGGGGCTAATTCTGCTATTTTGTAACCTTTGAAAAAAAGATTTTGAACCATTATTTCTATCTATTCAATCTTTGGTTTTTTATTCAATATGTGTTATCTAATTGATATCTTCCTGAGTAGTAATCCTTGTTAGATTTAGGATTTTTCATGCTTTGTTAGATCACTGAATAATTAGGATTCTAAAACTATTTGTTCATCACCTAAGTTGAGATTAAAACTGAATTCTGGACTGATCACCTAGGGTTTGGATCTTAGATAACTAATTTGGCACGAGAGTGTGAACTACAATCTAACAAAACTTAGTGTGAGCAATTTAACTAGATACAAAGAGATTTGGTTTAGGAGAATTGTGAACTAAGGAACTTGTTATTAATGCTTGTCTAGAACTCTAAGATTGCAAAGAGATTTGAATCGTTAGGTTCCTAGACATAGAGAATAATTGCAGCGAGAGTTGAATTATTTGACATTTGTGATTATAGTTCTTGAACTTCTACTTAATTTGAATCCTGATTAGTTAAGTGTCTGACATTGCATGATTTCCTGAGAACATCGTAAGTCTAGCGTTTTTCTCATATTGAAAACACCTTTTTAATTACTTGCTATTTATTTCTTTCATCTGTCTTGCTTAGCTTAATTCGACTGCATACAATCTATCGCGTGAAGCTTGAGTCTCTGTGGATTCGATACCCTTGATATTACATCGTTTGAAACTGTACTCTTGCAGTTAGAAATAGGGATTAAAATTTGTTCTATCAATTTTTTGGTGCCGTTGCCGGGGACTCTTTGAGTTCGCCGATAGATTTTGTACTAGAATTTAGATTACGTATTTTCTTTTCTTTGTTACTCACATCTCTTGTCTCGCTTGTCTTGTTGCTGCAGGAAACGACATGAATATTTAGTGTCGACCGCCGTTGATTCAATGTTGATCGACATCGAGCTCAAAATCAGTTTTGAGTTCAGTGTATGCCTAGTCGTCACACCAGAAGCAACCCGGACGAGAAGCCTTTGAATCTTAGAAATCAGGAGCTTGCTAGACTTGAGATGACAAACAAAAAAGCTCAAAAACCTGTGAAGACCATGAATCCGAATGCTGTGATTTTGGTTCGAGATTGAGGAGTTCAAAGGGATTTGCAGAATAATCCGTATAATGATCAGGGCCATATGATTGATGCTGATGGTAATGTCATTGAGCAGCCTCAGGCTAAGCGACAGAATGTCAATCCTGAAGGTAATGTACAAGATGGTTGAGCACAAGGGGCTAATGGACAGCCTAATCCGCAACCTAATCCACCACCTCCACTTAATCCACCAGTTGGGAGGACGCTAGCTGATTACAATAGACCTGGCGAGTTCTACGCAAACAGGTCTGTGATTGTATCTCCTCCCTTTGCAAGGAATTACTTCGAGCTAAAGACTTCCTACTACACGCTTTTGGGGCAGCACCTCTTTCATGGGCACCCACATGAGCAACATATGAACCACATAGAGAACTTTGAATCCCTAGTTACTAGAATGAAGCACAATGGAGTGAGCTATGACTTCCTGCACTGCAAGCTCTTCCCGCACTCTCTTGAAGGAGAAGCTACAAATTGGCTGAAGCAGATTTCAGCTGGGACTCTGACTACTTGGAATGCAGTCAAAAGGAAGTTCCTGAGACACTTCTATGATGATTTTCGATTTGATCAACTTAGACATGAGCTTTTGACATTCAAGAAGGGACCTATAGAGCCTCTTAAGACTGCTTGGGTGAGGTTTAAGATGTACCAGCGAGACTGCCCTCATTATGGATTTTCTGAAGTTCAGCTGCTGGACATCTTCTTCAGAGGTGTTGATATGTGGTACCAGATGGCTCTGGATGCTGCCATCAATGGGAATTTCAACATTAAATCTCCAGAGAAAGCTAAGGAGCTGATTGAGAACTTGGTGTGTAGCAATAGCACCAAGAATGCTGATCTGGAGAGGCACAAATCTGGTGGGAAAGCTGATAGCTCGTAAATAGATGAGATGAAGAACAAGATTGAATATGTTCACAGCCTGCTGATTGGGAAGAAGAATGTCCACTTTTATCAAGATGTTGAGGTATTTGCGGCTGAGGAGTGTTGTGAGGAAGAGGATGTGAACTACATCGTTGGATCTGGATTTCAGGGAAACAAGTTTGGAAATCAGCAAGGTAATAGATTCTACACTGGTAGTGGTCAGAAGAGTGCTTTCACAAGCAATCAAAACTCTTATGGGTTTGGTCAGAAACCTGCTTTTCAGCAGAACAACTCCTATCAGAGGACCTACTGAACTTCTTCTTATCAGACACCTTCTGCTACTAATGCTCAAGAGAGTTTCGTTGGGCTTTTCTCCTTATCTTGCCGACAATATCATCGTACTTCGTCGCCGGTTAGCTTAAGCATCGACGAGAATTACGGTGGACCAAAAATAACATCGGTGATGGTGGTCCTCGTTCTTTCTTGTTTATGCATGTATTCTTCTGCATTGAGGCTTCCCACTCCACTCTCCTTATTGCTTCTTCCGGCTTCCCTTTGATCGATGTTTTGGGGGAGGGGGTTCAATGTTTGCCTCCTTCCGGTGGTAGTTGGCTTTGGAGGTTTAGTCTTTGATCCGGATGAGGTCTTTTTTATTGGGAGGCAGCGTGTGTTATATGGTCTTTTGGGTTTTCTATTTTGTTTTGGATCTTTTGGGGCATGGATGTTTTTGGTGTTGGGCTTTAACAGACCTTTCCTAAGCATTTGGATTGTTTTTTATTTCTTTTTCTTCCTTACATTAACTTCTTTTTGCTTTTATGTTTAATATATATATATATATACATATATATATATATATATCCTATTACTAATAAAAATTGAAGCTAAGCATTGAAAAGTGTCCACATAGGATTTGTTTTAAAAAAAACTCAATTTCATTAATCTATACTTCATTATTTAAAATTAAAGAAGTTTATAAATTTTAATATTTCTGTGTATTTTTAGAATTATAGAAACTTATATTAACTTACATAAAAATAAGATAATATGATAATAAAATAATTATGAAAGGTGTCCACATAGATTTAAAACTCAATTTTATTGGAGTACTTAATCATTTAAATTTTAAAAACTTTACAAATTTTAATATTTATGTATAAATTTTGTTTTTATAATTATTAAATATTCTACTTACTAATAGAAAATAAGATAATAAGATAATTATGGAAAAAATATGTTATATTAAAATTGTTAAACTAAAATAAATTACAATTTTTATAAAATAGTTAGTTGAGCTATATTTTTGTTTATTAAACCCATATCTAATCAAATGAAGTAGTTTTGCAATGATACATATGTAAAATTTATTTGAGTTAGAGTTCGTCTATTCATACGTACTTAAAGACATCTCATACGTATTTATGAATATTGGCTGCACATAGTAAAATAGTAAAATAGAGGCAGCTGATTTATATCAACTCCTTTTACGGTGCAAAATCGGCCACTTCAACTGCATTTTTGAATATGGATAAATACGATGATCATTACCTATTTCTTATAAACTTGCATCCTAAATAGCTTTACATTTCTGAAAAAATGTGTTCTTTTGAATTATGATCTTATAACTCAAACTTGTAGGCTATTAAATCCTAACATGATAATTTATGACGATTTAAAGAAACGATGGCTCACGGCTAGTTTTCTTCAAGTGCAAGATTCGTTTGTTGTAAAGGTTGATTAGGTTATATTTGTCGCCAGGCCGAAGACATTTTTTTGTCTCATATATTATTTTAACGACTGATTGTGGGTCTATCAAATGAGTTAGCATAACATTAATGTGTTTAGTATCTTCCCGCTTATTCATTTTTTTTACCTTCTTCGTCTTTTGTCGTCGGTGTTGTATGTCCCTTTTCAGCCTAGTTGTCCTAGAGCATGTGCATTGGGGTATCTTAAGGGGTTCTTATCGCGGATTTTTAGGCGAAATTAAGAACCCCTCCTCCTAAAGTTTTTTAGTTAAGAGACTTTAAGAATCCAGCTCTTCACTGTTCACGTGACGTGTCGAGTTGGGATTGAATCAATCTTCAGCTTCTCCTTCCTCATGACTCACGAGTGTATGCTAATTCATTATTGAAACACCCCGACCCGGTCCTCCTAGGCCGCGGTCGATGCGTTCCAGTGGTCAGGCCAAACCCAGGCCTGAACCTTCCTAAAACCCGTTCTATTTAAAATTTTCCCTTAGGAACTAAGTATTCATCGGATCTACTATTTGACACTTGGTCTCAGATCCTTCATACTTAAGATTACGCAGCGGAAATCCTTACTTAACCATTACATCGTTCTTCTAAAGAACGATCCATCCAAGAACCTCTTATAACCTTATTTTGTTTTCTCAAAACTCTTTCGAGGTTCCGTTCTTATCTAACCATTCCAACAACCTAAGTCTTTTACTTAGTTTGTCCATTCCACCTATTCCGTTCTATTCATTCCTTAGAACAATAGTTGAGTACTTGAATGTGTACCTTAGCCTGTGGTGAAGCCGGTGTGAAGCTAGCTCCGCGTTCAGCTTAGCTCATCCGTTCTGCACCCTTTAGAACACGGCCCCTTTGTACTTAGTCATTCAACCAACCATCCCCACATAACCGAGTACAAAAGAGGTCTTCTTGTTCTTCCTTTGGCCACCATTCCTTTCCTGTTACACCCAAACACTTAAGTTACGTTAAAGCTTATTTAATGTTACCTTAACCTTTGTAGTGATTCCTTATGGAATTGCTTGGTCCGTTTAGCTCCCTCGTTTCCTTGCCCGATCAGTCCACTCGTCAATACACCATCTTGTCGGTTGGAAGCCGGAATCAATCTTAGGTGAGGTATGATCCATAATCGGTTTACCCATCGCGCGGGTCCAACCCGTATGTTCGTCCGTTCACGCCCTCGTGCACCCGTGAATAGCCTGCGGTCGTCCGTACCGTCCCACGGACGTACGTGATCGACCCGCGGTCATCCGTACCGTCCCACAGACGTACGTGATCGACCCGCGGTCGTCCGTACCGTCCCACGGACGTACGTGATCGACCCGCGGTCGTCCGTATCGTCCCGCGGACGTACGTGATCGACCCGCGGTCGTCCGTATCGTCCCGCGGTCGTCCGGAAACGAACCGTGGTCGTCCGTGATCGTCCCACGGTCGTCCGTGAACGGACACGACTGTCCGTGAACGGACACGACCGTACGTGAACGGTCACGGTCGTCCGTACATGACCCGCGGTCATCCGCGATCGACCCGCGGTCGTCTGTACGCGACCCACGGTCGCCCGAGCACCATCCGCGTTCGTCCGTGCACGTCCGTGTTCGTCCGTGACGGTTACGGTCGTTCCTGACGACCCGCGGTCGACCGTGTACGACCCGCGGTCGTCCGTGAACGACCCGCGGTCGACCGTGCGCGACCCGCGGTCGTCCGTGAACAACCCACGGACGGTTGCCGGAAATTTTCCTTCATTTCTTCAATCCGACTCTTCATGAGTTTCTGGGCATTTCTCTCTTGTTTCCCCTTCCTTAAATGCCCTAGAAACCATTCCAAATCCCCCTAACACATCCGGCCAATACCCATCGGTATTCCGGCCATAAATCCTCTCTTTTTCCTCTTTTAATTTGGCCTTTGCCTTAGAGAATCATGGGATTTCTTCCCTGGACAGCATGTGCACGAAAATGGCTACTTGTGGCCTATTTATAGGCTCCATTTTCGCCCCATAACTTCCATAGGCGAAGGGTTGCCTTGGTTGGCCGAAAGGGTGCAACCTTCCAAGGTGCCCTTTCGCCATGGTGCCCCTTGGTCAGCTAGTGTCACTAGCTGACCAGCTGACCCAACACTTGAACACTCAAGCTAGCTGGGTTGAGCTGGTTGCTAGCTGACCCAGCTGACCAGCTGGACTGTTCAGTTCGTGTCAGCTGAACACTCTTTGTTCAGCTCGTTTCCTCTTAGCTGAGCTGCCTTTCGGCTGAGCTTAGCTTCCTTAAGACCTTGGAACACTCCTTCCTAGTATTTACGACGAGTCATAAACCCTTTTGGTTCCAAGTATCCTTTCCCCAATCCTCCTAGGGTGGGGTACCCGGTTTTGGGATGTTACAAGTTCTACCCCCCTTAAAAGGGATTCGTCCCCGAATCCGACTTAAGGTGTTTGCCCCGTTCAACTCTATGAACCACTTGGCTAGTAACATCTCGAAACTTAGAAGGCCATACCAATTATATGTTCTCTCTATTCGGTCTAAGTCCCTTTATGGTTGTCCTTGCCGGAGCCATTCGTCTAGGATCAAGTCGCGTATGACCGGACTTCCCCATTCCGTTCCCGCGTATGGACCATCCGTGCCCAGCCTGTCGATCTTCGGTCAACCGCCCCAACGGCTTCCTTTTGATCGAGCTTAACTGTCCGAACTTTTCTTGCCCACTTACGGTTCATACCGCACCTAACCCGACTTGTGGCTCACGGTCTTGGCCATGGCCGATCAACAACCGATTCATGGACTAAGCCGTCGAGAGATCCATACATTACCAGATCAGGGATGTTACAAGTCTCCCCCACCAAATTGGGAATTCGTCCCCGAATTCAATGGTGGTTAACTTTTGTGTAAACCTTTCCTGTCCCGGCTTGGTATGCCTTTCCATTTTCCATTGACCTTAATCCGTCAAGACTTAATCAATTCCCTGATTTGCGTCTTGTCTTAGACTTGGTCAATCCCGATCACAACCCTTACGGATTTGACCCGAAACTTGATCTTCGCCCTCCAAGGACTTGATCTTAGTTCCCCGAAACTTGATATTTGCCCTCCAAGGACTTGATCTTAGTTCCCCGATCTTAGTAAATCTCTTACTAGACCATCATCAGGCCTTTGATCCTCGTAGGACTCGACCTCGGTTATGGTCCTTATGCATTCCAAATGCTAAGCAACCTAACCCGGTTATTGTCCTTCCGCATTCCAAATGCAGGACATCTAACCCTTTTTCCCAAATGTAATGCCCACAAAACATTTGAAGAAGCGGGATCCAGTGACAGACCAATGATCACAACGAAGGAGACGGCCATGCCTGAATCCTCCACGAGCTCATGGACTCGAGGTTTCCTAGCTGACCCATGGCCGTAGCCGCGCGGTCACCCCAACCCCAATCCACTTTCGGAGCCCTCGACCGTCCGTCCCGGCCACTCCGACAGTCCCGAACAAAAAGTCCAGGCTGCCCACGACGGAAAACATGTCCTTGGTTTTACAGTCACCTCTTTTCGACCCCCAGCCTGTGGACAGCTCGCGACCCCGGGTCCTTGCTTCCACCTTCACGCAGGCCCTACCTTTCTCCCAACATCTTACGGAGTGTTGCCATCCATAGGAGGTGCATTCTGCGCGGTCCGAGGAATGGTTATCGACACTTTGGCCCCATTTCCTCCTCAGGTCCCTCCCGGGCCAGCTGGACACTCTCACTTGTGACCTAGCTACCACCCGGTTCACCTCGACACCGTCTTGCGACCTTGGTCCAAGACAAAGTGCCATCCACGTCCCAACCGTTCTTGGGTCTGCGACCCAGTCGCGACCCGCGGTCGTACGCATTCATCCGTGCGGTTTACGCGAACGGACACGACTGTTCCCGCAAACAGGTACGATGGTCCGCGCATGGCTACCATCATCCTGCGCTTGCGGTGAACGGCCCACGACGCATTACCCTGACCCGATGGTGCTGACTAACGGTTTGGTCGTGATCAACTCGGTTTTTCATTTAACCGTTCCATGCTTGGGCTCTTTCCGTGTGCGGTTCATGATCCGGCCAACATCTCCAAGATGCGCCGTTCGACCATCCGCTTTCACTGCACTTGCCGTATGTGGTTCCATGATCCGGCCAACGTCTCCAAGACGTGCCGTCCGATCATCCACATACTACAGGCAATCGTCTCCTTAGCGTGGTTGATCCGCCCAACCGTTTATAGTCCATTCACTATTATGGTCAGACTAAGTGCGTCCTTGGTGCACTTGCCTTAGCAAGTCACCAATCATGAGAGCATCGTCCTAGGAAATAACTCCGCTCTGATACCAACTTGAAACACCCCGACCCGGCCCTCCTAGGCCGCGGTCGATGCGTTCCAGTGGTCAGGCCAAACCCAGGCCTGAACCTTCCTAAAACCCGTCCTATTTAAAATTTTCCCTTAGGAACTAAGTATTCATCGGATCTACTATTTGACCCTTGGTCTCAGATCCTTCATACTTAAGATTACGCAGCGGAAATCCTTACTTAACCATTACATCTTTCTTCTAAAGAACGATCCATCCAAGAACCTCTTATAACCTTATTTTGTTTTCTCAAAACTCTTTCGAGGTTCCGTTCTTATCTAACCATTCCAACAACCTAAGTCTTTTACTTAGTTTGTCCATTCCACCTATTACGTTCTATTCATTCCTTAGAACAATAGTTGAGTACTCGAATGTGTACCTTAGCCTGTGGTGAAGCCGGTGTGAAGCTAGCTCCGCGTTCAGCTTAGCTCATCCGTTCTGCACCCTTTAGAACACACCCCCTTTGTACTTAGTCATTCAACCAACCATCCCCACATAACCGAGTACAAAAGAGGTCTTCTTGTTCTTCCTTTGGCCACCATTCCTTTCCTGTTACACCCAAACACTTAGGTTACGTTAAAGCTTATTTAATGTTACCTTAACCTTTGTAGTGATTCCTTATGGAATTGCTTGGTCCGTTTAGCTCCCTCGTTTCCTTGCCCGATCAGTCCACTCGTCAATACACCATCTTGTCGATTGGAAGCCGGAACCAATCTTAGGTGAGGTATGATCCATAATCGGTTTACCCATCGCGCGGGTCCAACCCGTACGTTCGTCCGTTCACGCCCTCGTGCACCCGTGAATAGCCCGCGGTCGTCCGTACCGTCCCACGGACGTACGTGATCGACCCGCGGTCGTCCGTATCGTCCCGCAGACGTACGTGATCGACCCGCGGTCGTCCGTATCGTCCCGCGGTCGTCCGGAAACGAACCGTGGTCGTCCGTGATCGTCCCACGGTCGTCCGTGAACGGACACGACTGTCCGTGAACGGACATGACCGTACGTGAACGGTCACGGTCGTCCGTACATGACCCGCGGTCGTCCGCGATCGACCCGCGGTCGTCTGTACGCGACCCACGGTCGCCCGAGCACCATCCGCGTTCGTCCGTGCACGTCCGTGTTCGTCCGTGACGGTTACGGTCGTTCCTGACGACCCGCGGTCGACCGTGTATGACCCGCGGTCGTCCGTGAACGACCCGCGGTCGTCCGTGAACAACCCACGGACGGTTGCCGGGAATTTTTCTTCATTTCTTCAATCCGACTCTTCATGAGTTTCTGGGCATTTCTCTCTTGTTTTCCCTTCCTTAAATGCCCTAGAAACCATTCCAAATCCCCTTTACACATCCGGCCAATACCCATCGGTATTCCGGCCATAAATCCTCTCTTTTTCCTCTTTTAATTTGGCCTTTGCCTTAGAGAATCATGGGATTTCTTCCCTGGACAGCATGTGCACGAAAATGGCTACTTGTGGCCTATTTATAGGCTCCATTTTCGCCCCATAACTTCCATAGGCGAAGGGTTGCCTTGGTTGGCCGAAAGGGTGCAACCTTCCAAGGTGCCCTTTCGCCATGGTGCCCCTTGGTCAGCTAGTGTCACTAGCTGACCAGCTGACCCAACACTTGAACACTCAAGCTAGCTGGGTTGAGCTGGTTGCTAGCTGACCCAGCTGACCAGCTGGACTGTTCAGCTCGTTTCAGCTGAACACTCTTTGTTCAGCTCGTTTCCTCTTAGCTGGGCTGCCTTTCGGCTGAGCTTAGCTTCCTTAAGACCTTGGAACACTCTTTCCTAGTATTTACGACGAGTCATAAACCCTTTTGGTTCCAAGTATCCTTTCCCCAATCCTCCTAGGGTGGGGTACCCGGTTCTGGGATGTTACAATTATGTTCTTCATTTTACAGCTTCTCTGGTTCCTCTATTCGCGATTCTGAAAACTTGGGTAAGTCTCTCTCTCTCTCTGTCTTTTTCGATCTTCATGTCTGATGATGTTTCTATGTCTCTGTGTATCTCGATTTACAAGTATTGTTGTTTGTAAACGTGAATATATATGTTGTTATGTCTCTCTATCTCGATTTACATTTCTGATTTCTCTATAACTCTATGTCTCTGTCTTTAACTCTGTCTTCATGGCTCTAACTCTAACTGACGCCATATAATTGTTTTGTTGCTATCTCTTTATACATCTCTAATTATGTGATATGTCTCGATTTCTCTAATTATGTAACTCTGTCCTCATCTCTATAACTCTGTCTCGATGTCTCTTTATCTCTATCTCACAGATTTGTGTAATTGATTTAACAGGGAGTTTGAATAATGGAATCTGAGAACCAAAACCAAGATGGTGGAATAAATATTTGGATCCAATAGTGAAGAAGGAAGCATGCCCGAGTCTTTTGCTTCAACTACCTAAGTGAGCAGCTCATAGATCACAAGTTCACAACTCAAGAAAAAGTTGTTGGAATACTTGGTTGTAATTTGTATTTGCTTATGTTAGACTATGAACTTATGTGTTTGCTTGATTAAACTTTATGTATTTGAAGTTTATGTACTGATTTGAACAAGTTTATATGGTTTTTAAACAGGGTTTATTTTTTTTCAATTTTTGGAGGGTCATCCGCAAACCCGCGGTTTTAGAGCGGGGCGGGTGCGGATTTAACATTTTAGGGTAAAAAAATAGAAAAGAAAAAATCTCCAAACCCGCGGCGGGTCGGGTCAGGCGGTCGGGTTCGACCCGATTCCTAGCACTAGGATTGATCAATATTTTTTTTTTAAGTTTCAAAAAAAAAATTAATATAAATTTTTTAAAAACTCTTTACACACAAGTTCACCAATGTATTTTTTTTGTTTGTTTATTGTTGATGTAGCTGTATTTTCCATTATGTTTGTTGGTGCTCCCTGGTCCTATTTTTTGTCAATATTACCGGCATGTAGCTTGATTTGAGTATTGTTATTTTTGTGAAAAATAATGACTAAAACTACATTATTTAAATGTCACGTGCACGTGTTCTTCCTGGGTGAAGCTCTGCAAACATTCCATAGGTACCAATCACAACCATTTCGTTCCTTTTTGAAAATTTCGAATATCAAGGCTTGTACTCTGTGTTTTTATAATTGTCCAGTACCTAAGTTGCTTTGAATATTTTTTTTTGCTAAACTGTTAATTTCATTAATAGGAATGAGTTTTGAGGTTTCAAGAAATGAGACCTAAACAACTGTTACCGAGGCAAAAAAGAAATAAAAACAAGGTTGCAGTACACTGGGAAGAGAATTAGAGGTCTCAACATATCCACTTCGACATGAGACGACCCAAGCGACGACTAAGATTTCTGGCAGAGATTGTGTTTTTGATCCTCCTGTCAATCTCTTTGAAGATGGTATCAAGAGGAATCACTTGATTGTTGTAAATGCGGTTGTTGCGTTGCTTCCAAACAGAGTATAGCACAGCCTGCAAGACAAGTTTCCTGAGAAGGCTCGGCGCAGAACCAGAGGAGGAGTCCGCCCAGTTCATTACAGCAGCCCAGTCCACGAAGATGAAGGGCTGCAGCTGGTAAAACTGCAGGTCAGGAATATATGGTTTCTAGTCTCGTCATGAAGACCACAGAGGACGCAAAGAGGCGAGACGAGCATCCCCCAAGCGACTAGGCGAGCTCTTGTTGGCAGCTTGTCAAGTTGAGCGATCCAGTGGAGGAAAGCATGCTTCGGGATAGCTCCCCTTAACCAGACCGTCCTCGCCCATGGCTTCTTATCCTCGCTGCGCCTTACGTGCTCCCAAGTGGCCTGCGAAGAGTAAGCAGGCAGTAGCATTCCACCCACAAACCAACCATACACATCATTCACGTCAGAGAGGTGAGGAGAACTTACAAGAGTTAAGTGCGTATGAAGGGCCACTTCATTGTCTGACCGTGGAGCAGGAAGGTTCCAATGACCATTCGGAGCAGCATCCGCAACGCAAGCATTGATTCTCAGTCTCAGCCGACGAGGACCATCAGCACCAATATACTTGATTAATGGTCTGAGAGGTCCAATGATCATTCCAGAAACTCGCGGTTAAGCCGTTACCAAGTCTACAGCGAATGAAGGTCTCGGCCCAGGGACGAAGCTTGAGAAGCGATATCCAGGTCCAGGAGTCATGCTGCCTTTGCTCGATCACCCAGAAGCTCCTAGAACCCATATTGTGAAGATGATGCCAAGCCACCCAAAGAGAGTCGCTGCCGGAGAAAAGGAGCCAGACTAGTATTAAACAGAGAGTAATGTTCCAATCCTCATAATTTCTCAATCCTAAGCCACCTTCCTGCTTGGGGGTACAGACCTGACGCCAAGCAATTTTGCTCAGTCCACGCTTCTCCAAATTTCCGGACCAAAGGAAACGAGAGCAGAGAGATTGAATCTGCCTCAGGCAGCCTTTGGGGATGATGAACGTTGAAGTCCAAAAAATAACAGAGCCCGATATCACAGTTTGAATAAGTTGCGTTCTCCCAGCAAACGAAAGCATCATAGAGGACCAAATTTGAAACTTGCATTTGATCTTGTTGACCAGGGGAGCATACTCACTGATTTTAAGTTTTCGGTGCATTAATGGCAGCCCCAAATAGCGGATTGGGAGAGACCCAGTGTTGAAACCAAAGTTTCCCAAAGTTGTGGAGTCATACTGGTTCAGACCGCAATAGAAGAGCTCAGTTTTTGAGGTGTTCATTTTGAGGCCCGACCAAAGAGCGAAGTCATCCAAGGTTTCCACTACACCGTGAAGAGAGTTAGAATGACCGTCAAAAAAGATCATAACGTCATCTGCGAACATGAGATGCGAAATTTCCAGTTCTTGAGTTTTTGGATGAAAGTTGATCAAACCCGACTGATATCTGCTACTGAGAAGCCGCGAGAAGACCTCCATGACGAGGACAAAGAGATACGGCGATAGCGGATCTCCTTGCCTGAGACCCCGAGAGCTCTTGAAATAGCCAGCCGATTTTCCATTAATGCAGATAGAGAAAGAGGCGGACGTTATACATTCTCTGATCCAGTTCAGGAATCTCGATGGGATGCCGATGGCTTTGAGAGCGGAGAGAACGAAAGCCCAGCTTATAGAGTCAAAAGCTTTTCGCAAGTCGACCTTGAGCATTGCTCTTGGGGAGATACTCGCTTTTCCATACCCTTGGATAATTTCAGTCGCAAGAAGAACATTTTCAGCAAAGAGCCGCCCTGGAAGGAAAGCCGATTGCGCTCTCGAGATGACCGAGGAGAGGATGTCTTTCAATCTGCAACAATTATAATTATTTTTAAACCTTATAAAATAAAAATTTATTATTTTTTATACTATTTTTGTTCATAAAAATTATAAAGTGAAATTATTTCATAATGTATGAAAAACATAATAAATAAAATAAATAAGGTCAATTTATAAATTTTATAACTAAATTGTATTAAAACAAAATACAAAAGAATCTATAAAGAATATTTCATTTATAAAGTAAAAAATAGAGTAATACATTGGAGTAAAACACTACTACATTTTGGAGTAAGAAATAAAGTGGTACATTGGAGATAGTCTAAGGTAAAACAACCCCTGAACAAAACGGTGTGTATTAGTTATTTCAGAAATCCCATGGACAAAACGACGCCTTCATTAAATGAAACTATGCATTTTGACTTTTGAGTGCCATCACGGGTCTAACGGAGATTAATTGCATCCACTATATCTTTTTGAAAAGTAATAGCAATCTTGTATCTTTCAAAATCTTATTGCAATCATGTCTATTTTGTTCAATTTCAGTGTTAAAAAGACTAAAATGCCCTTATGACAAAAATACTCTCTTGATTGATGTCAGATCCCACCATACCTTCTATATATATATATATATATATTTTTTTTTAAAAAATCTCACACACGAATGAATAGTGTCCACATGTTATTTTTTGGATGGATAGTGGAAATAATATATACTTTTTGTGTACACAGATCACAATAATGTGAACTTTTGGATTAACAATATCCATAAAATGTTGTTTTTTCGATGGACATCTGCCCCAACATACTTTTTGTGTCCACGGATTACAATAATGTGAACTTTTTGGATAAACAGTGTTCATAAAACGTTGCTTTTCGATGGATAGTGGAACCAACATACTTTTGTGTCCACGGATCACAATAATGTAAACTTTTGGATAATCAGTGTCCATAAAATGTTGCTTTTTGGATGGACAATGGAACCAATATACTTTTTTGTCTACGGATCACAATAATGTGAACTCTTGACCACTTATTTGTCTAACAGAAGCGTTTATTATGTGATATAATCGTGGTAGTGTGCACGAATAATCGACATCGTCCACCTACGATTTTAAAATTGTGTTTACCAAGTACATTTCACGATCATGTAAACTCTTGGCCACCTTTTGTCCATCAGACCCGTCTAGTATTTGAGGAGATCATGGCAGTGTCTACAAATAATCGATATTGTCCGCCATATCCATAGAAAGCATTTAACTTGTGATGTTTATTTGTGTGGCTAGGAATCATAATGTGAACTCTTGACCATCTATTGTCCATCAAAAGAGTATATTATGTAATATAACCGTGGTAGTGTCCACGAATAATCGACATCGTCCGTCTGAGCTTTTAAAATTGTGTTTACCAATTACATTTCATGATCATATAAACTCTTGGTCACCTTCTGTCCATCAGACCCGTCTAGTATGTGAGGAGATCGTGGTAGTGTCTACGAATAGTCGATATTGTCCGCCATATCCATAGAAAGCATTTAACATGTGGTGTTTATTTGTGTGGTTAGGAATCATAAATTTTTTTTGTTTCTAGTGGATAACGTACTTGGTTCAATAGTTCACATGATTGTGAATCCGTGGACATAAGGGTTTGTTGCACCCACTATCCATCCAAAAGCAATATTTTCCTTGTCCGCTTTTTATCCACGGGAAGCGCCTAGCATGTAATATGATCATTGCATTGTCCACATGGATGAATATTGTGGACAGCTAGTCTAGCCTATCCACTCGAAACTTCTGTATTAACTCCGTTTTTTTTTTTTGAATTCCGATACATCGACCGATTATATCTTCATTCTGGTGATTTATATTGCCGGAAATCTCACATCCGCAATGTTATACACCGTCAAAAAAATGAAGGTTAACAAGAAAGATAAAGTAAGAAAGAGAAAAAAAAATAAAGAAAAAAAAATAGAAAAGGGATTAGATGAAATGGATGAGGGGGTATTTTTATCTTTTTAACATGAAAATTGAAGCAAAAAAAATACACATTTGTAATAAGTTTTTGAAAGGTACAAAATTGCAAAGAAAAAAATAAAAAAGATACATTAGGTACAATTTGCAAATAATTAAAAGGCTAGGGTCAAATTGACACCCACATTCCCTGTGTTTGGCAATTTTCCCCAAATTTATCGATAGAATCCATTGCAGGTGAGATTAAAAGGGATTGCCTGAGACAAGCTTTCACCCAATTCACTTGGTATTTAATTGGAGAAACTGTTGGTTTTTTCCTTTTTTGTTCAAACAATTTGAGAATTTATTACACAATAAGTCACTTGTCCCAACTATAATTACACAATAAGTCACCACCATGTATTGAGGCACTTTCACCGAAGGATTATACTCTTTTACCCCTCATTTATTGTAAATCTCTTGTAACTAATGGTTACATCCTTCTTTTTTTTTTTTTTTTTTTTTTTACTTTTTACTAATTTTATTTCACAAAAAGTAAAAGTCTAAAAACCTAAAAAGAAAAGTGGTCTCTCTTTCTCTCTTCTCTCGTTCACCTCTGCAACAAATTTCCAGCTCCTTCTTTTTTCATTCCAAGTGAGTTCTTCTTCAAAACTTTTTTCTTTTTTATGTTTTTTTCCTTGAAAATCAGAAATAATAGTTTCCACCTCTCCTAATTTCAAATCAAATTTGATACCCATACAAATTTGCTCTGTAACACTTCGTCGTCGCAAATCTACAACTGTTATGTCAGGTATCAACGATTTTCACTTAGATTTGTCTGTTTAAAACTTTGATTTAGTCTTCACTTTGTTCTTTTGTATCTTCGTTCTTAGTACCTTTTGTATGTGTTCTGTGTTTCATATGGACAACTTAAAACCCCATCTACTATTCTGATTTGCTTAGATCTAGATCTAAGTTAATGGATCTCGTTTATACTTCTTATTTTCTTGTGTCTGTGTTCTGCGTCCCTCGTGGACAACTTTAAAATCCTCTATACTTTTCTTATTTTCGTAGATCTAGGTTCTATGTTATGTGATCTAGTTTCTAGCTCTTAGTCCTTGTGGACGATTTGAAATCGTCTTTACTTTTCTTATTTCGTAAATCTAAGGTTTATGCTCATGGATCTGCTTTTTGTGTTCACGCTCGCATGTTAATATTTTTATAGATCTCGTGGACATGCATCAATTGACATAATCTATAAGTTTGTCTATCTGTGAATTGTGTTCCATGCTGTGTTATGCTCTTGAATCTAGTTTCTATGTTCACTGTCTCATGTTCAAATTTACAGATTTCGTGGACATGCATGAATAGACATGATGTATAACTTTGTTTTTGTGTACTGCGTTACATGCTTTTTGTGTACACTTTACCACATACTAGTTCTACCTTGTGGATATGGGTTTATGGACATATGATCCTCACGTTATTCACCTGTTGCACACAAATATATCTCATGGACATGTACTAATGGACATATATCTCTATTTAGTAACTTGTCCATTAGCACATGTCCATGAGATCTATTTGCATGCATACTTGGTGAATAACGAAGCATGTATCATATGTCCATAAACCCATACCCCAGTAGACATTGAAATACATGTTTTCAATCTTTGTACATACGCATCATATACTGTTTCATGTATGTATTTATATTCACATTATACATCCACTTATTATCCATCAACATGCATTTATACATTTATATTCCACGGAAACTATCCATGTGTCCATAGTTCTATGTACATACGTATCATATATTGTAGTCTGAACATGTTATCGTAGACATATGCTATGA
Source organism: Orychophragmus violaceus (assembly GCA_030180135.1). NCBI lineage: Eukaryota > Viridiplantae > Streptophyta > Magnoliopsida > Brassicales > Brassicaceae > Orychophragmus > Orychophragmus violaceus. The sequence continues at coordinate 16,577,468 of CM058235.1, read as the reverse complement.
TTTACCTACTCATCATGCGTGGCATATGATTTTTTAGCTTCTCATATGCGTGGAATTTAATACAAGTGGACAAGGATCAAATGGATTTCTTATTTGAACTAAGTATCTGGTCACGTTTTTGTGTACACTTAATCTGGTGGATACAATACATAATAGTTTAAATACATACTTGTGTCCTCATGGATAGTTTCTTGGGGATGTTATATTCCTATTACTAATCTTCTAATGTAATCTATTCATTTTTACAGACACCCGGCTTTCTCCAAGATTGTTTGCTACTAATAGGTATCCAAGCAAGCTGCTAAATGTTTACTCCAAGATTGATCTGCTGTCATTTATCAAAAACGTCTTTGGAGGGGACTCCTTCAAGCTCAATTGAAGCCACTTAAATTGTTTGACCTGCTGGTCACCGACAACAAGTACACTATATGACACACTTTTGGTGGACATCCCCTACGTTTCTCGCTCAAGGAATTTGGAACTATCACCACAGGTCCACTCACCACTTGTCATTAAACAATGCTCATCCATAAAAACATGTTTAACATTTGTACAGATTATAGGTTAACAGTGTTTTGTTATCCACACAGATGTATCCGCACAAATGTTTACAATATACGATTGTATTACAAGAAACATAGACACAGAAACGTCGTTGTGGATCTTACAAATTCAGAAACAGACAAAAAGTACCTCTGATAATGTTCTGCTCAGACAAGCCACCGTCCCATTTCCCCTCTTTTTTTTCTGACACAGCTCTGTCCCTTTTTCACAGACATATTCCCATAAGCTATAAAGTTTGTTTATGTCTGTACACGTGGCACAATCTCATGTCAAACAACTTTTTGGGCGGGATAAATGGTGAGGATTACTTTATTTCCCACTCAATCCCATCACCATCTGATTTTAAAAAAGAGTGGACAAGATTTAATGTTGCAAATCGATGGTCCAGAATAAATCAGTCCAAACTAACTATAGCTTGCTTTTAGTTACCATAACCGAACCAAATAAGAATGAAAGGGGCAACTTGAACATTATTTTTTTTCAACAGTGGAAAAGAGCCTTCCATAAGGGAAGTGACTTATTGTGTAAGTTTGTAAAGACTAAGTGACTTATTGTGTTAAAGACTCACAATTTGACTTTTAATGTTTTGAAAGTAAAAATTAAAAAAAAAAAAAAAAAAAACTGAAGAAACTTTCCCCGAAACAATTTGACTTTTTTTTAAATAAAAAATAATAGTTTCTCCGATTAAATACCAGGCGAATTGGGTCAAACCTTGCCTGTAGCAATCTCTTTAATCTCACCTACAATGGATTCGTCTGAGTAATCCCATCGAGATTATCCAATTTGACTTTTTGCCATCTCTCACAACCGACTCACAAGAAACTTAATCTTCTCCGAGGATGTGCAGAACATCGTCTTCCTCAACGCCTCCTTGAATGATTTCTCCGGCGACCTACCCAACAGATCTTTCTTATGTAGTTATGTAGACGTCTCTCTCCGGTCTCGCATCACAAGGTTATGAGATTCTAAAGTGACGACCAGGTCATTGTTATGACTTGCAATTCTCATTTGATTTCTTTGTAATCAGTTGTTGCGTGAATTATTTTGGAAAGATCCCTTGATTTGTGTTACGCGAATGTTAGTTCTCCATACTTCACAGACTTATATCGATTGGAGATTTTTCAAATCTTTTTATGTTCTTTCAGATGATTGTATAGCTGACTTGTTTCCACTAACTCATATTATCCTCAGGGTTTGTATATCTTACATAACTGCATGTCTCTTTACATATCTCGGGTTTGGTTGCCTTGTCGGTCATTTATGGACCATTCGTGTGAGTCAGGATCTTCGTTTAGGGGAGTCAGATCGGGCATGAGGAGAAGGGACCATTGATCATTTCTCCAAAGTACAAGATAGAGGAATTCCCGGGCCATCTTCACCAAGGTAATTTAGGATCTTACCAAATAATGACCAATGAATGTTTTGTCACGATCCTTTCTATTTCCAATATGAACTTCAATATGTCATCTCTTATCTGAGCAGTTTATTAGCAACCCAAGAGTTTCTCTGTTTCTCCTTGCAGGTCTAGAAGTTACGAAGGCGGACTTGGTTGATAAACGAAGCTACCCTTACTGCTGATCCAGTTTTAAAGAAGAGATTAGAGAAGTCATATTGACTTGAATGTGCAGGCTATGTTCCATACGGATAAGTTTCGAATATCCAATCATCCTTTTTGCCTAATCATAGTCCCAAGATGCTGTTCTGTTCCATACAAATATGTCTTATCTTCAAATACAAGGACTGATATTAGTCTTTTTTTTTTAAAAAAAAATTATTGATGAGTAAATGTGGTGATTTAAGGCTTCCCATCTTTCTTTGTTGATTGGTGTTGGCACCTGATGAAAATACAAATGAGGTTTATTTTACGTTTTCGTTGTTTTAGGATGCAGTAGTATCCTTTATAATATCCCACCTACATTGTTATGCTTTGCTATTATTGCTTTTTATCAGAGGCATTTGAAAAGATACATTCTCTTGGAATTCACCACCATGATTTCAATGTTTATGTTTGTTGGGAATGTCCTGAAATCTACTGTACTTGTTCTAAGTGAAAGTCGTATAGTCGAGATGAGACAATCACATAACACTGGGTAGTCATAACGCTTTGCTAGAAGCCACTTATGATCAATGAGTTAAGAACTCATTGCTAGTGTTATATGATCCTACAGGGTCACACACCTAAGCAAACTGGGCGTCATAGACGAGGTTGATCATTAATGTAATGATCCAATGAATGTATATTTGATATGCATTCGATATCAATGTTCTGGGGAGTGTCGATCGTTGCAGTTACTGCATCGATCGATGCACTCGCGGATTAATCAGATTAATTCGGTTTAATCGTTGGTTAATTCCGTTGTGGTTTAAGCCGACATATATAAGATATATTGTCGACCTAAACTCATCCCTAACCTAATTCACAGCCACCAGAACACAGAAAGAAACCTCTCTGGAGATTAGATCTCTGTAAGGCACTAGCATCCCTGCGGTCTAGTTTGTGTGCGTGTGGATACCAGTAGAGGCGCAGCATTTGAGGCGCTTCGTGATCTCGATTATCTGCAAACACTTCCGCTGCATATTCATCAGGTAATCTCGAGATCTGTTAGATTTAATTACATGAACCTCAGATCCTAGGCTCGGAATTCAGACTAGGGTTGCTAATCCGGATTAGAACTGCTAGAAATTCCTTCAGTGGTATCAGAGCTTTAAGGTTCCATTGAATCTGTAGCATGTTGATTAGATTGGTTGAATCTGAATCTGTGTATAGTTGATACAAGCATGCTAAAACTCGTTTTGATCAAAGTAACCTAGATTAGGGTTTTGTTCGAAAACGTTTTAGGGTTTTTCGCATAATGTCGATCGTTGCCAATCCGGCATCGATCGACACAGAGCGAAAACCCGAATAAAATTTAGGTTTTTTTCGCATGGTGTCGATCGTTGCCAATCCGGCGACGATCGATACATGGCGAAAACCCGAACAAACCTAGTTTTCGCCTAGTGACGATCGACGCAATTGTTGCATCGATCGACACAGCCTCGCGAGATTGTGTGATCGGTTCAATTGGATTGGACCGGTTATCGAGCTTGGTTGATAATGGTCGAACACTGTTAATGGTTTAAATGCGATTGGTTTGATTAGGTTGGCATCGACCGATGCTAATGTAGCATCGATCGACGCTGACCGGTTTTCAAAACCGGATCAATTGGATTGCGGTCATCGCGGATTAATTATAAGAATTAAAACATAGTAAAACTGAACGTTTTAAATGGTTCCGTTCCTCAACTAAATATCAAGTGATACTTGATGTATTTCCAATCTTGTCAACTGTCAAGACTCATTTCATTGTACGATAGGCTTGCAGTGCAAGGTATCAACAATTACATGAGTAAGGCAGGAAGTAATCGTGTTAATGGGCTTGCAGTGCAAGGCATCAACAATTACATGACTGAAGAGATTGGTTTGCTTGACTGGGCTATCAAAATCGTTTTGGGCCCAGAGACATCAGGTGGATTGGACATAAGATGTCGATCCACAACCAAGAGTTATATTGGATATAACTAGCAAGGTTGTTGCTTACCTAAATAGCTAAAGTTGAGTGATAGCCAGTGGCTCACTTGAATTTAGTAAAATATGGGTCTTGGATCATTATATTCATCTGAGGAAGCATTGATTGAATATAATGCGAGTTTTCTTAAAAGTTAAGATTTCTCATTTCTTGAACATCATAACTAAACTTTTTCTTTTCTATGTTCTCAGCTATGACTACTACTCATAATAATTCTTTCTCCTTGCGATCCGTCCTTGAGAAGGACAAGTTAAATGGATCGAATTTTCTCGAACGGTATCGGAACTTGAGAATTGTTCTCAAGCAGAAGAAGCGGGACTATGTCCTTGAAAATGTTCTCCCTGAAAAACTGAGATCCAATGCTACACATGCAGAAAGGAGTGCTTGGGACAAGCATTCCAATGATGTGGTCGATGTGAATTGTCTCATGTTGGCTACCATGAACTCGGACTTGCAGAAGCAATACGAGAACGTGGAGTCGCCAGTGGAGATGATTACTAGCCTGAAAAGCATGTTTCAGGAGCAAGCACGAACTGAGAGATACCAGACGGTCAAATCTCTCATTGAATGCAAGCTACCAAAGGACAGTCCGGTCAGTCCTCATGTCATTAAGATGATGGGTTATATTGATAACCTGGGGAGATTGGATTGTCCCATTAGCCAAGAATTGGCTACTGACATCATTCTGCAGTCACTGCCGTCAAGTTATGATCAGTTTGTTATGAACTATAACATGAACAACTTGACGAAGACGTTGACTTAACTGCATGGCATGCTCAAGACAGCTGAGCCTAATATCAGGAAGGGCACTCCTAATGTACTTATGGTACAAGGGGGTAAGAAGTTTAAGAAACTTGGCAAAGGCAAGGGAAAGGGCAAGGCAGTCCCGATTGAGAACCAGGACACGCCTGCGCCGGGCCCATCTGAGACTGATAAGTGCCATTACTGTAAAGAGCCTGAGCATTGGAAGAGAAATTGCAACAAATTCTTGGAAGAGAAGAAGAAGAAGACTTTCGAGACTTCATCTTCAGGTATTTATGTTATAGAAGTAAATGTTACTACTTCTGGTTCTACTTCTTGGGTATTGGATACCGGTTGTGGTGCTCATATTTGTACAAATATGCAGGGCCTAAGCAACAGTAGGACGTTGGAAAGGGGACAAGTGGACCTGCGTGTGGGGAATGGAGCAAGAGTTGCTGCATTAGCCGTAGGAACATTTAACTTGTCTTTACCTTCTGGTTTGGTTTTAGAACTTCATAATTGCTACTATGTACCTGCTATAAGCAGAAATATTATTTCTATTCCTGTTTTGGATTTGGAAGGATATCAGTTTTCAATTAAGAATAAATTTTGTTCTTTTGATTACAATGATATGTATTATGGTAGCAGCCCATTAGAGAATGGGCTTTATGTTCTAAACCAAAGCACATAAATCTATAACATTAACACCAAGAGATTCAAATCAAATGACACGAATCAGACTTTTCTATGGCATTGTCGTTTGGGCCACATAAACGAGAAACGGATTCAAAAGCTCCATAGTGATGGGCTTTTGGGCTCATTTGATTATGAATCATGTGAGAAATGTGAATCTTGTTTACTAGGCAAAATGGCTAAGGCCCCTTTCAACAAATCAAACGAAAGGGCCAGTGACCTGTTGGGCCTTATACATACAGATGTGTGCGGCCCAATGAGCACAAGTGCCAGAGGAAATTTTCTATACTTCATTACCTTCACTGATGATTTCAGCAGGCATGGCTATGTCTATTTAATGAGACACAAGTCGGAATCCTTTGAAAAGTTCAAAGAGTTCCAAAATGAAGTACAGAATCAACTTGGCAAAAGTATTAAGGCTCTTCGATCAGATCGTGGAGGAGAATACTTAAGCCAAGAATTCAGTGATCATTTGAGAGATTGTGGAATTGTTTCACAACTCACTCCTCCTGGAACACCACAATGGAATGGCGTGTCTGAGAGGAGGAATCGGACTTTATTAGATATGGTTCGATCAATGATGAGTCTCTCAACTCTTCCATTATCCTTTTGGGGATACGCTCTAGAAACGTCTGCGTTTACACTAAATAGGGTTCCGTCAAAATCAGTTGCAAAGACACCACATGAGATGTGGACTGGAAATGTTCCGAATGTGTCTTTCCTGAAGATTTGGGGCTGTGAAGCTTATGTTAAGAGATTAATTACAGATAAGCTCGAGCCCAAATCTGATAAATGCTACTTCGTTGGTTATCCTAAGGAAACCAAGGCATACTACTTTTACAACCAATCCGAGAACAAAGTGTTTGTTGCTCGGAACTGCGTCTTTCTTGAGAGAGAATTTCTTTCCAAGAGAAACAGTGGGAGTAAAGTACAACTCGAAGAAGTTCGAGAACCGCAGGAAAATGCTCAACCCGTAGAGGAAGAGCAACAGTTGGATCTACAAAGAGTTGTAGAGACGGCGCCTGTGGAGCCTGAAATTCGCCGATCCGAAAGGATCCGTCACGAACCCGAGAGATATGGTTTTCTCGTAACCAATTGTCATGATTTGTTAATCATTGACAGTGACGAGCCAGCGAATTTCGAAGAAGCAATGATGAGCCCTGACTCCGAAAAGTGGCTGAAAGCCGCTGAATCCGAAATGGGATCCATGTCACAGAACTAAGTATGGACTTTGGTTGATTTACCCGATGGTGCAAGACCCATTGAGTGTAAATGGATTTTCAAGAAGAAAATTGATGTGGATGGAAATATTCAGATATATAAAGCAAGGCTAGTGGCAAAAGGTTTCAAACAAATTCATGGTATTGACTATGAAGAAACCTATTCACCTGTCGCCATGCTTAAATTCATTCGGATTCTCCTAGCAACAGCTGCTCATTATGATTATGAGATCTGGCAGATGGACGTGAAAACAACTTTCCTTAATGAAATTCTGGAAGAGGATGTGTACATGACACAACCCGAAGGTTTCATCGATCCAAATGCAGCTAGGAAAGTATGCAAACTTCATCGATCCATTTATGGATTGAAGCAAGCATCTCGGAGTTGGAATCTTCGTTTTGATGAAGCAGTCAAAAAGTTTGATTTCATCAGAAGCGAAGAAGAACCATGTGTTTACAAGAAGACTAGTGGGAGCGCAGTTGCATTTCTCGTGTTGTATGTAGATGACATACTTCTTCTCGGAAATGACGTTCCATTGTTACAGTCTGTTAAGACTTGGCTCGGAAGTTGTTTTTCAATGAAAGACATGGGAGAAGCCGCGTATATTCTTGGAATAAGAATCTATAGAGATAGATCAAACAAGTTGATTGGACTGTGTCAAGACACTTATATCGATAAGGTCTTACACAGGTTCAGAATGCAAGATTCCAAGAAGGGCTTCATAACAATGTCTTATGGCATAAGTCTCAGCAAGAAGCAGTGTCCTGAGACACCTGCTGAGCGAGATCGCATGAGTCGGATTCCCTATGCCTCGGCGTTGGGATCCATCATGTATGCCATGCTCTGTACTCGTCTAGATGTTGCTTGTGCTTTAAGCATGACGAGTAGATACCAATCGGATCCAGGTGAAAGTCACTGGACAGCAGTCAAGAATATTCTGAAGTATTTGAGAAATACTAAGGATAAATTCTTGGTGTATGGAGGAAGTGATGAGCTGGTAGTAAGTGGTTACACAGACGCAAGTTTTCAGACAGACCAAGATGATTTCCGATCGCAATCTGGTTACATCTTCTGCCTGAATGGCGGTGCAGTAAGCTGGAAGAGTTCCAAGCAGGACACTGTAGCAGATTCCACAACTGAAGCTGAGTACCTCGCTGCTTCTGAAGCGGCAAAGGAGGCTGTTTGGATCAAGAAGTTCATCACTGAACTTGGTGTGATTCCTAGCATTTCTGAGCCAGTGGCTTTGTATTGTGACAACAATGGAGCCATTGCGCAAGCAAAGGAACCTAGATCACACCAGAAATCCAAACACATAGAAAGGAGATATCACCTTATCCGTGATATTGTGAATAAAGGAGATGTGAAGATCAGCAGAGTCCCTACGGATGAGAATGTTGCTGATCCACTGACCAAGCCCCTCCCAAGGCCTAAGCATGAGTTTCATACAACTGCTGTAGGCATTAGATTTCTTAAGATATGATCTTGATTTCAGTGGGAGTTGTATTTGTTTTAGTTATGACATGATGTTCACAAAAACATAATAGTTATGTTATTTTAATGAAATTGTTTCAGCATTATTTAATTGTGTTAATTAAATATATATATATATATATATATATATATATATATATATATATATATATATATATATATATATATTGTCCCAAAGTAATTTATGACATTTTATAGGCCATCAAGTATGTGACTTGATCATGAAACCCTATAAGCAATAAATGACATAAATTATAATGGTCCATGGTCGAGGTTGTTAACGTGGGACATTAACAGCCACGTGAGACTAGTATGTGAGGTGACTGATGACTACGTTTCATGGAGTCATTTAATAAGTGTATTAAAGTCAATCACATAGATATGTGTTAGAGAACACATGATCGGACTTGACCCGTTAATGAGAACTCTACAAGATGTTATATGAGTGTCATAAGAGTTTCTCATAACGACTAAAGAGAGTAGTCCTTAGACCTGAGTTCGTCATGTTCTCTCTTATATGGATTGGTTCGTCTTGATTTTGTCAAACGTCAGCCGTAACTGGTGATCATAAAGACACTGATTAGGCGTATCATGAAATATAAAAGAGACATGGATGGAACAAGATGGAATTTGTACCTCCTATATAACAGGAGTTAAATATCTCTGGGCCTATCGAAGATTTGATACTGGAAATGCGTGGCCGCGCTCAAACGAGGTGATTGTCAGTCGTTTGTTTTCATCAGTATAAATCGGGATTCGATAAACGTAATCTGGTTGAATAAGGATGACACAGTGCTTGCCTTATGCTAGATTGAGATATAGCTACAAAGGGATTAAAGGAATAGATGATTCCAGTACAAGTGGGAGATTGTTGGGAATGTCCTTAAATCTACTGTACTTGCTCTAAGTGAAAGTCGTATAGTCGAGATGAGACAATCACATAACACTGGGTAGTCATAACGCTTTGCTAGAAGCCACTTATGATCAATGAGTTAAGAACTCATTGCTAGTGTTATATGATCCTACAGGGTCACACACCTAAGCAAACTGGGCGTCATAGACGAGGTTGATCATTAATGTAATGATCCAATGAATGCATATTTGATATGCATTCGATATCAATGTTCTGGGGAGTGTCGATCGTTGCAGTTAGTGCATCGATCGATGCACTCGCGGATTAATCAGATTAATTCGGTTTAATCGTTGGTTAATTCCGTTGTGGTTTAAGCCGACATATATAAGATATATGGTCGACCTAAACTCGTCCCTAACCTAATTCACAGCCACCAGAACACAGAAAGAAACCTCTCTGGAGATTAGATCTCTGTAAGGCACTAGCATCCCTGCGTTCTAGTTTGTGTGCGTGTGGATACCAGTATAGGCGCAGCATTTGAGGCGCTTCGTGATCTCGATTATCTGCAAACACTTCTGCTGCATATTCATCAGGTAATCTCGAGATCTGTTAGATTCAATTACATGAACCTCATATCCTAGGCTCGGAATTCAGACTAGGGTTGCTAATCCGGATTAGAACTGCTAGAAATTCCTTCAATGTTAACCTCCTCTCTACGTTTTCAACTTGGTTTTTCTCTTCAGCTTTATCTTCTATTGGTTCCAACGATGAAGCTGCTTGGTTATGTGGACCACTTATTTTTTTAGCTGCCATTATAGATTACAGCAATGGAATTTGAGTTTTGTAGGTTCGGATGAAAAGCCTCTCATACTCCCTTGCTTCTCCACCTCAAGTCTCAAAATATTCTGAAGAGGTTAAAGACCATTCACTTCTTTATCTATCTATACTCCCTTTGGAACTCAGTTTTAGATCACCTCAAGTAAGACTTGTCCGCATTCAGATTTTATGATACACCCCTTTCTTTATGGTTTGCAAGTTTCTTGAATGTAACAGTTTCTCTCTATTTTGATACACATCACCTTATAAACTGAATATAAACTGAATACTCTTTTTTCGGGTAGAGAGGAATTTTAAGAACTTATGGTGTGCACTCACGTGAACATTTTAATGCTACTGAAGTTCTAGCTTGAGCATGCTAGACACTCAAAAGTCTTTTTTCTTAATCTTGTATTACCTGAAGACTGCAGAGAAATATGTACAAATACAAAAGGTTGAAAAAGAAAAGTATAGGGAAAGCAAAACACAGAGCTCCTTACACCAGAAAACAAAGCAAATAAAACGTAAACTCTCCAGTGGCTTCAATGATAGTGGCTTCAATGATAGAGTAGGCTTTCAAAGTCTAAGTTCTCTTTTAAGTCTTAACTTAAGACTTGCAATTATATTGACCAAAATAATATATAATAGATTGAATACTAACTAAGCCATTTTTTATTTTTAATTGTGGGCTAGTTTATCCCTTTAACCAAATGAATCAAAATTGCATCAACCAAACCAAAACCAAAATTAGGTAAATGTACCTAAATTTCTGATTTAATATCTTTCTCTAGGAGTATGTCAATTTATATAAAATGCAATCCCACAATGTAATATCTCACAATATCTATAATAGGTGTAGCTCGTAGTATATGGCTAGTATGTATATATATGTCATAGTATCTATCATGTCATAGTAGTAAACTATGACGAGTAATAGTTCTCTGGTATGTCTCCGCAGTGAACTGTAGCAACCCTGCCAAACTACATAAAAGAGAAAATTACGCCAGAAGGCACCTTTAACTACTTTAATTACGCCAAAAGGCATTTGCATGTTTTAGGATACTTTAACCCTAGGATTTTACACTCTTAGCCTTCTCTTCAATTAATCTCCTAACTAGAAGGTGCCAACTAAATAAAAACTAAAACACAACCAAAAATCCAGCTAGTCCTATTCCCAATGTATCTCTTTCAGATCTACTTTCAAATTTTGTATCTCCCTCTCTCTCTCTCTCTCTCTCTCTCTCAAATTTTGAATCTGGAAATCATAATTCCTCTCTTTACCTTCTTCTCTCTCTCTTTACCTTCTCCTCCGTTTCCATCCAAATAAAAATCCCAACTTTACCTTCTTCTCTCTATGCAATCGAAATCTTTTGGTGCAGTGAATCTTGACTGAGATTATGGAGGAGGTAGACTGTTCTTTACCTGTCCCAAAGCCCACCACTAAATCTTCAGATGCTTGTCCGACAGAGGACGCCATTCAAGCTTTGTTAGAGAACTTAGTCGACCCTTTGCTTCCATTGAAACCTTCTCCAACTGATGTTCCTTCCAAAGCTATCCGTGAATCTGTAGCCACACAGGTGAGTTTCTTAAGTCCCTTAGTCTCTTGGTGGACTTCAAAATTCTGTAATTAGTTTTCTGATTAGACAAAAAGACAACAAACAATGTTCTGTCTCTTAAAGTTCCCTTTTTTTAATTTCTGTTCTGTTTCTTAAGTTTCTCAGTCTCTTGGTGGACTTCAAAATCTCCAATTAGTTTTGTTTATTAGCTCTAATTAGACAAATAGACAACAAACAATGTTGTGTCTCTTAAAGTTCCCTTTTTTCTAATTTATGTTGTTGTTGATGTAGGTTCATGCTGTTGTGGTTCTGTACAATTATTACCACAGAAGAGAGCATCCTAATTTGTTGCTACTATTCTCTGGAGCTCCAAAATCTTGCATTTACAAAGTGTTGCAGGTAAGTTTTATTGTTTTAAAAGGATTAGTCGGTTTCCATGGTGTTTGGTCAGTGCTGATGGATCTTGGTTTGGGTTTGTGAGAAACCAAGCTTACGTCTCTGTTATAGTAGCAACAGTCCGTGGATATAATTTATATGGACACCATTTAGAAATTTGTAATTATGTTTTATGGATGTCTATGTGTAATGTGTACATAAGTTTATGTTACTCTTTTTTTGGGATCAAATGTTACTCTTATTTTATTTTTTATTTTTCTGTGGTTATGCAAGCTAGTTGGATTTTTAAGTTTGGTGGACAAGTTTTAGCATGTCATAATGTGGGATTGTTAAATTGTTTGCGTCTGTGGATATTGTTTCTGTGGATATTGGATATACTGATGGACGTGATGTTTTGGATGGCTCTAGTCTTGACTTTGTGAAAACTCTTGAAGGTGACCTCGCTGCATTACGTTCCAAAGGTGTTGATGCTCAGGTTTGCCTTTGGTGGAAGTCGTATGAATGTCACAATGGAAGAGGTGAAATGATAAGGTGAAGATTTGAATGTTTCATTACTCCATTTGCCGCTTTGTGATGTTGTGGATATTGGTTAGAGAGAGAGAGAGAGAGAGTGTACACTAAATAATGTTTTATTTGTTGGAGCCGATGGAGATGAGATCAGTGGACGGTAAAACGCGGTGCGTTGAGGTTGATGGTGGATTAGCGTTGCGGTTAGAAGTGTTGAGGATTTGCTTGTGTTTTCTCTTGGTACGGGACAGTTGGTGGATGTGAGCTATGTATATCACATTGGATTGATTTTGTGGAAGCTTATGGCTCGCTTTAATGTGTTGCTTAGGTCTGATGAGCTCTTGTTGTTTATGTGTTTGTGGATACATTTTGGTGTACAAGCTTATAGTGTACAAGTTTGCTTCAATTCATAGTCAAGGTCTCATTTGTCGTTTATGTGTTCGTGGATACATTAAGTTCTAATGCATGTGTTTTTATGTATCTACCATCATCCTACACAATTTATAAACCTAAATTATGTCAATGTCCAGAAACTGAAACTGATATCCACAAATGTTATATCAAATTCGTTTTTGGTGGAAAACGATGTCCACCAAACGATGTCCACAAATGTCGCTTTGGACAGAGAGATGAAGGTAATGCAAGAAAGAATGGCGAGTAGGCATGTGTACGATATCGTATGTATGAATTGTAGACATCGTTTGGTGGACATAAAATTTGTCATTTAGTCTATTTAGATATTTTTTGTTTTCATCATTCAGTTTTTATACCAAAGGACAATCAATGTCCACAAATAAATGTGGAAAATAGCTAAAACGATGACCAACCATCTGATGTCCACAGTAGCTAAAATGTGAACAACCTCTTTTGTGGACAGGTCATTTTGTGTACTACGATGTCCACTAAATTCTATCCACAATTGTGGACATTGTTTGGTGACATAAACTTTATTTTTCATGATATCATATGTTATATCAAATTCGTTTTTGGTGGACAAATATTTCAATAAAGTCTTTACAACATCATATGTTGCTAAATATGTTTCATCAGCCATATATGTTTCTGTATACACCAAATCATGTCCACGCCGTCACCAAATCCCGCGTAAAATATCGTGTCTGCAGTTGTCGCTTTGGACAGAGAGATGGAGGTAATGCAAGAAAGAATAGCGAGTAGGAATGTGTACGAGGTCTCGGGAAGAGCTTCTGTGGACTCAGTTCACACCCATGGAGAGTGATGCTCATGTGTTTGTTGGTTGTTTCAGGACAGTGAAAGAGCTCAAGATCGTATGGACTAAAGTGATGTTCATGTAGGTGCCGCTGTGGATGTTCCAAGCAAGGATTGGTTGATCAGAGTCATGACATGTTTACATGCTTTAACAAGGACCAGTACCAAGGGGACAATGTTGCGGGTGGATATTGTTTTTATGGACTTTAAACTTTAAGCTTTCTTTGTCTTGACGCTTGAAATAACAATTTCACTGCTTAATTCAACAACAACAATGTACACATCAACCTGATATATTAGTCACTTTATGTACACATATTTTATGGACATGCCACTTTGTGTACGATATCCATTAGATTATATCCACCATTAGACGAGTTTATTAAAGCGTCCACAAGATTTAATCTAAAATTAACTGAAATATATCAAAATGGATATCATTGTATAGAGAAAAAAAAATTATAATTTATAGTACAAACAAAAAAATATTTGCATTTCTGATATAACATATAATTTTAAAGAGAGATGAGAGAGGTGAGGAAAAAAAAGAAATTTTTTTTTGAAAAAAGGATGAGAAGGATCGTGAGAGAAGAGAGGGAGAGAAAGAAGAAAAAGAAAAGAAAAAAACACTTTAATCCAACCGCCTACATTAAATCTCACTTTAGATCTAATGGTCCACAAGACACCTTTACCTTTTAGTTAGACAAATCAACTGGAAAAGCTTTAGTTGAAGGTCAAATTGGGCATAAAAGCCCTCCAAAACGTGAACAGTACACAAAGTACCCTATAGTGTAATAAACATACATGAAGGTGTCCTTTAGTGTAAATGCCTCTAAAAATGAAATTCAAATTAACAATTTTATTTTACGTTACAATTTATGGAAATTCTTTTTTTTTTACCTCTATAGAGAGATATTTGGTGCGAGTGTAGACGCAACCCACATGACGCTTCGCAAGTACTAACTCTCGTAGAATTCCGACTGCGGTTCGGAAGAACTCATTGTCATAGTTCCATGGAATAAACTAAACAAATGAACAAATGTGATCAAAATCAAGACAACAAAATGACATGAAATGAAACAATGTTAAAATTAACTTTTCATACCACATTAGGCTTTTCATCCGGATATAGCATAAACTCCGTCAAGAACACACATGCTGCGGCTAAGATAGAAGGATAAAACTGACAACAATCTCGGTCAAGTAGTGACAAATCTGTGATGTAGGTACACATAAACTCAAACTGATAGAAAATAAAATAGTTAGTCATATTAAATTAGACAACACATTTTGAGTCTAATTTAAAAACTAACTCACAGTAGCATCCAGCTGCTTGCATGACAGAAACATGTTGACAAATGTTTTTGTGGTGGGAGCAAAGAGCCTCCAGTCACACCTGCCAAGTATCACCACCTCACTGGCGGCTGGGTTTTGTATTAAAACTGCCAAGTAAATGGCTTTCGGATACTGCTTAGCCTTAGAGGAAACCAACATGGTCTCAATGATGTTGGCCCTTGTGTGATCTTCGATAGAGAGCTTAGCAATAGGTCGAAGCTGCTTTTCAATAAGCAGCTCAATGTAGTCAAGAACATCAGGTTCATCATAACCAGCATGTTCTTCTATAGCATATTCAGCCTGCATATCCTACAAGAAAATGAACACAAACTGATAAACGAGGAGGTAGAAGAAGTAGATACATTCAACATAAAATCACATATACTTGTGCATCCTCATGGCAGGCAAGAAGAAGATCCATATGATCAGCGACATAGCCTTCTTCCTCTAAGTCCTGAAGAGAAATGCAGAAAATGATCACATAGTGAGAGAGAATAACTAGATTCATTGAACATACTTAAGTCATAAAATCGTGTATACCTGTATATCCTCGTGGCAGGCAAGAAGAAGATCTAAATGATCAAGAGAATGAGCTTGTTCCTGTTCCTGCTGAAGTACATAATTGGAGAGAAATGCGGGAACAGAGTGAGAAAATGGAGACAGAAAAAACTGAACGCATAAAGTGGTTAACCTCATCACAAATTACATATCTATGTTAATACGGAGTGGTTAACGGAGATCTCGGATAATACTAGCAGTATTTATAAATCAACACAACTATATAACACAAACTGGATCGTAAAATGGATATTATCGTCGACGTCGAACGAATTTAAAAATCGTAAATGGATTTTATCATTGAAATCATCCTAGCTAAACGGAGATCTCGGACAATATTAGCAATATTTATAAATCAACACAACTATATAACACAAACTGAATCGTATATTGGATATTATCATCGTCTTCGAGCGAATTAAAAATCGGAAATGGATTTTATCATTGAAATCATCCTAACTAAACGGAGATCTCGGGAAAAAAAAATGTTAGCGATATACAAAATCTCCGCGATTCTAACAATATGAATGAATTCAGTCACAACGAATGAATCGTAAATGGATTTTATCATTGAAATCATCCTAGCTAAACGGAGATCTCGGGAAAAAAAATGTTAGCGATATACAAAATCTCCGCGATATTAACAATATGAATGAATTAAGTCACAACAAATGAATCGTAAATGGATTTTATCATTGAAATTTGAAATCATCCTAGCTAAACGGAGATCTCGGAAAAAGATGTAAGCGATATACAAAATCTCCGCGATTCTAACAATATGAATGAATGAATTCACAACAAATGATTCAAAAATGATCACGAACTAACCTCGGATGATGAAGCTAACGGCGAACTCATTGTTCTCACAAGCTCAGAGAGAAGAAAAATGGTAGGTTGAAAAAATTGCAGAGCGATTGGAAGAAGCAAGATGAAGAGGAAGAAAAACGAAAGACTTATAGTGAGCGGGAAAATTATCTGTGCTTTGGCCTTTCAGTTTTGCCGAAACACGAAACCACCCTCGAAACTATCTTAATATTACAGTTTTGCCACTAACCGCTTTTTGAAAATCGTATTCGCATTTAAAATAAATTAATTTAAAAATAAAAAAAAATCACGCTCCGTCTCTCACTACGTCTCTTCTTTTTATCAAGATACACTAATAAAAAAATTGGAAGAAAATAAGAATGAAGAAAAATCGAGGATTTATTCAACAAATATTATTATTTTGTAATGACTAGGAGTACACATTAAGTAAGTAGTACACATTAATTTAGGGTCCCAATGGTAATTGCGTATTTAGCAGTGCGAAAAAAACGGTTTTAAATTGCGGTGCGGTTCAACTGCGGTATAAGCGGATTACGGGACAAGTGCAGTTTATATAAAATAAGCGGTGTAGAATACATATTGATTGGTAAAAAAATGATTTGTGGGATAAATGCATTTTTTTAGAAATTTTAATTAATTTTGATTTATTTTAGGTAAATTTAGTTAGTTTGATTAATTTTAGATAAATATACTTATTTCATTCAGGTTGATTCTGTTCAGTTCAGTAATTTCTAGCTTTGATTAAATTTGGTTCAAATTTTTTGATATAAATTCGGTTTGGATGATATAAATCAGTATGATTTAGTTTTTTTAATAAAAAAACTAAACTATTCAACTAGCAGACTGATAACCAATTTTTTATATACCAAGTCGAACTGAACTTATAGCTAAACATAAACCGATTTTTTTTTAATTTGATTCAGTTTGGTTCAGCACGTTCAGTTTGATTTTAAAAGTAAATTTTACATTAAAAACATTAATTTTTAAGCATTAAAAACATTAATGATCTAGGGTATAAAAGATATCTATAGTTATTAACCATCTGAACAAATTATTATTAAACAAATTAAATAAAACATAGATTAAGCAGTTGAGAATATAAAATAAAAAGTGGATATTTTATTATTTTCTATCATTTTAACTAACGAAAGCTAAAAACGCACTTGAACCGCATGTAATTTGGACTTGTTACAATGAAGTGAATTTTTAGAAAAAAATAGAACAAACAAAAATAAACAAATACAAGTGCCTCATTTGTAAACAAAACGCCTCACTATCACTTTTTTATTTGATTGGCAATACCGCTCCGTGTTTTCACAAATACCGTCCCGTACTATGTTCCCATTCACTACCTTAATTTGATAGTTGGTTGCTTTCTTTCTTGACTGGTTTTTAGAAACTTGAAAGCAAATCAGTAATCCAAGCTCGAATCCAGTTCAAATCGTTGCATCTTTCCTCTCTAGAGAAAAACACTAGCCGCTCAAATTTTCAGATCTAGATCTGGTTCTCTCCAGCGTCCGGCTATTTTCGCCGGCGGCGTGAGGACCTCCTTCGGCTTTCAACCCAGGCGGCGGCTTCATCGTGGCTAATGGAAGCGGCTCTAGATCTTATCTCTGGCTGCGGTGATGTAGTAGGACCGGCTCAGTAAGGCGCTCCGGTAGAAGTTGGTGGCTACTTTCTTCAAGGCGTTAATTGTTTGAGGACGGCAGATACGTCACAGAGGAGCTATTCGTCGGTTCGCTGCGGTGGCTCTCGTGCTCCGGTTCGCCTCATCCGGAGGTTCGACAACGGTTCCCATGCTTCGTCCGCTCTCGTTGTCCGGATCGATGTGTTTTGGCTCCGGAAGAACAGAAGCGGGGACCAAGCTTGACGGTGGTTCAGATCTGGTTGTCGGATCCAATTACTCCATCCTTTCCGATCTGTAACCGTCGTCGTGGCCGCAAAGCCTCTTGTAATCGCGGGAATCAGAGGACGGAGCTGGTCACGAGCGTAATAAAACATTTTTGTAATAAAAATAAATATTTTCATTTTTGTTCGTCTCCAAATAAATATTTTTAATAGAATAAGCATATGCGTCGTCAACAACATAAAGTTACATATTAGCTATGATTTAGCCGTAACTCAATTTGTATATGAAACCTTTTCTTTATAAGCAAGTGTATGTACAGTGTTATCACTTGTAGAAATATATGAGTAAATTTGAAATATTCTCTCTTTATCGCTTCTTCTAATATTTATGAATCTATATTATTTCTTAATCAGTATGCAAAAACATTAATTAAGCATCAGTTGTAATAAAACATAGAGAGTATTAAATTCGATCCGACATTTAATGTAAACTCGAGTTTATCATCCTAAACAAACATACTTTAAATCTATCTTAAGAAGATGTTACGTGTGCTCTTTAACGAAATAAATAACTGTACACACGTGGTTTACATTAGGCTTATAATTGGCTCCGATATCAAAACCTAACTATACAACTAATATGGATGTGGTGGATATTGCTTCTGTGATTTAAAAATCCGGGTCGGTTCATGGCAACCAGTGTTTCCAGTATCTTTTCCCCCCGCTAAATATGTTAATATTCATTGAAAATAAAGTTATTTACAATCCTAACTTTTTGATATGGTCTTGTCCGATGTCGAGCAGAAGCTGCAACTAGGCGAAACCGAGTTATCCCACATTGAAATCCTCGATTTCGTTGGCAATCTGTTAAGCTGTCTAACCCACATATTGCATGACTGACGTGGGACAACACCTTTGAACCAGATATCATCATACCAATCAATCTGAGTCACCTTACGTCTAATATGATTCCACTCTCGAAGAGGAGAAGACATATCCTTTCTAGCTATCTACAACCAATTCATATGAGTCCGAAGTAGAAGATAAAGATGGTGGGGTTACCGTGCTTAGGTGGGTATGTAGCGACTTGGCGTTGTCCCAGCGAGGCGGGGGAAGAGTCCATCCCTGAGCATTGCATGCAACTGACACAGAATATTGAATAGGCAGCCTGAAATCTCTAGGAGCAGAAGAGCCGAGACAATTGATCAACGGACCTTGCGGTGTCCAATTATCATACCAAAAACTTAAAACCTTACCATTACCCAGATTTCCTTTGATTATATTTTCAGCAATCAGCCTCAGTTTCAAGATTGCTCTCCACATCCAGCTATCTGAAGCTGTTTCCGTGATTAACCATATTTTAGTATTTTCTTGTATATATTGTATATTGAAAACCTTTTGTAAACATTTAAATGTTTAGTGATATACATTGCTACTGTTTTGATTTTTTTTTTTTATCAAAACAAAAAGAAAATATCCAATGTTTTTATGTTATTTTTATATGTGGACTTTTTCATGTGATGATAATGAATCAACAACACTTGGCATATTTTCAGCAGAATCAGACCATGATATAAGATTACATCCACAATCTTGTTACTTAACCTTAGTTTATATCACAATTTTATTACTTATTTATGACTTCTAAAACTATATTATATTTTATTTTATCTTAAAGATATACATAACCTAGATAAAAAATGATAAAAATATTTGATATATGATTTTAACATATTAATAAATATAAATGTTATATATAATACAATTTTATATTAGTAAAATAAAGTTATTGAATTTATACAATATAAAAAATAAAATACTTTTAATAAAGTGTTTAATGTTTATACATATATAATTTATTATAATTAATATAAAATTAAGTTATCAAAATAAATTATATATGTATAGATATGATTTTAGATAATAGTTGATTGTGTTACTATTAATTTTAAATTTTGATATAAATTATAAAATATTTTAATAAATTGATAAACACACCAATATTAAAACGAAATGATAAAACGCTGACGTTTTTGAGAAAGCTTTCCTGAACCGTTGGAATAGCATACGATTACATCGACGGTCTAGAATACTAGGCACGCTTACCAAAAATCCCTCGAATTTAAAATCAACCCCTAACAATCGAAAACCAAAATGAAAAAAAAGCTCAAATCTAAATCATGGCGGCAACGAGCGAAGAGCAGATGTGTTTGCTTCTCTCCAGTTTCGATCAGATCTACGAGGTGAATTTTCGCGATACTCTCTTCCTTATCTCTTGGTCATCGCTTGCTTCTCGGAATATTCTGTTTTTGTTTCTGGATCAAATTAGTATCGAAAGAAATACAACTGAACTCGATTACGATTGTCGTCATCTGAATTCAATCGATTATTCGATCTCGATTTCTATTGAACCAATTGAAAGAGAAACCTGGAAATCCATCATCATAGCTCGCTTTGTTTCTTTGAACGAATTTTCCCCTCAGGATTTTAAAAGCTTGATGAATGAGATCAACGTTTTCAGATTAAAGAGCAATGTTGAAACCAGCAGAAGAGAGGCTCTTGATACTAGCAATAAGACTCTAAAGGAAGGTTTGGTTGATTCTTGTTTGATGGTGTTTAAGCTTTCATTCTCTTTATATTTGCTACTCTAAGTGCTTTTTGATATATCTAATTGTTTTAACTTGCAGAGAGTGAAAGGCTGAAGAAACTATGTACGGAATCGTTTTAAAAAAATTGTCTTGAGATATCTCAACGTACTTGACCAACTAACAATGTCTAAATTATGCTTCTGGGTTTATTGCTTAATTGCAGAAGAAGTCTCACAAGGGTATCAACAGTAGGTTGGCTCTTGTAATGCAGAGTGGTAAATACACTCTTCGTTTCAAGTCTTTTCTCAAGTCTCTCCTAGACTCGAAAGGTAATTTAGTCGAACAGTTGACTTTCTTTAGCTGCGTTTTAGTTCATTCTGGTTTGTTTATACTCGCAGGGAAACTAATTCTCATCTCCTCGAATTGTCCACCGTTGAGGAGATCGGAGATTGAGTATTACGGTTACGCTATGCTCGCCAAAGTTGGTGTTCACCACTACAATGGAATGGAAGTGAGTTCCTTTTCTTCTTCTGAACAATATTCTTTAGCTTTTATAGTTTTAGAGAGTCATTGTTCCCTTGTTTGTATATTAGTTTCATTAATTGAGAATGGTAAGTAGATGAAATTGTAAAAATCTGCTTCTCTAGTATGTTTGTTGACTTGAAGTGTTGATCTTTTGCAAGCTCACGATCTGCTTCAATTGCATATTACATAAGTTACATGATTTCATCAGTTCCCAATCTGGCTGTTCTATTGGTATAATCCACATCATAGGATTTGGGTTTTGTGCTGCAGGATATTAGTCTCGTGTACACAAGTTGATCTTACCTCATTGATATTCCCGAAAGGCCGTTTTTTAATCCTCTGATGATATCATATCATAAAGTGCAGTAGCTATTATATTCAGCTTAGTTTCATGTTTCGAGAAACACACAATGTCAAGGCTCGTTCATCCATTATTTCGAACGTTGATTTGGGAACACCTTGTGGAAAGTACTCGTCTGAGCATGGTAAAATAAACAAAACTAACTAGCTATTTGGTTACTACGTACTCTCCAACTTCGTTTGTTGTTGGTTATCCATCGAATCTTTACTAAGATTATATCTTGTGACTTGTTTTAGGTGACCAAACAACATATTGATAGAAAAAAAAAAAATACAAAACAGAACATTTTAAACAATCTTTTACCACATTGCTCGTCTGTTGCTTAGCCTTTTCGAGTTCTTGCTCTAACTGCGATAACTTCAACAAACTTTGAACATAAGCCTAAAAAAAACAGATTTAGTAGTAATAAATAGCTTAATTATATTAGAATCAATGCATACTACACAACTACAAGTAAGGAGAATTGCTTTACCTTCTTTCTCAGACGTGCAGCTTCTCGGTTCTGAGCTAAACGCCGTTTCATCTATTAGCAACATATGAGAAAACTAATATCAATCAATACCACAAAAGCATCCATTTTATTTGACTAGAAAAGATACTTAATTATGTGTTTGCTCCAAAACCTTATCATGAATCCTGCCACCACCACCATCGTCATCTTCATGATCATTACTAGAAGGTTCTGCTTCGATCTGGTTATGCGAAGAAGAAGCGTAATTCGACTGCACATGATTTCAAAACATTAGCAAAGACAGCCTTTCAAAATAAATTTAAAATCTCGAGAGAAGTATATATATGTTATTAACCTTGATGTTGTTGTGATCATCAAATCTAGCATCCACTTGAATAACAGAGGAAGAAGCAGTATTTGACCTATAAATAATCATTGATATCAGATTTGAAAAATTCCCCCAAGACACAAATTGTTCATAGATTCCCATGTCTCTTAAAGATGCAGTTGAGTTGGAGAAGAAGAACTCATCATCACTCTATTCTTCAGTCTCTTGATCCACAAGTAAAAGTCAAAGAAGAAAGAAAGCTTTCTCTTTTCCTTCTGCCTTACCTTCAATTATAGAGATCCAATAGCTTGCACCAAATATTACATTAGCTCACTGACACAAACCATAAACAGACTAGATTCTTCATCATTTCGAAAATTTTAAAACTTGCATACAAGATCCAAGGGTTGAAACAGAGAGGGAGGGAGAATCAAAGAAATAAAGGAGGAAAATTTAGACACACCTCAACCGGTAAGCAGAGGAATCATTCATGAAGAAGTTGAGTGATGAAGAGTTAAAGAAAATACCTTTGAAATACATTTCTTGGTAATCTCTCGATCAAATAGAGATATTTTTCATTCCAGCCACAGAAAAATCTAATGGAAAAAGGAGAAGTTTTTTCGAGTTCCTTTGGACACTTACAGTCAATAAAAAACTTAAAGGTCAAGCGTTCCCATCACGGAAAGAGATGATAGAAGGATTCTTCTTCTTGGTCCTTTATTTGTGTCCATTAGCATTAGAATAATAACCAAGTTACAGGTTTATTAGCAATAATCAAATTATTATTTAAAGAATTCCATAATATCAATCAGATTTGTAAAGCAACCAAACGTTTAGGGAAAAGGAAAAAAAAAAAAAAAAAAAGAGTATATCTTTCACAAAGCGAAAGGGTGACCTTATCGTGCGCTTGTATCTCTGAAGTACATGATGTCATCAACCGGAAACTCATGTAGAGCTCGATGTGGTGTCACAAAACGACATGAAAACTTAAAAAGCAAAGGAGGTGGATGGGCTCTTATAATATTGCTTTTGTTTTTTGTTTTTTAATATAAGGGTTTTCATATTTAATTGCAGAAAATAAGAGATTACAAATCCATAGGGCTAGTGTTTGGCAAGTGCCCATTTCAGTACAAAAATCATAATTTAAACCTAAATTTCTAAGCCCACTATTCCATCCAAAATAATCAGCCCATTCGAAAGAAATAGAGAGTCACGGGTTAGGATTTCGCCGTCTTCATCCATACATGCAACGATCACCAATCGCCAAATCCAGATCAAAAGTGGTGATGGGAGATCGATCTAGGGATATGCATGTCAAGGTATGATCACCGCTAAGCCCTAATCTCCGCCTTGAGTTCACTCCGAAGAGATCCACATTTGGAAGAGCTTAGAAGCTAGTGGAGGATTCCTATCTCTGTAAGCAACGATCTTGTTCCTTATCTGTTGATCGATGAGTTTATTGATCACCTCGAATGGTCTGAATGTCTGTCTGTACAGTCGAGTATTCCGCTCGTGCCATATCCAGTAAATCGATGCTTACCATCCCCAATAGACGATCCTCCTAGAGAGTTTGTTGCCATGCATCTGTTGAAGTTGGGTAATAGTTACGGTCTAGTCTCTAGTGGCAGTCAATCTGCATCGCCTCGCCGTTTCACTCCAGATACCCCAACTGTAATTGCAGTCAAATAACAGGCAATGTTCAAGAAAGTACTAGGCGCTAGTCGGGCGGTGATATAACGCCTAGTGCCTAGAACGACTAATCGGAAGCCTAGATGGTAACTAAGAGGCCTAAACGTTTACAAGATTTAACAATAAATTGGATATATATAACAAAATATATGAAATATCATAATTTATAAATAAAAAATTCATTTAAATTTATTATCATAAGATTTTATAATATAATATATGAATTTTTGTAATTTATATAATAAATAATATATTATTTTATTATTGTAATATTATGATTTTCTAGGAATTTTATAACACATTTAGGGTCAACACTTATGCCCCAGTTGATCATCCTGTCTTTTGTAGGACAACGGTTCAGTGTGAACAACCAAGCCAAGAAGCTGTGACGCGGAATTCCTCCCACATTCCAAACAACTTTAGCCCAAGGTACCGACTGCAACATCGGCATTAGCTTCCTATAAACTTGTCCAATACTATATCTCTGAGTAACTCTGTCATCTATTTCCCATTCATAATAATCTGCATCAGTAGTTAATGAAATAAAAGTTATGAAATCCTGCACATTGACATGGTTATTCAATCGAGCAGGGGGAAGGGTCCAATTTCCAGCTCGACAGAGGTCAGCAATCGTTGCCTTTCCATCGATTCCAACTCTGAATTTTCTCTGCCCTTGCAAGTAAACATCAAATCTTCCAAAAGACGACCAGTTATCTGTCCAAAATCTACAAGTCTGACCATTTTCTACTCTGAGCTTAATCCAAGGGTAAATCTCTTCTCAAATTTTGATCAGCTTATTAGCAAGCCATGAGTGCTTCTTAATTGGCTTGATTGTCCAGAAATTTTGTAGAGAACCTTGAAGCACTTCCTCTCTGTACCACGCAACCCAAACATAGCCGCCTTGGAAAAAAAGAGCCAAATAAGCTTAAGCGTACACGCCCGATTCCAAATAGATAAGTCCTTGACACCTAAGCCTCCGTCCACCTTGCTTCTAGTTACTACTTCCCAAGAGACTCTAGCCGAGTGGTGTGTATCTATTGTGCCATTCCAAAGAAATTCTCCACAAATAGAATTAATGCGTTTTATACATTGTTGAGGCATGACAAATGTAGAACACCAGAAAGTTGAGATACCTGCAACAACAGTTTTAATCAACATAAGTCTGCCAGTGAAAGATAAAGACTTCGCACTCCGGGAGGTAACCCTTGCTTTCACCTGCTGAATGAGCAGTTCACAGTTATGGGTACTGAGTTTTTTGGTGCACATGGGGATTCCTAGATAGCGGACAGGTAGGGTGCACTGCGGCATTCCAGTGGAGAAGGAGATGAGTTCACATTCACTTGTCGATAGCCCTGACGCAAAGAAGCTGGACTTCTGCACATTGACAGCTAGTCCTGTTCTCATCTCAAAGTCTTTGAGAACCTGAAGAATTCCTTGAACATATTGTACGGAGCCCTCAGTAAAAATCAACAAATCGTCTGCAAAACAGAGTTGTGTGAGTTTATTTTTTTCACAATTCTAATGATAGTTGAAAAGTCCTTCTTCCGCAGCCTTGTTTAAGAGCATAGATAGATAATTCATAGAAAGTACAAATAGATAAGGGGACAAAGGGTCCCCTTGTCTAAGCCCTCTTTTATCCTTGAAGTATCCCTGAACACATCCATTGTAACCCATTGTAAAGTTTGTTGTACAGATTGAAGCTTTAATCCAGGCGATAAACTCAGTCGGCAGCATTAGACTTTGGAGACTAATGAGGATGAACTCCCATGAAACACTATCAAAGGCCTTCACGATGTCTACCTTTATGGTAATTTTTTGACCCCTTGCACCTTATGATAACCGTTTACGAGTTCACCTGCTAGCACAATATTCTCAACAAGAAGCATATCCTTCACAAACGCCGTTTGATTAGGCAAAATTAGAGTAGGAAGGAGATGCTTAAGTCTGGACACTAGGATTCTTGAGACCACCTTATAGAGCGTGTTTAGGCACGAGATAGGCCTGAAATCAGTAATCTTAGATACTCCAGGACGTTTAGGAACCAAAAACTGAGAATAGTAGCATTTGTTGCCGCTGGCATGAAAGAGTCCAGAAAAACTGCTGAATTGAATTAATTACTTCATCCCCCAAAATGTCCCAGCTTGCTTTATAGAAACCCGACGAAAGACTATCAGGACCTGGTGCTTTAGACGGGTTAAGCTTAAACAAAGTTCTTTTTATTCCAGCTGGAGTAGGAGGAAGGATCATCAATCATTGTTGCTCAAGGGAACACCTGAAGTTGCACAGTTCATGGAACCACTCGACCGATGATACAATCTGAGTCTGCGGTAGCACATCCGGACCAAGCACAGACTTGAAGTGAGCAATAGCATGAGAGCTCATATACAGAGGGTCGTCGATGATAGAACCATTTTCTAGCTAGAAGGAACGGGCAGAGTAGAAACTTGTTCTTGATTGACAGACACGAAAGAAGTAATTAGTTAAAAGATCTCCCTCCTTAAGCCAATTTATCCTGGATTTTTGTTTGAAGTATTCTTCAATGTGCCTTAAGAAATCCCATTTCTCATGTAGATCTCTTTCTTGCTGGAAGAGAGTTGGAGAAGGATCTTGAAGCTGCTGAACCTACACATTTTGAAGCAAACAGTAAGCCTCACTAACTCTCTTTTGTATTTGTGAAAAATTCTCTCGGTTTAGTTTCTTTAAAGCTCTCTTAATGGTCTTTTGCTTCCAACAAAGATAAGTAAGGTTAGTTGCAATGCTTCCGGCCTGAACCCATGCTTCAAGTAAAACACTGTTGAAGTCCGAGTGTTTGGTTAGATAGTTGAAAATTTAAAGGGACGGATTCCAGCTTTAGGTAAAGGGGTAGCTAGGTCAACTAAGCAGACACTATGATCAGAGATAAGGGGCAGTAGGAAAGAGGCAAGACTGTTTGGGAAAAGGGAAAGGAATTGGTTGTTTACTAGGAACCGGTATAGTTTCTTCGCCATAGGAGCCAAAGGCTGGTTATTAGTCCAAGCGTATATAGGGCCTTGAAACTGCAGGTCATAAGTTCCCAACTGAGATGGACAATCTCTCGTTTCCATCATGCTGGAGTTTATTGAATTGACTTCTAATCTTGAGTGTTCCATGAAATGCAGGATTTGATTGAAGTCTCCTCCAAGCATCCATGGAGTATCAAACAAAGAGAAGGAGTGGTGCAGATTGAGGAGCTCGATCCATAAGTCCAATCTTTCTGAAGCAGTATTTGAGGCTATATAAAGGTTGCCACAAACTTGATGGATCGAGGCATAATAACTTGACAAGTGATCGTTTGACGAGTCTGATGAAGAACCATGACCGTGGCTGGATGCTTCCAAAGAATGATTATTCTACCATCACTATCAGATAAGTGATTCGTTGCATAGTTCTAGTCTTGACAGATAGAGGACATAATTGGGTTTAGACTATGATCTTTGATATGAGTTTCTAAAAGTGCACCAAAAATGGGTTGATGGCTATTAAGCCATTGACAAAAGGCCGATGTTTATTCTGGTCATTTAGACCACAGACATTCTCAAAAAAAAATATTTTACTACACATTAAGAGGAGGGTGAAACATCCTCTAGAGTAGGAGAAGCTTCAAAAAAGTTTATGTAATTAAAGTAACTGAAGGTTTTGGTTTTCTTTGTAGGTGGGAAGGAATAGAAGAATTTGGAGGTGAATTGAGAGAGGGATCCGAACGGGAACGTTTTAAAGATGGCCTGGTCAATTTACTAGGTGGGCTATAAAGGTAAGGCATGCCTGATTGGGTAATCACAGCAGGCAGGGCAATGATAAAAGGAGAGGGAGGTAAAGGAGGAAGGACAAAAGGCTTTTTGGGCTGGGTAATATCGAGACTAGAACTAGAATATGGCGTTACCAAGGGGCCTGAAGTAGCATTTATGGTCGAAACATCATTCATTGTAGTGGTTGGGAAAACTTGTGTCAATAACTCAGCTGAAGAATCCACCACCACTAAGGCCTCTTTGATAGGAGTCCCAGCATGTATATTCTTATGTGATTTCTGTCCAACAACTTGCTAGTCTTTTTTATTTGAGTCTTTGCTTACCACCTCAACATTCTTATCAGTGGTTGCAGCTTTTTGAGTATGGACTTTTGGAGCCTTACTAGCCATCTTAGTGGGAGGTGGAAGTTGCAGACAGTTACGAATAACATGTCCCAGCTCCTTGCAGTGGGATCACGTTAAAGGCAGCCACAGATAATCCACCAACACCTCGACCACTTCTCCACTTTGTCTTTCAAACTCCACCACTTTAGGTAATTCCTTAGTGAGATTTACTTCAACTTTGACATGGGATAGAGTTAGACTCACCAAGTTCTTAGTGAATTCATCAGTTTCTTTGGGGTCACCTACTAACCCAGCCACCCAACTAAGACCTTCTTGGTGCCTCAGGTCAAGCGGAACACCAGTCAAATGAGCCCAGATTTGTATCGCATCCATAGAAGGAGGTGAGGCTGAGTGAGGAGAGGACCACTGCGCTACATGGAACATGGAGTCCCCAACATACCAAAGGCCTTTCTCCAGAATCTTACTTCTCAGGTAGTCATTAGGTACTCTCACAATCAAAGACCTATTAATGGGATTGTTGTGGATTTCTAGTTTTTTACCTTTGCCCCACATGTTATTTAGGACACTCTGTATTTGGTTGAAAGGAGGGGCCCTACCATTGAAGTAACATACCAGGAAATCTCTGTGCATTTCAGCTCCACACATAATTACCTCATCAGGTATGACTACTCTTGGGCAACCAGATTCAGTGTAAGAGACAAGCGCAAGCCTACATAGAGAACAATCTTCATAAACTATGATCTTTTCAGCTAAGGTTGTAGGTTTCTTTACCGGAACAGAAGGGAGGGAAGGGTTTGAAGTCGGGGGTGAAGGGTTTGAGGACGAAGGGTTAACAGCCTCTGGTTTATTAGAGGCAGTGTCTGAAGGAGTCACCTTAGCTTTGGAATTGCTAAGAGTATTGTTGGTAATGATCGGAGAGGAGTTTTTTGAAGGAAGGATAGTAAATTTCTTTGCAGTTTCAGGGTTTACTGTAGCTGGAGTTTCAGATCCAGTTTTTTGGGAACTGGGGTTCTGTGCCTTTGGAGAGGCAGTTTCTGGCTGGGTCATTTCTACATTCGGTGTAGCAATAGCAGTTACTGAAGTATCGATTTCCATGGCCACTGACGCCTGAGAAGGAGTAGTTTGTGACTTTGGAGATCAAGACTTAGGAAGAACAGGGGAATCTAAGGGTGGGAAAATCGAAAGGGAAAGAGAATGGTTAGGATCAGGTGGGTCGGTAGGGACTAGGGGAGGATGAGCCGGACTGTCACCAGCGGTGAGAGGCGGCAGGTTTAGGGCGGAAGCACGACCATCAGAGAACCAACGGTTCTGCATCGGTTACTGTGTCAGGGAGCTAAAAAGAAGTTTCTAATCTATAAAAACAATGGGCGTCTTTAGTTATAATTGCTTTTGTTCCTTGTTAAATTATTGTTACTGTGGTTTCTTTTCCTTTTGAAGCTCAAACAAGCCCGAGGATATTCTCAACATCACAAGTGCACTACGAAATTTCATTGTTGTATCATCAAACACCACAAGGCAGATGAGTGACTTCTACAAAATATTTACTCAAACTTAGCTCTAAAAAGAGAAAAGAATGAAACATTGCTAAATAAATTGCTACTATGCTTATATATGTTGCATAATTACAAGAGAATGTATCAGGAATTAGATAATAGACACCGTTTATGTTTGTTCTAGAGCTTGGCTAGAATTGAGGATGCCGTTGGGTTGAACAATATCGGCAATATGGGTTCCTGCCAAAATGTATTTTCCTATTTTGGTGGATCTTTGGGTATATAGTATAGTTATGAATAAAAAAGTAGATTTAGTCTACCTTGAGATGTTACTTGTTTGGATGATTGAACATCATAGGTTGATGTGAAGAATGAGGATGCTCAACCAAATTGCATTCGCCAATAGAGCTGGGTTCTCGATTGGAACATTATAACAGCTATTGTTCCACTACAGGACATATATAAGAAATTAGATCAGGACTTCATCCAAATGTTACTCTCTCTTTTGAATTCTAATGTTGCTATAGTGGTGAGCTCGAGAACCAAAAGTCATACCGACATTGGCTGTATATGAGAGCTGTTCAGAAAGGTGCTGAAACTTGAGGAGTTCAAATTCCACACTGATTTGTTCTGCTCCTGTCTTTGTTTGTTGGAACTGTAAACATCAGAGATGTAAGTATAATACTAGTTCACAAATATAGGCATATGAAAATTTGAAGCTTTTACCTTGACAAACCAAGAGAAAGAGCAGACTGAACTTCCTTGAGGGAATATAATGTGGCCAGCAACTTTGCAAATGTTTCAAAAGTCGATGTTCTAGAAGGAACTTCCACAAACAGTGAATTGTATCCGTAAACAGTTAAGTGAGTCACAGTTTGCTTGTGATGGGCAATCCCTCTCTGCACATTTCTGAATGTTTCAACATAATGAGGGAGAGGCAGAGGAAAGGTTGACGACATCAAGGTCATGATAATCTTCTTCTACACTTCCATCTGATTTCACTGAAGTGACACCAAAATTGGTTGTATCTCTACCTGTCCAGGAAACTTTCTCTTCAAAGGAGAAGTAATCATGGGATGGTACAAAAAGGGGATACTGTTGAAATTATTGCCCCATATGCTCTGTTACTTGTTGTTGTTAACGTTCTTCACAAAACAGAGAGTAGAGAATAGAAAGGTTTCATTTCATAAACATATTCATGGTCATTTTCTGATGCATACTCCATGATACACTTGCACATTATATGTGTTTGATTCAACAACTCTAATGATCACTTTACTATGACACAATACCAACCTCCACTTACCCATACTTCTAACTTAGATTAGCTTACTTCTGCAAAAAGCAACAGTGTAAAACTAACAGTATTCTACCTAATCCACTTATGATTTCAACTAGTTTATCTTAGTTAGCATTCTCATTTGGGTTGAGGACAATTTAACTTTGCTCATCAGATACTCATCGCTGAAAACAATATAAACAAAATTGTTTAAACCTCCTACTGCTTATATACCTGGTATTGGCCATCATTTACAAGAATGATCTAAACCCCGTCATTTCTCAAGTACTTTTTTTTCTGACACGGCCCTTTTTAAAGATTAACAAACAATACTTGTCATGTAAAATATGGTTTACCTTAGAGAAGATGGATGAGAGTTCCAATAAGATTCTCGTTGCCATATTCTTGAACAAGAACCCTGAGACAAATAATGAAAAATTTTAATCATACTTAATCAATCAATTTCCATAACATATAGTTGATATAAACGAAAAGCATAATTCCTATTTAAAATACTGGATAGTGAGTGTGAGTGTGAGTGTAAGTGCGACTATGTGGCTTTGTGTAATCTTCCAAGACTGAGAGGTAATAGCATAAAATTGAGTTAAGGATGTTTTGGCATCTACCCCAAACCCAAGTTATGGAGTGAAGGCACTGCGAGCTTATGGACAACAAGATTCAGAAGCTACACCATGTACCTGATTCAACCACCAACCATGGGAATGTCAATTCACCAAACTACATGATCAAATATAAAAGATAACTATGAGTACAATGGTCTGCAGGAGTATAGGATGGACCTCCTCCATATATCTTAAACTATTATTGTGCCACAAAATGAAAGTTTAAAGACAAGGTCGTCTTACCCTAAAGAGGCTGCCAACCAATGTTTTTAAAACCGGACCGGACATCGAACCGAATGTTCCTTTGGGTCACGGTTCAACCTGGTCTAACCGATTGGACCGGGTTTTTATATTTTTAAATAATAAATATATTTAAATATAGAGTTATATATAAAGTAAAATAATTTTGTTAACTCTAGTTCATAAAACATTGAATTTTTTTAAAATAGGTCTAACATGCTAAAACATGCAATAAATTTGAAACAAATATTCAATGAATGAAAATAATGAGATGTCTTTAAGACTCAACGACAAAATCATCTAGATCACCATCTTCTCCATCATTTTCTTCATCTTGAATTAAGATCTCATCTTCATGACCTACAGTATAAACCAAAATTTCCATGTTAGTAATTCAGTAGATATTAAACAACAGATAGAAGAATTTGATTCTTCACCATTCTTAGGATATTCTTCAAGCATTGCATTTTCTAACTCATCATAATCAAGTTCACCCTCTCCTTCTTCTTCTATAATCCAAAATTCAGTTTTATCAATTGATTCATAATCAACAGGATCATATGCTCGCTTTGCTTTTGATGATCTGTACATAGGAAATCTGTGTAGTAAACAACAAGGAACAAGATCAAGTAAATGTAGTTTGTAAGAAAAATATGTACCTGTCTTGTAAACGTAAATTAAAATGGACAAAAACAAGATCGTTAAGTCTTTGATGTTCTAACTTGTTTCTTCTCTTCGTATGGATTCTTTCAAAATCACTCCAATTACGCTCACAACCAGAAGAAGAAGAAGTTTGACTAAGAATTCGTATGGCAAGCTTTTGTAGTTCGGAGATGTCATGGCCAAACGTTTTCCACCATACGTCTATACCCATGCAAAAAACTCAGAAACATCAGTATAATATGAGTACATGAGATTACTAAAAAAATAACCAACAGATCAAGTTACATGGTCGTGTAGTCTTGCTACACATAAGTGATGTTGGTCGAGAAAAGCCGCGTTCACGCTCTCGGTAATAACTAAGTTCATCAACCATCTTTGTTTTGCTATAATCATCCTACTTTTTAATCAGATTTAGCATCCCTCTCATAATCTCTGGTTTTTGGGAGAAGTTATCTTTATCGTACATAAATGCAGGATTTAAATAATAAGCAGCAGCATGAAGGTCATGGCGTAACATTCGATCCCACCTTCTTCTGATAACAGCAGTGTAAGGCTTATAAATCTCTTTCTTCTTTCTGCATAGCTTTTTGATACCTAACTTTGCCCTATACATTCCTTCGTATACATAAGGCAATGATGGTTTCTCATCAGCATCACAAATACGCAACAATCGTATAATAGGAGCCATCATCTTCACTATTGTCAAGCAACTATTCCAAAAGATTTCATCAAGAACTACTTGTTTCACAATCTTTCCCTTTTGTGTTTTCAAGTACTGTCTAAATTCTTGATCAATAACCATTGTCTGCAAGTCATCTTTACGTTGATATAAACTCTGTAAAGCTATAAAACTTGTAGCAAAACGAGTTTCTCCGGGGCAAATTATCTCTCTCCAGCCAACCCTTTTCCTCAAGTAATTCAAACTCCACTTGTGGTTGTAAACAAACACTGTTACCCTAGAAGCAAGATTTGCTATCTCCTCAACATATGGTAACTTTCCAATATCTTCTAGTATCAAATTAATACAATGTGCTGCACATGGAAACCAGTGAAGTGTAGGATACTTGTCAACAAGCAACCTTCCAGCAGCTTTGTAATTTGGTGCATTTTCCGTCACCAAATGAACAACATTAGTAGGACCAATCATAGCAACAATTTCTGCAAACAAATTACAAAGATTCTCTTCACTAGCATAGATATCAGAAGCATCAACATATTTTATAAATGTGACTCCTTTGGGGCAATAGACCAGAAAATTAATCAATGGTCTTTGTCTTGTATCTTTCCATCCATCACCCATCAAAGTACAACCAGTTTCAGCCAAAGTACTTCTAAAAGAATCAATCGTTAAGGAGACATGATGCTTAGCATCACTTAACAAACCAACACGCATAGCATAGTACGAGGGTCTAATATATCCATGACCCATACTTGCTACTTTGCTGATCATAACAGGAAAAAGTGGAGAATTCACAGCATTCATAGGAAGGCAAGCATCATAAAACCATAGATCATGATTTTTTTCTTTACTTTGCATGAAAGCTTTGATGGTAGGTTGCGTAGGATCATTTACACCCATTTTGAAGAAAGAAGTAATGTTGGGACTAACCTTCCTTCTCTGACTTTGAGGCAGAAATGGCTGAGACAAAGGACCTTCAAGATCATCACCCAAATTAACATATTCTGAATCTGGTCCAGCTTCATTCACATCTTCAAACAACCCTCTTTTTCTTTCTTTTTTTCTTCAGACTCCTTATTATGTGTTGAACTTCTGGAGGTACTTTATGTTGGGAATGTCCTGAAATCTATTTGTACTTGCTCTAAGTGAAAGTCGTATAGTCGAGGTGAGACAATCACATAACACTAGGTAGTCATAACGCTTTGCTAGAAGCCACTTATGATCAATGAGTTGAGAACTCATTGCTAGTGTTATATGATCCTACAGGGTCACACACCTAAGCAAACTGGGCGTCAAAGACGAGGTTGATCATTAATGTAATGATCCAATGAATGCATATTTGATATGCAGTCGATATCAATGTTCTGGGGAGTGTCGATCGTTGCAGTTAGTGCATCGATCGATGCACTCGCGGATTAATCAGATTAATTCGGTTTAATCGTTGGTTAATTCCGTTGTGGTTTAAGCCGACATATATAAGATATATGGTCGACCTAAACTCGTCCCTAACCTAATTTACAACCACCAGAACATAGAAAGAGACCTCTCTGGAGATTAGATCTCTGTAAGGCACTAGCATCCCTGCGGTCCAGTTTGTGTGCGTGTGGATACCAGTAGAGGCGCAGCATTTGAGGCGCTTCGTGATCTCGATTATCTGCAAACACTTCCGCTGCATATTCAACAGGTAATCTCGAGATCTGTTAGATTCAATTACATGAACCTTAGATCCTAGGCTCGGAATTCAGACTAGGGTTGCTAATCCTGATTAGAACTGCTAGAAATTCCTTCAGTGGTATCAGAGCTTTAGGGTTCCATTGAATCTGTAGCATGTTGATTAGATTGGTTGAATCTGAATCTGTGTATAGTTGATACAAGCATGCTAAAATTCGTTTTCCTGAAAACCTAGTTTAGGGTTCTGTTCGAAAACGTTTAAGGGTTTTCTCGCATGGTGTCGATCAATGCCAATCCGGCATCGATCGATGCAGGGCGAAACCCCGAATAAAATTTAGGGTTTTTCGCATGGTGTCGATCATTGCCAATCCGGCAACGATCGATGCAGGGCGAAAACCCAAATAAACCTAGTTTTCGCCTAGTGTCGATCGACGCAATTGTTGCATCGATCGACACAGCCTCGCGAGATTGTTGGATCGGTTCAATTGGATTGGACCGGTTATCGAGCTTGGTTAATAATGGTCGAACACTGTGAATGGTTTGATGGCGATTGTTTTGATTAGGTTGGCATCGACCGATGCTAACGTAGCATCGATCGACGCTTACCGGTATTCAAAACCGGATCAATTGGATTGATCGGTTATCGCGGATTAATTAATTATAAGAATTAAAACATAGTAAAAATGAACGTTTTAAATGGTTCCGTTCCTCAACCAAATATCAAGTGATACTTGATGTCTTTCCAATCTTGTCAACTGTCAAGACTCATTTCATTGTACGATAGGCTTGCAGTGCAAGGTATCAACAATTACATGAGTAAGGCAGGAAGTAATCGTGTTAATGGGCTTGCAGTGCAAGGCATCAACAATTACATGACTGAAGAGATTGGTTTGCTTGACTGGGCTATCAAAATCGTTTTGGGCCCAGAGACATCAGGTGGATTGGACATAAGATGTCGATCCACAACCAAGAGTTGTATTGGATATAACTAGCAAGGTTGTTGCTTACCTAAATAGCTAAAGTTGAGTGATAGCCAGTGGCTCACTTGAATTTAGTAAAATATGGGTCTTGGATCATTATATTCATCTGAGGAAGCATTGATTGAATATAATGCGAGTTTTCTTAAAGGTTAAGATTTCTCATTTCCTGAACATCGTAACTAAACCTTTTTCTTTTCTATGTTCTCAGCTATGACTACTACTCATAATAATTCTTTCTCCCTATGATCCGTCCTTGAGAAGGACAAGTTAAATGGATCGAATTTTCTCGAATGGTATCGGAACTTGAGAATTGTTCTCAAGCAGGAGAAGCGGGACTATGTCCTTGAAAATGTTCTTCCTGAAAAGCCGAGATCCAATGCTGCACATGCAGAAAGGAGTGCTTGGGACAAGTATTCCAATGATGTGGTCGATGTGAATTGTCTCATGTTGGCTACCATGAACTCGGACTTGCAGAAGCAATACGAGAACGTGGAGTCGCCAGTGGAGATGATTACTAGCCTGAAAAGCATGTTTCAGGAGCAAGCACGGACTGAGAGATACCAGACGGTTAAATCTCTCATTGAATGCAAGCTACCAAAGGACAGTCCGGTCAGTCCTCATGTCATTAAGATGATGGGTTATATTGATAACCTGGGGAGACTGGATTGTCCCATTAGCCAAGA
Source organism: Orychophragmus violaceus (assembly GCA_030180135.1). Lineage (NCBI taxonomy): Eukaryota > Viridiplantae > Streptophyta > Magnoliopsida > Brassicales > Brassicaceae > Orychophragmus > Orychophragmus violaceus. The sequence continues at coordinate 16,540,910 of CM058235.1, read as the reverse complement.
GTTGGCTACTGACATCATTCTGCAGTCACTGCCGTCAAGTTATGATCAGTTTGTTATGAACTATAACATGAACAACTTGACGAAGACGTTGACTGAACTGCATGGCATGCTCAAGACAGCTGAGCCTAATATCAGGAAGGGCACTCCTAATGTACTTATGGTACAAGGGGGTAAGAAGTTTAAGAAACTTGGCAAAGGCAAGGGAAAGGGCAAGGCAGTCCCGGTTGAGAACCAGGACACGCCTGCGCCGGCCCCGAAGCCCAAGCCGGGCCCATCTGAGACTGATAAGTGCCATTACTGTAAAGAGCCTGGGCATTGGAAGAGAAATTGCAATAAATTCTTGGAAGAGAAGAAGAAGAAGAAGAAGACTTTCGAGACTTCATCTTCAGGTATTTATGTTATAGAAGTAAATGTTACTACTTCTGGTTCTACTTCTTGGGTATCGGATACCGGCTGTGGTGCTCATATTTGTACAAATATGCAGGGCCTAAGCAACAGTAGGACGTTGGAAAGGGGACAAGTGGACCTGCGTGTGGGGAATGGAGCAAGAGTTGCTGCATTAGCCGTAGGAACATTTAACTTGTCTTTACCTTCTGGTTTGGTTTTAGAACTTCATAATTGCTACTATGTACCTGCTATAAGCAGAAATATTATTTCTATTCCTGTTTTGGATTTGGAAGGATATCAGTTTTCAATTAAGAATAAATGTTGTTCTTTTGATTACAATGATATGTATTATGGTAGCAGCCCATTAGAGAATGGGCTTTATGTTCTAAACCAAAGCACAGAAATCTATAACATTAACACCAAGAGATTCAAATCAAATGACACGAATCAGACTTTTCTATGGCATTGTCGTTTGGGCCACATAAACGAGAAACAGATTCAAAAGCTCCATAGTGATGGGCTTTTGGGCTCATTTGATTATGAATCATGTGAGAAATGTGAATCTTGTTTACTAGGCAAAATGACTAAGGCCCCTTTCAACAAATCAAACGAAAGGGCCAGTGACCTGTTGGGCCTTATACATACAGATGTATGCGGCCCAATGAGCACAAGTGCCAGAGAAAATTTTCGATACTTCATTACCTTCACTGATGATTTCAGCAGGTATGGCTATGTCTATTTAATGAGACACAAGTCGGAATCCTTTGAAAAGTTCAAAGAGTTCCAAAATGAAGTACAGAATCAACTTGGCAAAAGTATTAAGGCTCTTCGATCAGATCGTGGAGGAGAATACTTAAGCCAAGAATTCAGTGATCATTTGAGAGATTGTGGAATTGTTTCACAACTCACTCCTCCTGGAACACCACAATGGAATGGCGTGTATGAGAGGAGGAATCGGACCTTATTAGATATGGTTCGATCAATGATGAGTCTCTCAACTCTTCCATTATCCTTTTGGGGATACGCTCTAGAAACGTCTGCGTTTACACTAAATAGGGTTCCGTCAAAATCAGTTGCAAAGACACCACATGAGATGTGGACTGGAAATGTTCCGAATGTGTCTTTCCTGAAGATTTGGGGTTGTGAAGCTTATGTTAAGAGATTAATTACAGATAAGCTCGAGCCCAAATCTGATAAATGCTACTTCGTTGGTTATCCTAAGGAAACCAAGGCATACTACTTTTACAACCAATCCGAGAACAAAGTGTTTGTTGCTCGGAACTGCGTCTTTCTTGAGAGAGAATTTCTTTCCAAGAGAAACAGTGGGAGTAAAGTACAACTCGAAGAAGTTCGAGAACCGCAGGAAAATGCTCAACCCGTAGAGGAAGAGCAACAGTTGGATCTACAAAGAGTTGTAGAGACGGCGCCTGTGGAGCCTGAAATTCGCCGATCCGAAAGGATCTGTCACGAACCCGAGAGATATGGATTTCTCGTAACCAATTGTTGGATCCCCATGGATCTAGGGTTTGTTATTTTGAAATTTAGAACCAACCTCGTTCTTACCTTTTTGGCAGCGGAAGAGATGGTGAACGAGATCAGTGGAGCAACGCAACGCTTTGCCTCTACCAGATACACACGCACGCTCGCTGGAAACGGGATGCTAGTGCCGGATCAATGGGGATCGAAAGGTTCTGGTGTGTCTAGTGTTTCTGTCAAGAAAACTGGACGGCTCTCTTGTTTAGGTCGAACTAAACACGTTTTTATTCGACCTAAACGTGCTTAACGGGCCAGACTCAATTAAGCCATAACCCGAAAAGCCTGTTCGGAAAATCCGAACTGTGTCGACCGACACACAAGCTGTGTCGATCGACACAACACCTTTATATCGATTCTTATGTGTATTTCAATACACATAACATGATCATTGCCACAATGATCATTCCCATGTCGTAGCTTCCAGTTCGCTTAGGTGTGTGACCCTATAGGATCATATAATACTGGCAGTAAGTCCACGACCTACAGATTGCAAGAGGCTTCTAGCAAAGCATTGCAAACGCCCAGTATTATACGAATGTCATATCTCGACACACAACTATCACAGGAGTGAGTACAGGTGTGATTTCAGGACACTATCCCAACAATCTCCCACTTGTACTGGAATCATCAATTCCTATAATCCTTTTGTCTCTATATCTCGATTTGGCATAAGGCAAGATTTGTGTCATCCTTATTAAGCCAATATCGTGTTTATCGAACTCCTGATCTCATACTGAACATTACAAACAACTGAACTACAGTTCGTTTGAGTGCGGCCACACATTTTCTCAGTATTCAATCTTCGATAGGCCCTGAGATATTTATCTCCTGTTATACAGGAGGGACAAATTCCATCTTGTTCCATCCCTGTTTCAACGCACACTTCATGATAAACTTGAACAGTGTCGTTATAGCCGCCAGTTACGGATCGACGTTTGACAAAGTCAAAATGTACCAATTCATATGCAAGAAAGCATGATGAACTCAGGTCTTATGACTATACTCTATAGTTGTAATGAGAACCTCTTATGACACAGATATTACTATCTTGTAGACTTCTCATTAGCGGGTCATGTCCGATCATATGTCCACTGACATATATCTATGTGACTGACTGCGATAATCATATCATTGTCTCCATGAAACTTAGCCAACAGTCACCTCACAATCTAGTCTCTAACGGTTGTCAGTGTCCCGATTCTACAACCTTGACTAGGGACAAAATAATTTATTAACTTATAGGGTTTCATGATCAAGTTCTCAACTTGATGACCTATAATATATCATAAACTTATTTTGGGACCATTATTTAGATCACAATAAATAATGCTGAAATCAAATTTCATTAAACACTTCTAAAAGAATGTTTACAATAGCGTCTTATTATAACTAAAACAAAAACCAAAACTCCCACTAGAATCAAGATTACATCTTAAGATCTCTAATGCCTACAGCAGTCGTATGACTCTCATGCTTAGGCCTTGGGAGTGACTTGGTTAGAGGATCAGCGACATTCTCGTTTGTCGGAACTCGGCTGATCTTCACATCACCTCTATTGACAATATCACGAATCAGATGATATTTCCTCTCAACGTGTTTGGACTTCTGGTGTGACCTGGGTTCTTTCGCCTGAGCAATGACTCCATTGTTATCGCAGAACAAAGCCACTGGCTCCAAGATACTAGGAACCACACCAAGTTCAGTCATGAACTTCTTGATCCAAACAGCTTCCTTTGCCGCTTCTGAAGCAGCAACATATTCAGCTTCCGTTGTGGAGTCAGCTACGGTATTCTGCTTAGAGCTCTTCCAGCTCACCGCACCGCCATTTAGACAGAAGACATATCCAGACTGTGATCGGAAATCGTCTCTGTCCATCTGAAAACTCGCATCGGTGAATCCATTCACCACAAGTTCATCACTATCTCCATACACAAGAAACTTGTCCTTAGTATGTCTCAAATACTTGAGAATATTCTTGACAGCTGTCCAGTGAACTTCACCTGGATCAGATTGGTATCTACTCGTCATGTTTAACGCGTAAGCTACATCTGGACGAGTGCAGAGCATGTCATACATAATAGATCCTATTGCAGAAGCATAAGGAATTCTATTCATGCGTTCTCGCTCAGCAGGTGTCGCCGGACACTGCTTCTTGCAGAGACTCTTGCCATGAGACATTGGTATGAAGCCCTTCTTGGAATCGTGCATCCTGAATCTGTGCAACACCTTATCAATATAAGTGTCTTGGCACAATCCAATCAGCTTGTTAGTTCTATCTCTGTAGATTCTGATTCCAAGAATGTATGCGGCTTCTCCCATATCTTTCATGGAAAAACAACTTCCTAGCCAAGTCTTAATAGACTGAAGCAACGGAACGTCATTACCGAGGAGGAGTATGTCATCGACATACAGTACAAGAAATGCAATTTTGCTCCCACTTGTCTTCTTGTATACACATGATTCTTCTTCGTTCTTGATGAAACCGAATTGTTTTACTGCTTCATCAAAACGAAGATTCCAACTCCGTGATGCTTGCTTCAACCCATAAATGGATTTATGAAGCTTGCATACCTTCCCAGCGTTTTTAGGATCGACAAAACCTTCAGGCTGTGTCATGTACACATCCTCTTCCAGAATACCATTCAGGAATGCGGTTTTGACATCCATCTGCCAAATCTCATAATCATAATGAGCAGCAATCGCTAGAAGAATCCAAATAGATTTAAGCATAGCTACTGGGGAATAGGTTTCATCATAGTCAATACCATGAATTTGTTTGAAACCTTTAGCCACCAATCTCGCTTTGTAAATCTGTACATTGCCATCCACGTCAATCTTCTTCTTGAAGATCCATTTACACTCAATGGCTTTTACACCACTAGGTAAATCGACCAAGGACCATACTTGGTTTTCTGACATGGATGTCATTTCGGATTTAGAGGCTCCAAGCCACTTTTCGGAGTCCGGGCCCATCATTGCTTCCGCAAAGGTCGCTGGTTCGTCACCTTCAATGATCATCAGATCATTTGAATTGGTTACGAGAAATCCATAGTATCTCTCGGGTTCGTGACGGATCCTTCCGGATCTGCGAACTTCAGGCTCCACAGGCGCCGGTTCCACAGAACTTTGTGGATCCAACTGCTGCTCTTCCTCAATAGGTTGGGCAGTCTCCTGTGCATCTTGAATTTCTTCGAGATGTACTTTACTCCCACTGTTTTTCTTAGAGAGAAACTCCCTCTCAAGAAAAGAACAGTCCCGAGCAACAAATACTTTGTTCTCAGATTGGTTGTAAAAGTAGTATGCCTTGGTTTCCCTAGGATAACCAACGAAATAGCATTTATCTGATTTGGGTGCAAGTTTGTCGGAGATTAAACGTTTGACATAAGCCTCGCAACCCCAAATCCTTAGGAAAGACAGACTAGGGACGTTCCCAGTCCACAGTTCATGTGGTGTCTTTTCTACTGATTTAGATGGCACTCTATTCAGTGTAAAAGCAGACGTTTCTAGAGCATATCCCCAAAAGGATAGTGGAAGATTAGAATGACTCATCATAGACCGAACCATATCCAATAAAGTTCGATTTCTCCTCTCCGACACTCCATTCCATTGGGGTGTACCGGGAGGAGTGAGTTGTGAAACGATTCCACACTCGCTCAGATAGTCGCTGAATTCTTGGCTCAAGTATTCTCCTCCGCGATCCGATCGCAGAGTCTTAATACTCTTGCCAAGTTGATTCTGTACTTCATTCTTGAATTCCTTGAATCTATCAAAGGATTCTGACTTGTGTCTCATCAAATAGACATAGCCATACCTACTGAAATCATCAGTAAAGGTAATGAAGTATTTGAAATTTCCTCTGGCAGCAGTACTCATCGGCCCACATACATCAGTATGAACAAGGCCCAATAAATTACTGGCCCTTTCATTTGGTTTGTTGAAAGGGGCTCTAGCCATTTTGCCCACCAAACAAGACTCGCATTTCTCACATGATTCAAAATCAAATGAGCCCAGAAGCCCATTTCGATGGAGCCTCTGGATGCGTTTCTCATTGATATGGCCCAAACGACAATGCCATAAGAAAGTCGGGTTTTCGTCATTGGACTTAAACCTCTTTGTATTTATGTTAAAGACAGGCATTTCTTGGTTTAATATATATAACCCATTATCTAATGGGGCGCTACCATAATAATTACCATCACGATTAAAAGAACAAACTTTATTCTTAACAGCAAAATCAAAACCTTCCAAATCCAAAACGGAAACTGAAATTATGTTTCTGCTAATCGCAGGTACATAGTAGCAATTATTCAAAATTAAAACCATGCCCGAAGGTAAAGACAACTCGTAGGTGCCTACGGCCAGTGCAGCAATCTTAGCTCCATTCCCGACTCGTAGCTCTACTTGTCCTTTCTTCAGCGTCCTACTGTTTCTTAGTGCCTGCACATCAGTACAAATATGAGCACCGCAGCCGGTATCCAATACCCACGAAGTAGAACGAGAAGATATAAAACCAAGTTCGATAACATAAATACCTGAATCAGACGCGTCATACGTCTTCTTCAGCTTCTTGTAATCTTCCATGAACTTCTTGCAGTCTTTCTTCCAATGCCCCAACTGCTTGCAATAGTTGCACTTATCCTCAGGAGAAGGCCCGGATTTGGGGTTCGGCTTGGGCTTGTCCTGACTTTCAGCCTGGACAACCTGGGCCTTACCCTTACCCTTCTTAGGTTTCTTAAACCTTTTACCCCCTTGTACCATCAGGACACTGGGAGTAGCCTTCTTGAGATTCGGTTCTGCTGTCTTCAGCATACCGTGCAACTCAGTCAATGTCTTAGTCATGTTTTGCATGTTGTAGTTCATAATGAACTGATCAAAACACGACGGCAATGACTGCAGAATCATGTCAGTGGCCAACTCCTGGCTAATGGCACAGTCCAGTTTCCCCAGGTTATCAATGTAACCCATCATTTTAAGGACATGAGGACTTACTGGACTGTCCTTAGCCAGCTTGCAATCCATGAGAGATTTAACCGTCTGGTATCTCTCTGTGCGAGCTTGCTCCTGAAACAAAGCTTTCAGACTGTTAATCATCTCAATGGGTGACAACACGTTCTCATATTGCTTATGCAGTTCAGAGTTCATAGTCACCAGCATTAGACAATTAACATCTTTGACATCCGCTGAATGCTTATCCCAAGCATTCTTTTCTGTCTGCGGAGCATTGGAACGTGGCCTCTCGGTGAGAATTCTTTCAAGGACATATTCCTTGTTCTCTTGCCTGAGAACTATTCTCAGGTTCCGATACCATTCCAAGAAATTAGATCCATTTAACTTGTCCTTCTCAAGGACGGATCTTAGTGAGAAAGTGTTGATGTGATTTGAGACAGACATAGCTGTAATTCAAACAAAAGGTAGATTTTAGTTATAAAGCACAAGGAATGAGAATTCTTATCTAATAAGAAAACTCGCATTGTATTCAAACTATGTTTCCTCATATGAATACAATGATCCAAGATCCTCAGATTACTAAAATTCGAGTGGGCGACTCGCCGTTACTCAAGCTTTATTTATCTAGGTAAGCAAATCATTGATAATTGTACTCAGTACAACTCTTGGTCGTGAATAAGACAAACTATGTCCAATCCACTCTGATGTCTCTGGGCCCAGAACTTCTGACAGCCCAGTCAAGTATAACCAATATTTTATCTGTCTTGTGATCACTGACAGTTGCACTGCAAGTCTGTCACTGACCACCTGCCTTACTCATTTTGCTGTGGATACCAAGGACTCCAAGGATACCCAACAACATCATGAGTTTTTGACAGTAGACAAGATCGGGCAAGACATCAAGATCACTTGATATTTAGTTGAGGAAAAGAACTAATCTTATCTTGATTTATATTCACTATATATATAAAAAATAATAACTTTTAATTAAAACATTTAGTTTTATTAAGTTTAGATTCATCTAAAACTTTTAGGATTAGATTATTCTGGTTCATGCAAATTTGTGGTCAAACCAACAAGTCTGCGGACGTTGTGTCGATCGACGCCAACTATTGGTATCGATCGATGCAACTATATTTAAACCGTTCTTCGATAACCGGTCAAACCGTATCGAATTTACTTAACCGATTCAATTCAATTGAACCAGTTCGGTTTAATGGTCCATGTCGATCGTCACACACTGTGTGTCGATCGATATGACCAAACCAGAATCAATTTGGTTAATAAAATTAACCGAGCTAGATAACCGGTCCAATCCAATTGAACCGATCTATCTGATCGCATTGCCTGTGTCGACCGACACACCCAGTGTATCGATCGACGCAACACGATTACGGGTACTCGATCTCAGATCGAAACCCTAGAATTATTTACGGATTTTCGCTTTGTATCGACCGACACACGCTTTGTGTCGATCGATACTGTGCGATAAACCCTAAATTTTATTCGCGAGTTTTTGCTCTGTGTCGACCGACACACGCTTTGTGTCGATCGACACCCTGCGACAAACCCTAAAATTTTACATTTTGCGCCGCGGCGTGTCGACCGACACACGCTTTGTGTCGATCGACACAGTGCGATTTCAACAGTTCATCGTTTTTCAACAGAGACAAAATCCGAGATTTATTCTATGAAAACACGATTCAGCAAGCAATATACAGATCAACAACATCAAGTTTCGATTTTATATTACCAGTTTCAATAGCTAAACCCTAAGCATGCTCTGATACCACTGTTGGATCCCCATGGATCTAGGGTTTGTTATATTGAAATTTAGAACCAACCTCGTTCTTACCTTTTTGGCAGCGGAAGAGATGGTGAACGAGATCAGTGGAGCAACGCAACGCTTTGCCTCTACCAGATATACACGCACGCTCGCTGGAAACGGGATGCTAGTGCCGGATCAATGGGGATCGAAAGGTTCTGGTGTGTCTAGTGTTTCTGTCAAGAAAACTGGACGGCTCTCTTGTTTAGGTCGAACTAAACACGTTTTTATTCGACCTAAACGTGCTTAACGGGCCAGACTCAATTAAGCCATAACCCGAAAAGCCTGTTCGGAAAATCCGAACTGTGTCGACCGACACACAAGCTGTGTCGATCGACACAACACCTTTATATCGATTCTTATGTGTATTTCAATACACATAACATGATCATTGCCACAATGATCATTCCCATGTCGTAGCTTCCAGTTCGCTTAGGTGTGTGACCCTATAGGATCATATAATACTGGCAGTAAGTCCACGACCTACAGATTGCAAAAGGCTTCTAGCAAAGCATTGCAAACGCCCAGTATTATACGAATGTCAGATCTCGACACACAACTATCACAGGAGTGAGTACAGGTGTGATTTCAGGACACTATCCCAACACCAATTGTCATGATTTGTTGATCATTGACAGTGACGAGCCAGCGAATTTTGAAGAAGCAATGATGAGCCCTGACTCCGCGAAGTGGCTGAAAGCCGCTGAATCCGAAATGGGATCCATGTCACAAAACCAAGTAAGGACTTTGGTTGATTTACCCGATGGTGCAAGACCCATTGAGTGTAAATGGATTTTCAAGAAGAAAATTGATGTGGATGGAAATATTCAGATATATAAAGCAAGGCTAGTGGCAAAAGGTTTCAAACAAATTCATGGTATTGACTATGAAGAAACCTATTCACCTGTCGCCATGCTTAAATCCATTCGGATTCTCCTAGCAACAGCTGCTCATTATGATTATGAGATCTGGAAGATGGACGTGAAAACAGCTTTCCTTAATGGAATTCTGGAAGAGGATGTGTACATGACACAACCCGAAGGTTTCATTGATCCAAATGCAGCTAGGAAAGTATGCAAACTTCATCGATCCATTTATGGATTGAAGCAAGCATCTCGGAGTTGGAATCTTCGTTTTGATGAAGCAGTCAAAAAGTTTGATTTCATCAGAAGCGAAGAAGAACCATGTGTTTACAAGAAGACTAGTGGGAGCGCAGTTGCATTTCTCGTGTTGTATGTAGATGACATACTCCTTCTCGGAAATGACGTTCCGTTGTTACAGTCTGTTAAGACTTGGCTCGGAAGTTGTTTTTTAATGAAAGACATGGGAGAAGCCGCATATATTCTTGGAATAAGAATCTATAGAGATAGATCAAACAAGTTAATTGGACTGTGTCAAGACACTTATATCGATAAGTTCTTACACAGGTTCAGAATGCAAGATTCCAAGAAGGGGTTCATACCAATGTCTTATGGCATAAGTCTCAGCAAGAAGCAGTGTCCTGAGACACCTGCTGAGCGAGATCGCATGAGTAGGATTCCCTATGCCTCGGCGTTGGGATCCATCATGTATGCCATGCTCTGTACTCGTCCAGATGTTGCTTGTGCTTTAAGCATGACGAGTAGATACCAATCGGATCCAGGTGAGAGTCACTGGACAGCAGTCAAGAATATTCTGAAGTATTTGAGAAATACAAAAGATAAATTCTTGGTGTATGGAGGAAGTGATGAGCTGGTAGTAAGTGGTTACACAGACGCAAGTTTCCAGACAGACAAAGATGATTTCCGATCGTAATCTGGTTACATCTTCTGCCTGAATGGCGGTGCAGTCAGCTGGAAGAGTTTCAAGCAGGACACTGTAGCAGATTCCACAACTGAAGCTGAGTACCTCGCTGCTTCTGAAACGGCAAAGGAGGCTGTTTGGATCAAGAAGTTCATCACTGAACTTGGTGTGATTCCTAGCATTTCTGAGCCAGTGGCTTTGTATTGTGACAACAATGGAGCCATTGCGCAAGCAAAGGAACCTAGATCACACCAGAAATCCAAACACATAGAAAGGCGATATCACCTTATCCGTGATATTGTGAATAGAGGAGATGTGAAGATCAGCAGAGTCCCTACGGATGAGAATGTTGCTGATCCACTGACCAAGCCCCTCCCAAGGCCTAAGCATGAGTTTCATACAACTGCTGTAGGCATTAGATTTCTTAAGATATGATCTTGATTTCAGTGGGAGTTGTATTTGTTTTAGTTATGACATGATGTTCACAAAGACATAATAGTTATGTTATATTAATGAAATTGTTTCAGCATTATTTAATTGTGTTAATTAAATATATATAATGTCCCAAAGTAATTTATGACATTTTATAGGCCATCAAGTATGTGACTTGATCATGAAACCCTATAAGCAATAAATGACATAAATTATAATGGTCCCTGGTCGAGGTTGTTAACGTGGGACATTAACAACCACGTGAGACTAGTATGTGAGGTGACTGATGACCATATTTCATGGAGTCATTAATAAGTGTATTAAAGCCAATCACATAGATATGTGTTAAAGAACACATGATCGGACTTGACCCGTTAATGAGAACTCTACAAGATGTTATATGAGTGTCATAAGAGTTTCTCATTACGACTAAAGAGAGTATTCCTTAGACCTGAGTTCATCATGTCCTCTCTTATATGGATTGGTTCGTCTTGACCTTGTCAAACGTCAGCCGTAACTGGTGATTATAAAGACACTGATTAGGCGTATCATGAAATATAAAAGAGACATGGATGGAACAAGATGGGATTTGTACCTCCTATATAACAGGAGTTAAATATCTCTGGGCCTATCGAAGATTTGATACTGGAAATGCGTGGCCGCGCTCAAACGAGGTGATTGTCAGTCGTTTGTTTTTCATCAGTACAAATCGGGATTCGATAAACGTAATCTGGTTGAATAAGGATGACACAGTGCTTGCCTTATGCTAGATTGAGATATAGCTACAAAGGGATTAAAGGAATAGATGATTCCAGTACAAGTGGGAGATTGTTGGGAATGTCCTGAAATCTATTTGTACTTGCTCTAAGTGAAAGTCGTATAGTCGAGGTGAGACAATCACATAACACTAGGTAGTCATAACGCTTTGCTAGAAGCCACTTATGATCAATGAGTTGAGAACTCATTGCTAGTGTTATATGATCCTACAGGGTCACACACCTAAGCAAACTGGGCGTCAAAGATGAGGTTGATCATTAATGTAATGATCCAATGAATGCATATTTGATATGCAGTCGATATCAATGTTCTGGGGAGTGTCGATCGTTGCAGTTAGTGCATCGATCGATGCACTCGCGGATTAATCAGATTAATTCGGTTTAATCGTTGGTTAATTCCGTTGTGGTTTAAGTCGACATATATAAGATATATGGTCGACCTAAACTCGTCCCTAACCTAATTTACAGCCACCAGAACATAGAAAGAGTCCTCTCTGGAGATTAGATCTCTGTAAGGCACTAGCATCCCTGCGGTCCAGTTTGTGTGCGTGTGGATACCAGTAGAGGCGCAGCATTTGAGGCGCTTCGTGATCTCGATTATCTGCAAACACTTCCGCTGCATATTCAACAGGTAATCTCGAGATCTGTTAGATTCAATTACATGAACCTTAGATCCTAGGCTCGGAATTCAGACTAGGGTTGCTAATCCTGATTAGAACTGCTAGAAATTCCTTCACTTTATTGCATGTTTGTACATTGCCTTTTAGCCCAACTAGATGATGTTTCATTCTATTGATTCCCCCTCCTAAATTCTGTTTTTTGCAAAAGTCACAAGTAATGACTAGTCTTCCTCTGTCATCTTTACTCTGAGTATCACAATTTCATGCAATATCCTGTTTTTGCCTAATTGAACTTTGAGATATATTAGACCCATCTGTTGGATCCATTACCTTCAATTGAAAATTTTAAACAAAATACTTATTTTAAGATCGAACATATGTAACAGTACAAAAACAAACACTTGAGCTAAATTATAAACAATCAATGAGAAAACTTCTACACATACACGTCAATTTCATGCTTAAATTCAAACCCCCTAACCAAGTCAACAATATCAGGCCAAAGCCATACACGACAATAGAAATTTTCAGTGCAGTAACTAAGCAGCACACTTTTGATAATCCAGTCAACAATCAAGTTTCGAAACAATAACAATTTAATAGCTTAATTAAATTTTGACTTACAGGAGCACAATCGATGGGGTTTTGAGAAGAACACAATCTTAAAAAGTCAAAAAAGAAGAAGACGGCAACGATAGTGTTTTTATAATTGATGTGTGTCGATATAATTTTTAGGTTTAAAATATATTAAAAAAAACAAAAAACGGGTTTTATAACTGATTTGACCCGCCGGTTTCCGTTTTTCCGGGTTTTAGTGGTTTTTTCTGGGTCTATAGCTTTTTTGGTTTTTCATTAAACTCAAACCGGGCTAGGTCTCGGTTTGCGGTTCAACCGGTCGGACCGGCCGGTTCGGTCCGGTTTTTAATCATTGCTGCCAACTCTTTTGCCGGAACGGAGAGTGGGTTGAGACCTTGTGGTAAAAGAGCATTGCAGATTTGATCATACTGCCCACCACACCCATCTTTGTTATGTCCCTCTTGTGTCGCCTGAGCAGAGTTAGATTAAGTAAAACCATCCTATACAATTTGTTTGATAACACAGTAGTCCAAAGGACGTCCAATATTGCCTCAAGAAGAAACAAAAAGTATTTTACCAACTTCTTTTAAGTAAAGGACTCTATATGTTTTATGAAACCTGTACTTTAATAAGTTTATACAAATGCATAGTCTATTCAGGAGCTTAATTGGGAATATGTCATCTCAATTTCCTCCTGCATTTATCTACATTAATGAGGATATTGAGTTTCCGGTCTCGGAATCTGCACAACCTTTAACAGTCATTGATAACTCTATTGCTCAAGCAAACACAATGGTTGATCAGGAAAGTAGTAGAATAGTTGAGTTCGATTTTGATTCTAATAAGTTTGGCTCTTTGATTTCCTTGGAAGAAGAAGAATATTCAACAGATTCATATAAAGATATGCATTCGATGGATCTTACGACACTTTCAGGGAAACAAATCCTTCGAGAAAGACCGGTCAAACCATCAGCAAAGGCAAAGAAAATGCACATGCAGTCTACAGGTCGTGGACGTGGAAACCGAGAACGTGGAAACCGAGGTGGACGTGGCTAAGTACTCATTCCTTAATCTTTAAAATCAATCGAAACGGAAAATTCGACTTTTAGATTTTATCCATATCCAAATTTTATAAGTGGAAAACTATAGGACTTCAGTTTTTGCTGTAAAAATAAAATAAAAAGTTACTCTTAAAATCCGTTTAACCGTCCGCTGTGTTTCTTTCTTTTGGGCTTGTAATGTTTCTCTTGTTTATGAATGAAAAACATGATGACAAAAAAAAACAAAAAAAGAAGTAATCTCAAATTTGTAGAGTTTTGTAAAGAGGGAGGAAACGAAACGATATTTATAGTGCTACGATTAGGTTTTTATTGTTGAATTGAAGTTTTCCTTTTTTACATATATAGAGAATTAGTATTCTGACCCGTGCATTGCACGGGCTAATGTTTATAAATTTGATATCGGCTATTACTTGATAACGAAATACATATTATAGTTGGTTTAAATAGACGGTGGAACAATATAGTTACTATTTTTAATTAATATTTTTTGGTTTAAATACACAGTTACTTAGGAGGAGTATCCCCTTCTTAATATTGGTTTTGGTTTAGATCTGTTTTAGGGAGACATAGGGACATACAAACTCCAACCTTGTAATCATCCAAAAATGATTAGAATAAAGTTTGTCGTGGTTCCATTTCTTCAATTAAACATTGACATCGATAGTTTAGATGGTCAATGCCATAGTAGAGCATCTTAATTTTTTCAAAGTTAACATGTAATAACATTACATTATTTTATATAAAAAATTTTATTAACACTACTACCATCTTTAAATCTACATTTATACTCGAAGCTATAGCTAATTGTGAATATATAAAATAAGCTAAACTAACATTATAAAGAAAAATAATAATTCATTAGGTCACGAAACATCGTCTTGTTAAACGGTCCAAGACAATTATTTATTAGGAATGGTTTGATAAATAAATAATGTTGGGTTCAGAGATATTTTGTGGTAAAACTAACAATGTTAGTGATGTCATATAACTACGACTCGCCAAATCACTAATTTCAAAAGAATAAACATAGTAATCATAAATCGTCAAGTCATTGTAAACAACTCCATATATACTTTCTAATATCTATATAATTTCTATCAAACATCTTTATCCAGCTTTTATCGATCATTTTTATTCAGCTTTATTGTCATTAACTAATAATACTTTTATGAAAGAATGTAAGCAAAATCCTCTCATATGGCTCATCTTTTCGATTTCTACGGACTTATCTCGGATATCATCTCTTATCTCACATGTTTTGATCTTATCGTATTTCATTTCATGCGAAGATCGCTCAATTTTGATGTTTGTCAAGTAGCTAAGCAGGCCTTGAGTCTCTTTATGGTCTAAAGACTCAAAATTTATTCTAATTAAGTATGTTTGTGAAAAAAAAACATTCTTCTATTTTTTATGTGTGTTTGGTGAAGCTTGCATATGTATATTTTGCATGGTTGATATATTTTAAGTAATCTAGATTTTATAAATCAATGTTATCAATAAGGTCACTAATGAAATATAAAACAAAGTTTTCTTCGTTAATTAATATGTTGTAAATCTGATAATCTAATATGATGATCTTGTTTCTCTCGTATGTTGTTGTATTAGAGAAATTGACTTGCGTCCATAGATCTCGTTCTGACTATCTTACACCATCTAGCACCAAAGTTTAACTCATTTAAGTAACTCATAATGCCAAAGCAACCTTGTTAAATAATTTAAATCAACAAAATTTTACTATGTTTTGGATCTTTGCTTAAGAAACTTGACGATTGTTAAAACATACCTTGTGTACCATTTGCGGAATAATATCTTCCACGGGTCAAAATTTATACACCAATTTTTATTAAGTTAAAAAAAAATAATTGACACCAAAACAGTGTATATTGAATAAAAAGTATTATGAAAAATATAAGTAAATAAAAAAAGAAAAAGAAAATCTGATCTTGATCTTTATGTTCATATGGAAACGTTGGAGAAGCTTACAAATCCGAGTACAAACGTCGTTAGTAACAAAATATTATCTCTCATTTCTCTCTAACCAACATAAATAAGTAATGAAAAATATCTCATGGAGTCGAACATAGCAAGAAGAACAGAACAAATTATTACTTGATAAAAACGCCAATATCCAAATAAAATATAAACTCTTGAGAACAGATGGGACAAAAGACTCAAATCTAAGCAAGAACATGCATGTCCTTGAGCCACTGGTCCAATGGCTTACCAATAGAGTAAACGATAAACATTACCTTCCTCAGCTTCTTTGCATCAACGAAATTTCTACCATGTTTTCTACCTATTCTCAAAGATCCGCTCATAGTAAAGCGTCGGAAACTCATCCCACTCGGTTAAAATGCAGATTCCGTGAGCGTCTTTAGTGGCAGCGTAAACTTCCCAAGCGACAGAGACTTGTTTCACAGTCGTTGGACTCATGGGTTAGAGATGCAGTGGGTGGTCCCAGTCGAATTTGTTCATGGTTAAGTCTCTTTGGATCTGTTGTTCAGTCACTTGTGGGTCATAGTTGCTGATTCTGGCTTTGGCTTTGTCTCATGTGTCTTTCTTGAAGGCAAATCCCAGGACGGCGATCTTTTTGTTGGAGATTGTGTTGAACATTGAGGAAACAATGCGGTTTACGAACCGAGTCTTTTAGTAGTCGTTAATCTTGATGACTTGTTTCCAGTACTCTGCTACTTTCGGGCAGGCTGTTGGCCTGTTGCATTCACAGATGTAGACAAAGTTGAGGATATCTTCTGGAAAAATCCGCCGCCAAAACCAATACTTGAGTTCAAGAACTTGGGACCAATTCTAGAGTCCTTGCCGACAGCACCAGTGGCTTCACAGAGAGTAGACATTGCATTGACGGATGAGATTCTTTGAGCTAAGAACGCATTGGCAGCGAGCATAGTGAGCTCAACAGACCAGAGATTAGTGGTAAGGATTCTTTACTCGGGAACCCACTGAGCATAAACGTCTTTCAGAGCTTTAACTGCTTTGAATCCTTCAGTTGTTTCACGGCCACCAATCAGAAGACGTTCAGGATGGAAAGATCGTCGATGGCGGTTCCTTCAGCAAGGAACTCAGGGTTGGATAGAATCTGGAATTTGATTCCTTTACTGTTGTGCATCAAAATCTTCTCGATGGCTTCAGTGGTTTTGACAGGGACGGTTGATTTCTCAACAACGACCTTGTCTGAAACGGAAACATCAGCAATAATTCGAGCTGCGCTTTACCAGTATGTCAAGTCCGCAGCTTTGCCAGTTCCAAGATCACGAGTCTTAGTCGGGTTGTTGACAGAGACAAAGACTGATATCAGTTTCTCTCACGTATTTCTCAACATCAGTGATGAAGAAAAGGTTCTTGCCACGGCATTGCTTAACAACTTCATCGAGTCCTGGCACGTAGATGGGGAGCTGGTAGCTGTCCAGGCAGTGATCCGTAGCACAGAGATATCAACAACTGCAACCTCAACAGATGGGCATTTGAGTGCAATAACAGCCATTGCTGGACCACCAACATACCCAGCTCCAATGCAGCAGATCTTCACCATCTTTTCTCCTGTGAAATGAAATTCACCATTAATTTCTGAAATTTAATCAGAACTATGTTTGGCAACAGCAACTTAGATCGACAAATCAGGAATTATTATGTAAAATTGAGATGCACCAAGATAAAGCTTTTAAGCATTCAAAGGAGCACCAAATATGCAAGACATAAACTTTTGGTGGATTCAGACAGTCAGATCCGTAAAGAATTCATGAAAATTCAACGTGAAATATACAAAAAAATTTCATGAATCAAAATCTCAGATCTGGTACCTGCAATTAAACCGGTTAGAGGAAAAAAACGAAATAAATAATGTGATTTTAGCAGATCAACCATATAGATCAAACATCGTGCATAGAAAAACCCAAATCCAAACATAATCACATAATATTTTCGAAAAATATATATAAACACAAGCTTTAAAATCGAAACCTGGGTGAAAAATAGACCATTATCCGAGATCGAGTACGGCGATAGTCCTAACACTTTCCACCTCAAGGATGATAGTCTTTATGGTGATAGTCCGAAAGAATCTGCATCTGAAATTAACAAAAGCTAAGATCAATACTCTATTTAGAAAAGAGGTGAGATCGATTGAAAAACAGTCGGGAAAATCAAGACAATTCATAGAACCAATAAACCATTGCGATCGAAAGAAACAAATAATGGAAGAAGATATATGCTGAATTTACCTCTCTCTCGATCGAATGAAACAAATAATGAACATAACTGTAAGACAAAAGTTTTATCGTGGTTTCACGAAGTGCTTTTGCTTTTTGTTTTTGTTTTTGTAAAACAATAAAAATGCTTAAATTCTGTAATGTTGACACGTAAGAAAAATACAGGTGTCAGAAGGAGAAGGTTGCACTTTTTCTCTCTCAATGACTTCTTCTGAAATATATAGTAAAGATGGCATGGGCCGCATGGCTTGGTAAATAAGACCAAGTCCATTGGAGGTTCTTAAACAGATTTGGGCTCAGATTCTTATGGAATCTGTATTTTAAAAAAATGAAAAAGAGTAATAATGTTAAGAACCGTTCTTTATCTAAGAGTCTTTAGGAACGGTTTCTTAACACACGTTGCACATCTGTGGCCTATTCTTTTCTTTTCTTTTTCTGTTGAAAGCGATCCTTCTGCTCATCTTCTTCATAAATCCACTTTTGTAGATCTCTGTAATTACGATCGTCTCTCTTCTCGAATCACCTTCTTCTTCAACGCTTTTTCTGGTAAGCTCATTTTCTCTCTGGTGTCTGCTTCTCCGCTGACGCGATCGCAACGACGGCGTGTTCTCTTTAGTGTTATATTTGAATCAGTTTCTTTAGATAATACATAAATTTTTCTGTTTCTGTGGATGTAGTCCCTTGATTTCTACAGTAATCGTGTTTGTGTGATAGCAGTAATCGTGTTTGATTCGACCATGATGTAGATAGAGGCTAGAATAGTATCTCTTCTTTGTTATCTATCTCCGTTAGGTTTTGCTTATTCCTCTTGATTTGTTTCGATGTGTGCAGTGTTGATGCCTTAGGTTTCCTTGTCGAAATCTGGTCGATTTGAAAGTGCGTAAATTAATTTTGATAATATCTAAGGCGCTATGAAGATCAAGTGAAGCTGATCATATTATCAGTATTAAGATTCGTGTGATTCAGATATTGAGTTCATGTGAATGATCTTCAGGATTCCAAGTGTGTCACTCATTAGTTTTTATTCTCTGAGATTTGATCTGAACTAAATCATTTTTGTGTTGGATTGATTTTGAGATGTTGGGTTCTGATCTCTACAATTCTACAAGTTTTTGTTTGTTTTCAGGTTGGTTTCGAGATGATTGATGTTACAGAGCGTACAAATAAAGTAAGATCGATGGCTAGTGTCCAACAAAATAAGCAAAGGTATGGTACTACAGAACCTATCTCTTTGGGTGGACCAACGGAGCTTGATGTGGTTAGGACAAGAGAGTTAGAAAAGTTCTTGCAAGATGCTGGATTGTACGAAAGTAAAGAGGAATATGTTAGAAGGGAAGAAATTCTGGGAAAACTAGACGGTGTTGCGTGATGAGACTATAGATCAGGCGGCTCTAATGGGAATAGGTATTACTTCTCTTGCTTTCGATTCTTTGGTTTGAAAAGCTGATGACATTTCAGTTTTATCTATATATGATCAGTACAGGTGTTATAGAAGAGGTACCTATCTTGTTGGCTAAACCTTATATGTAGTTGTAGTTGTTTGAATGGTTGCTTAGTACCAGTTGTTTATATAGTTCAAAATGTAATTGAGTTATCTGTTTGTCATGGTATGGGTGAATTGCACTGAATGTATCTTTTTATATTTTTTGTTGCAATCTTGTATCTTTCAAAAAGAGTTTGCTAATTGGTATCTTTTTTTTTAGGGTCCACCAGCAAAAAGACTATTTTATCATCAGACTTTCTTTTCCTCCAATTTTTCTTTTTCTTTTCCACGAAAATCAAGTCATTCTTTTTTCTTTTTCTTTTCTTTTTTCTTTTCTTTTTTTTTCCATTCTCTTTCTTACTTTTGCATTTATTTTTACCCCTTGTTTTTTGAACGGTGGATAGAATCCGATATAAGATATTTTTGGCCATTTAGATCAGCGGAATGGAGAGAGAATTAAACGATCTACCGGAATTCCAAAAAAAAAAAATTTGAACATAAAAAAAATTTGCGAGTGGATAGTTATGAGTAGATATCTACAATATCTATCCACGTGGATACTACCACATACAAATATTGTTCATCATAAGTATCCACGTGGATACTACTACAATACAATATCTATCCACGTGGATACTACTACAATATCATCTTGTTAAGATTCTTGTCCATCATAAGTATCCACGTGGATGGATAAACTATCCATTCGTAATTTTTTTTAAGTCCAAATTTTTTTTAAGTCCAATTTTTTTTTTTTTGGATTTCCGATAGATCGATCGATTCTCTCTCCATTCCGATGATCTATAAGTCCGAAAACCTCACCCAATTCATCCTATCCACAGTCAAAAAATGTGGGGTAAAATTAATACATAAAGTAAGAAAGAGAGTGTAAGAAAAAAGAAAAGAATTAAAAAAAAAAATCGGATGGATAGAAGATGAATTATGGATAGCTTTGTCTAATTAACTATATATAACTAAAAGACAAAAAAACAAGGTTGGTCATTAACCACCGCTAGAAGACAAAAAAAGATACAAAAATGCAATTGGATTTTGAAAGATACAACTTTGCTATTAATTTTCAAAAAAGATACACTGGGTGCAATTAATCCGTCATGGTATGCTACTCGATCACAGACTTGTTCAGTCTGAACATGATCAATCCTGATAGAAACTTGAATCATTTTGGACCTCATTCACTTGAAACTTGAATTATTTTTTCTCATGTTTTAAATTTTTAGAACCCCAAATTGGGATTCACCAATGGAGAAATAAAAAAAAATAGATTCTTAACTATTCATAACAAACAAAAATATTAATAAAATATTTTTAAGAACTCCAAGTAAAATAACACAAATGTATTTGGTCTAAGGGGGTTTTCATTATGGGTAAAAAGGTCACGTCGATGATGTGGATAGCCTGTCAGGCTAAACACTTCTCAATTAATAAGAAAAATATCTAATACAAGAGTAACCCTAATTCAGTTGTTAAAAAAAAAAAAAAAAAGTAGAGACCCCAATTAGGGTCGGAGGGAGGGATGAAGGGAGAGAAAAGAAGATGTGTAAACGTTCCTCAAGACATTGTAAAAGAAATTTTGGTGAAGCTTCCGGTGAAATCGCTGGTGAGATTCAAAGCCGTATCGAGAGAATGGAGAGGAACGATAGAATCAAAGTATTTCACAGAAAAACACATTCGGTATCAGAAATCTTTGCAACTAGGACAAGTGAGAATCGTTTTATTTTCAGAAGAAAAAAGATACAATGGTCTCGCGTTAGAAAATATGTTAGTTTCTGCAAGTGGAATCGTACCTGTTTCACCATATCTACCCATTAGAGCTTTTAGCCGTTTTGATGGTTACAAAATCTCTGAGCCTTGCGACGGTTTGATTTGTCTCTATACCTTTACACGTATATTTAACCTTGTCAATCCTGCCACCACTAGCCGCCGCAGAATCCCTGATCCAACCTCTCCTTACTCTTATAACGGTACCTATGAATCCCCTTATAATTAAATTTATTTTTTCTTATAATTAATTAAGCTTGTTTATGAAGTTGGGTTTTCTTATTGTAACAGGTGGGCATAGGGTTTATACTTTGCTAGGGATCGGAAGAGAGAATAGTGTGAGTCCAAGGTATAAGCTATTGTGGTTTTTCGAGTGTGATAACAATTGTGTGAATAAATCTACTAGGTGCATGGTTTTTGCTCTTGACTCAAACACTTGGAGATACCTCGATCCGCCTAATTGTCAAGTTCACTATGACCAACCTCTCACACACTTGGATGGAGTGATGTACTGCTTCATGGAAAATCAAAGACACTTTGAACAGGATCTCAAGCTACTAGCTTTTGATCTTCACACAGAGACGTTTCAAAGCATTTCAATAACTCCGGATATCGGGTGTAGATACAGCCGTGAATTAAGCATGTGTGTTCTTAACCATCGTATATGCATCTTCAAGAGATTTCTTGATGATAACGACCGTTTTTTCAAGATATGGGGTCTGGACATAGACAAGAAATCATGGGAAACCATGTATTCCATAGATTTGTCTTGTTTTCCGCCAGAATTCAAAGTGTGGAGAATCATCCCGATGGCAACGATCAACGATTATGTCATCATTTCAAATTTTAATCGTACCATCTGGGTCCTCTACGGTTCCAAAAGCTGTATATTGTATCACACGTCTTTTGCTTTTGACTTGGTGATGTCTTATTTCGAGACTCTAGTCTCTGCTTACCAATAATTATTATGTTACTTCTATATTTTAGTTTACTAGAGAAAATATTTTATACAAATTTTAAGGCCTGAACTTCCTACTCCCAGCTTGTGTATTTCATCAACAAATTTATTGTTGGATATGGGTTTAGCCTCCATCCAAAACCCATTGGAAATCTTGTTAAATCAATCACATTTCACACTACAAGAAATATGCACATTGTTAGCGCGGTTATAATGCTATAATAGGTCTATCATAGCGAATTCATGAATGCTATGTCATCGGCAGCCATCATAGGTATCCCCCTACGATAGCGTTTTTCACGTATGCTATGTTAGTACCTCCTACGATAGCGTTACCTTGGATGCTGTTATTTATGTTACTATAACACATCTTTTTTTTGTTACGAGTTAATTATAGCCCCTATTTAGTGCCATGCTAGTTCATCCTACAATAGCATTGGATTTTTTTCTTATTATATGTATAATTATAGCTTCTTCTAATGCTATATAATTATATTTCGAATCTATATTTTGGTTTTAGACGAGACTGATTATATGCTATAATATATGGTATAATCATAGCTCAAGAAAATTTATATATAAAATGTTCTTATGGCACTGGGAAATGCTATATAAAACTAACTGATGGTAATTTTTAAATGCTATCATACAAAACTAACTCATTTTTTTTTTGCTATTGTAGTATTTTGCAAGAGCTATGAAACACATAAACAAAACAAACCATTACACAAACATAAACCATTCAACAACCAAATTCATAACTTAGTACAACACCAATATATTACACAAGTCATTCATCAAACATGAAACAAGTCTCAGTTCCAAATACTTAATACAATACAAGGTGCATTAGCCTAGTCTTAAACTAACTAAAACTAGCTAATGCAAGGACCATAGTTTCTTCATTCCCTGCATCAATCAAAGAACAAATCCATGCACAGTTCAGCAACCTTAGTAACAGATGCACGACCAAGTAATATGCATCATACTAACACTTACTTCAGATTCTGAAATTCAAAAGACGACCAATTTATCTATTGGCCATGCGATTGATGAACCATGTGCATCTTTCAAAGTCTCCATTTCATCTGATTCCCTCCAAACGGCTGCATCATCTACCATCACGACATCTACCCACACTCTAGCTGCACCCGGACCCAAGCGTACAAAGTGGACCTTCTGATCAGGGTCTGTAGAATGCACACGTCCTTCAGCAACAACTTGTTTCCTCCCACAAATAGCCATCAATTTGCACTTTTGATTCGCCTTTATACCCTCAGCTCCATGATTAATCTAAAATGCATACAATATAAACCATTTATATAAAACTGAGAGACTAATATTCAGAAAGAAGATTAAAAAGTAATCCAAAATACTAACCTGGCATGTTTCTGGAGACTTCTCAGAAGGGGATTTTGACCCTGACTTACCGCCTTTGGCTAGAGTTGGTCTTGAAGCTGGGTTAGTACTTTTGGTTGCTGTTTTTAGACCAGTATTTGCTGTGGTTCCTTCTAGTGCTTTATCACTTGATGCAGACTTCTGTGTAGGAGATCTTCGTTCTGCTCCACATGGTGGGTTTTCGAAGACAACTTTGCTAAGTGGCCATGACACAAAAGATTGTAAGCAGTCCTGAATGTATGTGACCTCTAACGTAGGCCTCCATATAAATGTCTCAGGTTCATGCACAACATCCAGGAAAACTTTAACAGCCTTTGGTCCTAGTGGGAGTCCATTAACCAATGCTGATGGCTCTTGTGTCTGCCAACGGCCTTCAGCGACAACTACATCATCCTCAGTCAAATCTAGTAGTTTGCATTTGTTCAGAGAATTAGCTTTTGAACCCTGTAAATACACATTAAGAAAACAATCTCATCAACAACAAAATAATTTCTGATAACCACGAGAATGAAACTAAAACCTCACCAGTGGTGCAATGTCTTCTGGTTGGAGCCCAGTACCTAGTTCAATGCATTTACTCTTAGGCCATGCAATCATATGTCCTACGGCTTCCTTTATTGTGTACATGTTTGCAGCAGGTCTCCATAAGAATGCCTCTGGTACAGTAGCAGCGTCAACCAAGACTTTAACATCCTTAGGGCCAAGTCGACTGTCATTCACTATATCATCTGGGTCAGAAGATATAATATGCCCCTCACCAATGTTGCCATCATCATCAGCCCAATCTATCAGAAGACACCTTGGATGTGATCTTTTGTTCACACTCTGTAAAATGTTCTATTGCAAATATTCAGAACATGAAGAAGTTAAAAAAAATGATAATCTGATACTTCTAACTTACTCTAACAGCCGAGTTTTCACCGCTAAAAAGACCATCCTCATGTCGCTGTAAGCAAAAGAAAACAGAAAATCATACTTTGTGCTTTGTTAAAACTGATGCTCTTAAATAAAAAATAGAGAATTGTCATACCAGGTTTTTCACTTTGGCAAGTTCAGCTTGTAACTCAATGACCTTTTCTTGGAGAGTAGCATGCTTCTCTTGCATTTCAGAAATAGTCTTGTGTTTAACTTGGAAACAAGCCAATTTGGTCTTACTCATATTTCTACCCATTGCTCTCATACGACCATGATTATCAGGTCCTAACAGTTGGATAAGAGTGTCCTCATCTTCTTTCACACCAGACGGAGTGGCACTATTAACAATCTCAGCTGCCTTTTGCTGTATATCAGAAACATAGATTGTAGTAAAATAACTAAATCCAGAAATCATTACAAGCAGAAGGCAGGAACTCACAATCTTCTCAGCTGCATTCGTGTTGATAGGTGTACCATCTTTTCTGGTACGTGATCTAACCCAGACTCTGAGCCTTGTCACTTCAGAGGGGTCTTCAGAACTAGTTTTCTATTGAAACAAACCAAGTCAATATGTTTGTATAAACATTTATAATTAAATAGCATACTTGTAATATGCTTACCATCTCTTCTGCTAGCCTAACCATTCCCTTGCGACTGCAGGTGTGTGGAATCTGCTTGCGTCTTCTTTCTTTATAGCTATCACTCACCACCTTGAATTCTTGGCTGGTTTTGAGCTTAACAAACTTGCGCCACTCAGTTGGAGAAACATTCTTGGGTCGCAGATACATCCTCTGCTGGTTATTATCAGCTTCGTTAATCTGTGTAACTAGGCGTGATTTGGATGATCTCCATAAGCATCCCAACTGTTTAAGCACTGCAACCCTTTGGTACTCCTCATCTAGCTCAAACCTTGCCTGTACTCAAAAACAAAACAAACCAGTAAGCTGCAACTTGATTGATTTCATTTATAATTGATAATTATATAAACAAAAAGTTACCTGGACAGATTTCCAGAGCACTGTCTTCACTTCTTCACTGAGTTTTTTCCAACTTTCAAGTATAACCGGAACGTGTTCCCTTACTAATGGACCTAAGTAAGATGACAGATTCACAGAACCCGAGCCATAAGGTTCTCCCATGAAATTGAAGTCTACTTTCACTCTGGTGTTTGGATCCTTGGCTATGTCTTTCATCCTTGTTGGTCCCCGCTTTCTCTTACGGGAACCTGTAGCTTCACCATCATGACCTCCAGTAAGTTCAACCTCTCCTTCAGGCTCATCATTCTGCTGCTCGTCATTGTTCTGATCCTCATCCTTGTTCTGATCCTCATCCTTGTTCTGATCCTCATCAACGTTCTGCTCCTCATCAGTGTTCTTAGGCTCATGATCAACATTCTCAGGCTCATGATCAACATTCTGCTCCTCATCAATGTTCTGCTGCTCATCATCAACATTCTGCTGCTCATCATCAACGTTCTGCTGCTCATCATCAACGTTCTGATCATCATCACAATTCTTATCTTCTTCTAAAGGTTTCTCAGCTGCTTTTGGTACAACTGGAGTGATGTCCTCCACCTCATTATCTTCTTGTATATCCTTCTTTCTTGATTTTCTTCCTCGCTTCTTTGGACGTCCCATATCAGATCACCTGAAACAAATTACAAATGTCAATTAAGAGAATTCTGAGAAAGCAAGTCCACAAAAAGCAGGCAGCAAACAAGCAGACAAGGACCAATCACACAAGAAGACAAAAAATACACACACAAAAAAGACTAAACAATGACATGATTCACACAAAGAAGCCTTCACAATCTAATCTGGCATTATCTTCTTCACCAATGTCAACGTCCATGTCAACAGCCGATGGTAGAGGTCCAATGTCTGCATTTCCCTCTTGAATATCTTCCTTACTATATCTTCTTGAAGGCCCTCTCATTACAACATGCCAGTTTGATGACTCGTTTTCCCTTGAGTAAAAGACTTGCTTTGCTTGAGATGCTATTATGTATGGATCATTTGAGAAAGAGGCTTGGCTTTGATTCAGATTAACAAGAGTAAACCCATCTTCAATCTTCACTCCATTACCCTTGATTGCCCATTGGCATCGGAACAGAGGAACGTAGAAGACATTGTAATCCACTAGAATAATGTCTGTCACCCTGCCATAATAGGATACCAAATCCACCAACTGTGATGTGTCTTTTGCACTGGATCTACAAAGAGCTGTAGCCTCATAATATACCCCACTATTCTGACTTTTCCTATCCACTGACATTGTGTGAAACCGTTGTCCATTAACTATATATCCTGTATACGACCTTGCAGAACATCGAGGACCATAAGCCAACCATTTAAGTGTTTCTTCGTGCTCCGTAGAATCAAGACGTACCTGACAAAGTAAAGACAATTCAGAAACATATACAGTTGGCCTAACAGAAGAACAGAACTGTATAAACATATAGCTGAACTGTGGAAATTTACCCTTTCTTTTAACCAAGATGAAAAATTCTTAGTATGCAGACTCCATAAAATTGATGCATCACGTCGACACCTTTCATTCGTGTCTTGTAGGAACTGCAAATGCTCACTAGTAGCAGAATGATGGTATAAGAAATGAGTTAGACTGTTTAAATCATGGCAAAAATAAATGTCTATTAAGAGAATTTGAGCCTTACTCTACAAAAGGTTCGACCAGAGCCATATTTTGGATGATTGCAAGATGTGCTACTTTCATCTCTGTTTCAGAGAGAGTGATTGCAGTCCCAGTGGATATCGGACGACCCTGTAAGATTGAGTTGTTTTCATACTCAATGTTCCTATCCACTTTCTCCTGAACATTTGTTGCCTTCTTTAGAAATTCACTGCAAAACTGGATACATTCCTCAGCTAGATAAGACTCTGCAATGCACCCTTCTGGTCTTGCTGGATTTCTCACAAAGTCTTTGAGTACCTTCATGTACCTAAAAAAATGAGGTTGTGTAGATTAGAATTATGAAGATTATAAACCGAGTAGTGAAGTTTAAAGCATATTACCTCTCAAATGGATACATCCATCTAAAATGGACTGGTCCACCAAGTCGGGCTTCTCTTCCCAAATGCACAGTCAAATGAACCATGATGTCAAAGAAACTAGGTGGCCAAAATCTTTCAAACAAGCACAGGGTCTCAACAATCTCAGCTTCCATAACCAGAAGCTGCTCCCTGTCTATCACTCTCTGACACAAGTGATTGAAGAAGGAGCATAACCGTATAATTGCAAGCCTAGGACCCTTAGGTAACAGCCCTTTAAGTGATATGGGAAGAAGTTGCTGCATTAACACGTGATAGTCGTGTGATTTCAGACCTGTCACCTTGCAATCTTCTAGTGAAACACCTCTTGATATGTTAGAACAATAACCATCGGGGCCTTTGAAGTCAAAAAGTCGCCTGCAGAAGATCTTCTTCTCTGTTTTCGACAGGGACCACGGTGCTGCAGGAAGATATGTTCGTTTCCCTTGTGTTTTGGCGTGCAAATCCTGTCTAATACCAAGATGCTCTAGATCTTTACGAGCTGCAAGTCCATCCTTTGATTTTCCACAGTGCAATAACGTAGAAACTAAACTTGCAGCCACGTTTCGCTCAACATGCATTACATCTAAATTGTGCCTCACCGGGAGTTCCTGATAAAAACAAATACAAAACAGGCAACCCAACTCAAACAATGCTTTATACTTGAATCATGGAAAAATTCAGAGAACAAATGACATTAAGAACTAACCTCCCAGTAAGGTAGCTTGAAGAATATTGACCTCTTCTTCCATCGTGATAACTCATCCTCATCTACTTGTACTTCTTCCTCTTCCTCTGATTCACTTGATAAATCCTCACTATCTGATCCTAATGAAGTGATTTCAGTCCTTTTTCTCTTACTTGCAGGTCGTTTGAAATTGCCAAAGTCATTACTGTAATTTCTCAGGTTTTGAGATATTTCACACCCAGTTAAAATTCTGCCCCTTCTTCCTTGTTCAGCTTTTCCATCAAACCACTTCTTCTTTACTCTGAAAGTATGTGTTGGTGGCAGACCCTTTCTATGACACATGTAGACATGTTTCCTGCTAAACTTTAACCACATGCTATCTGTATTTTTCCCACATAAAGGACAGGCCATTGCACCCTTAACTTTAAAGCCTGCGAGGTTCCCATATGCAGGAAAATCACTGATAGTCCATAGTAGCATTGCCTTTAGAGTGAACGTTGATCTACTATAAGCATCATAAGTTAATTCTCCAAAGTTCCAGAGATGGTTTAGATCCTCAATGAGGGGTTCTAAGTACACATCTATGCTGTTACCAGGCTGGTGTGGACCAGGAATCAACAACGAGAGCATGATGTTCTCCTTCTTCATGCATAAATCAGGTGGCAGATTGTAGTTAACAAGCAGTACAGGCCAACAACTATATCTGGTGTTCTTCATGTTAAATGGATTAAATCCGTCTGTGGATAATCCAAGCCTGATGTTCCTTTCTTCAGCTGCAAAGGAAGGGTATTTTGCATTCATCTGATCCCATGTCACTGAGTCCACAGGGTGACGAAGTTTTCCATCACTTCTTTTGTTGCTAAAGTGCCACCTTAAATCCTTGGCCATCTCCTCAGACCGGAACATTCTTTTCAACCTTGGGATTATTGGAAAGTACCGTAACACTTTCTGTGGGACTCCTTTCTTTGTTTCACCAGTGTGCATATTGGTCTTCCATCTTGAAGCCTTGCATTTTGGACATTTATCCAGCTTCTTGAACCTCTTTCTGAATAAGCAGCAATCGTTGACACAGGCATGAATCTTCTGGTAGCCCATATCAAATGATTTCAGAAATTTCTTCACCTCATACAGTGATGTGTGTAGGACATTATCTTGTGGTAGCATCTCAGGCAGTGTTTCCAGAAGATCATTGAAGCTCTTATCGGACCACCCATTCTGCGTCTTCAGTCTAAACAATGAAACTATTGCTGACAACTTGCTATGGCTAACACAACTTGGATACAAAGGAGTCTCAGCATCTGCAAGCTTTGCAAGGAACTCATCTTCCTTTTTGTCCTCACCTTCAGCAATGTCACTCAAGACAGACTTCCTAGCAAACTCCTCATCCAAGTATTCAGCCGCTTGGTATAAACCAAATACCTCATCATTCCATTTGCTTAATTTGCTTTCACCATCACCATCAGGTTTCAATTCTCCATGTAGATACCAGTCAGAGCGCATCTTATAAGCCTCCTCCATCCCCCTCGTAACCAGATGATCAACTACAATACTGCATGAATGTCGAACTATGTTGCGGCAGTCGATACAAGGACACACAACCAGATCATTCCCTCCCGTAGCCGCATCCACATCCCGTACAAACTTCACAGCCCCTCTCTCATATGCAGGATCAACTCTTTGGTCCAGAATCAGAAGAAAAATAAACAACAAACTAGTAAAATATCTAAACACATACTGAGTCCTATCCTATACAATTCATTTCTTTACCTGCAAAGATGCACCCATTATTTGTCGACCATTATATGCTACAACCTTAATTGAAACATTTGTAGAACCATTACGTAGTTAAAGAAAGACTTAACACGACACATTAACTTGAAATCACACAATAACAACATCAAACAACAGTCTGACCAAATAACAAATAGCATGAAAACACACAAAAACTCTATATTTAAACTCGATACAGTTCAATATCAGATAAGAACAACATATAAGTCACGACACCAAACAAAACAGCAAAGACATTAAACAAAGTAATATACATAGATCAACAAGCACAT
Source organism: Orychophragmus violaceus (assembly GCA_030180135.1). Taxonomy (NCBI): domain Eukaryota; kingdom Viridiplantae; phylum Streptophyta; class Magnoliopsida; order Brassicales; family Brassicaceae; genus Orychophragmus; species Orychophragmus violaceus. The sequence continues at coordinate 16,510,414 of CM058235.1, read as the reverse complement.
TAACGTGAGGAAAAACGGTACAAACCTGTGCTGAGATAAGATCGTTAGAAAAGCCCCAGATTCCCATTAGTGCACTCACCAACACTTGCAAAAGAAATTAGTATAGCAAGTATAAGGATAGTCAATATAAGGTGAATCATTGAAAGTTTTATATCTAGTTTTGATGTGTTCCACATAACAAACTAAATCAAACATGTTCAACTGAAGCAAGGATACACAAAAATCATAACATAGCTAGAATCCTCAAAAATCAGAACAGATGCATCGAAGGTGTCTGAGAGTGAAAGAATCTTGAATTCAATGAGATCTTAACCAAGAATGTACATCTTCTATCAATCATCGTAAACATTACCAACAATTTATCCAATCTTAACCAAGCATGTTCATTTCTTTAATCTGGCACAAACCTAAGCAAGAGCAGTGAGAGTTTTATATCAAAGTTTAAGTGAACATAGCAAGTTATAATCCACAGATTCCATACGGTGACATGCAAGCAAAGTACAAGACAACATATGAAGTTAAAATCAACAAAATCCATATCAGAAGCATCGAAACCAAAATCCCAAAAATCAAAGATAATAAACTGACAATCAAGAGAAGTTTTGTCAATAATCTCGACGGTTCGATTTAAAGAAACAAAGATGAAGAAAAAGAGGACGAACTAGAGAAATCAAAGAACGAAAACATGCCTTCGATTTGAGCTCACTGTCGAGACAAAGATTGTGAAATTTGGGCCGAATAGTGTTAGGGTTCTTAGGGGGAATCGATTTCGGTGGCTCAGAGAATATGTGGGTGAAAATTAGAGCTCTGGTTTTGCGTATGGGAAGGATGAATCGGAAGAGGGAGAATGAAAATCGAGAGGGAAAACGCAGAGGGAAATGAAAGAGAAGAGGGAAATCTGAGCTGCTTCGCTTTCAGGCTGAAAATTTCACCAAGTATTTGGCGCTTTACCCAATTTTTTTTTCCCGCTTATAGAAACTCTATTATAGCATTTATTGAATGCTATCGTATAGTTTGGAATTTCCAAAAACATCAACGATAGCAGTTCGGTAAAACGAGCTATCGTGCCATGCTATGAATAAGGACTTTTTTTGTAGTGTCATGTCGGTCCACGAAGACAAGTCCGCTAAGGAGTCAACAGCCCAAAAAGAAGTCAGCGTACATGTTGGATATGGGTTTAGCACCCATCCAAAGCCCATTGGAAATCTTGTTAAATCAATCACATTTCATGTCGGCCCACGAAGACAAGCCCGCTAAGGAGTTAACAACCCAAAAAGAAGTTAGCGTACAAGCACTATAAATAGGACATTTCACCCTTCATTTTAGAGACATTGTAACCTGCGAGAGTGCCGAGATACTTCTATAAAGCTCCAACCTCAAGCAGTCTTTAGGGAGCACGTCATTAGACGAACTCCCACCTCGTATCATCCTGTTCACAACTCGGCTTCGGCCTTAAGATCAATAAAGAACAGTTTCGACCTCACTTAAAGTTATTTTCTCACCCCGTAGTTCGGATATTCAGATCGTAGCCCGTAATATTAAATAGGTCGAATTTCCGTAACAACAATTGGCGCCATCTGTGGGGAACGAGAAACTTCTTTACATTCTAAGACGAAGCCGAGATGACAGGTCCTCTGCTAACAGAAGATAATCTGAAGTCACTCGAGCAAACCCGAAGCCCACTTGCCCCGAGCTTGGAATCACCAATTTCACCAGCTGACATCTGGACTGATCAAACCAGGGTAGCCGATACACGCCGAGATGAAGCACGTTCAGACGATCAGGACCAGGACGTGTCCTCTCTCATAAGAACTTTGATGGCACAGGTCGACGAGCTGACCAGAGACAACAACGCCCGCCTCGACGTGCTCACGAGCAATCAAGACACGTGCAGGGAACAAATTAAATACTTGCAAAATACCGGGCTCCAAGCCTCTCAAGCAAATGGGAATCCCACTCTGCGGCTTCAAAGGGTCCTGTTCGGAGAAACACCGCCCTTAAATACCAAGTCAAGCAGGCGACCAACCGGGTTCACCCAAAGTCAAGGCGGGGTTAGAAGGAACAGTGAACTCGAATCGCTCAAGATCCAATTGGATCACACGACCTCGAAACTTCACAAAGCGACTAGCTCATCCCCCGAAATAGATCGGGTCTTGAAGGAGACATAAAACACACCATTCACGAGTAAGATTACAGGGACGCCAGTCAAACACCCCGGGAAGATCAAGTTACCCACCTACAATGGTAGCTCGGACACACGGAAAATCATGACGGCCTTTAGTATCACGATGGGGCGAACTCAGTTTTCGCCAGAAGAACGCAACGCCGACTTCTGCTAGTTGTTCGTGAAAAATCCGAGCGGCGCCGCCCTCAACTGGTTCTCGCGGTTGGAAGCGCATTCCATCGATAGTTACCATCAGTTGATGACTACCTTCCTGAATCATTATTCCATGTTCATCCAGGAGGGAGCCTCGAGTGCGAACCTCTGGGCCGTAATCCAAGGGCCAAAAGAACCCCTCAGATCCTACATCGACAGGTTCAAAGTCATTGTCTCAAAGATCACGGTAACGGATAACCAGGAACTTCCAGCGTTACGAAATGGACTTTGGTACGAATCGCCGTTTCGCGACGAGCTGGCCATAAACAAACCGAAGATCCTCGAGGACACCCTCCACCGAGCGGCAGTTTTCGCTGAGATAAAAGAAGAAAAGTCGCCTCAAGCAAAAAGGCAAAGATGCGACCCCTGATAATCTTGACTACAAAGTAAAGAAAGCCACAACGTGCTACGTCGGCGAGCAGCAACAGACAAGCCAGCAAACGTTCCAACAGCCAGGACACAATTAGATGAGCCACCAGCAAGGCTAACCGTGGTACAAATACATACGATCCGACGATCAAGAAAAGACCTTCTGCAGCTTCCATCAACACCGCAGAATGTCGACATCTCCAAAACCTAATATTTGGCGAATATCAGAAAAGGAGTGAAGAACATAACAAACCGCAACGCCCCAGCGACACCCCCCGGAAATCGAGAAACGCCACGACAACCCAAGAATGAAGGAGAACGGTTCAAGCTCGTCCAGAAGGAAAAAGCGAGGCAAGTGAGCCAACAGAAAACAGAACAAAGTGACACCGGCACCTAGGAAGCGGATCAACATGATCATGGGGGGACTTACCACTTGTAACGATTCAGTAAGATCGATAACAGCATATAGTCACAAGTCGACGTACGCCAACAATGGAACAGAAATGTCCCCAAAGACCCGCTCGTCATCGAAGTTCAGATCGGCGATTGTGAAGTCACCAAAATCCTGATAGATACAGGAAGCTCTGTTGACCTCATATTCGAAGAAACCCTACAAAGAATGGAGCTCCGCGACTACAGAATGAAGCGTTCAGAAAAAAGCTCTCACTGGATTTGCCGGAGACACGACCACAACGATTAGGACGATCAAGCTACCGGTTTACGTTGGACGCGTGACCAAGTTCGTCAAGTTCGTCGTCATAGACCATCTCGCAATCTACATAGTGATCTTGGGAACCCCTTGGATCCACGCCATGAGAGCAGTACCTTCAACGTACCACCAATGCATAAAATTCTCAACCCCAGGAGGAATTTTCACGCTCCGCGGCAGCCAGAAAATCTCGAGATACTGCTTCACAGTGGAGCGCAAAGTAAGACAGACATCGTGCCTCATATCCGAGTAGATGACCACCACCTCACATCCAGAAGAACACCAGCAAGACTCGCACCCCGAATAAAGTAAGACAAGCATCATGCCCGCAAGTAAAACTCTCAAACTCCTTCCAAATCATATATATATATATATATACAAGTAATCGAGCTGCGGCTCAAAGTATGTAAAAGAAAGAACTACGCTTGGCTTGATCTCTCCTCGGAGAGTACGTAGGCAACCTATGTAAAGTACATCCACCTCTATATTTTTGATTTTTTTTTTTAAATATATCTTCATGCATTTTCATACAACATAGCCCCCTAAGAACTAACAATCGACATTCTGGCCAAAATGTTCGATCCAATAAACATGTGTCCCTGCACAGTGACATTGCGTCACGTCGTCGTTTTTTTTTTAACGACATATAAGCCGGGGCCAGACCCGCACGGGTCCTTAGAAAAAGTTTTGTAAGCCGGACCTCCTCTGCGTAACTATGTTCAAGGGCTCCACAGGATAAGCCGAGCACGTACTCGCACCTAGGAAACTGAACAGATGACGAGGTAAGCCGAGCCAAAGCTCGCGCTCACAAACTTCTGTATATAAATGAGCGAGATTTGTTTCGATTCGAGAAAATCAAAGACAGGATCAGCCGGGCAAGTACTCGCACCTAAAATTTTATCTCGCCCAAAGCCGAGAAACGACTCGCAAACAATAAAAAAAGGGAAACGGGAAGGAGGCAATAATAAATCTCTTCTTTCTCTTATTTCATTCTCGTCAAAATTACAAGGAAACGTACAAAAAGAAAAACAAAAACAACAAACAAACAACGAACTACAAAACAAATATAATTTCTTGAAAGACGATTTCTTCCGGACCGGAGCTCGTGTGCTGAGCCCGATTTCATCCACCAAGGAGCCGATCTCCTTTTGAAAGACGATTTCATCGTCTATTCCCGGCACGACCTCAAAGGCAGAGGCCTAGCAGTGAACAACGACGAAACCGAACCAGGGAGGATCATCGTGGGGTAAGAAAGCTCGGGCAAGCCAACCTAAGCACACCAAAAAAGATAGCCAGATACCGAAACCCGACCCCACGGTTCCCCTGGCCACTCAGACATCAACCGCTCTCCCCAAAGGAACCATCTCCTTATACGGAGGAAAATGAGCCAACTTGATATCCAGCCCGCTGCCCTGCGAAACAAAAGAAAACAGGGAAGATTCAGCTAAAAAAGCAAGCAAAATAAAAACACATCGTAACGAGCAAACAACACACTTACGTCAAAAGAGACAAGTTCAAGACAGGACAGCCCCCGGCACGTTCCTAAAATCAATGACGCATCAAATCCACCCGATTGGAGGAATTGCGCGTCGCCCTTAAGTTCGCAAAAGCGACAAACAAGGACGGATATCAGTACGTCTTCACATATCGACAAGCCCCAATTTCGCGGAAAAATATGATCCCGCTCGGCAAAGAGAAAAATAGAAACTCCGGCGGCCGGAGTCGGCCAAAAATGAGTACATACAAGAAACCCATTGGCAGAGCAGCCTTGCTGCCACAACACTGCAACCAAACCAGAAGAAAAAAGCTAATCACGCTCAGTAAGAAAAAGAAGAAAAGTAAAGAACAATAAGATATAAAAAATCGGAGAAGAAGAAAGAGTATTTATAACCACCAAGGGCAACGAGTGCCACAACAACGCATTCAAAACAACGCGCCAGTTACCAATGCACACCTTCAACACGAAAATGGCGGTCCACTTTCCCATAAACACGCAAAATAACTCCTCGAAATAGCAATAATGACACGTGGACCACGCCTCAAAAATCAAAGCGACACGACTACCAAAAAAACATCCGAACAACTTCTCGCGAGCACAAAACGAAGCAGATCAAGCTCGCATCAACGAACAGAAATCCAACGCCGAACTCACCAAACGAAAACAACAAAAAACAAAAAGAGAAGGGGGAAAGGAGTGAAAGCAAGCAAAGCATACATATACAACTACGAATGTGAACATTGTTCGTATAAAGGTTCAAAAAAAAGAAGAGGAAAAAGAGAATAGGAGGACAAGCGAGTTGACTATCACAGCAAGAAAGTCACGTCGGAGATCGGGTACGCCAGAAGCAACCTCGTCTTCTGCAGTTAAAGACGCCAGATCCTCTACTCCTCTATCCACAACGTCACCTCCCAATGGCGACATACAAAAAACATCAGAGTCCAAAGGGTCAGGTCGCAGCTCGTTAACTTCCCGCTCCAAGCGAGGCCTCGAGCTTAGCGATCAACACAGGAGGAACATGGTGATATACCATGGATTTTAGGGATTTTAACCATGGTATATGTGTCATTTATCGAGTCTTTTACTATGTTTTAGAGTCTTTTCAGGTATTTATTAGGTACAAGCACAGTTGGAGCATATTTGGTGATTATGGCACTTTCTGGAGCAAATTGGAGAATTTGGCCGAGACATAGAGTTCACTGTCCAGTTTTGAAGACTGCGTCGATCGTTGCACACATGCATCGATCGTTGCACCAGCGAGATGGGCCAAACGACGGTTTAATGAAGAATGATGAAATTGCAGTTCTGCCCAGAAGTTCCTGATATTTACAAAGAAGCCCCAATTCGTGTTTTAGGTTATAAATAGAGTTTTTAAGCCATTGTTTACGCGACGCTTTTCTTAAGTCTTATTTTATTTTCAGAGAGCCTTAGGGGCTGATCTTGCTCTCGAAAGAGAGAGGATTTCGAACCCCAGTTCTTTATTTGATTTTATATTATTTGGTTTTCTATTCAAGATGTTTTCTGTTTCGATGAACATGTCTGAGTAGTTTACCTGTTAGGTTGAAGGATTCTCATTAGGGATTTCAGAGAATTATAGTTTAAATCAATCTGTAGAGATTTATATCTGCTAGTTCTTTATCTAAGTTGATCTTAATGCTTAATCTGAAGTAGCTAATCAGAGTTATGACGTTAGGTTGATTAATTCAGCGGAAGTTGGTTAATTTAACTAGAAAGAACTTAGATAAGCAATTAAACTGTTCGCAAACGGAAGTTTGGTTCAGGTTAATTGTGAACATATCAAACTTGGAATTAATGCTAGTTTAATCTGTTAGTTCTCGCAAACGAAAGTTTGGTTTGCTGCACTTAGACTTAGAGAATTATCGCAAAGGAATTTGGTTAATTCTATATCAGTGTTTGAGTTCTAGAATAGTTATTGATTGGATCTAGATAGATTGATTGCTTGCGTTCCTGATTTCCTGAGAACTCCTGAAACCTAACGCTTTGCCCTCTTGCTTACAAACTCACTTGATTCGCTTTGATATTTCGTTTACTGTTTTCACATCTGCTTCGCTTAATTTAATCCGAATTACTAATAATCTATTGTGTGACTGAGAGTCCTCGTGGGATTCGATACCTTATATACTACGATTGCATTAACTGTGCACTTGCAGTAGAATAGGGAAAACTATACACCTATCAAGTTTTTGGCGCCGTTGCCGGGGACTCTTTGGGTTCACCGATAGATTTAGTACTAGGATTTAGACTAAGCATTCTTTTTAATTTTCTTGTTTACTCACGTTTTTGATTTTTGGGATTTCAGGAAATCGCACTGCATCGATCGTTGCTCGCCTTGCAACGATCGACACTAGGCGAAGACAGCGATGCTGAGATCTGAGACGTTCGGTAGGTTCCGCGCCATGGAACCTTTGATTTTGATTCAAGGTGAAAACGGCGTTTTACGAGACCAAGAGGGTCACATATGCAACGCAAAAGGTCAGAAAATAGATAGGGAAGGAAACCCCATCTTACCAATTACCATGTATTGGTTGGGCAAGTAGCTGAAATGCAACATAAGATAGATGACATCCACGACATCTTACTTAGGGAGAGACAGTTCCGAGCAGAGGCAAACACTGATGAGTTTGCAGAGGTACGCTACATGGCTGGAGCCGACTCTTACAGACATACCTTGGAACATCAGCAAAGGCAGGGTTCTAGGCACGCTCTGGGATCAGGAGACCACAATTATACTTCTAATCTGGCATCTCCTACACAAAGGAGCAAACTGGAGATGATGTTAGAGCAAACAATTGAAAGGCAACAGCAGAACTCAACTTCTTTCAGCTCGAAGCTAGAGAACCTGTACACTAATTTGAATGAGAAATTTGAATCCTTGAGCACTCGTATAAAGCAGCTGGACACACAGATGGATCAAATTCCAAGTTCTACCCCAACAAAGGATTCTCATGAAGCTCCTGACAACAACATCCTCACTCAGGATCACACACAAATGGATCATGGATCATGTCTAGCAGTTAAAGCTGTGGGATTTGTGGAAGACAGAGGGGGATCTGATGTTGAATTACCAGAGCTCGAAAGCTTCGATGCACCTGACTCAGCAGAGATTGACATGGATCTTTTGACTTGGATAGTCCAGATTGAAACAGGACCGAGCCAAGAAGAGAAATTTGAGTCCGAGACGGCTGGAATGGACCAAGAAACAGATAAACCCGAGACTACAGTTGAAACCCGAGTTGAGACGACAGCACCGATCGTTGCATCACACGCACCGATCGTTGCATCCCGAAAGGAACCAGTTTCACCCAAATCTCGAGAACCTGCTAAGGAAGGAACCTACAAACCTCCGTTGCCATTCCCAAAAGCTCCCGTTAAATCTACAAATATGGCTCAGCGCACATCGGTGGTTGACAAGAAGATGGTGGTTCCACAAGAGCCTATTCTAGCATCATCAAGACCTAAAGCTACTCATAAACAAAAGGCCCCGAACATCAAATCTTTGCCAAAGGTAAAGCATAAAACCTCTAAGTTTAAGCCTCCTGACTCCACTGTTTTGAATAAAGGAAAGAGCGTTAAAACACCCAAGTGTCAATCTCACCCTACATTCCTCCCGACGTTCCTTGGACGACATCATGCTGCTACTGCTTACACACCACCATGGATGATAAGGCATTCACAGAGACACTCAAAGTCTCTGTTGAAACCCCCATGAGTCTGACCCCTTTCCAAAAGTCAAGCTAATGACTTAAAACAAGCGCTGAGTGGGAGGCAACCCACTGTTAGGTTTAACTATTTTTCTTTTTCATTTTTAGTGTTTTTCTTAGGATTTCACGTTTTTATTTGTTTTTACTAAGTTTTTCAGATACAGAACCAAGTCTGGAGAGGAGTAACGATCGTTGCTCACATGTGCAACGGTCGTTGCAATTGGTCTTAATCGAAAATTAAGGTACATGTCGCTAAACCGGAATCGATTAGATTCAACCAGCATCGATCGTTGCTGCCCTGCAACGATCGTTGCAGCCACGACCAGGTAAGTTACCTTAAAACCCTATTTTCTCTTTTTCTTCTCAAAACTCCTTTGGTCGACACTCCGAGCCTCTACCCGAAAAACACCATTTCTCCATCAAATTTCCCGTTTTCAAGTTCTATTTCACTCGTTTTTAACCGACCAATCCATTTCCTTTAGCCATATCTCAAGAAATCAAGGTAATGTTCTTCAATTTTCAAGCTTTCGGATTGGGGTTTTAGGGGTTCTAGATTGTTAGATTTTTGAGCCGAAATTGATCAATGCATGCCCAAATAGGTATGATTTAGGTTGCTAGATGATATATTGTTGCCGACTGTGTGATTGATTGCATGATTTGGAACGAAATTTGTTGACTGTTGATTGCGGCCAGAATCGCCCTGCAACGATCGCTGCCTTTGATGCAACGGTCGTTACTCGACGATTCTGGGGAAATGTTCGATTACACGGAATCGCCCTGCAACGATCGCTACCTTAGTGCAACGGTCGTTGCACGACGATTCAACAGAGAGTCGCCGAGACTAATTTGTTCAAATTTTCTGTTTTGCAGATGGCAACCCGGAATCAACCCCGCAAGAAACGAGCACAAGCTGCAAGCGCCTCACGACAATACATTCCGCCACCGGAATGGTTACACAGGGAATCAGATCCTCCACAGCCGTATAATTTGGTTCATGCGACCATAGGACAGCCATGGCCAAGGCCAGAGAAAGTTTTGATTGAGTCTGATCGCATCTGGAGCGGTTCTATTAAGGGGATACTAAAATCAGTTGACTTCACAGAGAGGCCGCTACACGAGTACTGGGATGAATACGATACCTTGCTGTATAATGGTTGGTGTGGTATGGAGATAGAGCCAACAAAGTTCGCTGATTACTCAACCTGCAAGAGTCTCGGAATGGACAAGAAGGTGATGGAGCTGTGCAGAGGTATTGGTCTGGGGACAATGCCAATGCAGCCTTACGATTTGTACCCAGAGCTTGTGAGGCAGTTGCTTGCCACGTGCAGGGTTGTATACCCAAACCCAGAGAGCAGGAATGCCCAAGGAGGCACCTTCACTTTCATGTGTCTCGGAGCAAGGTATCGAGTGCCCCTTCTCGATATCTGTAAGATCTACGGGTTAAGCACCACGCAGCCACGCACCGATTTATCCCTTCCGTGGGAACCACCAGAGGCTCGTGATTTCTGGGAGTACATTGGAGGTGGACGATATCACTCACGGCTTACACCAGTGATTCAGGTTAGGCATCCGGTTCTCAGATATGTCTTGCGTATCTTGGGACGCACTTTATTGTGCAAGCATGAGGCGAACAAGATGCGCAAGACCGAGATGGAGATTTTATTCAGAGGGCTGAGGGAGCAGTTCAGGGGTACTGATGTGAGGAACCCGGCTGAGAAGGTAAACCTAGGAGCTGTATTTGCCCATCACCTTTGCGAGCTGCAGAAGAAGCCTTATGAAGGCGCGCGCAAGGAGACAGTAGGGAGTCTTCTTACTCCTATTTTCAGACACTGCAGGATCCCTATGGGGGGTATAGAGTGCGTTACTGAGCGCGAGTTCTTGGATCTCAGTCACTTGCAAAGTGCTACGTGGCTGAAGGAGGGGCGAGTGTGGGTGTACTACGACCCAGAGGATACACAGTATGGCATCGATCTTCCTGCTGCCAGGTACACTCGGATCGATACCATTGATGATTTGAGCTTCCACCCTTCCGCTAGAGATCGATGTGCAGTACCTACTATGGCTCATCCGCTGGGAGAGCCTTCTGCGAGAGCTTCGTCCTCCTCTGCGCCCGCCCCAGTCGACGATATAGGTCCATTTCCAGAGCCTACGATGCCTTACGGTGCATATTCTGATGCCGAGTGGAGAGAGAGATCCGATGGCATGTTTCGAGTTGTTTGGAACTTCATGCGCACTTGCAGCTCCAGGAGGCCACCACAGGTCCATCAGCCCGTACACGTTTCTCGACGCAGACATCGATCCCCGACTCCTCCTTCCCCGACTGATACTGATCCCGCAGCTGAGGCAGCCGATGACGATGCACGGTATGGTGGGATAGATGATGAGAGCGAGTGAGAGTGATCCCCATGTTCAGACTTTCGGTTCTGTATTCTGGTTTTTTATCTTTTCTTGCACTTTTGTTTTCCATTTATTTTTAGGATTTGCTATGTTTGGATGGTTATGCTTGATCAGACATATTTGTTGTTTCGATTTTACTCTGTTTCTAGTGTTTTCAGCTTGCAGGATTGAAAATTGACATAAACCGACGGACTAACCTGCTAACTTGCTGACTGATCCGATATGCGCATTGCAACGATCGTTGCTGCTTTGAGCAACGATCGACACTCAACGAAAAATCGCCAAGCAACGGTCGATGCACTTAGTGCAACGATCGATGCATGAGCGACAGAGGTAAAACCCGACAGAACTAAAACATCCATTAATAATTTTTCTTTCTTTTTACCAATCCTTCGCTTGACACTACTGAGGACAGTGTGTTTTAAGTGTGGGGAAGGTGCTACTGACTTATATCTTTCTGTTTTCTTAAGAGTCAGTCTAGTCAGTCTGTTTTTCAAAATTTTTGTTTCATTGAGTCAAAATTGTTTAAGTAAGAAACTATGATTTTCTGAGGAGATTTACAAGACTTGCAGGAACTTAAGTAACCATTGGGATAAAGTTGCAGGATCTATCTCTGACTATTAGAAAACCCCATCACAGATCAACCTACTGGGAACACCCATATCACTTCAGGTACCAGAGGATCCTTTACTGACTTCACCCCTAATACTGACTTAGATTTTCTCACCTAAGGGCTTGGTATACTTTATGTCGGATTCCCTGTTAGTTCTGACACAGCCTGTAAACCTGTCCTATTTAGTCCCCTTCTCCCCTTCTATAAAGTAAAAAAAAAAAAAAGATAATAAACTGAGGATGAGTTAGTAACTCCGAAGTGGTCATGAGAATGGTAGCAAGCACTATTTTCTCTCATGTGATCCATGGAATGTGTCCAAAGTACACCCCATAACGGGAAGAACACTGATAAAAAAAATAAAATGATACCCAATGTGGGAAAAATCAGTTGTTAAAGAAGGGAAAGAGAAGAAAGGGACTAGAGAAAGATAGTATGGTGGTCTAGAGCTGACTAGGTAAGAATCCATGTGCCTTTAGATCGATACTCCTTAGGTGAGACCGCACTTAAATATTTGCAGAAGTCAGTAGGGAGAATTTGAATGCTTGAATATGATTGTGGAGTTTACCTGGGACAGTTGCTAAGTGTGGGGGAAGTACATGTTGGTCTTGATATCCTGTGATTGATTCTTTCAGTGGTTTACTAAGGGGAATCTGAGTATTGTAAGCTTCTATGACAAAATGAGTTTCTGAAGAGTTTTCAAACCTCTTGACTACATTTAGTTCTTTGTCTTGCTTGAGGGCAAGCAAGAGCTAAGTGTGGGGGAGTTGATATACCATGGATTTTAGGGATTTTAACCATGGTATATGTGTCATTTATCGAGTCTTTTACTATGTTTTAGAGTCTTTTCAGGTATTTATTAGGTACAAGCACAGTTGGAGCATATTTGGTGATTATGGCACTTTCTGGAGCAAATTGGAGAATTTGGCCGAGACATAGAGTTCACTGTCCAGTTTTGAAGACTGCGTCGATCGTTGCACACATGCATCGATCGTTGCACCAGCGAGATGGGCCAAACGACGGTTTAATGAAGAATGATGAAATTGCAGTTCTGCCCAGAAGTTCCTGATATTTACAAAGAAGCCCCAATTCGTGTTTTAGGTTATAAATAGAGTTTTTAAGCCATTGTTTACGCGACGCTTTTCTTAAGTCTTATTTTATTTTCAGAGAGCCTTAGGGGCTGATCTTGCTCTCGAAAGAGAGAGGATTTCGAACCCCAGTTCTTTATTTGATTTTATATTATTTGGTTTTCTATTCAAGATGTTTTCTGTTTCGATGAACATGTCTGAGTAGTTTACCTGTTAGGTTGAAGGATTCTCATTAGGGATTTCAGAGAATTATAGTTTAAATCAATCTGTAGAGATTTATATCTGCTAGTTCTTTATCTAAGTTGATCTTAATGCTTAATCTGAAGTAGCTAATCAGAGTTATGACGTTAGGTTGATTAATTCAGCGGAAGTTGGTTAATTTAACTAGAAAGAACTTAGATAAGCAATTAAACTGTTCGCAAACGGAAGTTTGGTTCAGGTTAATTGTGAACATATCAAACTTGGAATTAATGCTAGTTTAATCTGTTAGTTCTCGCAAACGAAAGTTTGGTTTGCTGCACTTAGACTTAGAGAATTATCGCAAAGGAATTTGGTTAATTCTATATCAGTGTTTGAGTTCTAGAATAGTTATTGATTGGATCTAGATAGATTGATTGCTTGCGTTCCTGATTTCCTGAGAACTCCTGAAACCTAACGCTTTGCCCTCTTGCTTACAAACTCACTTGATTCGCTTTGATATTTCGTTTACTGTTTTCACATCTGCTTCGCTTAATTTAATCCGAATTACTAATAATCTATTGTGTGACTGAGAGTCCTCGTGGGATTCGATACCTTATATACTACGATTGCATTAACTGTGCACTTGCAGTAGAATAGGGAAAACTATACACCTATCACATGGACACCACCATCCGCGAGCAGACGATAAGCGCTAATAATACTAGCCGCATGGTTGAACTCCAATAGCTCGGGAATATAGGGATCCACATGTTCCCTCTCCGCCCTCAGCTTTTCCAAACGCTCGGAAGCCTTCTTGTACGCGGCCTCCCGCTCAGAAAGAAGGCGTTCACCAAAGGATTCCCAAAGCCTGTCGCGCTCAGCAACGAGGAAGTCAACTTCCGACCTGAGAGAACCGGCCTCAGACAAAAGACTATGTTTCTCATCTTCAAGCTCGGCCAACCGCTTCTCTAAGTCCGCAGCTTTCTTCTTCGCCAAAAACAAAGCAGCAGAAGCCCCCTTCGCCTCGTCAAGCTCCTTATGAACCCGCTTCAACTTGCAAGCAGAGCGCCGCAGCGCATCAACCTGTTCCCTAAGGATGATCTCCGTCGACTTGGCCTGACGTCTCTCGGATTTATATAAATCCCAAAGTTGATTCAGGATGACGCACACCATAACAAGGTGGTGACTCAACTCTTCCTGAAGACGCGGCATGTGCATATCCCAAACAGGCATGAGATCCTTGGCCGTACCAGCCGCGAGCCTCTGGACAAGATTAGCACGTGACATCATATCATTTATCAAAGGCGTCTTCCCCTTGTGAACGTACGACCAGGACGGCTCGCTCGAACCAAGCCCAACATCATCTGCCCCAGTCGTTGGGCCGGCAGCTCGAGCAGAAGGAGAGGGAGGTCGAAGTCCCTCAGAATGCTCAACACAGCCCTCAGGATCCGACTCCCGCCTCTCCGCGCTAAAGGCCCCGGCAGGCGAAACGACTTGATTCGTGGCACCCTCCGGTGTCCCCTGCAATCGAATAGCCCTATCTTTGCATGCATCAGAGACGACGTCAATAGTAATCACTGGAAAATTTGTCGCCGCTACAGGCACCTCAGACGTCCTTTGCCTCTTCCTGGACAGCCGAGGAGATGGCGGTTTATTCTCAACAAAAGGATCCATCTCCAGAAACGCTGACATAACGTAGCGACAATGTCAGCATTACAGACCTTCCTAGCTATAAAAAGGGGGGGGGGGGGAAGGAGAAGAGGACACATACCCGATTCTCTGGTCAAACAGGCTCTTGGCCCCTTCGTCCTTCGATGAAGGCCAATATATACCACCGTGAGCCCTCAACTTATCCAAGTCAACGGAAAAACCTGCAGTCCAGCGACCCGAAGTGGAACGAACAGCAAAAAAAAAAAAAAAAAAGCCATGACGCAAATGATACCAGTAAACAAGTTCAAAACAAAGAAAACTACCAGGATTATAGTTCCAGGCCGATATGAAAACCCTGCTCAAATCAAATGTCAGCGAACTGTTAACACGTGCGAACAAATAACTATCATGTCAATCAAAAGTCCTATCTGGGGGATCAAACACAACCTTCAGATGATGACCAGGTCTGAACCGCACATAAAAGGTCTTGTACGTCCCTTGATTAACATAAATCGAGGTCAACTCCTCAAATAAACGAGTAGACATCTCTACCCCGCTATCAGCCGCCATGGTCAGGATACCTAACACGTTACGGATGGCGGAAGGACAAAGCTGAGAAAGGGCCATCTCTCTAGCCTCGCAATACTCAATCAAAATTCTAGGAAGGGGAAAAAGCAAATGACATTCAATGAACCAGCAATCATATAGACAAACCCAACCGGGGGGAACATCCCAAGGTCGCTCACACAAAGTCGGCAACCGAAGTTCGAGACCGGGGACACGAGAACACCGTTGACAGATATCATCAAGGGCGGGTTGCTCACAAACCGACAAACGAATCGTCCTAGGAACAACAGAATTTACGTCCATCGCCCTCTTCGCTCTCTTTCTTCCTCCCCTCGAGGAAGTCGCTTGAGAACAATGGTCAAGAACAGCCACATCATCCTCCGTGATAGCGACTCTGACACCGCCTCACCGGCGACTCATCCCATCACCGTCACCAGGATTTCGCTCCCCCTCGTCAACAAGAGTTCGATCCTCAGGCAAATCCATCACGACATGACCACCACGAAATCGACGAGGTTTTCACCCGGACCGAGACATCAAAAACTCTTCGTCAACCTCAATCGGTCTAGATTCAACTGAACTATCTCAGGACGACTCGAAAAAACCAGAATCGTCGCTACCATTAGAAGAATGCTCACTAGAATCTACCCGCATAATTACAAAAGCAAAAACGAGCGCAAAGCGAAGACTGCGAATAGAAAGATGATTACCTGATAAAGAAGACGGAATCCGAAAAGACAAAGCACCGTAAGAAGGAAGAAGCAGTTTTTCACAAATATAAAAATCGTGATACGAGCGGTTCGAGTCCTTTCGTTCTCTTAAGAATCGCGGAAGAAGCCATGAGAAAATCACTCACGAGCCAATATGGAACGACTCAACAAAATTTTCGCCTGACTTAAATGCTCGAAAAAATTTGCTGAACTCAGCATCGAACCTCGACGAACTGGGGGGGGGGGTTAACTGTTGGATATGGGTTTAGCACTCATCCAAAGCACATTGGAAATCTTGTTAAATCAATCACATTTCATGTCGGCCCACGAAGACAAGCCCTCTAAGGAGTCAACAGTCCAAAAAGAGGTCGGCGTACAAGCATTATAAATAGGACCCTTCACCCTTCATTTTAGACACATTGTAACTTGCGAGAGTGTCGAGCTACTTCTATAAAGCTCCGACCTCAAGCAGTCTTTAGGGAGCACGTCATTAGACGGACTCCCACCTCGTACCATCCTGTTCACAGCTCGGCTTCGACCTTAAGATCAATAAAGAACAGTTTCGACCTCACTTAAAGTTATTTTCTCACCCTGTAGTTCGGATATTCAGATCGTAGCCCGTAATATTAACTAGGTCGAATTTCCGTAACAACAGCTATCACAAACAGGTTGTTATCTTTAGCTTATCCCGGCTCAAGCAAGCTTGGTAATCTTCTCGACCCGTGGAGATTTACCTAGTTTCGTTTTCTCATGATTGTTTGGTTTCTCTTTCGATCTTTGCTTACTAGATGATATATTTCTTACCGTTGTACTTTCTTCTAATATGGCAAAGCAATGGATCAAAATCTCTAACCAAAAGTCTCCGCGAGCAAAGAGGGAGACCAAGATAACGAATTGCAGAGTTGTGAGTAATAGAAGAAATCGATTATGAATACAATCCAAGACGGAATGATCGACTCTGAAAGAGAACATAGAGGTATTGCTAATATGCACTCTTAAGCCAGAGAGATTTTAGAGTTGAGATAAAAAATGCAAAGACATCAGCTAGTGATTTCTGAACCTTCCAAGAAAATTAGAAGATCATCAGCGAAAGCAAGGTGCGTGAGTGACGCCTCTTCGGATCCAGGATGATAACCAAAAAATCCTATTTTTTGCAGCTCTATTAAGCATAAAAATAACAAAGAGAGCAGGAGATAGCGGGTCTCTTTGTAGAAGGCCGGATTTACCTTTGAAGTAACCCGAAGTAACACCATTGAGAGAAAGGGAGAAAGAAGGCGAGCATATGCAGGTCTTAACTCACTCAATGAAGTGTTAAGGGATGAGAAGAGCATCCAATGTAGAGAGAGAAAAGTTTCATCTTACGATCTTAAAAGCCTTTGATATGTCCACTTTTAGAGTGATCCGAGGTTGAACCGAAGCCTTATGGTAATCTTGGAGAAATTTCGAAGCTAGAAGACGTTTTTCAAAAGCCACCGCTCCTTTACAAGCCTACTGGTTTGACAAAATAAACTCAGTAAGAATCATTTTCAGTTTATCCACGATGAGACGAGAGATTACCTTATAAAGAGATTTAAGGCAAGATATTGGCCGGAAGTCCTTAATATCTTCGGTGCCCGGTCTTTTAGCAATTAGGACCAAAAAATAGAGTTAAGCGCAGAGGGCATGAAAGGTCTTAGAAAGAAGTCTTTTATGGTGCTCGTGATTTATGAACCAGGAATTAGCCAAGTTGTAACATCTCGTCCCGAGAATATTACATAAGGCTTATTCGGTTCGAGGGAACAAGAAATGGTTGGTTCAGATCATGGGGAATGATCGTGAACAAGCCATCGGAAGGCTTAGCCAAGGTCAGAAGGTGTACCAAATGACATAGCCAGACAAAATGGGATCTTGCAGAGGAATTGGACGAGATTAAGTAGCTGAACCAGTTGGAGTACTAACTCACCAAGCTGGTTCAGCTTCCGGTTAACTCAACTCAGCTGATGGGAGTGTTGGGTAGTTGGGTCAACTATTGGTGTAGGCCATCTAGTGATACTATCAGAGTGGTTGGACGGTTGCTAGCCAAAGGGCACAAAGGAAGGATGCAACCCTTCACCCAAACCACTCACACCCATTCACTTATGGGCATTTTCCTTTAAATGGAAAATCCTTGGGCAAATTAGACATCACCCACACACGCAAGAAAATGCCCAGAATTGCCTAAGGCAATCCGTGAGAGATAAATTATGAATCAGGGGCTTGGCCATAAATCTTCAGGCGGTTAAGGAAAGAGATAGACGTTGGTTTAAAAGGAAAATATAAGGATGGTTTAAAATAACGATTACAGACCATGGGGGAGGATCAAGATGGGATCCGTCCATGACCCAGGCTGTGGCGATCAGACTGGATCGCCAGATGGTTAAACTTGACGGCTTACCAATCACATGCAATGATCGGATCATGGAGGTGAAACGTCTGGCGGAGATCGAATTGTGGCCATGGCCTTGTAGCGGTTATGGCCATAATCAAGTTAAAGCCATATCGTTCACAGAATGGACGCGTCTGGCTAGCGTTTCAGGGAACACACGATCAGCCGAGTTGCGGCTAAGGATCTAGAAGACATTTCCCCGGTCTCAGACGTGATCAGAGAGTCCTTCTTAAGCCACATTATGAATAATTGTAGGAAATAGGGTAAATGGTTCACCTTATAATTCGGATCAATGGGAACGATTGGATTCCCATTGTGGCCATCTCGATCAGTATAGTGGGATCACGGTTAGCAATGTAAGGTGGGTTCGGATTGGTTGTACGATCAGACTAGGAGCCGACTGATAGGCCGTGGATGGCCTGATCATCGGTTACCAACGCACCACGACCATGGGATGGTCGGATGCTTGATCGAATCATGGGAACGGATGTGGTTTACGACGGATCGCGGGTCATGGCATAGTTAACAACCTTGATTGGATAGCGTCACTAGTGAACCAGTGGTGGTGGTCGGATCAGCAGTCACTGCCGTATCTGATTACAGTGGGCATATGCGGTTAAGGGGAGTGGCGGTCTAGTAGGCAAAGAGCGGGTCAATGAGAATTCCGCCAAGGCCTGGCTACGGACAAACAACTACCCCTAGTCAATGGATGGTCATGATGGTTGATTGTTGGCCCATTTCATTGGGGAATCAATGGGACAGTGGTTGCAATGTAACGACTGGCTGCATTGATAATTATCAATAAACCCTTTCATCGAGTCCAAGTCAAGTGGGATGGGTTGTAGAGTGACTTGGAATGATGGGATAGCTGAATTAAATGAAGACTCGGTGGTCTAACAGAAGGATTATGATAATGGTGCATGAGTCATGAGAAGCCATACATGCATTGACGCGCCGATACAAGGAGTTTTCTATCAGATACTTAGCCAAGTGGGGATGGTTGGTTGAATGGCGGAGTACCGAGGGGAAGTGGTTTAATTGCAGGAGTCAGCTCAAGGACCAAGCATGATACGTCAATCAGGCGTGGTCAAGTAGACACGCGAAAGACTAGAAGGAACTCGGATGCGGCCAAAGTAGCAATCAACTCTATGGATATGGTCAAGGTACGAACTATCCGCTACGAGGAATAAATAGTAATTTTCCTAAGTTCTAGATAAAATGGATTAGGGGAATGTAACATTGAGCACGTAGTAATGCATTAGTTGAATGCGGTATAAGATTGATCTTTATGACAGGAGTAGTCCATTTCAAATCTTTGGCAACTCCGCTCCACAATGCTGCAATCGTGTCCACCACATACTTCTTGTGTGGATCCTCATCGTAACCATAGAGCGGCGGAGGAGCATGTAGAGGAAGTTGCAGATGCGCATGTGGACATCCAACAGGAACATTAATAGGTTCATCCTCAGCACGAGTAGTAGCAGCTCAGAAAGACTCTCCTTTGCAGGCACGAGCAGGTTATGCAACTATCATATCTCTCGGATCAAGCACAAATCGCAAAGACACCTATGTATATATCGATGCCAATGCTGCAAATGGAAGCTAAATTGTGTGCTATGTCATGCCGTCTCGGGAACACCACATCAAGTCTGGATTCAGCCAGCTTGCACTCTTCATATGAGTTTCATCGACCACAACATACTGTCAACTGCATTGGTACTCTGTCAGTGGCATCCGAAAATGCTGAAAAATAGGTGACAGAAGACTCTTCACTGACTCTTTTTTATTCGTGCATGTACCACTAAATGTCTTTCTTTGCAGGGTAATCATATGATGCGCAAAGACTGCACCAAGTTTGGCCTTCTCGTAAGGACCATCATCATGATACTCATGGGAATAGAGATTTCCCACTGCTGGGTGAAGTAGAATCAATTCCTGCTTCCTCATCTTTTTCGGCTCCATCTTACAGAAGATCACGTTGACAAGGACTCGTACGACGTACCACATGACCGAATGGCGCACATTTGTCATCTTTGACTCCTTAGAGAAATAAGGACTCAAACTGAAGTTACCCCATAACCTCTGCAAATCAGTAAGCCCGTCTGTAAGTGTCGCTCTGGTGTTATTCTTCCTGAACCCATAAAGTGTGCATAAATCGCGTAACGGCAGCCAATATCTCTTGCCATGTATCATGAAACTCAGAATCCCTTATGTGCGTTCCAAGCGTTCTCATCCCTATAAGTGACACTCACCGTAGTCATGAACTGAAAACCAGCTCTAGGTACATGTCGTAAGGGACATATGGCATGGTCCCTAGACCCATCCTCCTCATGCACCTCTCAACATGGTCTGTAATACCCATCCTCCTCAAAATATCAGGGCATATCACCCGTGTGAGCTCAATGTCAACAAAGAATCATCCATTGTACAACATAGTGTCGTACTCGTCTCATGTATCCAAGAGAGGTTTGTGCAAACACACATGCCCCTCTGCTATATCCTTCAGCGGCTCATCCCATACTTTCTATGTCATTATGTCCTTCTTCGCACCTCGAGGCCATGGGTGTGTCGGTAATTGAGCCGAGGGAATTTGTGGATCAGCCGCATGAGACTGAGGTGACAGAGGTTGAGATGGTGAAGGTGGCAGTGATGGTGTTGGTTATATCTCAGATATACCTGCCTCGTCACTATATCATCTCTTGCTCAGTGGATGCATTTACGATCAAAATTATAAAATTAGTAGAAAAAAACTAAAAAAAACGAAATATCAGCAATTTCTCGTCAAACCCAAAATAAGTATCAATCGCAACACCACAAGCAGTCATTTCACGTTTTTCATTCACAGATTTCAGATATTTTTCAGAAGTTCTATCACATAACCAAAACTCTCAAAAACTTGCAAAATCAGTCACGAAAAGTATTTGGAGGTCTCAATTCCACTACCAAACAACCTAAACAGTCAACAAACTATCAAGCAATCAAGAAACTAGGTCCAAAATTGAATTTATACCTATTGCAGCCATTCCGAAAAAACAAGATTTATAGAACATACTCTGATTTTGAAGCAAAAGGATAATAGATATGGATAGAGGGAAAAAAATTTGCACGACATAGGCTTTTGAATCGATCGATTTAGTTAAGAAAAGGGAAAGATCGAGTTTTATGAAGATTTTCGAATGGAAGTTTTGGGAAATAATGAAGAACATACGCGATTTAAAGAAGAAGACTTACCTCGACGTGGTCAGTGTCGATTGATGCCACTTAAGCGTGTCGATCGACACAAGTTTCAAATTCGAATTGGTCAAAGCGGTCAAATAAAGATTTGACCTCGATTCTGTGAATCGTGTCGACAGACACAAACTGCCGGATTGATCGACACTTAAACATTTTTGATGTGTCGACCTTCAGGACCGACCTAGATCGATCTCGGTACATATTTTTGAGCAAGTCATCGACCGACACCAAGAGGGCGTCGATCGAAACGTAGTTCCCATTTCGCTGGTTTTTCTTGTAACAGACTCGAACAAAACCAAAACCAAAAACAAAATTAAATCCAAAATACGTATATACAGACTCACCAGATTGTCTCCCAACAAGCGCTTGTTTTCAGTCATTAGCTTGACTTGGCACGTGGTAAAACTCAGGTGGTTTCGCTAAAGGCAGATCACGCCTTTGTGAAATTCTCTTCATTCATGGCCGCGCATAAACGTTGTGAGCATGAGACTGACCAAGAAACTTGGGGATAACGGCAGGGTTAAGTGGAATATGTGTTTCCTGGCTCGATTCTCTACACTATTAACACAAGTGTTAGGAGACTTAGGATTGGAGGGTGAGTACATTTGTTTCGGTGGACGCGATTTATGCCTGATGTGTGGAGCTTTCTGCTTAAGAGCAGGTACATGTGTTGTAGATGACTTAGTCATTGTCATCTCCGCCCCTCCAACATCAAACACTTCCTCAGAACCAACTGTGACTTCAGGTCTCACATTTGCATTGAATGTATGTCCATCAATCGTTGGTTTCTTCAGCCTTTTCATCTTGAAATTCATAACCTTATCTCCCAGGTATAGATCAATCGTGCTCAGTCTCACATTGATCACTGCTCCAGGTACAGCTAAGAGTGATCTGCCAAGGATTAGAGGATCCTTTAGCTCAGCCTCGATCTTCAAGACTACAAAATCGGTTGGAATCAGGCATCCACCGGCGATAATGCGAACATCCTCTAGAACTCATACGGGAATCCTTATAGAACGATCTGCTACGATTAACGAGATCTTAGTTTCCTAAAAGTCTGTCATTCCCAATCGCACAACAACTGAATAGGACATCAGATTCATGCTAGCACATAGATCACACATAGAACTCTCAAATGTATCTGAAAAGATTATCAATCAAGCACAAAACATCTTCGGTCTTTGAGCTTCCGTGGAATCTTTCTCTGCGGTAAATCACTGACATGCTCAGTAATCATGAACACTCCTTCTTCGAGACCCCTATCCTTATCAAAAATCCATTTTGCATACCTCCTTATGACTGGAGTAGTCCCGGCAGTACCAACATATGGAACATTAGTTATTAGCGCTTCCATCATATCTATGCACATGGTATATTTAAGCTCATGTTTGGACATCTTAGGATGTTTGGGGTTTGGAATCTTTGGCTTATAGGCCCTTTCTTCAGCAAACATTCAACTTCTCCAGAAAAACTGTTTGCTCTCGTCTGTGGTGTCGATCGATTCTAAAATGGTATCAATCGACATATTTACTGATTGAGTTGACCTTCGGCCAAGGTGTGTCGATTTTTCTCTGTTATGAAAACTCGTAAAGTTTCGATTTTCTGAAGATTTTCGGAAGGTGTCAACCAATACCCAATGATGGTTTCGATCTCGGTCGCATAGAAGTGGACCCAATGTAGTTCCCGAATTTTCTTGATGTTGTATATCATGGGCAACACTTAATTGTGTGTCTTCCCAAGTGGATGATTTCACTTCCGCCATTTGTAAATTTTCTTTGGGTCCTGATCAATATTGTTATAATAGTTTATCATTCCTGCTCTTCCACAAATACCACATAATCCATGGAAAGTGGTTATTTCATAAATCTTTTGGTATTCTCCAAATATATATATATTCATAAATACGATTCCGTGGAAAATATATTCGGATTCAAAAGAAATTTAAGATAAAGCTCATATTTGAATAGTTGGTGGATATATTTTTTTTAAAACATATATATATATATATATACTAGGTGGGGTGTCCGCACTCTGTGCGGGCAAAGCAGTATTTTGTCTTGTTCGGAAACTCGCTAGGTGCTGTACGTGCGGACGATAGAGGCCTAGCAAGTTAATAGAAAATCGGGGATTAATCGGGATTTACGCCGGGCGGAATTTTTGAAGTTTTATATATATACCAAACTGTTATAATGAGAACAGTAAGATATCTCGTGGTCTGGTGGTTTGTGCGCGTAACGTATGGTCTTATTTGTCCTGGGTTCGAGTAGAGGAAGCTGCGTTTTGGCTAACCGACTATTCTCACTCATCTTCTTCCTCTCTGCGCGACCTCAGAACCCTAAACCATGGCGGCTGGACATTTTTTTTCTTCGTTTTTTCATTGTTTTCTAGCGTTTTTCTTCGTGTTAGTAACGAAAATTCTTAGATTTACCTAAAAACTTTCGATATTGGAGTTAAAATAAGCAAAAATTTTGATTTTTTTCAAAGGTCCGATTTTCTGTCCGAACAACCTCAAATCGCGGCGGTTGGTGGCCGAATCACGTTTTTCCGGCGATTAAACGGCCCAACTTGCCGCGTTTTAGAACACATGTATTTTGTTAGAGTAAAAAAATTGTAAGTTATTTTCATTATGAAATATTTTAGATTCATGAGATTTAAACACCGATGAAATGTTTGGTTGATTGACTTTTTGAGTGATTTATGTTTTTTCGTAGACAATCGTAATTCTAAAACCCCGATCATTATATCGCGCAAGCATTTTATATCTTCTTACTCTTCTTCTTCCTTTTCTTTGGTAATGAGTGGATTGGCCATTATCCTATATATATTAGTTAGTTATTTCTCCAATTACCGATTTGGAACTTACTTTCATCAACATAGGAAAATTAACATAACCTAGAGATCTCGATTTTTAAAGGGAATTTAACATAATTAAGAATTAAAAAAATTATTAAAATTTCATTAAGACAAGGCTGGTAATTAACCTCGTGAAAATGAATCTGGTGCATTCTTACTTCTCAATTATATAACTAGACTCTGATCCATGCTTAGCACGGATGTTTTTTTGTTATTAAGATAAAATTTGTAAATATTTTGAACAACAATTTTTTTTTTGTAAAAGTTTTGGAGAATAATTGTCAATTCTAACAAACAATTCAGTGTTTTTGTAGCAAGTTAATATTTTGTTTAGGTTTTTATTTTATATTTGTTTAAGCTTATTTTTTTAACCGTAGTTTATTTGTATTACATATTTATATAATTTTTTTTCTAAATACATCAATTTGTTTTTCTTTATTTTTAATAATATTATTTTATTTCGGGATTTTTATTTTGGTTTATAATCGTATATTTTGATTATTATGATTTCTAAATACAAAAACTATCTTGTGGTTAAATAATATTATTGTTACGTTTATTGTAATAGAAAAAATAAAATATAATAGGTTATGTTAAATATATCGATTATCAATAATATTATTTAGTTTAAACTATTATTTCAATATTATATACTACTTTCTTATTTTAATAATAATTTATTAATTTTAATGATTATATAATTTATAAAATAATTATGTATTAAATTATATAATTATATGTATCAATTGATTTAGTAACTTAATTATGCTTGATTTTATTTCTTTAAGTTAAATTTTAGTTAAGAATAATTTATAATATTTATTTTAATATTAATTTTGAAATTAATTATTATTTTATTAAATTTTTGGGAAAAAAATTCGTTAGATATGATTAGGATAGAAAAAAAGAAAACAAAAGATATATAAGATATTATGAATAAATCAAATATAAATTATTTTACAGTTTTACCCTTAATGAAAAATACAATTCCTAATAAAATTAAGGACAAATTTTGGAAACAACATTTATGTACAATGATTAATATCATGTTTTAATAGGTAAGATTAGATATATATATTCGATACCAACAATTTAATAGAACATATGTGTGAGCATATAAGTGAATGGATCTTAAAAAACTAGTTTGGTCGAAATTACTTCTGTTGTTATCAGAAATTCCCGGTAACTTCTTGGAAGTTCTCACCAGTAGATTTTGTAAGCTCCAAACTAATTCTTTGGGTTTTTTGAAGATATATTACCAGTAACCGTAAACTACATAACTCTATTTTACCAAGGAGCTATATTCCCTTGAATAGGCCCAAATGAAATTGTTTTTGTAACTTCATTGCCACAAATTAAGTAGTTTAGTTGTTATTGGGCTACGATTATTAGGCCTACTTTGATGATGAGTACTTTCTAAAAGAATAACGGGAAATAAAGCATAGGCATAAAAGTTGATCAGATGACCTAAGCCAAAAACCGTCATTTAACTTGTCTCATTTTAAGAGGTGCTTTTATACGGATGAGGCTATACGGTCCTTGTGGAATGTAAAAGTTTTGCGGTTTAAGAGAGAACTAGATTTTGACCCGCACTTAGAAAGTGCGGGTTTAATTTTCTTTACAAATTTTACTTTTTATTCATTTTGCGTTTAGATTTTTAATTATGTAATCTAATTTTGATTATAATTGTTTAACCAACATTATAAACAGCGAGTTAGCAATTTAGTTTTTTTTTTAAAATGAATTATGTGTTATTTGGAAGAGATATATCGTAAGGATTAAGAGATTAAAATAACGATTTCGCATTATATATTTTAATCTGTGTTGTATCGTAAGATCATAGTTTGGAAAATATATATATATATATATATGTGAAAACAACTATTGTAAAAGTTATGTGGTATATGTTTAATTGTTATTTTATTTATCTAAAATATTATTTTATAAAATACATGTTGTAGTCGTATATATAATTTGCGAATTTGATGGAATTATCCGTTAAAAACTTAATTCAAACATAAAGCATAATTTGACGCTTCAAATATTTGAATAATATAAGTATGAAATCATTTTAATATTTTATTAATTTTAAAATATATCAGCTGAAATTATTTACTATTTGCGAATTTTTTTATAGAAAATTTATAATCGAGATTGGCTAATTAATTTTTCAACCCGTTTAATTAATTAAATATTTTTCAGTTTGATGGAAAAACCTGCTAAAAAGTACAATCGTAAAAACATCAACCGTAATATGTGTATATATATATATATATATATATATATATATATATATATATATATATATATATTTTGAAACAAAATAAAAAGATATTAAAATATATTATAAATATATTTTGAATTAAATCATAAATTAGAGAATCTTAATTTATATATAATAGTTGATGTATAAATTATTCATTATATTTATCAATTAATTTGTTTTGATTTTAATTAATTAGGAAAGTGAGACCCATTAGATTTTGGTTGTTTGGCTACATGTTTAATAATTGTCTTGTTTGGAAACATGGATTGTAGAGATAATGTTATATTCCCTAATTACCCTTAATGAAGGATACAAATCCTAATAATATCAAGGGCAAATTCCGGGAACAACATTTATGTACCATGACAAACCTTCCTGTTTTAATAGATTAGATATGGCTATGCTAATTGGTTTTTGATAAGACGTAAAGACTCAAGGCACCAACAGAAGGATAAAATTTGGGTGGAAGGATGCTGGAAAATGTTCCCAAGGAATATTCTATCAACATTGGGATTGTTGTTGGTTTGGTTACAGATCTTTCTTATATCTTTTAAAGTATGAATATGACCAGGGATTTGTTGATTTTGGGTTACATGAAGAAGGAAAGTATATTCATGTTTTCAATTTCTGGGAGATAGCTAAGGAGGTCACGACTAGGAAAAAAGAGATGATGAAGACCAGATCTGTGGTGGCTTCAGCAGATAGGTTTTGGGAAGAAAAGAGGAAACATGGAGAAATGATTTGGAGCATAGGAGCTATATTTTGTGGTTCTTCCACTACAAGAAAACTGTATTTTTACGACTGTAAGGTGCGATCATATACGTGGTCGCAAAATGTCCCGACTAATTTGCGACTAATGAATGATTTTTAAGCGACCGATAAAAAGTAATCGTAAATAAGTCACATATATGGGACCGCATAAAAAGAGTCGTAAATCAGTCGCGACTGATTTACGACTACTGTGTTGTCGTAAACTCGTAGTCGCTAATTGGTCACGAAATTTGCGATTACTTAGCGACTGTTTTATGTAGGTTGCAATTCAGACGCTATTTGGTTGTTAAAAGTCAGTACACCCACGTGTTTTAATTGTTTTCGGGTTGGTGTACTTACTTTTTGCGACTTTATATAGCAGTCGCTAATTAGTCGTTAAGTGGTCGCATTTCAGTCGTAAAATGATCTATATATAAACCTTCGACCTCTCTTCTACTCATTCACACAAATGCTCATACTCCCTCTCCATCTTACGAATCCAAACAAAACAAAAAAATTCGTAAACCCTTTCTCATATAATGTCGGGACTATAATGCTCGGGAATGGATGTATCAGAGGATAAATCCAGAGACAGGAACTTTCTCGGCGGAGTTTGAAATTAGGGTCGAACAATTCATGGCTTTTGCAGGTAATCAACCTTTTGCGCTAAGCAATAATGGTAGGTTTTTCTGCCCTTGCACTTTCTTCAAAAACGAAAAAGTTATCTCGGGGAACAAAATTTGGAATCATCTATTAGAGGATTTATGGAAGATTATTATATTTGGTATAAGCATGGGGAGGAAATTGATGTGACTTTAGGACCGAGTTATGTTAATATGACGCAAGAAGATGATGTCGTAGAAGATAGATATGTTGATATGGTGAATGATGCATTTCGTGATAGTGTGAATTTTGATAGTTATCAAAATGTTGAAGAACCGGTACGTAACCATTCCAAACAATTCTACGACTTGTTAGAAGGGGCGAGAAATCCGTTATATGATGGTTGTCGTGAAGGTCACTCTCAGTTAGCCTTAGCCGCACGGGTCCTGCAAAACAAGACAGACTACAATATGTCTGAAAAGTGTGTTGATTCATGGTGCGAGGTGTTGACTGATTATTTACCACAAGGAAACCAGTCAACCGGATCCCACTATGAGACAGAAAAGTTGATGCGCAACTTAGGTCTCCCGTATCATACAATTGATGTTTGTATTAACAATTGTATGATCTTCTGGAAAGAAGACAAAAAGTGGGATAAGTGTCAATTTTGTGGTTCGTCAAAATGGAAGCCCAATGACGGAATCCGTAGAACCAAAATAGCAGAGTCTCGTATGTGGTATCTACCTATCGCTGATAGATTGAAGAGAATGTATCAGAGCGAGAATACTGCAGCGGCAATGAGATGGCATGCTGAGCACCGAGAAAAGGACGGAGAAATGTGCCATCCCCTCTGATGTTGCAGAGTGGAAATATTTTCAAGACCTACATCCTCGGTTTGTCGAAGAACCTCATAACGTTTATTTGGGATTGTGTACAGATGGGTTCAATCCATTTGGCATGTCTCGTAATCATTCGTTGTGGCTTGTGATCTTGACTCCATATAACTTGCCCCCTTGGATGTGCATGAATGAAGAATACTTGTTCCTTACAATCCTGAATTCAGGGCCAAATCATCCGCGAGCAAGTCTTGATATTTTTCTTCGTCCTCTTATTGAGGAATTAAAAGAATTGTGGTCTACCGGAGTCGATGCGTACGACGTATCCTTGCATCAAAATTTTAATCTGAAAGTTGTGTTGATGTGGACGATAAGCGACTTTCCGGCGTATGGTATGTTATCAGGATGGACGACACGTGGTAAATTGTCTTGTCCCATTTGCATGGACGATACAAAGTCATTTTATCAACCGAATGGTAGGAAGACATGTTGGTTTGACTCTCACCGAAAATTTCTTCCTCGTAGGCATCCACTAAGGAAGAATAGAAAAGACTTCTTGAATGGAAAACACGCTGTGAATGAGTATCCACCTCAGTCTTACACTGGACAGCAACTTTTTTATGAGCGGTTTTATAGTGTCGAACCACCGAAAACAAAGGATTGCGGTGGAAACGGTCATGGAAAGAAGAAGCATGGTTATGGCACCTTGCACAACTGGCACAAAGAAAGCATATTCTGGGAGCTACCGTATTGAACAGACCTCAATCTCCAACATAATCTTGATGTGATGCATATTGAGAAGAATTTTTTGACAACATCATGAATACTCTTATGAATGTAAAGCGTAAAACAAAAGACACCATCATGTCACGAAGGGATATAGAACTATTTTTTTCTCGACCACACTTACATCTCGATAGTTCTGGTAAAGCTCCTTTCCCCGCCTACACACTGACAGAAGAGGCAAAGGAAAAGTTATTGGAATGTGTGAAACATGCAGTCAAATTTCCAGATGGTTACGCATCCGACTTGGCTACTTGTGTTGATATGACTAATGGCAAGTTCTCGGGCATGAAGAGTCATGACTGCCATGTTTTTATGGAGCGGTTACTTCCATTTATCTTCGCAGAACTCCTAGACCGACATGTCCACCTTGTGTTATCAAGCACTAATACTTACGTTGTTATTTGAGAAGTGTGAAATGTCTACCTATTATACTATTTTACAATAATTTTGTTAATATTGTAGGCATTGGAGGATTTTTCCGTGACCTATGTGCAAGGACTTTGCAGAAAAGCCGCGTCCAAATTCTAAAACACAACATAGTCTTGATCATATGCAATTTGGAAAAGATCTTTCCACCTTCTTTTTTCGACGTCATGGAGCACCTGCCTATACATCTCCCATACGAATCTGAATTAGGAGGACCCATGCAAAATAGGTGGATGTATCCTTTTGAAAGGTTTTTCAAGAAGTTGAAAGGGAAAGCGAAGAACAAAAGATATGCAGAAGGTTCGATTGTTCAATCGTATCTCAATAACGAAATATCATATTTCTCAGAGCACTACTTTGAGGCAAATATACAAACAAAATCAAGGTAAACTCTTAAGTGAATCACATTTCACAGTGTAGGTTTACAAACGAAGGTGTTTGAGAGGTATATTCTAATTTGAGCCACTTTTTACCGTGTAGGTTAACAAGATTCGGTGAAGGTGATGCCCCTGTATATTATGTCGATGGAGTACCTGATATATTTTATCGCATAGGTTGTCCAAGTGGAGAAATGCACCAAATATGGCTTTCGGAAAAGGACTATCAGTGTGCACATTCATATGTTCTCCGAAATTGTGATTATTTTCAGCCGCTTGAGAGGTAAATTGACATATATTCCTTCGTCTTATATAGTATTTTCAGCCGTTTCATACGAATGTGTTTTGATTCTCACATATGCCTTCGTCTTGTATAGTATGTTCGAAGATTATATTTCTGCAACATATTCAGAACTCTCTGAAGAAGAACTTGCCATGGAAAGAGCTGAAGAATATTCTACATGGGTGACAAAATATGTATGTACCAAAAACAACTATTTGTATAATAGTATGTATTACAACTCTTAGATTCCTCATATATGTGCAGGTTACTTACTGGAACAACACAAATCCTTTTCCTCCTTTGGTTAAATAGATTGTGAATGGACCTGTGAACAAGGCCAAAACATGGCCTATGTATTTTACAAGAGGATATCTGTTCCATACACAGAAACACGGCGAGGGACGAAAGAAATGTAACTATGGGGTATGTGTTAAAGGAGAGAATTATTCCAACGCATCAGATGAAGCTGATTTCTATGGGATCTTAATTGATATTATACAACTTGAGTATGAGGGGATGATTGATCTTAAAATCACACTTTTTAAGTGTAAGTGGTATGACCCTGTTATTGTAAGAGGCACCCGGAAGAGCAATGGAGGTGTTATTGACGTCCTTTCATCGAGGAAATACAACAAATATGAACTATTTATTCTAGGTATATATATATATATATATATATGTTGCAATCATATAAATATATATTGGAGTGCAATCATATATTGTTTTTTTACAGCCTCTCAAGCGGAACAAGTTTGCTATATTTCGTATCCATATACAAAGAAACTAAAATATTCATGGCTCAATGTTGTAAAGGTAAATCCCAGGAGTTATATCTCAGGAGAATACGAAGTTCAAGAACCAACACTGTTGCAACAAGAAAATAACGATGCCGTACTTTTGACTACCATTGACGATCTCGAAGTCGGAAACTTGGTTCAATATGTAAACCCGATACACCTCGATTACGATGTTGGAGATGCAGAACAAGCAGATGAATTTCAATGTAATGTTTCATCGTCTGATGATGAAGATGTCGAAGAATATTATTAAGAACCCTAAACTTAGTATGGATTATTATATTCCAAGTACCATGAATATTATTAATTATTTTGGTTTAAATGTTATGGTTTAATTGTTTTTGTTTAAATGATATGATTTTAATTAAAAATCAATCTTACATTCGGTTAAGCCAATGAATTTTTTTATAAAACCAAACAATTTTAATGAAAAAAACAAATGATTTTTGTTAAGAACCAATTTGATTTTTAATTAAACCAATGATTTTTTGGTTTAAACCGATCGATTTTTTGATTACCCAATCCAATTTTGACTAAACCAACTAATTTTAATTAAAAACAAATAATTTTGTTAAGAACCAATTTGATTTTCAATTAAACCAATGATTTTTTTGGTTAAACCGATAGATTTTTTGATTAACCAATCCAATTTTGACTAAACCAACTAATTTTAATTAAAAAAACAAATAATTTTTGTTAAGAACCAATTTGATTTTTGATTAAACCAATGATTATTTTGGTTAAACCGATTGATTTTTTATTAACAAATCAAATTTTGACTAAACCAATCGATTTTTATTAAACCAGATAATTTTTTGATTAAACCAAATGATTTTCAATTTAACCAGTTAATTTTCAATAAAACCAATCGATTTTTTGGTTAAACCAAATGATTTACGGTTTAACCAATCGATTTTTCAGTTTAACCAATCGATTTGGTTTTAACCAATCGATTTTCAGATATCCCCAAACGTTCCCATTTCTTCTTCGCAAGAACCCTAAATCAGAGAACCTCAAATCGCACACTTCTCCATTCGATTCCGAAGCTCCGATTGTTCGATTGATTCGCTCACCAGGTAAGCTCGTTCGATTGTTCTCTCTTGATGAGTTTGTTCTTCCATTTTATTCGCGTAACAAATAAACCCTAATTTCGTTTCTATTCAATTTTTAGGTCGTCGGAAAAAATGGCTAACGGATGCGGCGGTGGTACGAGGCGAGGCGTTCCTCATAGACGGCATGTCCCCAATGTAACCCAGAGACAAGTAGGATCAACGGCTCTAAATAAATCCTCCCCTTTACCAGCCTGATACGATTTCACGCCATCGGTGAAATCAACTGCCAAAAAAGCTGTGCCGTCTCGTTCTTCCGAAGCTCCGCCGCCCAAAGGCCGTCCCGAAGAAGCTGCGCCGTCCAAAGCTGTGCCGTCTCATTCCAAAAAAATTTCCACCCAAGCTACGCCTTCGGAAGCTCATTTCTCCCAATTTCAATCATCGCCTCCTTTGCTAAACCCTAGATTCTCAATCCTTCATGTCTTCGACTATCCACCGCCGGCAAGGCTATTTCAGAGCTCACAAACATGATCTCGTGAAGCAGTAAACAGCCCCGGCGCTACTCAAAACCAGAACTCTCCAACACTACCTCTTCATTATTCTCCAGATGTTGTACACGCTCCATCTCAAGGTCAGAGTAGCCACTCTTCAGCTGCTCCCAATGTGGATGATGATGATGATGAAGATGGAGAGGAAGAAGAAGATCCTATTCTTGAGCCGGTTCTCCAAGATGATCTCATGAACCTACTGAATGCTCTCCTACAAGTTTCAGATCGTGATTAATTCTGTCAAGTTTTATCTCCAACGCCAAAGCCCAATACAACATGGTAAGGCTCTCATGAACCTACTTAATGTTCTATATAGTCTTTAATTTTACATGCTCTTGATTGATTGGTGAGAGAGAAATGCATCATTGTATTGTAGTGTTAGCTAAAATTTGATAAAAATTACAGATTTTTGGGTCTCTTGTTTGTTGTCTGTCTGATTTTGGTTGTTAGATGGTACCCTGTTTCACGGTAATAATAGCTTATGGCTGCAAGTATAAGAGACTTAGAAGAAACCATTCATTCATAGGTTCTCTTGATTTTTCTTTTCTTCTATATGAACTTACTATCCTATTGTTTGAGCCATCTTGTTTGAAAATAAATGGCGTGTGGACTTTTAGGCTTACAAATTAATAGAAAAACAAACATGTATGAACTCGGATGAGGTTAATGAAAGTTTTGATAATTTTATTAATAGTCTATGTTTCAAAGTCCAAGATTTTCAATGGTAATGGATGTAGGTTTTGCTGACTTTTTTTGGTGAAAAGTTCTGCACGTTTTAAATTTGTCAATATATATGCATACTGGTGAAATATGCTGTCCTGAATTTGAGAGTTGGTTTAATCCATCATAGACTGTTGCTCATTAGTTTTGGTGTTGTTGAGTCTGATATCTTTAAATAGGTTTCGATTGATGAGTCTCGGTTTCACTTGATGTGTTTAAATAGTGTTGTTGAGTCTGATATCTTTGTTGAGTCTATGTTTCACTTGTAATATAATCTTGTAATATAATGTTGAGTTATATAGTCTTGTTTAGTCTTGGTTTTGATGAGTGTAGTCTTGTTGAGTCTTGTTTTATTGTCTTGATGAGTATAAGGTTTCACTTGATGAGTCTCGGTTTCACTTGAAATCTTGATTAGTTTGTTCTATTCACTTGAAATCATTTCTGTATGCTTTGTTCAGACTCGGTTTAGTCTATATTTGGTTGTTCTTTGTTTGCAGGTTTGGTCGTGACAAGGGAGCTCTTACGAGGAAGATCACAAGGGTATTTACCAACAAATTCGATGGGCCTTTCTATAGCTGGACAGTTGTTCCTCGGGACAGACAAGAAAGATACTTCATCGAATTCGCGGTAAGGTTTTTCTTCTCAACGTTTTTTTATAAGTAATCTTGTTTGTATTGTTTTAACTAACACTGTTTTGCTATGTAGTAAACCCACCATTGGGATCCACTAATCTGTGGGATCGTCCAAATGCATTTCGAGAAGATATGTCAACGGCGAATCAAAGGGATGGTATCGACTGCGCGGACTTCTCGTAAGCGGCCACCATGGATAAACCTAACACTGTGGGCAGAAATGACCACCCATTGGGACACTGAAGACTGCAAAGCTAAGAGCATTACCACCTCTAATGCTCGTAAATCTGAGCGTCAAGGTCTGGGAATGGCAATACATTTGTCTGGCCATAAGTCCTTTGAACAAATCCAACAAGAAATGGTACGTTTCTTAACTTTAAAATCTGATTTTTTCTGCTTATATTAACATATGTCTTTATTGAATTTTAAAATCTGTTTTGTGTGAAATTTCAGCAAGAGGAGTTTGGAAGACCCGTAAGTATTCGTGAGGTCTTTATTAGGACCCATACGAAACCAGATGGGACTTTCGTCGATCTAAAGGCAAAGAGCATTGTTGAAGCTTATCAGAAGAGTTTGGAAAAAAAGAAGTCTGAGCTTGAGGCAGCCAATCGAGACTTGGACGATGATTCAATTCCTCGGGAGCTCAACATTGATGACTACAACGACCTATTTCTTCAGGTATCACTGTTTTCATAAGTAGTTGATTTGTGTTTAAATTTTTGTCTTCATCCAATTTGTGAACTGTTTTTCTTTTGGCAGGCCACATTCAGAGATGACAGAGGACGTCCTTATGGACTTGGCAGACTCGAAAAAACTTTGGTCAATGGAAAGCGTAAGCATGTGGGAAATGGATCATCTTTTCTGGCTCTGCAACAACAGCTACAAGAAGCCAAACAACAAATAGCGGACCAAGCAGCTTACAATGCGCGTCGTGAGGAAGAGATGGCGAGAGTTGCAGCTAAGCAGCAAACCAAGATCGACCACTTGTCTTTGGTTGAGAATTTTCTCCGTGAAACAGATCCCGCCTTATGCGACTTCATGGATTCTCAAGTAGTTTCAAAATCTTAACAGCTAGGTCTTCTAATCATGTAGTATTATGCTTTAGACTGACTTTTGGCTTGTAAGCAAACCTAAGATGCATACATGTTTTGGTATTGTATGCACATGTTTTGGTATTGTATTTGGATAATTGGTATGTTATGTATATATATTTCTAGATGTTTTAAATCTAAAATGTTTTTCAATTGTATGATGGGTGTAGAGTGGATTTGATTGTATGCAGGGCTATCAGGGAAAACATTTAGAATGATCAATTGTCTGAATTCATCACTAAATTAGTCGCATATCAGTCATTCTTTAGTCGCTATGCAGTCGTCGATCGGTCGCACATTAGTCGTACAAAGAAAGCGTAGTCGATAATTAGTCGCTAATGGTTTGTAACTAATTAGCGACTACTGGTATAAGAGTCGCAACTCAGTCGCAAAGTAGTCGTACAATTCTTGCGACTGGTCTACGACTAATACCATATTAGTCATAACGTAGTCGT
Organism: Orychophragmus violaceus; assembly: GCA_030180135.1. Lineage (NCBI taxonomy): Eukaryota > Viridiplantae > Streptophyta > Magnoliopsida > Brassicales > Brassicaceae > Orychophragmus > Orychophragmus violaceus. The sequence goes on along the minus strand of CM058235.1, from coordinate 16,474,427 downwards.
AAGGCAGTCGCATAATGTTTGCGACTGACATACGACATATCAACGACATTCAAATAGAAGTCGCTCATTGGTCGTACTTTTGCGACTGATTAACGAGTGGTCTAATTTGCGACGCAAGATTTGGGTCTACGTATATCAGTCGCATATCAGTCGCGAATCTTAAATCCAAGACTGATATGCGACTCCAATACCAGTCATTAAATAACTGTTTTCTTGTAGTGTTCTTCTTTTCGGTTCTTATGGAGAGTTTTATGGTCTTACAGAGATGGTGGTGTATTTGTAACGGGATTAGCGGCATGCATAAGTCTCACTATATTCTCTGGCGTGTGGAATGTTATATAGTGATTGATTTTGTACCATATTCTGGTTTCCAAGATAGGGATGATGTTTATGATAATTCTATGATTACACACCAAATCATAACGTATGGGAACAATATTCACAGAAGTTCATCCCGTTGCAAGATTAAATTATTTACTTGGTGTTACATCATTTTGGAAAGGTTATTAGAGAGGGGACAACAGAAAGATTTTTGGTTCGTTGGAGGAAACTATATGTTTCAATCGACTATGGCTTCAGGATATCATTAATCGAAGTCTACACTCTGAATGGGAGATGCCAAAAAAAACTGTTTTAATATGAACATTATAAGTTGGAATTGTCAAAGATTAGGGAGCAAGTGGACAATAAGCTATTTGCGTGAGATAGTGCATAATAATAAAACGGAGTTTTTGTTTCTTTCTAAAACCAAACAACCATACTCTTTTAATCAAAAATTTATAGGCTATTTCGGATATGATAAGTTGTATATGGTGGAACCGAGAGGAGCTAGTGGGAGACTAGCATTATATTACAATGACATCTCAAATGTGAGTATCATATATGCAAGCAATATGATTATTGATATTGAGGCAGATATACAAGGAAAAGTGTTTCGATATCTTTTGTTTACGGTGATCCAGTACAAAAATTGTGAGATCAAGTATGGGAGAGATTGACGCGCATCGGTGTGATCAGGACGAACCCGTAGTTTATTATAGGGGATCTAAATGAGATTATGGGGAATCATGAGAAACAAAGGGGATCTTTAAGGCATGCATCGACTTTCGTTTCTTTTAATAGCATGATTCAAGATTGTATTTTAATTGAATTCCCATCATTGGGGGAATCTCTTTCATGGCGAGGCTGTAGAGGGAAAAAAACTTATCAGGTGTAAACTAGATAGGGCATTAGCTAATGAAGACTGGCATACACTTTCCCCCTTCTCTTTTGTAGAACATTTGGGGATGATTGGCTCGGACCACTGACTGATTGTGGCAACTATTGAGGAAAAAATACATAGGAGGAGAAATCAGTTCAGATTCGATAAACGTTGGGTGGGAAAAGATTGTTTAATGGATGTGATTAAATTGGGATGGGGAGAACCATACGAAGCGAAGGCACAAATTTTGTTACCAAGATTGGTAGATATAGACATGAGTTGTCGAAATGGAGGAAAAAACAATCCTTCTTATGATAAGGATAAGATATATGAGTTACAGAGAGCCCTCGAGAAGGTCCAGAAAGATGATAACAGAACACAAGCGGAGGTGATGGAGATTACGGAAAAAAAGAGGCTTATAGAGATAAAGAACTATTTTGGCAACAAAAGAGCAGGAATATGTGGCATACATCGGGGGACCGATATACAAAATTCTTTTTTGCTTTGACTAAACAAAGACGTGCAAGGAATCGCATTGTCGGACTTCACAACTCATTAGGATATTGGATTACAAAGGATTTGAGGTTGAACGAGTAGCGGTAGAATACTTTGAAGAGTTATTTACGTCAAACAACCTGGAATGTTTTGAGGAGTTCTTACAGGAGATTCCAATATCAATAATAACTCAGATGAATGAGAGACTTATGGCAACAACTATTGAAGAGGAGGTTAGGAGAGCAATGTTTATGATGAATCCAGAAAAGGCTCCAGGACCGGATGGTATGACAACATTATTTTTTCAACAATCATGGCCAGTGGTGAAGAATGATGTTATTCGGTTGGTTAACAATTTATTAAAATATGGAGAACTTGATCCAAGAATTAATACGACAAATAATTATCTAATCCCAAAGGCGGAAAGACTGAGTCGAATGACAAAATTACGACCTATCAGTCTTTGTAATGTAGGCTATAAGATCATATCTAAGGTGTTGCATCAACGGTTGAAAGGGCTTTTGCCAAAATTGGTTTCGGAGCCGCAATCGGCTTTTGTTGCGGGTAGATTTATCTCGAATAATATTTTAATAACACAAGAGATGTTCCATGGTTTAAGAAAAAATCCATCTTGCAAAGGTAAATTCATGGCAATTAAAACCGATATGAGTAAGGCTTATGACAGAGTGAAATGGGCCTTTATTGAGAACCTCCTGGGGAGAATGGGCTTTGCGGCACAATGGGTCGATCGGATAATGCGATGCATAACCACGGTTCAATATAGAGTTCTCATTAATGGTCAACAATTGGGTTTTATAGATCCACAAAGAGGACTCCGACAAGGATATCCTTTGTCACCATATTTATTTATCTTATGTACGGAAGCTCTGGTTGCAAATATAAACAAAGCGGAACGGGAAAAACAGTTAACAGAGCTAAAGGTGGCAAGGGCATGTCCTCCAATATCACATCTGCTATTTGCGGACAATAGTTTATTTTTTTTGCAAAGCTAAGAAGGAGGAATGCCAAACAATTTCACGGATACTAAAAGACTATGAGAAAGTATCTGACCAACAAATAAATTTCTTGAAATCATAACTTCAATTTGGGCATAAGGTTGAGACTGAAGTTCGATAGGAGATAAAGGCGATTTTAGGGATCATGAGGGTGGGTGGAATGGGATCATACATGGGCATACCGGAAAGTCTCAGGGGTTCAAAAACGCAAGTTTTTAGTTTTTTACAAGATAGACTTCATTGAAGGGTAAATGGATGGACGACGAAGCTTCTCTCACGAGGAGGTAAAGAGTTCATGATAAAAGCAGTGGCGACGGCTTTGCCAGACCATGTGATGTCGTGTTATCGGCTACCAAAAACAATCACTACAAAATTGACGAGTATTGTTTCCAACTTTTGGTGGAGTTCGGGGGGAACAAGTGGAGGTATGCGCTGGATGTCCTGGTATAAACTATGTAAATATAAAGGAAATGGTGGAATTGGTTTTAGGGCCTTTCAAGATGTTAATACATCTTTCTTAATAAAATAATTGTGGAGACTAATTGATAAACCGAATATTCTATTCTCAAAAGTTTCAAAGGAAGTTACTTTCGGAATACGGATCCACTAGATCCGATTAAATCATATTCATCATCATATGGATGGAGGAGTATTACCTCAGCTAGGTCTCTGGTTAAAAAGGACTTCTCAAAAGGATGGGAACAGGGGACTCTGTTTCAATATGAAATGACTCATGGATACCAGCCTATCGCTCGAGACCAGCAAAACAAAAACAGACACAAATCATAATTTGGTTACGGTTAACCAACTGATTGATCATCAAAATCAGATTTGGAACAAACACTTACTGAAGAAAGTTATGGAACCCGAGGATGTGGCTTCAGTCCTAAGTATTTCTTTTCGTCGCCTAAACAGACACACTACAAGAAAAATCTCTATTCTTAGCACACGAAAAACGCCATGGTATGTATATGATGGCGTTTTTGAAAATGCTATGTCTGCCCCAGCTATAATAGGTCGGCCATATATGATAGCGTTTTTTGTCTGTGCTATAATATTGTTCACTATAATAGCGTTTTTGAAATGGCTATGTCTGGCCCAGCTATAATAGATCGGCCATATATGATAGCATTTTTGTCCGTGCTATTATATTGTTCATCTATAATAGCAATATTTTCTTCTTGCTATTACTGGCTGTATTTTATGATACATACATTATTTTATAGCATTATTTGTATCTTATAATCAATTCAATTTATATATAAAAAAATTAAATTTAAATCAAAATATAATTTTTATTAATATCCCAAAACATGTCTTACACAAAAATCATTACTAAAATATGACTAATTTAAAATCTTAAACTAAACATCTTGCCTATCAAGTCCTAAATTAACATAAAGACATCAAACATATGTGGTCAAGAAGATGGTGATGAGAATAGATCGAGCATCGGGAAAACACGAGCCTTCCTCCAAAGAAGAACACCTGGAGAAATGAAAAAAAAAGAACAGAATAATTCAAGATCAGTAACAATGTTACATACATAAAAAGAAATGAATTATAACAAGTATTGTAACTATAAGATCACACATGTCTAACGCATAAGCCCCAATGACATGAAAGCAAGCATCTCTTCAGAACAACCCCTTCCTACGATAAAAGATCTATAGATGAGAAGCTGACATGAAAGCAAGCATCTCTTTTGACAGAATCGTTCTGCTTATGCATTCTGCAAAATCATAACAACTGCAAACCATAAGAGCGCTTGAACTTTACACATATCACAATGACAAGCTGACACATGAACTGTTTTACTTGCATGTGAAATAAAGGAATGGACTCTGACAGATCAATCTACAGATCCTGATCATCGTCCTGCTCATCGATTTTGAGGGAAATCACTAAGCATTGCGATTATGCATTCATGTGAAACAAACAAAGAAATACAGTACCAGTACCTCACTAGCAGAAGAGAGATCCTCAAGTAACTAACTCCCATCATTCTTTCACAGAAACTTTTTCCCTATTACACAAGCATTTAATCTCATCAGCCAAACTAACAAAATCTTTGTATGAGCACACACACAAGCATTTAAACTTGAAGCCCTATAAAAACATTCGTTATGGAATAGAAATCAGTACTTAGCACAGTTCACAATCACCAAGATGAAAACACATGAGAAAAGACTTAACACGATCATACTTGTGTTTGTGCACAGCACAACACCTCCTGCAACAACAGTATAACAAATGTAAAGTAAAAAAGGGACAGCCAAGCAGATAAGTTACCAGCTCTTGTAGCTTTATAACGAGAATATACATGTAAGGAACAGCCAAGCAGAGAAGTTACCTATTGTTCTTCATAAGACCAAAGCAAGATAATCTCGGGTTACCATCCTGTAATTAAAGAACATAATCAGAATCCCTAAACTGGCCATGTAACTTAGCAATCTGAGATGCAATAAAAACTCTGCAAGTAAAAAAAATAGCTGAAAAGCATTCTACACAATAACTAGTAGCAGAATCTCAATTCCACATGAAACCATAACTCACCTCTTCATCAGTTGGATGCATAGATTTTGTAACTTCTATTGGTTTACCAACAGCCACATACATAGGGTGTCGATATGGTGATATGGATCTACAAAAGAAAATGGGATTAGTTTACCTCTTCCAAGATTCTATACGCAAAACGTAACCCAACAAAATATAAGGAGACATGCTCTTACCCAAAAACTCCTCAGAAACATATTGGAGTAAACTTGATCGTTCTTGATAGTTTAAGGTAAAGGTCCCAATCCGGCTTCCACCATTTGTATATATGTGACTGCAGCAATGACATGAACCAACGAAAAACAGAAACGGTGCAAGATCTAAATCATATATCTAAGAAACTAAATTAAGTTTGAGATTTCCAGGACCATGAAGACAACTAAATAGAAGTACAATATTTTTGTCAGCAACTCTTTTTCTTTCCTTACCTGACCGAGAGCCCTGACAGAAGCAGAAAACTGGAACCAGAGGTGTCACCTGCTCCATGGCTATGTACACAAACCTTTTTCTCGATGAAAGGAAGACGTTCTACAATATGAGAAACAATTTTCAATAAATAAGCTAAACATATGTTGTTGCAGAAGACCACAAAGTAAATCCAAGTAACAAGCGATGAGAGTGATTCCACATACCACAAAGATTAGTGATTGCGTTTTAGATAGCTAAATCTGTGCAGACGTTATTTCCAGAACCAGACATATCTTCTCCCAGCAACAGCTTCAAAAATCTTTCCTTCATCGTCTCAATCTCTTCATAGTCAAACCCAGAAAAAACAGCATTAAATTAAACTCCATGAGTAAATAAACAATCCAATTCAAGCTTGATAGAAAAACTGAGAATTTCATTGAGGAATAAAAGTAAACACTTGGTGGGTGCATTTGAACGAAGATGACGAACCTGCAACTCATGATTGTTTCGCACAATACGGGTGAATCTTCTTATCTATGTATTCTTCACCGACCAACGAGATGAAATCGAGGAATCCATGAAATCCTCCGTTCTGCTAGGGCTTTGTTCCTCCTCATGTCTGGTTGTTTCAGAAATCAGAAAATCAGCTTGTGTGAATAAACGACATTGGAAGCATCGGCGAGACAGAGTCGCTCAGTGTTACGGGTCTGCAATCCAATCAGTGTTAGGGTTAGAGAGAAGTAGAGAGTTACAGATCTGCAATCCAATCAGTGTTAGGGTTAGAGATAAGTAGATAGTTAGATCTAGATTTGAAGAAGGAGATGAAGAAATTTTGGACGGTGAGTTCTGGGGTAGATGAGATAAATATTTTGGGATTTTTTTTTTGGTCACATATATTTTGGGTTCAAAATGAGTTTGGTTAGGTCTTTTATGTTTTGACAGAGAAGAGGGAAAAAAAAAAGATAGAGAAGAGGGAAATTTCTAAGTGTTTGGCGGTTTAATGAAATTTTGGCTAAGTATTGGCGGATTCGGTGATTTTTATTTCCCGCTTATTAATTCACTGTCTTAGCATTATTTAAATGCTATTGTAAGTAAAAAAAATCAAAAATTTAGATTCAATAGCAGTTTGAAAAACCGTGCTATTATATTATGCTATTAATGCACATAATTTTTGTAGTGACATGATTCTATGGGATGGCATCATACAAAGTCTGGTAAATATACGGTGAAATCAGGGTATGAATTGGAGAGAGACTTCACGGAGAATGGCTAGACCCCTCTTATCTTGGAGCCGAGCATTAACACTCTTCTAGATTTCTCGTGGAAGATAAAATGTCCACCTAAGATAAAGTACTTCATTTGGCAATCACTCTCAGGTTGTTTACCAGTGACAAAGAATTTAAAGAGACAAGGGATAAAATGTGATACTCGTTGTGTTCGGTGTGGGATGGAGGAGGAATCGATCAATCATGTTTTATTTGAATGCCCACCAGCAATCCAAACTTGGGCGTTGTCCCAAATACCAACAACTCCGGAGTTTTTTCCTTCGGCATCTCTCTACATGAATATGGGTTATTTGTTTTGGAGATTACCTCCAGATAATAAAATCAATATATATCCTTGGTTAATATGGTATATTTGGAAAAATAGGAATGACATGGTTTATACAATGTTGATCGGAGCCATCAGGAAACTTTAAGGATGGCAGAAACAGAAGCTGCGACATGGGGAGATGCGCAGTTAGATGATGTAAAAGAACCAATGTCAGGGTAAGGGGGAGGAAGTAATTCTAAAACTGATTTGGTACAAAATAGATAATGGTGTTTTGTAGAGGAATCTTGGAAGGAGGGTGACCAGTTTTCAGGACAATGGTGGTATATTTGTTATGAGAAGGATGAAAATATTTTAATGGGAGCAATGAATATTAGGACAAGTTTATCCCCGCTCCATGCGGAATTCGAAGCCCTTATATGGGCTATGGAATGTATGAAGCATCATCAACACATTCGCATTACATTTGCAACAGACTGTTCAGAATTGGTGAAAATAGTGTCGGAACTAGAAGAATTGCCAGCTTTTTCGATCCATCTCGAGGAGTTCGAACGATGAAAAGAGTACTTTACGACTTTCGAATTCATCAACATACCGCACAAAAGCAATTTGATACCAGATAGACTAGCACGGAGTGCCCTTCTCAGACCGTCATATTCAATTCACATTGGACCGGAACCACCATATTGGATTAGCGAAAGATAGGTTTCTTTAGTGTATCTTGTTGACAAAAGACAAAAAAAAAAAAAAAAACTTGTCTCATTTTATTTTGGTGTATCCTTTTGTAGAGAGAATGACTATTTTACATTTAATAAATTCTAAATAAAAAATAATAATTTGAAAACTTTAAAAATGTTTCTAAATCGCGGCAATAGCGGAACTATTATCCGCTTTCAGATTTTTTTTATAGATTTTCTCTCTCTTGAATACTTTTTCAGCAATGTAGCCTATTTTGGATTTTTTTTTACAATGAACATTTGAAACTGAATTGAACCGAACTGAAATTAAGTTTTTTTGTTGAAATATTGAATAACTCAAACGTATATATACATACTAGACTTGTTATCTTGTTGTAACATTTAAAATATATACTGTATAGGTTGAATCGTTAAATCACAATAGTGGAAAGATAGTGGAGATAGTATAACTGGTTCAATTCATAAAACATGTAATTTGATTTAACTCCTAAAACATGTAGTTAATCAACTCATATAACTAGTTCAACTACTAAAAATGCAGTTGATTTAACTCGTATAATTGGTTCTACTCATATAACATGTAGATGATTCAACTCATATAATTGGTACAACAATGCGCATTGTGAAACTTGAAGAAATATCGCTACAAAAAAATATAAAATAAAAAGAGGGGAGATGATGAATAACAAACTCAAGAAAGTGACGGGATAAAGAAAGATATGTGCCAAGATGATAGGTGAAGAAATACTCTTGGGGACAACATCCATAATTTGGATGACTCCGTTTGGATAATCCAAGTTATGGATGTTGTCCTCATGGGTCTTTCTTCTCCTCCTCTTAACAAACACTAGACCCTAAAAAACTTATAACCCTCTGACTAGTGCATCTTTTGTCACCAAACTTGAAATATATACTCTTTTCGCCTTTTAATCCATTTCGTTTGTCTCAACTACCAATTAACCGTAGTTGGCAAAAAAAAAACTACCAATAACCGCACACCATGACGCACAAAAGATACGTAGCATAATTAAGCCATTGCAAAGAGTTAGGGCATGCACTCGTTTACCGACTAAGTCTTGGATTTGGTCAACATAATTAAGGAACTAAGGAGGGAAAATAGCCAAGTGGTTGTTGATCATAGAGCTAAAAAATGTGTCCAAGTGTGTAAGAACAACAAAAATGTTCGTTTATGTAAATTTAATTTGCCTTTTAAGTACACACTTAAATCTATGATTGCCTTTTAAGTACACACTTAAATCTATGATTGAGTGAAAATATGGACACAAATATCAAAACAAGTCTTGTTTACACAACATATCAAACAAAAGGCACAAGAATGCGTAAGAAGGGGTTCGTAGGCTCTTTGATTGAATAGTAGATGTCGGCATTTCCGTTGAAATATGCTAAACAAGAAGAAGAAGAAGCAAGAGAAAATAGTAACAGCTTAAACATGAAAAAGTTCAACATGCGTCCAGACAAAAGTCTAGCAAACTCACAAGGGATTACATGAACATAATAAAGTGGTTCTTCTACCAACTCAAATAATTCTCCACTATAGAGAATTGATAAGCATAACTGAAAATAAAAATAAAAACTAAGGGGAATGTATCATAGAGTGTTTTTAAAACCTTGTTTACTAGAGACATAAACAGATATTTTGAGAGAATTATGAAAAATTCTACTTAGCCATGGCATTTTGAGCTTGGTTCTCCTGTTGGTAGTTGAGAGTCCTCCTGAAGAGCATGATGTGAGGCTCAGGACGATGAATTGCGTAATGGACCCATCCACGGCTTTGCTGCACTCCTATCGCACGCCACTCGTTCTATATCCAAAACCAAATGTAAAACAAGACAGTGTTTAAACTCTCAAATCAAGAACTGAGAAACTATCCTAAATCCCAAGCATGTCATTTACAAACAAGTGCATGGTCTAAACTCAATAATCATTCAATAAAAAAACATGATTTCAAACCTCCCAAGATACGATATCAGAACCTAGAAGTTAGCTTACTTTCAATTTAGAAAGAGAGAATAATCAAACATAACGCAAAAAATGTCAAATGCTTAAACAAGAATTATATGTGCAGTCAAAATCTCTGAATTATTTTCCAGCTAAATGTATGCATTCAAAAGTATTAGATGATGCAAAAGCGACGGCCAGACTTGCTTTCTAATGAAATCACAAACAAAAGAGGGAAACCCAGAAAGGCGTGATGATCAAACTTCAAATCCTAAGCCCAAACTCTTACGATTTTCTAAATTTGATAAGCATCTCGTAATAGCCTTCGATGATCTAAAGATAAGATCACAATCACAATCCATCACAGTGCGAGGAACATAACGAATAGACGAAGCCCTAATTGTAACTTACTTCCGAGAGAATACGATTCTTCGGTAGAAGCTTAGCAACCTCAGGAGGAAGTACGACGTGCCTGCGAGATATATAAACAAAATACACACGCGATTACAAATCCAAAACCCCATTAAAATTGAAAGAAGAATCAAACTGATGATTACCTGTACTCATAAGTATCGTCGAAGTATTTGTCTGAGTACTGGATCTGACCCATCTCTTAAAACCCCAGAAAAGTGAAGCAATTCCGAAACCCTAATAACAAAAAGCAATCAAAATCTGAGAATCGTTTGGAAACCCTAAGCGATGAATCGAGAAGAAACGCAAACCTTGAGAATGAGTGCGAATGGGAAAATGAATTTGAAGGAGAAAGGGGAAGGCGAAAGGCAATATTAATAAAGGATTTGGCAGAGATGTAATTATGATGATATGAAGGGGCATTTGACCAACTGTTGTTTTGCTTTATTTTGAGTTTGAAATCCTTTAGAAGCGCTCCTTCCCGCTCAGTGGATGCCCTAAATTTTTATACCCAGACCGGTCTGTTATCCTGGTTCAGTGAACCCATACTCGTTTCTAGAACTTGAACATTATTTTGTAGATAAGTTGCAATCCTATTTACAGTTTGTTACTCCATCCGTTTCATAATAAGTGTCATTCTAACATTTTTCACGCAGATTAAAAAACATATTAAAAATTCTGTTATATCCTTAATAATTAATTTAACTTTTGATATTCTTATTTTTCGTTGATCAATACTAAGGTTAAAGTAGGTAATTTATGTCATAAATTGCATTGAAAATCTAAAACGACACTTATTTTAAAACGAAAAAACAACTCTACAACGACATTTATTGTAAAACGGAGGGAGTATTTTATATTTAGGTTTTCGTCAAAAATTGAAACCATATAAAACCATTTGTAATTCTGTCAAAATTAAAAATGGGTATGTACGTATCAGCAAAAATATGGCTGGTAGTAACAGTTAAAGCGGATTAGTCTCTGAGCGGTCATTTTCTGCTTTTGTTTACCATTCACAATAATAACAATGTAAATTGAAGAAAAAAATCAGTCTGCTATAGACTAAATACGGACCAGATTTATGAACAAATAAATACGGTGTGCAACAGAATATTGTCCACCCAAAAATACAAACATGACAGGGCAAATCGATAATGATGACCAAAACAGATAAATATAACAAGATTTGAAACTATAAAGAGACAAAAAAAAATATCCATTTTCTTTTAATAAATATATGATTTTTAAACGAACCTTATTTTTGTTCAAAAGAACATCATACTCATTATTGTTAGACATAGATCATAATACAACCATTTTTCATATAATTCTAAGAGCTTTTATGAGAACCTTTTGAGAACTTTTACGAGTGATTTAGAGTTCGAATGATAATTACAATCACAGTGGAATAATTTAAGTACGGACCAAACTATTTTATTTTTGGGGTGGATAATACTCTGTTGCGGACCGCATTTATTTGTTCATAAAACCGGTCCGCACTTAGTCCACAACAGACTTCTTTATTTTTCGGCACTATTCTAAACCAATTATTGGGTCTGATTGGTGTATCAATAATAAAAGCGTTAGATGCATACCACTTTGTTTGTTATCAATCACGAAAACGTTATGAAGAGCTACAGTAAAAACGGTTACTCTCAGCTTTTTTGTTACCGTTTTCGCTAACAGCTTTTGCTAACCGTTTTCATTTACAGTTTTGCACTGTTCAACCGCTTACCACTTCCGCTAACCGCTAATATGACCGTTCCGCTTTTGTTCACCAATCAGACCCATTGTGAAAGGTAAATAAAAACAGTATTGACCGTTTGCGGGCTAATTCACCTTGATCGATACTACCATTCAAAACTTTAATTCTTTATTGTATTCATATTTAGATCATTATCCGCCGAATTAGATTAAAAAAGACTACCAACAATTTTAGCTAAAACTCTAAAGTTTAGAATCAAAATCTTACAACTAACATCGTCTACGGAGATTTCTTCAAGTCTTTCAAACATCACATTCAACGATGACAAAGACATCTTCTCACCGAAAAAATCCAGAAGTTAACGATCACAAAGATCAAGAGAAGGATCTAGAGACTGCCGACAAAATCCAACAACAAAAGGAAGACAAAAACAAAACGTCATCGAAAAGACAACGATCCGGAGAACCATATCGAAGCAAATTGTCTTCGACATCCTCTTAGCAAAAATCGATGAACAAAATGAATTTTTAAGACAGACTACCACTCGAGTCGATGAACTCGCCGCCGCTCAAAACTACACATAGACTGCTACGTCCTAAAAATTGGTACAAAACCCGATCCAAACTAAGTATTGAATGAGTACTCAGAAATACATGAATTCAAAGTACCAAAATTATAATTATAACCCTAATATATTAGTTATTTTCAGTAATTAAATTATTTTCAGGTATTTGATTATTTTCGAGTAAATTTGAGTGATTAGATAAAAAATATTCAAACCAAAACATATATAATATGATTACTTTGGGATAAAAAAAAATAACTGATCCAAACCATATCTAGCGTGTAAATATCGGATATCAAGCAAATTTATATGAACTCTCTGTAATCTACTTAAATTGTACTATAACACTCTTGGAACTTCCCATGAGCTTTACATTCATGTCTGTAGAAGTTGTATTGTTTAGAATCGAACTCCAGTCTTGTAGAAACATTTAAACTCTTGACTATTTGGCCAATAGACTTCCACAGGTTAGATTTAAAATAGTTTCCATTTTGTTTTGGTTTTGATTTTGATTTTGATTTTTAGATTTTAAGATCAGTAAACCACGGTGACTTTTGCTTCGGTTTAGTTTACTTATTTTGTTCTGTTCAGTTTGGTTATTTTAGTTTATCTCTTTCTTCCATCCTACAAACGGGTGGAGAATGTTGTCAAAAAAAAAAAAAAAAACAAATGGGTGGAGAATTAATATTGGAGGATCGAAGAGACTGAGTTCTTCAAAAACGAAAAGTAATTCAGAACATAATTTTATAATATTATTCTTGGCATTATATACTACAAAAAATTAGCTTCATAATAACCCCCAAAAGAATGCCCAAAGAAGAGTTAGGAATAGCTTAGACTCATTTACTTCCCACACTGCTCTCTCTACTCTTCTACCAAAAACAAATCCTCTAGCCCTTTGTGTGTATCTCTTTCAATTGTTGAGAAAGACAACACATTAGGGGGAAAAAACTGTACACGAATATGGCTACTACCCGAATATTAGATTAAAGACAAGAATAAAAAGGCATCAAATCATTTCACCGACGTTAAAAAACCAAAAAACCAAAGACTAGTTCAGATTTACTGCTCCATACTGTCCTCAGGTTTACTCACCGCACTCGTTGCAGGCACTGTCTTTCTCAACATCGATGTTCCCTGAAAGACCATCACCGAGAAGTCTTTTCTGTATTCTTTCATCTAAACACCCACAAACACAGTTATCAGATATGTGATTTAATTAAGAGTTATGAAGGTTTACTGTGACCAGCTTTATAATAGATATACCTCCTCTTCAGTCATCTTGGTGAAACCGAATTTGTCAGTCCATATGGATTTGGCTTCATCTGCTGCTGGTAGCACGAGATGTTTCACGTTTAGGGACCCAAGTAGCCTCTCGATGCAATCAAACAAGCATTGGAAGTAACCCTACATCAAACAGAAAAAGAACATAAACTCTCAGTTACAGGAGCATCGCAAGCATTTCATCTCTTAAACCAATAAGATCATACTGTGCAGGACAAGAATTCCTTCTGCAATTAATGTGATACAGATTCATCATTCACACATTCTTAAGCCATTTAGAGCAAACACAGGCACAATACTATGTGGGATGGATGAATCCAATTCTAACTTCGTAGACGTAGCAGTGTATGGGATTGACAATAGGAGCGGATCGATTCTTGGCCTTTCTATAGGGAATAGGCATATCTCAGAAAGAACAAAAAAAAATGAAGGTTCAACATCAGAGCTAATTACCTGCCCTTGACAATCTCTGCTGGTAGCAACCAGAGGAAGTTCCGCAAGTTCAGACCCAAAAACCCTAAAGATTCCCACGGAAACAATCACTCCACTGCACAAGCGAGACAAAAAAAACACAAGTTAACAAGATGAAATAGGCTTCACAAAAATATAGACTGCAAAGGAAGCATAATCTTACTCCACAGTCAACATGGTGCAGTACATGCCACTGAAATCTCGGCCTTTTGCTTTCCTTCTGTTCCACACCCAAAGTAGTTCATCAGCTAATGAGTATAATGAGTATTCACTAAAGTAGTTGACGTTACTACATTTGCACTTACCCATACACCATTGCTGGAATGAGACTGGTCCCAGATTCGCTGATGGGATCAAACCGCTCCTATACCATACCATGGTTACAAGGGACAAAAAAGAGTTAAACCTTTTCATAGGGAATAGAAGGGACAAACAGCACAAAGTACAGACGAGTTTGAAATGTGGCCAGGAGTTACATGAAGAATAGAAAGTGCCTTCCCAAGCAACGCTTTTGTATTTGTATCATCCGAAGAGGTCAACTTTCCACTAAGGACCCTCCATCTTATGTCTGGAGTGGTATTGTCATCTGGACAGCTTCCTTCATTAGGTTTTTGCGTCTTCTTTAGAGAGTTGTTATTAAGCTTCTCTTCTCCCCGAACTATCAAACGGCCTAAAGAATTGTTGATCTTTTCGCACCCAAGGGAACAAAACCATTTATCTTCAGGTAGCTCCTGTTAAGACATAATCAAGATGAAAGAGAAGGATAATGAGCGATCACCCAAGAGGAAATAAAGAGAGAAAGAAAGAGACAAAGAGGTAGAGCACCTTGAGATCAGCAATGTTATGTTCTTTCAGACAGCCAACATGGAACTCCTTTTCACACTGAGAAGAAAACATAGAAACTGATGATGATATGCAGATTTAAGAGGCAGACGTTGCAATACAGCAATGATCAACAAGATACCTGATCACAGATTATCACAGTGCGAGAATTAAAGCCCAACCTGCAAAAGCTATGGCCTCTGCAAAAGCAAATAAATTAAGTAAAGAGGTCAAGCTAAGAAGGAAATGGTTTCAATTAGGAGAGAAGCATCTTCTAAACCAAACAAATTCAAGTTCCTTAAAAAAAACTATATGCCATATGAATTTGAAACATGAAATAAAACATCAGTCAAATACGACCTCATTAAACTACCGCATTAGAATTTAAGAAGGTTGTTACAGGAGGTAATATACTAATGTGAAAAAGCTCGATATTCACCTGCATAACACGCATACACTTGGGAGCTCACTCACAAGGGAGCTGACAATTCGAATGCATCTTGTGGCTATCTGAGCAATTGCATCAACTCCACGAACTCTACCAGCTGCAACGGCGTTGGGATTGCTCTCCACGAACTTCTCTCTCTCAATCATATTCACACAATATTTGCAGGACCACCTCTCACTCGGAATGCTTGGTGAATCAGCACATGCTAGATAAAAACCAAAACAGAAAAGTAGGCTCCATCAAGTTGACGCTCCAAAAACTCTTTAACATACCAACAGAAGAAAGCCGACAAGGAAACATGGAAGATTGCAAAACCCGAACCTATATGATATGATCTTGGACAGGTATCACAACACAAGAGTTCACCCCCATCCTTACAGATACTGCAAAGGTCATCATTTTCACGGATGGAAAACCTCTGGTCCATTGTTAGTGCTACTGAGAGTTCATGAAGAGATACGCCATTGGTTGTATAAATGTGATGAAACCTGAACATCAATAGAAGACCAACTAGTTAGTTCTAAACCTTTTCTCTGAATCTCGCAATCAGTGATCTTAAGGATCCATGGCTTTTACTACTAATTACTCTACACTTATTATTTCAAAGTACCCAAGGTTTAATGTATTTACATTTTTGTAATGTACGGGTAAAAGTGTTAATGATCTTTGTCTATACAGTACACAGACAGATATAAGGAAGAATAGTTCTTGTTAATAGGTTTCCGAAGAGCTGGGAGTAGCTTCACTATAACAATCCTCAGTGTCATTACTACTAGAGCGTGAATATGGAAACAGTTGCAAGGAACTTACGGCTTCCGACGACTTGCAAAGCCAGCATGGGCCTCAAACGATGAAGGGCTGACCTGGTCCCATAAAAATATAAAGGCTAATTCAGAGCCCTATACTTAATGCCATGAAAGAATTTTTGACAACATTAACGAGAGCTTACCACTTTGTCACAACAAGAACAATGTATCCCAAATCCCTTCTTATAGCCGACAAGCATTTTCTGCATTATTAACAAAATGGTTGGATTAGATAAAGTTACACGAACAGGATGGAGAAGAGCCAATTGCTCATGCAGATCTAACCTTTCCAGCAAGAAAATATCCCACTTCGGTCCCATCTGGCAGTATATCATCTTCAAAAACAAGTTTGTGCAGCCGCAGATCCCTTTCAAAATGACAAAAGTTGGACTGAGAACTAAAACAAGTATGGCGGACAGCACAGAAAGACAACAATCTACCAGTCTAGCACAAGACCATAGATACATTGGATAAGTGTTGTCACACTTATAACAACACTACTCACTTTCTGGTTAGTTTCCCATGGCTGTTGTTTTTGATTGAGCTGGATTTTGACTCACTCGGAATAGTTCCTGAAGCCACACCTGGCTCAGGTGACCTGTAGAACCCCAAGATAAATTTAGCATAGCTAATAAAGTAAGGTCAACAAATATGTTGATGTCATGGATATATGCAAATCCAGAAGAAAGTTATATGGATCTTAGTCCTGACAGAACTCTGTCTGCTCAGGCTACCACTTAAATGAAGAGAATATGGCAAATTTCTATATTACATCTAATATAATCATTTTCCAGAATGATAAATTACAGATTGCGGGCTAATTATATTATAACAAGCAGCCTACAAGATGCAAACCCAGAAGAAAGTTATGCATCTTAGTCTAAACACAAAATGCAATAAATACTACAAGAAAGTAGAACCATCACATAGTTGGCGCAACAACACTCACTTTTTGGTTGGTTGTTCTCGCCTGTTACTTTGGCGAGGACAGGATATTGGCCTATTCGGGATAGTTTTTTTAACCACACGTGGGCTAGAAAATCTGTAGGAAATTGAGGACAGATTTAGAATCAATCAAATACATAAAAGTCAGTATAGTCAATGGTGTATTAGATATAGCCAAAATTAAAAGTTATGCATTTTAGTTCTAACAGAATTCTACATAAGCAACCATATAATAGAAGAATATACAGTCCCATAATCCACTTCACATAATTAGAGAGTCATTTTCCGTAATAAAATATGCTGACTTTTTAGTTTTACTTCCACCAGTCCGCAAATATTAACTTAACAGGATAAATGTATGTTCACCTTAGTTGAAATATGATTCAGCTGCAAGGAAAAGGCTGTTGAGCGAAAATAAAGAAAGATGAGCCATACCCATTATGAGCATTTGCTTTAGGACTGGTATGGAGTTCTGGTTCCTTGTTCTCAAAACATGATTTGCACAAAAATAATGACTTTGTTTCACAAGGCTCAACTATTGGACCTGAAATCAGTTAGATGTAACCAGCCTGAATTCTTTAATTCAAGAGAAAAATCAATTGAAAACAGTCTTTATAATGTTGCACAAACCAATGAACCAATCAGCAAACCTTGGCAATTGAAACACACGCTAGATTTCTTGAAATCTGGTCCGACTACCACACGAAGTCTTTCTTCTAATGTATCAAAGGGAGTTTCCTTCAATGCATTCATGACATCACGAAGTGTGCATCCAGACTCCAGTAAGATATATTCAGGTGGGCGCTTGTTTGTGCTAGAAGCATGCTGCTCGTACACGGCGGGGCTTACCACCTGCGGAAATGAAATTTAAAAAGTTATATCAATCTGCTAGGCATTACGCAGGTCCAATCAGAAGACCACGGTATATGTCACTAACCCGAGTTCCTTTGCAGGCATCACAAAAGCACATAATGCCTGATCCGCTTATTACTCCTTTAAGCCCTTTAGCCCCTGCCTCTCTCATCTACCATGGTGACATACACATCAGCTAAATAAAATCCCTTTTTTACACGAACGGAAACAAAAAGAAAGCCATCATATATACCTTTGCGCCTCGAAGATAGTACACAGTTAGTCCCTCAAGTATTCCAGAATCAAGAAGTTCTTTCAGCTTTGTTGGGAAATTCCTGATAAATTTCTTGGGCCTTCCACGCTTGTTGGGAGTTGTAACTGGAGAGCTTTGAAAATCATTCATTTCGACATCTTTGGCATGCGCATCTACCTTGCCTGAGTCTGATAGATCGATGTTATTTTCCAATGACCTAGTAAACCTCCTCGCAGGCTTATCTACTATAGCATTCACTGCCTTCTTATCAGCGCCTCGAGTATGACCACCCATCTGTGACGTTTGACTTGGCTGCCCAAGGCATGTATCCACACTAATTTGCTCATATACCACTGAACAAGACGCATCAACACAACTTTCTTCGCTATTTTTAGCATCTTTCATTGGATTTAAATGATCTTCATCAACAGTAGCCTCAATTTTGCTATCTTCAGCAACGCCACTTTCTTTAGCTTCCCTTTCTACATTTATTTTATTTTCTTCATCACCGTTAGCCTCAGATTTGATACCCTCGGACTTCAACATAGACCGTGTCAACCTTCTGCCAGGTTTTTTATAACCCAAACCACTTTCCAACTTAACATGGGAAGATCTCGAAGTCAGTTTGGCAAACTCACTAAAACCTGCAGGACATGCCATAACTATTTCTCTCCGGATCACACTCGAACATTCCTTTCTAGACTCTTCAACTTCCGGTGTACCCTTCGCAAGCTGCTCCATTGAGTGATGTTCATTCATCACCAAATCATCATACCCATTCTCAATCTTCTCTGATTCAACCTGTGCAGTTTCACTAAACAATCCCTTTCCTTCATCAACATCAACAACGTCGCTCTTTTCTTCATCTTCTTCTACGGAATCAGACATTACAACTTCATCATCTTTTGTAAGGCGCATCTTCTTCAACCCCGACCGAAGACAACGGCTCGGTCTCTTCGCATCCGTACTTTTCGAGTCGCTATTCCAGCTTCTGCTTCCACGGGTCCGACCTAGAGACTCGCCTCCACAGATCTCGGACTGAGATTTCAACATGAATTGCAATTCCCTTTTGCAACCTGTGCGAACCTGTGAAACAACAATAATCTCGCCAGTGTCTGTAGCTTTCGCCATCGATTTTGAATGGAGAGATTCAAAAAGCGAAAGTTATTTCCCAAAATTATTGCCTCACTCCCTCGCGAGATTCAATGTGGAAAACCTAAAAAGCGCTTCGATTAACTGATGGGTTCATTAGAACGCTAAGATTAATAACAAATTAGGGTTTCCCTTACCCAAAAAAGGGATGAAGAAATTAGGGTTCCGTAGTTCCAGCAGAGAGAGAGGTTGAGAAGCTGTATTGGTTTTCGTTCTGGCAAAGGAGAAAATAAGACTCGAGGAAAGACTTCTTGTTTCTAGTTTATGTTTTTTTTTGCTTCAATACTTTCTCTAATTCTTTTTTATTTTTGGTCGAAAGCCTTATCTGATTAGTTATCAAAATCGACCTATTAATTATTTAGGGGATAATCTCATCGTCTTCAGTTATCCTCGAGATGCACCTACTTTTGTATGATTCAGTCCCATAGCTTGAAAGTATTTCTGCGATACACTGTTCTGTAGGATTTGAATGTTCTGGTGACATGTTTTGGGACGTTTTGTTTGTATAAACTGTTGAGGAAGTAGCAAGGATGTTCAGTGGGCTAGCCATAAATTTTTCTTACCGGAAAGAGAACTATATATATTAAAAATAAGACTATTTATAAATTACCAAATATTGTTTTCAAATGTACTCTATGTTAATTTATAGATTGAAATATTTTTAAAACAGTTTCATTTGTTATATTTTCAGATAATGTTTTCTATAAAATAAATAAAGTACTAATCGTTTCTTATCTCTAGATTCTTCACCGTTCCATCAAATTCGGCGATCCCCACCGGTGGTTTCCGGCGGGTGTGAGGGGATCCACTTTCTTTTCTTTCTTTTCTTTGCCCTGTTTTTTCATCCGAGGATCTGTTCGGCCCTTTGCGGTTGTTGGTGGCGGGCCTTCGTTTCTCCGGCTAGATCGGTAGCGGATCTAAAGAGATAGGCGTCGGAAGATCTTTGTAGATCTCGACTTTTTGAGGAAGAGACAAGTGATGCTTCCTCAAGAGTCGAAGTCGTCTTTTTCTGCATATCCCTCTGTTTGCATGTGGTTCTCTTTTGTCGGCGGAAGCGGGTTTGGTGTCTTGCGAGTTAAAGGCGGTTGCGGCTAAGTTGGTAGCCGTTGACGCGTGCACGCTCGGCGGCTCTCAGTAAGTACATAGCTTGAGAGCGGCGAAGAGGCGCGAAAGGAGTCTCCGAGCAGAATCAACTATCCCTCTTCTCCTCCCTTTCATGTTTGTTTTTCTTTGTCGGCCAATTCCCGACATGGTATTCTTTTGGCGGTTTGGTTTCGTCTCGTTTTGCGGTGGTTGTCTCTCCGGTGGTCTTGTGCTGCGGTTCATTAGAGTGTCTTCTACCTTGATCCGGTGGTGGTTGCATCGTTGTAGGCGGCGACACCTTATTAGGGTTAGGGTTTCTATAGTGGGCCGACTTTTGGGTTACAACTGTAATGGGCCGTATTTTGTTGGGCCCATTTGGAATGTGTTAGGGCTTTTATTTTTATTTTTCTTTTGTATGTAACTTTTATTTAATCAATTCAAGAAGACCATTTGACCCAAAAAAGCACATATTTAGAAATTCATCAGTAATACAATTTTGTAATATATTTTTCTACAATTTTTATTTTCGAAATTATTTTCATGATGATTTTAGTAACAATATTTTAAAATTAAAACTAACTTTAAAAACCTTTAAAATATAAAATTCTATAATAAGTTCAGCTAATTTTAATAACTATTTTTTATTAAATTCCCAAAAATAAATCATTAATCAAATCATTTCATATATTATTTAGGAATCCCAAAATCATAGTCTAAAAATATTTAAGTAAATTGAAAAAGTACAAAATAACATGAATAAATGAGATGTTTTACATTTTTTGTTTCACAAAAACCTAATGACAAAAAGCTAACGAAGAGTTTTTGACTTTTTCAAAGTTTATTTTTTTTAATAATGTTAAAAGTTAACTAATTATATGAGATCCGTACAAACTGTAGATTATTTATATTGTGTAAATTTAAAGTCAGCCCAACATCAAAATAAATATGAACTCAAATGTCTTAACTAATAATTACCTAACTAGGTTAAACAATTGTTTTTAATGCTTTTGAATTTTAACTAAAAAGTATTATATTTTTTTAAAACTAAGGTGGGGTCATCTGACCCCCCCCTTCCGTCATAAGTAGCTCCATCTTTGAGGATGTTTAGTTGGGTCGAACGAGTGACTTGTCGAGGAAGTATATGGAGATCTTTCGTATTATAAAATAGTAGTTCAGAATGCGCTCATATCAAGATGTATAAATGAGTATATTGATTATGTAAGTCGGGTTACAATGATGTTTTAAAGAAAAGTTTAAGAGAAAATACAAAAGAAGAAAATAATGACGGAAAGCTGAGATCGGGATCATGATTCAAGATTTCGTCTCGAGGGTCCGTAACTTGGCTACAATGTCTATTACTTACTGATAGAGAGAGGAAGCTTATGAATGATATTGACGGCTTGATCATGAGATAAGTCGACGATCTCACAAGGTTTCTTATGCGAATTGAGAATCCGAATAAGAACAAGGCTCGAGTACTCCTCGAAGTGCTTAAGAAAGCTCTGTTTAAAGCAATTGCTTATTCAATAACATAATGTGAACCAAAACAATATCCCTAAGGTCCTTAAATAACTAACGTAGAAGATAACTAGAGAATCTTTAGAGATCTAGGAAAACAATCTTAAAAATACTTATAGATATCCTTTAAAGATAACGTCAACCCAATTATTAAACCAATGAGAAAACCGGACTATAAATAAACCAACGATCATTAGCTGCATCAGGTTCCCTCCGACGAAGAATGATTCGCCCACGAATCTTGCTCGGCAATGTCACCGTGAAAGCGTGATAAATGCTTAATGTTGAAGACGTCTGAAGTGCGCAAATGAGGAGGCAACTTGACCCGATAAGCATTCAGATTAATTCGCTCCAGTACTTCTACCAGTCCTATCTTCTTTGATTTGAGCTTGTTGTAGTCTCAAAATGGAAGCCTATCCTTCGTGAGATACACCCACACCAAGTCACCCTGCTCAAGTATTAGCTTACGACGTTTAGCAATAACTGCAGCTTTATATTTCGCCGCTGATAGCTCCAAATTGGTCCGAGCTTGCGCATGAACCTCATACAGGTCAGTAACGAAATAAACGGCTACACCATGATGGCGAGTCTTGTCCGGCGTTGTCAACAAATCCAAAGGGCAGTGGGGAACAATACCATAGATGACCCTGAAAGGACTGAATCCAAGACTGTGATTCACTGCATGATTGTGTGCAAATTCGGCCTGACGTAACTTGGCGTCCCAAGACTTGATGTTGTCGCCTACCAAACAGCGTAAGAGGTTCCCTAAGGACATGTTCCGCTCTGATACCAACTGATAGAGAACAGAAGCTTAGGAATGATATCGACGACTTGATCACGAGATAAGTCGACGATCTCACAAGGTTTCTTATGCGAATTTAGAATCCGAATAAGAAGAAGGCTAGACTACTTCTCGAAGTGCTTAAGAAAACTCTGTTTAAAGCAATTTCTTATTGAATATCAAAACGTGAATCAAAAAAATATCCCTAAGGTCCTTAAATAACTAACGTAGAAGCTATCTAGAGAATCTTTAGAGATCTAAGAAAATAATCTTAAATGGATTTATAGATATCCTTTTAAGGTAACACCAAACCAATTATTAAACCAATAAGAAAACCGGACTATAAATAAACCAACGATCATTAGCTGCATCACTTACCTATTTCATATAGCTTGCGGCAGACATCATCATATATTCTCCTTAAATAATCCTGGGAAGATAGGTTAGTGATAGTTGTTATGGGGAGTTAAAGTGATTTGGGTTAAAATATGTATTTTAAAGATTGTTAGAGAGAAGGAGATATTACCTGTTTGGGTCGGATTTAACACTTAAATCCAGTCAACGAAAGTCAAAATGTTGTCCAACGTTAATCGCCCAAAAGGAAGGTTTTCTATCTGTTTCCGTAACATCAAGCTCTGCACCTGTAGCTAACATCGAGCTGCACACATCGAGCTCTACATTCCGGCTCTACAGCTCCGGATAACGAGCTCTACACTCCGGTTCTACAGCTCCGGATAACGAGCTCTACACTCCGTCTCTATAGCTCCGGTTAACGAGCTCTACACTCTGACTCCAAGCCGAAGACCGAAGGCAAGACTAAGTCGTAACGGATCCCGCATTCTCCGGAATCAGTTAGCACGTGCACAGAGTGGATCAGGTCTCCAAAATCCCCCAAATCGCGGAGTACGTGGAGCTTGCGGCCGGGAACTGCGGAAGTTAGTTGCAGAAACAGATCTATAAAAGGATCTCCTTCTTCATTCATCAAGGCATCTGATTTTCACCTAGCTACACCCCTATTTTAGCTATTCTCTTCTTGTAAACTCATTATTCTATCAATACAAATCCAATTCGTCGATTCAAGTCTTTATTTACATTGTTGGTTCATTGAGATTCTAGCCCATCTTTCCTAAAACACAAAATCACTCTAAATCCTTGAGTGTGGATTTTAGGATCCACATTTTGGCGCCGACTGTGGGGAAGATTCATAGATTTCTCTTACACCAGAACCAGATCTAAGGCTCGTAAGCACGAGGATGGATCCAAATTCATCAAACTCATTCAGATTGTCGAACGCGACAAATCACGATCAACAGAGCTTTAATGCTCAAAACGAACACATCGGATCGGGCTCATCCCTGATCCAGCCCGGACCTGTTCTAACGGTTCACGACCTCCAATCTCAGCTGCAGAATCCCGGAGCCACACCTCCAAGCTCTAGCATGCTGACGAATGAGAGAAACATTTCTCGGGTTGGGATCCGATCTGAAGAACGACCCACCGGTGAAGCTCCAGCTTCCCAAACCGATCCAACCCGATTAGCATCACCATGTCCGACAATACTTGTCGACGACAACATGGCAGAACTCCGGAGCATGCTAGCAATCCTGGTAGATAGATCTCAAAACCAGGAAGCATCCCAACGAACAGTTCTAGCTCGCTTGGATCATCTCGAAAGAGATATAGCTGAACATCGAAACCTTTTAGCTCGATCTGCTTATCAAGCGAGAGCTCCAACCTTTGGTTCGAGTTCGCAAGCTCCCGGAGTTACCCAAGCGGGTTATACAGCCGGACCTCTTCCGAGCGAACTGATCCAGAAAACAGGAGCTCCAGTTTTCGCTTCGAGCTCGCAAGCTGGAACTAACTCAGCTCGACCTCCCCCGAGTATGGCACAGGAGTTCCACAGCTCGCGTCCGCGGCACACGGAACCTCCTATGTTTGGGAACCAAAGTAACACGGAGAATGAGAGTATCCACGCTAAGCTCCAGCGTCTCCAAGCCGCAATCTACATGGCAACGAGCTCAGCTCCAGACATCGATCAAGTGATCGAAGAAACCCGTCGAACCCCGTTCACGGATAAGATCGCTAATGCACGGATCCATAACACTGGAAAGATAAAAATCCCAGAATACTCAGGAACTTCGGATCCAAAAGCCCATGTTAGAGCCTTCCGGCTCGCAGTCTCCAGAGCCCATCTTAACGATGAGGAAAAAGAGGCAGGTTACTGCAGACTCTTCGCCGAGAACCTCACCGGTACCGCACTGGAGTGGTTCGCAAGCCTGAAAGGGAATTCGATCGACAACTTCACCCAGCTCGTATCGATATTCCTAAAGCAGTACTCGATTTTTATCGAAGACAAAACCTCTGAAGCCGATCTCTGGGCCTTAGCGCAAGGGCCCGAGGAAACCCTCAGAGCTTACATCGGCAGGTTCCGTGCGGTCAAGTCTCGTATCGCACACCCAAACGAAAAAATAGCCATTGCGGCTCTTGAAAACGGACTCTGGTACACATCAGAGTTCAAGAAAGAACTCATAGTTCGACCTTGCACGTCTTTAGACGACGCCCTGCACAAAGCTACGTACTACGCAAAGTACGAAGAAGATGTAGCTGCAACGCTAGAAGAATACAACACGACATCAAAGAAAGCAAGATGTGAGACTTAGTATTACGTAAAGTGTACTAAACAAAGAGCTAGATGTTGGGAAACTAGGGACCTAACAGGAAGCCCCCTACCGAGCTACCAAAATAGTTCGCAACAGCATCTATAAGCTCACCAAAGCTAAAAACGTAGTACCGGAGTATCTCTGAGTGCTAAACTAATCGAACTACGTATAGGCTTGATCCCTCGACGGGGTACGTAGGCAGCTCAATCCTCGAGTTCAGCCACTTCCTCAAACATTGAAGTCTTAAAACTTCACAAAAAATTGATTTCACGCTAAGTCTCAAAGACTTCGCTACATCGAACTCTATAAAACAGCTGAAACAATACACAGCTAAATTCGGAGACTCCTCTCAGCAAGGATTCACTAAACGAATTCTAGGAGTACTCCACAACTAAGAGATCTCATTAACGAATCTCCTTAAGCCCGCACTTGATGATCAGTTCTCGAATCCACTCTACAAACGAGCTACAACTCACAGCTTTCTAACAAGCTAAACGAGTTTCGCAATTCGAGAGAGCATTGATCTAAAGGCATAAATTTATCGCAATGAGCTTTAAACCAAAACGTCTGGCCAGACTAAACAAACAAAACACAATAGCTCAATCTCGCGATCTTAGTATTCAAACTCTCGAATACTCATAACATAGCTCGACTCCACAACATGAGCATCCAAGCTAAACATTTCGCCAACGAAAGCTCAACACAAGCTTGAGGCATAACAACAAAGACTTTCGTTCTTCTCGATCATTCCTCATCCTTCAGAGCTCGCCAGCTCGTCTAAAGGACTGGGGGGCAATTGTTTGGGTCGGATTTAACACTTAAATCCAGTCAACGAAAGTCAAAATGTTGTCCAACGTTAATCGCCCAAAAGGAAGGTTTTCTATCTGTTTCCGTAACATCAAGCTCTGCACCTGTAGCTAACATCGAGTTGCACACATCGAGCTCTACATTCCGGCTCTACAGCTCCGGATAACGAGCTCTACACTCCGGTTCTACAGCTCCGGATAACGAGCTCTACACTCCGTCTCTATAGCTCCGGTTAACGAGCTCTACACTCTGACTCCAAGCCGAAGACCGAAGGCAAGACTAAGTCGTAACGGATCCCGCATTCTCCGGAATCAGTTAGCACGTGCACAGAGTGGATCAGGTCTCCAAAATCCCCCAAATCGCGGAGTACGTGGAGCTTGCGGCCGGGAACTGCGGAAGTTAGTTGCAGAAACAGATCTATAAAAGGATCTCCTTCTTCATTCATCAAGGCATCCGATTTTGACCTAGCTACACCTATATTTTAGCTACTTTCTTCTTGTAAGCTCATTATTCATTCAATACAAATCCAATTCGTCGATTCAAGTCTTTATTTATATTGTTGGTTCATTGAGATTCTAGCTCATCTTTCCTTAAACACAAAATCATTCTAAATCCTTGAGTGTGGATTTTAGGATCCACATTACCCCATTGATTCAGGTTTTCTTCTGTAAATTTTAGCTATGTTTCTTCTGTTTTCTTATTTTGTTATGTGTGTTTCTAATAAATCAGATTATAAAATAGCAAACCCAAAAAAAAAAAAAACAACTGAGACACAAAACTGTGGCGATAAAAAAGTAACACATAAGGTTCCAAGAAATGCGAAGAAGCCCGTGAATAAACAGTTGAGAACTATAAAGAACTATAGCTTGCAAAAGCCACATGAAAACACTCTCAGACACATCTCCCAAGGTGGGACTCAACCACCTTGTTTTCCCTTCTTCTGTTTTACATTCCTAACCGGTTATTACCTAAAATGATCGTGTTTTTCAAAAGAATACCACCACTCGCGCTTCCTACTACCCTGACCTTCTCCATTGTGAGAATATATCAGGTCCAAATCAACATCTCCATAGATACTGCTTTTTCTGCTTTCATGCTAAACTCAACCTGTGTCCTCGAGCCAAACGTCTCAGACGCGCCCTGCTGCCCTCCGCCGGTTCCTATTGACAACAACCTCCCTTTTTGACTTGTCCCATCCTAAAACTACTACACCTTAGAAGCTGCCCAGGCCTATGAAGTTTGGAGCCTAGTACTTTTTTTTCTCCCTTGTGGATGTGGTTAAAACTGAGTAAGCCGCTACAGCTCTCTAGTGTGTGCTAAGAACTCTCAACTCTCAAGCATCTATTCTTATCTTACTTGCTCTGTTTTCTCTTCGTTTCTTCTCGCTTACAACCAACCAACATCACAATGGCTCACTCAAACAGCAACAACAACGGAAAGAGAACAATGAACTCTGAAGATGATGAAGACATTGTCATCTTACCAGATGTGGACAACTCGAGCCTTATTCAATGTTACAATCGGAGCATGTGGGAAGAATGTTCAACAGAGAGGGTAGGAGCACCGAAGCCCTTATTTCTTTCATTTCGAGACCTAACATCTGGGATGTGGAAGGGCATGTGCGTGGCATAGACCTTGGAAACTCGAGATTCCAGCTTGATTTTGATTCTGAAGCTGATCTTCAGAAGGTCCTTAACAAAAGACCATGTCAGTTCAACAAATGGTCTTTTGCTCTTAAGAGATGGGTTCCACATGTTCATGAAGACTTCCCAAACACTATCACTTTCTGGATTGTGGTCTCAGGAATCCCCACACACTTCTGGATGGAGCAGATCTTCAGAGCTTTGGGAAGACCCCTTGGAGAAGTGAAGAAAGTTGATACAAAGTCTGCAAAAATGCAAGTTACTTTAAATGGGGATGAACCTCTTAAATTGGAGCTGAAAGCAAAACTACCTACCGGATGTTGGGATTATGTCCTGAAATCACATTGTACGAACTCTAAAGATAGTTGTATTGTCGAGATCGGACAATTCATGTGGTACTGGGTAGTCATAACGTTTTGCTAGAAACCGCTTATGACAAATGAGTTGTAACTCATTTCCAGTATCGTGTGAACCTACAGGGTCACACACCTAAGCAAGTTGGATATACTCTGCATGGGATAGATCATTGGTAGATGGTCTGATCGATGTGTATTAGATACACATCGAATTGAGTTTCAAAGAGGTGTATCGATCGACACCATTAGGTGCGTCGGTCGATACAAGACTTGTGTCGATCGACACCAATGGATGTGTCGGTCGACACATTGGCGAAATCGAAACTGATGTTTCGGTTTATGAGAGAGTCGATATATAAGTGATCTTATTATTTTCGACCCATAATAACGAGAGTCGTCCCAGAGAGTTTTCTTGACAGAAACATAAGCTCTTCCTCTAGAAACTAAGGTCCCAAAGAGATCCGAGCACCGGCGCTAGCAACCCGGCGGATTCCAGCTTGTGTGCGTGTGGACTACGATAGAGGCGCAGCATTTGAGACGCAATAGATCTCGTGCTACCTGATCAGTCTTCCGCTGCCAAACACCAGGTAATCACGAGGTGAGATCCATGATTCAATTAACTAGACCCTAGATCCTAGGCTATCGGGAACTCGCGAGAATTCCGAATCTGTAGAATTGGCTCGGATTCCCAACAGTGGTATCAGAGCCTTAGGGTTTTATCATTGAATCAAACCTGTTTAAATCGAATTTGATGATTTAGATTCGCAAACTAGGTTGTTTGGTTAGAACAGGTTAGATCGTGTTCGATCAGAAACGAGTCTGTGTTTTCGCATGGTGTCGATCGACACACTGGGTGTGTCGGTCGACACAGAACAGCGAAAACGACAGATTCGGCGGCTAGGGTTTTTCGCGTAGAAAAACTGAAAGCCTTCTGTGTCGATCGACACAGGTTGAATGTCGGTCGACACAGAGCAGATTCGGTCACGTATCGATCGACACAGTCTAGTGTCGGTCGACACAGACCAAGCGAATGGTTAATCGGTTCAATTGGATTGGACCAATTATCATGCTTGGTTAAGTCCGAATTGATCGGTTTAAATTGGATAAATTGGTTCAATTGGATTGAACTGATTATCTCAATTAGCATGAACCGGTGGGTTAAATCAGTTTGATTGGATAACACGGTTCAATTGAATTGGACCGGTTATCGCAATCAGTTGAAACTGGTTTAAACGGTTTAAATTGGATGGATTGGTTCAATTGGATTGAACTGATGATACCAATTAGTATAAACCGATTGGTTAAGATCAGTTTGATCAGATAAGTCGGTTCAATTGGATTGGACCGGTTATCAAAACTATCTTCGGTTTAGGTCTATGTCGAACGTCACACATGGGTTGTGTCGATCGACATGACTGGTTCAATAAACCGGGTTAATTGAATTAACCGGTTATTGAAGTCCGGTTTTGTTTGGTAGTGTCGATCGACAGACATAGTCTGCGTTGATCGACACAGTATTCGAAATTCTGGTTATTGAACCTTGAATTTGCAGAAACCAAACTAGACTTAAACATTGATCGAAGATTAGCTTCAATATGGTCAACTGTCAAGACTCATTTAGTTGTGTGATATCTAGCCAAGAGCTTGGTGTCCACAATTACGTGAGTAAGGCAGGTAGTAGAGTTGATGAACATGCAGTGCTAAACATCAACAATTACATGACCTAAGAAATTGATTTGCTAAACTTTTGAGTTCAGTTTCCTCAACTAAATATCAAGTAACATTGATGTCTTGCCCAATCTTGCCTACTGTCAAAACTCGTGTCATTTGTTGGATAGTCTTGGAGTCCTTGGTATCCACTGCTGCATGGGTAAGGCAGGTGCTCATTGACAGACTTGCAGTGCAACTGTCAATGATCACAAGACTAAAGAGATTGGTTTACTTGACTGGGCTATCGGAAGTTCTGGGCCCAGAGACATCAGAGTGGATTAGACATAGTTTGTCTCATCCACAACCAAGAGTTGTACTGAGTGCAATTAGCAATAATTTGCTTACCTAGATAACTAAAGTTTGGGTAATGGCGAGTCGCCCACTCACATTTTGGTGAAGTATGGATCTTGGATCATTATGTTCATAGAGGAAACATTGTTTGAATATAATGCGAGTTTTCTTATTTGATAAGATTTCTCATCATATGCATAACTAAATCTTTGTTTTTCTTGGATTTCAGCTTATGTCTATGACTACTTTCTCGTTGCGATCCGTCCTTGAGAAGGACAAGTTAAATGGATCCAACTTCCTTGATTGGTATCGGAATCTGAGATTCATTCTCAAGCAGGAGAGCAAGGACTATGTCCTTGAGAAAGCTCTTCCAGAAAAGCTTGGGACCAATCGCTCGCATGCAGTGTATAATGCTTGGAATAAACATTATACTGATGTGGTAGATGTGCGTGGTCTGATGTTGGCTTCCATGGACTCAGACTTGAAGAATCAGTATGAGAACATGGAGTCGCCAATAGAGATGATCACCAGCCTGAAACTCAAGTTTCAAGATCTGGCACGAGTTGAGAGATTCCAGATGGTGAAGTCTCTAACTAAGTACAAGCTACCAGAGGATGCTCCAGTAAGTCCTCATGTCATTAAACTGATGGGTTACATTGATAACCTGGGGAGACTGGGATGTCCTGTCAGCTTAGAGTTGGCCACTGACATCATTCTGCAGTCACTGCCATCAAGCTATGACAAGTTCGTTAAGAACTATATCAAGAAAGGCTTGACGAAGACGTTGACTGAGCTGCATAGCATGCTCAAGACAGCAGAGCAAAACATCAAAAGGGGTAAAAGATTTGAGAAATCTTTTATAGACAAGGGTGAAGGCAAGGCCGTCCAGATTTGGAATCAGGATAAGCATGTGTCATCTTTTAAGCCCAAGTCAAGTCCATCTGGTGTTAGTAAGTGCTTCTACTGCAGAGAGGCGGGGCATTGGAAGAGAGATTGCATAAAATTCTTGGAAGATTCACAAGAGATGGAGAAGATGTATGGTACTTCTTCTTCAGGTATTGTGTTATTAATTCAAGTTCTACATAAGTATTGGATACTTGTTGCAGTACTGATATTTTTGAAATATGCAGGACCTAAGCGACAGTAGAACGTTGAAGAAAGAACAAGTGGAACTGCGTGTCTGGTTGAAGCAATGGTTGCTCCATGAGCCGTAGAGATTCTCCACTTGTAGGAGCCTTTCCTACTTGGTTTTTGAAATTAATTGCCACCATGTACTTGCTATATGCAAAATGTCTTTCATTTTCTTTTGAGAATTTGGATGTTTTTCATTCTGATAAAAGACAAGTTTTGTCCTTTTGATCTTAATGAAATATTTAATGGTAGCACCCCGTTTGGAATGGGTTTTGTATCTCAAACCAACAAGAGTTAGAATATAACATAAATACCAAACGGTTTAAGTCTGATGACTCGAACTCGATTTTTCTTTGGTTTAGTCGTTTAACCACAAGTGTGAAGCGGATTCAGTAATTCCATAGTTTTGGACTCATTCGATTGTTAATCATTTGAGATATGAATTCTGTTCACTAGACCAAAATGACTAAGGCCCATTTAGCAGAGCTAAAAGAAAACGGGTCAGAGGCTTATTGGGCCCTACACATACTGATGTATGCGGCCCAACTAGCATTATTGTCAAAGGAAATATTCTGTACTTCATTACCTTATTGATGGCATCAATAAGCATGGATGTATTCATTTGATGAGACACAAGCTGGAATCCCTTAAGGGAGTTCCAAGATGAAGTGTAGAACCAATCTAACAGAAGTATTGAGATCCTCGATTGAATCGCGGAGGAAAATACTAGAGTCAAGAATTGAGTGATCATCTGAAAGAATGAATCAGATCTTATGAGATATGATTCAATTAATGATGAATCACATGAATCTTCCATAACCATTTAAGAATACGTTCTGAAATGTCTATGTTTACGCTAAAAGGTTTCTATCAGAATCAGTGAAAAACACCACATTGGATGTGGACTGGGTGATTTCCAAATCTGTTTTTCTGATTAATTGGGATTGCAAAGTTTGTGTAAGACAGTAGTCAACAAACGAACTTGAATCTATATCTGATAAGTTCTACCTCGCTGGTTGTCCTGAGGAAACCAAGGCTTAGTACTTTTGTTGCCCAGAACTGTGTCTTTTAAGAAAGGTGATACTTTCAAAAGGAACAGTGGGAATAAAAGTACACATCGAAGAAATTCGATAAACACAGTAAGCTGTTCAACCTGTTAAGGGAGAGTAGCGGTGAGATCTACAAAGTACTGTAGGATCTGCAACTGTGGAGCCTGAAATTCGCAGATCCGAAAGGATCCGTCACTAACTCGAGAGTGATTTCTCGTAACCAATTGTCGTGATCTGTTGATCATTGAAAAGTGACGAACATGCGAAATTCTAAGAAGCGATGGTGAGCCCCAACTCCGAAAATTGGTTGGGTATGCATGTTAGCTTCACCGATCCATTTCTGGATTGAAGCAAACATCTTGGAGTTGAAATCAACATTCTGATAAATTGGTCAAAGGTTTTGACTTGATCAGAAAGAAAAGAAACCATGCGTTTACAATAAGACTAGTGGGAGCGTAATGGCAATTCTCACACAGTATGTAGATAACATACTTGAATCTCATGAACGACGTTCCGACGCTAAAGTCTTGTTAAGATTTGGGTCGAAAGTCAAATTTAAACAAAAGACATGGGAGTAGCCGAGTGAATTCTTGGAATAAGAATCTATTGATATAGATTGAGTAAGCTAATTGGATCGTGTCAAAATCCTTATGTTGATAAGGTACTGGACAGTTCTGATGTGCTTGATTCCAAGAATGGCTTCATACCAAAGGTCTTATGGCAATAAATCTAAGCAAGATGAAGTGTCTTGGACACTGGCTGAGCTAGTAACAATATTAGCAAGATGAAGTGTTTTGAACACTGTCTGAACTATTATTAATGAATGTGATTGCTTATGCTGATGCAACAGAATCCATCATGAATGCCATATTTTGCGCTCGTCTAGATGCAACTTAAGCATGACGAGAATATACCAATCTATTCCGATGATAGTCACTAAACAGTTACCAGAAATATCCCAAGTCTTGAAAAACACTAAGGATAGGTTCGTGGTGAACTGATAAAGTGACGAACCAGTTGAAAGTAGTTAGTCGGACAAAGACGATTCCCGGTTCCCACCTGGTTATGTCTCTTTGTCTGAATAGCGGTGCTAACTGTTGGAAAGGCTCCAAGCAGTAGACCGTAGAATAGTGCTTTTGTCTGAATGGCGGTGTAATTTGTTGAAATTGTTTCAATCAATAGCACCGCACTCTCTCCCACAACCTAAGCACGGAATTTATTCTGTTGCTGTAGGTGTAAGATATCTGAGAAGATGATCTTGATTCTAGTGGGAGTTATTTTAGTTATATTGTAAGTTAAAACTGACATCAGTATTATTTAATTATTGGATAATTAAATAATGGTCCCAAAGTACTTTATGGTCATCTTATAGGTCATCAAGTTGAAGACTTGATCATGAAACCCTATAAGTAAAAGATGACATAAATTATGATTGTCCCTAGTCAAGGTTGTTAAAATGGGACACTAACAACCGCGCAGACTAGCATGTGAGGTGACTGTTGGACTAAGTTTCATGGAGTCAATGATATGATTATCACAGTCAGTCACATAGATATATGTTGGTGAACATATGATCGGACATGACCCGCTTAATGAGAACTCCACAGGATAGTTATATATAAGTGTCATGGGAGGTTCTCATTACGACTATAGAGTATGGTCCTTAGACATGAGTTAATCATGCTTTCTAGCATATGAATTGGTGCGCTTTGACCTTGTCAAACGTCGTTCCGTAACTGGCGGCTATAACGGCATTGTTTCGACGTATCATGAAGTATGTATAGAAACAGGGATGGAACAAGATGGAATTTGTCCCTCCTGAATATCAGGAGATAAATATCTCAGGGCCCATCGAAGATTTGATACTGAAAAAATGCATGGCCGTGCTCAAACGAGGTGATTGTTAGTCGTTTGTTTATCAGTATAGATCAGAAGTTCGATGAACATGATGTTGGCTATAATAAGGATGACACAGTCTCTTGCCTTATGCCATATCGAGATATAGAGACGAAGGGATTATAGGAATTGGTGATTCCAGTACAAGTGGGAGATTGTTGGGATTATGTCCTGAAATCACATTGTACGAACTCTAGAGATAGTTGTATTGTCGAGATCGGACAATTCATGTGGTACTGGGTAGTCATAACGTTTTGCTAGAAACCGCTTATGACAAATGAGTTGTAACTCATTTCCAGTATCGTGTGAACCTACAGGGTCACACACCTAAGCAAGTTGGATATACTCTGCATGGGATAGATCATTGGTAGATGGTCTGATCGATGTGTATTAGATACGCATCGAATTGAGTTTCAAAGAGGTGTATCGATCGACACCATTAGGTGCGTCGGTCGATACAAGACTTGTGTCGATCGACACCAATGGATGTGTCGGTCGACACAGTGGCGAAATCGAAACTGATGTTTCGGTTTATGAGAGAGTCGATATATAAGTGATCTTATTATTTTCGACCCATAATAACGAGAGCCGTCCCAGAGAGTTTTCTTGACAGAAACAGAAGCTCTTCCTCTAGAAACTAAGGTCCCAAAGAGATCCGAGCACCGGCGCTAGCAACCTGGCGGATTCCAGCTTGTGTGCGTGTGGACTACGATAGAGGCGCAGCATTTGAGGCGCAATAGATCTCGTGCTACCTGATCAGTCTTCCGCTGCCAAACACCAGGTAATCACGAGGTGAGATCCATGATTCAATTAACTAGACCCTAGATCCTAGGCTATCGGGAACTCGCGAGAATTCTGAATCTGTAGAATTGGCTCGGATTCCCAACACTGGAGATGTGGTGAAAGTTTCTATGAAGTACGACAAACTCCACCGGTGGTGTTTCACCTTGGTCGCCTTTCTCATGACGAAAGCTTTTGCCCTCTTTTAACTCCTGAACAAAGAAAGGAGAAGATGAACCATAGGGAAGCTGCTAGAGATCACACATGATTTCTCAAAAACAGTCAAAAGCTGCAATTCAGTGAAACAGAGGATCCCTCTGAGAGCAAACACACAAGCAAACCTCTAACCCTCTCTCGCTCGAGAAGACATGATGAAGATCTAGACATTCGTAAGCAAAGAAATTACAGAGAGAACTATGGAAAAAGGGTGGAACCATACCATAACAGACATGGAGATGAACCTCGGGAGCACTACAACAGAGACATATCTAGATATGGTCAAAGCCGAGACAGTGTCTGGAGGCGATTGGAAGCAAGACAAGACCGCAGAACTGAGCCAAGGTTCCCACCTAGATTTGGAAGCAATTATCACAATGGTGAATCCTCCAAAATCTCACCACTGGCAGACCGTAAGAGGCGATATTAAGAATCATTTGCTGCTACGAAATGTCGGGAAAGCTCCTTGAAAGAAAGGAAAGAAACCAGAGACGAACAAAAACTAGCTAGAGATTATCGTGAGTCTACTCAGACAATTCCTTCCAGCAATGAAACTAAAGCTCAACAGGCCTTACCGCATGCTCCTACTGAAAAACAAAGAGCAAAACAACTTAGAAGCTCCCCAGATCATGCCCATAAACGACCTTTCCATCTAAACTTAGACAAGAAATCTCAACATGACATGAAATGAATCGATTCTTACCATGGAGAAGTCTCAGACTCGGGAAGCTCGGCCAAAAAAAGTATGAAGTTTGATGAGGTTGTTCCCGGAAATATCTCGGGGACGAATCCCTTAGTGCCCTCCCCTGTAATTGCAAACCCTACTGACCAGGGTGAAACCAACTCCATTAACCACTTTGCTCCGCCCACAATTGACT
This sequence comes from Orychophragmus violaceus, assembly GCA_030180135.1. NCBI lineage: Eukaryota > Viridiplantae > Streptophyta > Magnoliopsida > Brassicales > Brassicaceae > Orychophragmus > Orychophragmus violaceus. The sequence goes on along the minus strand of CM058235.1, from coordinate 16,438,030 downwards.
CGGTATAGTCCCAGTTCAAGAAAAAAAGAAATCCTGGTATGAGATCACCATTGAAGAGGAGGAGAAAGAGCTCCAAGAAGCTTTGATGCAAACAGAAGGAGTGGTGATTACCCCAGTCCGATGAACAAATCGATACCGGGAAGGAGAAGACTGGGGACGATCTGGACTTTGATTGGGAAAAATTTGAGGTGGGTGATGACTTGCTGATGATCGACGACGAACTGGCCAAGGGTGATGATAACTGGATGGACGACGATGACCTTCTGGATGACATACCTCCACAAGAAGAACCTAAAATTACACAGACGGACGAGCAAATCACGGAGGACCCGATGCTGGACGAAACGATTGAACCATTGAGATCGCAAGATTTTCCTTCTCCGAAAGAGGACTGATATATCATGTTTTTTACAGGTTTTCAACCATGATATAAGTGTATATATTGAGTCTTTAACCTTGTATTTGGAGTCTTTAGGGTCCTTTGCATGTTTAGGTACGTTGGAGCTTATCTGGAGATTCTGGGAGCTTTTGGAGGGATTCTGCAGCATACTTGGATTACACAGAGTTCACTGGGCGCGTCTGCACTTGGTGTCGGTCAACACCAATTTGGTGTCGGTCGACACCACTACAAGACGAAATTCCCGTGCGTCAAAAATACAGCTTTTGGAGATTTGCAATATTTACCCATAAGTTTCTCATATTTACAGAAAAGACTCAAATCGTGTTTTACACTATTAATTAGGTTTTTCAGCCATTGTTTGGGCTAAGCTTTCTTTTATCAGAGATTAGGAGATTTGGGGCTGGTCTTTTGCTCGAGAGAGAAGAGATTTCGAACCCATGTTCTTACTCTTTTGGATTTATATATGATTTCTATTCTGATTATGTCTTTTGTGATGATTGATATGTCTGAGTAGATCTCTTGTTAGGTTAGGGAATTCTCATTAGGGATTTGAAGGAATGTTAGAATAACTAATTGATTTGGATTCATTATCTAGTTCTTTACCTAAGTTGTGCTTAATACTGAATTATAGACTGATCACCTAGAGTTTAGATCTGAGATAATTGGTAATAGTGCGAGAGTGTGAGTCATAATCTGAATAAACTTAATGTGAGCAACTTATCTATTCGCAAAGAGATTTGGTCTAGAGAAGTTATGAACAAACGAACTTGGAATTAATGCATGTTTAGAACTCTAGGATTCGCAACGAGAGTTGGTCTGCTAGGTTGTTAGACATAGATAATTATCGCAGCGAGAGTTGGATAGTTTTACTTTTGTGATTCTAGTTCAAGAACACTAATAGATTGAATCTGATTATCTGTTATCTGATTTCATGATATCCTGAGAACCTCCCGAAACCTGACGCCTTCGTTAATTGCTTACACCTCTCTTTAAATTAATTGCTTGATTAGTGCTTACAATCTGCTTCGCTTAGCTTAATTCGATTACTCACAATCTATCGTGTGAAACTAGAGTCTCTGTGGGATTCGATACCCTTTATACTACAATAGCATAACTGTGCACGTGCAGTAGAATAAGGATAAAACTTTACACCTATCAAGTTTTTGGCGTCGTTGCCGGGGACTCTTTAAGTTCGCCGATAGATTTTGTATTAGAATTTAGTTTAAGTGTTTTCTTTTCTTTGTTACTAATCTCTTTTTCGCGCTTTTCTTGTTTCTGCAGGGAAACAACGACCAAGAGAACTTAGTGTCGGTCGACACCAACTTAGTGTTGGTCGACACCTTTCGCGGAAGCAACCAAGAAGGCTAAGATATCTGTAAGGATGATGTATCCGAATGGTTTTTTCAGCTCAGGGATTGACAGCTCGCAGATAGCTGGGTTGAAGAACAAAATTGACTCTCTGCATAGTCTTCTACTTGGAAGGAAGAGTGTCCAATTTGCTCAGGATTTTGAAGTATTGGATGTTGGAAAGTATGCGCAAGAAGCTGTCAACTACGTTGGAGGGAATGAATTCTACAGTCAGAAATCTGCTTTTCAGAAGCCCTTCCAGCATCAGAGTAACTCCTTCTCGAGGAACTATGGTGTTTCTTCTTACCAAGCACCTCCTGCACCTACACATAAGAGCAGATTGGAAGCCATGATGGAGCAATTTCTTGAGGGACAACAACAGATCACTGTGTCCTTCAACTCAAAGACTGATGCCGTGTACACTGATTTGAATGGGAAGTTTGAGTTCTCGAACACTCATATGAGGCATCTGGATACACAACTGGGTCAGACTTCAAGTTCAATCAAGGGGAAGTATGCTCAGAATTCTCACGTCAATGCTATCTCAGTTCAAGTTGAAGATATGTTGATTCAGGAAGAAGAAATTGAGGTTAAGACTGTGAAAATCATGGATAACAGTCGAAAATCCGTCGCTGCAGACTCAGCGTCACCCGACACCCCTTGAAAGCCCAGAGTTTGAGAGTTTAGACGGACCGAAATCGACCGAGATCGACATTGATCTTTTGGAAAAATCATCTGGTGTCGATCGACACCCTTTTTGTGTCGGTCGACACCAAGTTCTGACGGCAATTTTGAGTTCTCATGACGAACAGAAATCGACCATGCTCGACCCTGAAGGGTCGCAATCACTTAGTGTCGACCGACACCACATCTGCGTCGGTCGACGCTACGGTCGGGCAGACCCAATTTCGCCCAAATCTGATTTTTTTGCTAAGGAGAGGGTCTACAAACCTTCTGTACCGTTCCCCAGAGTTTCTATGAGGTCTAAACATGAGCAGAATGTGGTCAAGTGCATGGTGGTGATGGATAAGGAGCTGAATGAAACTCCACCAGCTGATGCTTCGCGAGTTCATCCTGGTGTGTTGAGATATGCAAAAAAGATGATCTACATTGATGGTCATTTGAAAGAAGAAGTTCAGATTGGTTGAACTACAGTGTCTGATAGTGGAGAAAAGAAGATGGTGGTTCCTCAGGAATCTACTCTAACATCTTCAGAGCCTGCAACTGCTCATAAGCAGAAAGCTCTAAACATCAGACATCCACCAAAGCCAAGGTATGCATTCTCTAACCTTAAGTATGCTAACTCTGATGCTTATTTTGCAGGGATTAGTGTCAGGAAACAGAAATTTCCACCTGATCTTGTTGTCATTCCCAAGTTCCTCAATCAGTCTCACGCACACAATGCATACACGCCACCATGGATGAGGATAATTTCGCGAAGGCACGCTCTGCCTTTGGCGAAACCACCTGACATCTGACCATGTACCACAGTCAAGCTAATGACTAAAAACAAGCGCTGAGTGGGAGGCAACCCACTGTTGGGTCAGTTTTTCTTTTCTTTTTGGTTTTAGGATTTTGTTACTTTGATTTTTCTGGTTTTTGGTGCTTCAGAATGCGATGAACAGATTGCAGACAACAGTGTCGATCGACACCGATCTGTGTCGGTCGACACCAAACTCGAAAACATGGACCGAAATCGAGGACGCTCGATTCGGATCAGATCAGAGTCGACCTAAGCCATGTGTCGCCCGACACTGGTTGTGTGTCGGTCGACACTGACCACGCTGGCAGGTAAGCTTTCTGATTTTTCGAGCTTTTCGTTGGTTATACCTTGTTCTCCGGAACCCAAGTTGCGATAAAACTGGGGACAATGTTGTTTAAGTGTGGGGGAGGTGGTTACTGACATTGTGTTCTCTTTTCTTAGTGTTAGTCCTTTGTTTTCAAATTGTTTTATTGAGTCAAAATCAGTATGAAACTATGATTTTTTGAGGAAATTTTTTGCTGGAACATGAACTAAGTGACTATTGGACAGACTTGCAGGAGCTCTGTGACTATTAGAAAACACCACACAGATCAACTTACCAAGGACACCCATATCTAATCAGGTAATTAGAGGATCAACCACTAGTCTCACTTATCTTGACTTTAATTTCTCACTTAGGGGCTTGGTAATCTTTGGGTCGGATTCCTTTAATGTGTTTGGCACAGCCTGTGATCATGTCTAAAGTATGGTTTCTTATTTTACCCTCCCTTGAAAGTAAAAAAAAAGGATAAAAACCGAGGATAAGCTAGTAGCTTCGAAGTGGTCACGGGAGTGGTAGAGACCCATATTACCTCATGTGTATCCATGGAAAGATCCAAAGTTAAACCCCAATAAAAAGGGAAGAGCATTGATAGAAAAAATAAAATGATATCCAGTGGGAAAAATCAGTGCTAATAGAGAAAGGGAAAAGAAAGAAACCAGAAACCGACAGTTTGATGGTCAGACATTGAATGGGTTGAGTCCATGTGTCCTTTGATTCGATACTCCCTCTGTGAGACCGCACTTAATTGTATACAGAGGCTAGTGCGGTGAACATGAATGTCCTAGTCTGATCGTGGAGTTTACTTGGGACAGTTGCTAAGTGTGGGGGAAGTACATTGTGGTTTTGAGCTCTGCTGGAAAGTTTTCAGTGGTTTACTAAGTGAATGTGAATGCGAATGTTCCTAGAACGAAATGAGTTTCTGGGTTTTAAAACCACTTTCTTATGCTTTGGTTCTTTACTTGCTTAAGGAAAAGCAAGATCTAAGTGTGGGGGAGTTGATATATCATGGTTTTTACAGGTTTTCAACCATGATATAAGTGTATATATTGAGTCTTTAACCTTGTATTTGGAGTCTTTAGAGTCCTTTGCAGATTTAGGTACGTTTGAAGCTTATCTGGAGATTCTGGGAGCTTTTGGAGGGATTCTGCAGCATACATGAATTTCACAGAGTTCACTGGGCGCGTCTGCACTTGGTGTCGGTCGACACCACTACATGACGAAATTCATGCGCGTCAAAAATACAGCTTTTGGAGAATTGCAATATTTACCCAGAAGTTTCCCATATTTACAGAAAGACCCAAATCGTGTTTTACACTATTAATTAGGTTTTTCAGACATTGTTTAGGCTAAGCTTTCTTTTATCAGAGATTATGAGATTTGGGGCTGGTCTTTTGCTCGAGAGAGAAGAGATTTCGAACCCGTGTTCTTACTCTTTTGGATTTATATATGATTTCTATTATGATTATGTCTTTTGTGATGATTGATATGTCTGAGTAGATCTCTTGTTAGGTTAGGGAATTCTCATTAGGGATTTGAAGGAATGTTATAATAACTAATTGATTTGGATTCATTATCTAGTTCTTCACCTAAGCTGTGCTTAATACTTAATTATGGACTGATCACCTAGAGTTTAGATCTGAAAAAATGATAATAGCGCGAGAGTGTGAGTCATAATCTGAATAAACTTAGTGTGAGCAACTTATCTATTCGCAAAGAGGTTTGGTCTAGAGAAGTTGTGAACAAACGAACTTGGGATTAATGCATGTTTAGAATTCTAGGATTCGCAACGAGAGTTGGTCTGCTAGGTTGTTAGACATAGATAATTATCGCAGCGAGAGTTGGATAGTTTTACTTTTGTGATTCTAGTTCAAGAACACTAATAGATTGAATCTGATTATTTGTTATCTGGTTTCCTGATATCTTGAGAACCTCCCGAAACCTGACGCCTTTGTTAATTGCTTACACCTCTCTTTAAATTACTTGCTTGTTTACTGCTTACAATCTGCTTCGCTTAGCTTAATTCGATTACTCACAATCTATCGTGTGAAACTAGAGTCTCTGTGGGATTAGATACCATTTATACTACAATAACATAACTGCGCACTTGCAGTAGAATAGGGATAAAACTTTACACCTATCAAGGACGAGGACAAAGCATTTGCTATTTCTGATTTACCTATTCCCATCCAGGCTTTGTCGGAAGTTGATACGTGTGTGGAGATGCCATAGAAGGTAGCACCGAGGAAGATGGCTAGCCACGGCGGAGCAAGGAAGAAAGTTCCACTGAGCCCGGTGGCGATCGGCTTTGGAACAAAGAAACTTTTTATGGGTATGGGCCGTAGTTCGTCCAAAAAGAAGAGCAAATGATTTTTTGCTGGGCCATGAGTTAGCCCAAAACAAAAGAAGATAGGGCCAGGAACAAGCCCAAACCATAAAACCCCAATTGATTATGATCAGGCTAACCGTAAACATGCTGAGGGGGCAGATGAAGCGGAGCCGTGCACCGAACCAGCATGAATGTGATTGCATGGAACTGTCAGGGGTTAGGACCCAAATTGACGTGGGAGCACCTCAAAGAGCTCCATCGTTGTTATCTTCCTAGTTTTCTTTTTTTATCGGAGACAAAAAACAATCTTTATTTTTTGCAAAACCATCAAATTTCTCTCGGATATGAGCGTGTTTACGCCGTTGAGCCAGTAGGCCGCAGCGGGGGTTTAGCTCTTTTTATATGAATGAACCAGATGTTTTTATTAACTATTCAGATGAGAACATGATTGATATTGAGACTACCTTGGAAGGTCACAAAATTCATATGACCTTTATTTATGGCGATCCGGTTGTGAAAAACCGAGGATATGTATGGGAAAGACTTACACGGATGAGTCTTCATCGGCAAAATGCATGGCTAATGATAGGATACTTTAATGAAATTATTGGTAACTATGAAAAACGAGGAGGAAGGAGAAGATCAGAGGCATCTTTCCTCTCTTTTCGCACAATGATCGAAAATTGTGGTATGATAGATTTCCCCTTCAAAGGAAATTCCCTCTCCTGGATAGGAAGGAGAAAATCCGGTAAAGAAAAATGCCGCCTGGATAGAAAAATGGGTAATGAAGACTGGCATATGATTTTCTCCCACACTATTGTAGAGTATCTGAAAATTTGGGGATCAGACCATAGACCGGTACTAGCCAATATCCATGTAACCCCGATACGGAAAAAGAAAAACTTCCGTTTTGATAAACGATGGATAGGAAAACCAGGACTCAGAGAAGCCATGAAAGCTGGATGGGGTGAATCAGAAGGAAACTCATGCCGGGATTTCCAACAAAAGGTCGCATCATGTCGAAACCAGATCTCAAGATGGAAGAAAACCTTGACAACAAACTCAGCAAAACTAATCGAAGAACTAAAATCTCAGCTTGATCTAGCTCATGATGATGATAATACGACAGTAGAAGAGATAGAAGATTTGAGGAGGCAACTTTTTAGAGCTTTCAGGGAAGAGGAAACTTTTTGGAGACAAAAAAGTAGAAATCAAGTACATATAGATGGGGATAACAACACAAAATTCTTCCATTCTTTCACTAAACAAAGAAGAGCACGAAAACGCATTATTTTCCTCAAGGATGACAATGGCCATTGGGTAGAAGACACTAAGGGAATTGAAAGAGTGGCCACCAACTATTTTAGTGATCTTTTTACTACATCGGATCCGGAAGATTTTAGTGAATCACTCCGGTACATTACCGAGAAATAGGCATGGGCGTTCGGGTACCCGTTCGGGTACCCGTTCGGGTTCGGTTCGGATCTTTCGGGTTTTTGGGTTTTCGGGTATAGACATATAAGACCCATTCATGTATTTTATAGTTTCGGTTCGGGTTCGGGTTCGGTTCGGGTTCGGATACCCGAAAAATCATAAAACAAAAATAAAAATTGGTTAATTTGAACAAAAATTTGTTAAATTTAGACAAATATAGGTAGAAATTTCATATATTTCATTTATTTTGGGTATTTTAACTATTTTGGTTTAAATCTAACCAATATATTTGAGTTTATAATTATAATGTTGTATAGTTTTGTTATATTAAGTCTAAATATAACTAATATTTTGGATATGTAATTGTAGTTCGGATATTTCGGGTACCCATTCGGTTCTCGGTTCGGGTCGGGTTCAGTTCCGGTTCTTCGGGTATAGAGGTTTAGGACCCATTCGGGTATTTTACCGGTTCAGGTTCGGGTTCGGTTCCTCTTTTTCGGTTCGGATTCGGTTCGGTATTTCCGTTCTGGATTTTTTGCCCAGCCCTACCGAGAAAGTACCAAATTGTGTTAATTGTAATTTTGTGAAAGACCCTACGAGCGAAGAAATAAAGAAAGCTCTTTTTGACATAAATCCAGACAAGGCTCCGGGACCAGACGACATGACAAGTAAATTCTACCAACAATTCTGGTCGATCCTAGGCTAGGACATCATAAGATTAGTTAAAGATTTCTTCACCACCGGAAAATTTGACCCGCGACTAAACCAAACGAACATTTGCCTCATCCCTAAGAAGGATAGACCCAGAGCCATGACAGAATTTAGACCAATTAGTCTTTGCAACGTCAGCTACAAGATAATCTCTAAAATTTTGTGTAAAAGGCTAAAAACCTTCCTTCCGAGTTTGATCTCATTGACACAATCAGCCTTTTTTGTAGAAGACTCATTACAGATAACATCCTCCTGGCACAAGAAAACTTTCACGCACTTCGCACAAATAAAATGTGCAGATCAAAACTTATGGCCATTAAAACTGATATGAGCAAAGCCTATGATAGGATCGAATGTAGTTTTCTTGAAGCCTTGTTATTAAAGATGGGCTTTGCGGAGAAATATGTCAAACTGCTGATGTTTTGTGTTTATTCGGTTTCCTATCAAATCCTAATAAATGGGGAAGCAAAAGGAAGGATTCGTCCCTCCCGAGGACTTATACAAGGGGACCCTATATCCCCCTTCTTGTTTATCCTTTGCACAGAGGCCCTCATCTCTCTCCTCAATGGAGCGGAAGAAGAAAAACGTATCACCGGTTTAAGGATAGCTCGTGCTAGTCCCACTGTTTCCCATATCCTCTTTGCGGATGATAGCCTTTTCTTCTATAAAGCGGAAGTCTAACAATGTGAAGAAATTTTAAAGATTATCAAGACATACGAGGATGCATCAGGCCAGAAATTAATACCACAAAATCTTCAATCGTTTTTGGAGTAAAGTCGATTTGGATACCCGACGAGATATTAAATGGACTATTGCCATCATAAACGAAGGAGGAATGAACATGTACTTAGGGCTCCCAAAACAAATATTTGGACCAAAGAAAAAGGTCTTTGCTTTCGTCAGAGATCGTCTAAATGGATGTGTTAATAATTGGAACTCAAAACTCCTTTCCAAAGGAGGGAAAGAGGTTCATATCAAATCTGTGGCACAAGCGGTACCAACGTATGCAATGTCATGCTACCTTCTTCCAAAAGATACAAAAAATAAATTAAAAAGCGCATTTCAAACTTCTGGTGGAGCTCCAAATAGAACAACACAGGTTTGCACTGGATAGCATGTGATAAAATATGTATTCCCCAAGAAATGGGAGGTTTGGGATTCAGAGACCTGAGAGACCAGAATCTCGCTTTATTAGCGAAACAATTGTGGAGACTAATTCAGTATCCAACATCCCTACTAGCTCGTGTGTTACATGGAATATATTACAGACAATCCAATCCGTTAGAAGAACGTGAGGTACATTCCCCATCTTTTGGGTGGCGCAGCTTGATGGCCGCAAGACAAACGCTCTGAAATGGTATACGGGGGACTATTGGATCAGGATATAATATAAGAGTGGTGGGAGCCATGGGTACCTGATACTCAAGCTCGACCACCAAGAGGACGAGATAATACGACTTATAGAGATCTGCTTCTCCTCGTCCACACTTTAATTAGACAAGATACCAAGGAGTGGAACGAACAAGCACTCCATGAACTCTTCCACCCTGATGGCATTCCACTCATTCTAGGGATCCGCCCGAGCCGAGATGTTAAGTCAGGCGGTTTCGCTTGGAATTACACTAAATCCGGAAAATATACTGTAAAATCCGGGTATGAACTCATCAGAAGTCAATACCTGGAGAATTTGAATCACGAAATTTTGGAACCCATCACTACTTGCCTAAGGAGCTACGTTTGGAAGACCCAAGCCCCATGGAAAATCAAACATTTCATGTGGCAGACACTCGCAGGGTGTTTGGCAACATGCCAACACCTAGCTTTTCGACACTTAGGGACATATTTGTCTTGTCCCAGATGCGGAGCCCAAGAGGAAACGATAAATCACCTCTTGTTTGATTGCCCCATGCTTTACAAGTATGGGCTCCTTCGGACTTTCCGTCCATTCCGGGTTGCTTCCCGAGTACATCTTTATTTTGCAATATGGATTTCCTCTTTTGGAGGACAAAAGACGTGGATGTCCCAGACCCACAGAAAGATAACTACCCTTGAATATTGTGGTATATTTGGAAAGCCCGGAATAGTAAGTTCTTTGAAGGAAAAGAAATCTCCCCCATCGAGACATTCCTGTTGGCAAAAATCGAGGCAGAAGAATGGAGGGATGCAAATAAGAATGTGGTAGGGGATGACGAAGAGGAAGAAGCTTCTATGCGATTAACGGGAGATCACCGCTCTTCCATCACGTCAACTGATATCCCGACGTGCCAAATTGACGCATCGTGGGTGGATCACGGCATAACAAGCGGTTTGGGATGGTTCTTCAAAGATTCTTTTGTAAGAAAATGCACGGGAGCTCAAGGTTGTAGACGGAGTTTATCACCGCTACATGCTGAACTAGATGGCTTACTTTGGGCAATGTTCTGCCTTTTGATGGGCGGAATTACCTCAGTGAAAGTCAAAATGGACTGCTCAGATTTGATCACCATGACAGAAGACCCTCAGGAGTGGCCGGGTTTTAGGACGGAGTTGGAAATTTTCACCTCCCTTAAGCATGGCTTTGTATCTTGTGTATTAGTTTTAATTTCTAGAAATGCAAATGTGCGTGCCGACTCCCTTGCAAAAGGATCTAGAGTACGTAATGCTATCTTTTCCCATGTAAGTCATGACGAGTCGGACCGGATAACCTTACGAGGTGAAAATCCGGACCGAGTAACTTTGATTTAATTTATTGAGACCTAGTTGACAAAAAAAAATCAGATTATTGACTCGATTTTCTGTTTTTGTTTCTCCGAATCTTTGATCTCAACTCCACGGTGGTTATATCCCTTTCCTCGGATGAATTATCTTGAGCTTCATCTATGTCATCTGGTTTCTTTGGAGTAATTTCTTATCGCTTCTACTTGCTTTTGAGGAGAAACAGTCTGTTGGATAATGATCAAGCTAATAAATTACGCTCACTGATAGGCGGCAATTTTTTTTTGAATCAGTGGTTTAGTGAGAGATTGTGGAGCTTTTTATCTTTACGACATGTGATTGCTGATTTGACGGATTTTTTTGGAACTGTAGATCGGCAAACGGAGTTGTAAAGAATGGTTAGAATTAATAAATATATTTTTGGTGATTTCTTTTAAAATTGTACAATAAAAATTTATAAATTAATAACCTTAGAACACTAATATTTTATTAGTTAAAAAAATTATTAATTTATAGATTAATTTAATGAAAAATGTATTTTAAAACTGAATAAATTTATAAATTAATATAATTATTAATTTATCGATTATTAATTTATAAAAAATTTAGTGTAGTTGGACTAGCATTTCGTTAAACAATTAGTCAACACGTGGTTTAATTTTGTCATACTTTGTGGCATATGTTGGCCACGTGTTTAGTATGTAATGAAATGACATGTTGACACAAAAAATTGGTTGGTTGCTATTTAGTTTGGTCTCGAACTGGTTTTGTATGAATTTGGGGGGTTTTTGAGTGTGTTTTTCGAAGTATTTAGGACATCGGAAATGGAGAAAAGCTGTGTGAAAGAGAAGCAAAGGAAGAACTCACAAGAAAGGAGAAGAAGCCGTATAAACGATCTATCCGAGCAGTTTGATTGCTCGAAAGTTTGGCTACATGGTTTCATAGGTTTTATACGAAATGTTATTTATACGAAACATAGTTATGTTCGGTCAATTAGTCCATTTTTTACTACTAATTTCGTCGAGGGGGACATCAACCCCAACAAGGGTCTCCTCGGCTATAGTGTTCGCTACTTACCTACTTCATATAGCTTGCGGCGGACACCATTATATATTCCCCTTAAATAATCATGGGAAAATAGGTTAGTGATAGGTCATCATGGCGCCATTCATATTCTCTGACCCTATCGACATCTATGTGTCTTTTTCTCTGGTTGTTCATGATTCGTACGAGATTTTGATTGGGCATGGTTGGTTATTGTACTGTAATTGGTTCAATATCTTCTTCGGGTTTAGACTAGTATCAAACCGAGTTGGGTGAACAATTTACCACCAACAATTGACCCCCTCCCATATAGTTCGGTGAATGAGGATTCAATTGTGGCAAACAAAGTTACATATTGACTATCTCGGCCCGTATTTGTCTTGGCAGATGATTTGACATGGTCACGCGTTATATCAAGTTTTCGATGTGTCATGATTTTGTTTGTGTTTGGTTCGACACAACATTTAGATGGGATAGTCGAAGAGTTTAGTCTTATGGGCAATAATTACCTTTCAAACAGTTTTTCAATGTGTCTTCTTGGGAAATTAAACATTGCTAAGATATCGGAGTCTTTTCCTTTCGTATGTGAATATGTGTTCTGGGGAGATATAAAGTGATTTGGGTTAAAATAGGTATTTTAAAGATTGTTAGAGAGAGAAATATTGAGCCTATTCGTTTCAGTGACGCTGACGCAAGCGTTCGTCAATAAAATTACTTTATAACGTAAGCAAAGAATAACATTGCGGGAACGCAGCGAGCAACATCGGCGACATGCATAGAACATTTAACGGCGGGATGAAAGACGCTGAAAACAACCAGCGACAACCATATCTCTCTTTTCTCCCGCCGCGTCTTTTACTTCTAGAAAAATTAAGCTGATACATTTTGACGATTTTATTTGCATCTTTCCTTTGCTTTTTTATTTGACGCACCGCAGGTCCGGCATGAGCAGAAAGAACATAGATATTACCCAATTGATTCAAGTTTTCTTATGTAAATTTAGCTTTGTTTCTTCTGTTTTCTTCTTTTATTATGTGTGTTTCTAATAAATCGGATATTAATCCTATTTTTTGTTTTTGTTTCTCTGAATCTTTGACCTCGACTCCACGGTGGTTATTGATAGAATATGATGAGAGTTTGTGAATGGGAAGAATTATATTTACTCTCATAATAATAACAATGGAGATACATCTGATTATATACTAAAGAGATTTCCTAAACTAGATAGATACAAATATTGAAATATCTCTATACAATAACTATATAATATTTGATGATGATATCAAGAATTTTCTATATCCTTCTATATGCCCCCTTAATCTCAAGGTGGTAATGGAATGTAATGGAGTTCAAGGCTTGAGATTGACTTGATGTTCATTTCTTTTGAGAAATAAGGAGTAGATCATGGTGATGTTGTTGTTGATGAATAATGTTGAAACGTTGGTGATGGAGATGAATATGGAGAAAGATGACTGTGAAGTTCTTCACTTCGAGGCATGGTAAAGCCTTTAGCAGAGGATCTCAGTTTTTTTTTTTTTTTAGCGAAGCAAATAAAACTACTACAAAAAAACAAGATATGTAGCATCATTTATTTTATCTTCTTGCATTAGTTATAATTGATACAAAAGTAATTTACATCACTTATATAAACGATTCTGAAAGTGATCATGCAAATACTTGAATCACTTTAAATAACTGATACAAATATTTGCATCGATTATTATAATTGATGTAAATATGTATCGATTGTAAAAAAGTGATACTAAATATCTACATCAATTCATATAAATGATGTGAGTAATTGATTCAGTTAACATAATAATTTAAAAAAAAAAAACCTAAATGGTGTTAAATAAAAAAATGAACGAAAAACAAATATATTAGATTTAACCTGATTTTTTTCTTTTTTCTAAACGGTATTTATTTATTCAGATGAACCTTATATATTGTTTTATAAAATATATATACTACCAAAATATTTTTTTTGGGAAACTTAGATTTTTTGAATAAAAAACTTTTTATTGGGCCCCAATAACTTATTGTCCTACGACATGATATTCTAATATATACACAAAAGTTTGTGCTCCTCCTTCCTATTATAAGCGATGTGGGACTCTTTTTTTATAACATCGCTGCAATTTTTTTTTTCCTTTACTTGTCACATTACAAATCCTTAACCTGGCTAATGCTTTCAGATTAATATTTTTGAGTAATAATATTTTGTAACAGATATTTTTATATTACATATAATTTAATAAATATTACTTTAGTTAAAAAAATTTAAAACATAGTTAACACAAATTCTTTTCCAACACAAAGATAATCAAAAACGTAATATTTTTTTCAAAATGTTTATACAACATATATGGTTTATTATAATATATTACTTATTATTCTTTTATTTTTACAAAATATATTATTCTTTTTAACCAAACTTTAATTATAACATATTATTTTTATCATACAAAAATATAAATTTGTATCATTTTTAAGTGATGTTAACAAATATTAACAAATACATCGATTATGTAATTGATGTAAAATTATATTTTTGCTTCAATTTTGTTAAAGTGATGTAAACTAATAAAAATTGTATCATTTTATTATTAAGTTGATGTAAAAGAATTTCTTTATAACATTACTTATTATAAGTGATGTCAAATCACATATCTTGTATCATTTGTTAAAAAGTAATTCAAAATAACATCATTTAATTTTGTGATACTATTTAATTGATGTAATATATCATTTTTCTTGTAGTTCTTGCTTGAAATCTCATGAAGTTTTTTTTTTCCAGAAGTCTAAATCAAACTAAGAGAAAGAATAGATGGGGAAGGAATCAAAACCAAACAAATCATTTTTATTTTGTAAAAAGAACGAAGCACAGTTGTGCTAAAGAAACAAAAACCATTTTTTAAATTATATATAAGAAGAAGAATAGAGGAATTGATAGAAGTGGTGATGGAGAAAAGAATGATCTGATTTTTTTTTTTTTGAAACTTAAACAAGAATGAATTGAAAACAATTGGATTCAGAGGCACATGATATGCTTGAATAGAGAAGCACTTAGCTTAGATTTAGAGGTCTATGATAGACTTGAATTAGAAAAAACTCAATGATTTAGATTCAGAGGTTCATGATGAACATGAATTATGAAAGCACTTGGCTTTAAATAAAAGATAACAAGAAGCTCTATGGCTTAAAACGAAAATAAAGAAGCTTTATAGCTTAGAAAATTTGGAAAACCAGGAACGAAGCCGATCGTTAGATCATTATAGCTCTGATACCATGATAGAATATAATGAGAGCTTGTGAATGGGAAGAATTATATTTACTCTCATAATAATAACAATGGAGATACATGTGATTATATACTAAAGAGATTTCCTAAACTAGATAGATACAAATATTGAAATATCTATATACAATAACTATATAATATTTGATGATGATATCAAGAATCTTCTATATCCTTCTATAGTTATATCCCTTTTTCTCGGTTGAATTCTCTTGAGCTTCATCTATGTCATATGATTTCTTTAGAGTAATTTCTTATTGCTTTTACTTGCTTTGGAAGAGGAACAGTCTGATGGACAATGGTCAAGTTAATAGATTAAGTATACTAACCGAGGATAAATTTTCTTGGATTAGTGGTTCATTGAGAGATCGTGGAGCATTTATCTTTTACTACATGCTATTGTTAATTGGGCGATTTTTTTTTTTGGAGTTGTAGATTGGCAAACAGAGTTTTAAAGAATGGTTAGAATTAGTGTATGTATTTTTATGGGGACTTCTTTTAAAATTGTATAATTTTTTTTTATAAATTAATAATATTGAAACATTAATATTTTTTTAGTTTTTAAAATTATTAATTTATAAAAAATTAACTTGATGAAAAATTAGAAGAAAAAATAATAATTGAATGATTAGGAGGTTTGAGATCCGTAAATCTGTACATCATTTTAAGACAGAACCAATATTCAAAAAATCGCTAGGCGGTACTTAGGCGTTGGGACGGGTCTAGTGCCTAAAGCGCTTAGGCGGGACTTAGTCGGGGTCTAGACGTTAATAAATTTTTAATGATTATATATATATATATATATATATTTTTATATGTTAAAATATTTGTAATAATTTCATAAAACATAATTTAAAAAAAAATGTCAAACAATGAATAAAATAATTCCAAAATCCAAACAATTCAATTCAAAATCCAATTCCAAATCAAAGTTAAAAGCAAAAGGTAAACCAATTCTAAAAATTCAACAATCTTAAGAAGCAACAATTTCTTCTTCCCCAAGCTATTCCATGTTCACTACGTGCCCACTATCATCCTCAAATTCAATATCTCGAGTATTCTCATGCTCTTCATCAGACTCAAGATCCACGACACCTATGTCTTCATCATCAAGCCCTTCTTCCCTCTCACTTGATCGCTTCATTAACCATTCTCTTACATTTTTGTCATCTTTTTCATCGACAATGACATCAATATTTTTGTCGTTGATCATTTTTTCTCTTGTTCAGCAACTTGACATTGAATTGGACATATACTAGACTATTAAGTCGTTTAACTTCTAGTCTATTGCTTTTCTTTGAATGAATCTGCAACAAAAAAGCATAAACAAATTTTCAAAATCAGTAAAAATGTTTATATTCCAAGAAAACTAAAATTAAAGTTAAGGAAAAGAAATCTGAACCGCTTCAAATGTACTCCAATTCCTTTCACAACCAAATGAACTAGATGTCAAAGAGAGAATTCTTGTAGCTAGTTTTTGCAAAGGAGGCACATGACAACCATATATTGACCACCAACTCCCTAAAATGTAAAATGAATCAAAAATATGGTTGATCTAGCATTTATAAAAGTTATCAAGATAAAGAAATAATACATGGATCATATTTTTCATCATTTTGTTGACATCCTCTTTGAGACTCAATATTATGGAGAACAATCATGAGACTCGATATTATTCTTCAACTCGGTCGAGTTGTGGTTATTTTATACCATCATTAGCAATACTGATATTTTAATTCTTCTTCAACTCGGTTGAGGTGTGGTTATCTTACCCGTCCTTAGCTATATTAATATTTAAAGTCTTTTTCTTCAATTCGTTTGAGGTTCCTTCACTAGTATATTAATATTTAAGATCTCTTAGCAATATTAATATTTAAAGCCGTAGAACTGGTCAACCATCGGAGCCGTTAAAGCGAACACCAGAGAGATAATATTCATGAACAATGAATCATGGACATATCAAATCGTGAATGATGAATCATGAACAATGAATCATGGTCCTATCAAATCGTGAATGATGAATCATGAACAATCAAACCTATATAAAAACATCAACGTACAAAAAAATGCAGAGGCAGAGAGGAAGCATAACCTATTGAATGGAAGAAGAACAGAGACGCAGAGGCAGAGAGGTAGAAGAGACGCAGAGGCAGAGAGGAAGAAGAATAGTGGCGCAGAAAAAAACCTAACGAAATCGAACGATTTCTTTTCCTCTTTTTTAATTTTGTTTTTCTATTATTGAAACGACAACGTTTTAATAACACCAAGTTAGCCGATTTGAACCTTGTTGGCCGATTTGAACCGATTTGAACCAAGTTGGCCGATTTGTACCGAGTTGGCCGATTTGAACCGAATTGGTCGATTTGAACCGAGTTGGTCGATTTGAACCGAATTGGCCGATTTTAACCGATTTGTACCGACTGAACCGGACCAGCGATTTTAATTACCGATTATAGATTAATCGTTTCTGTTTAGTTTTTTTAGCGCCTAGACAGCGCCTAGACCGATTTTTAAAACACTGGACAGAAACCAAACAAAATAAATTTGTTAATTAATAAAATTATTAATTTATCGATTATTAGTTTATAGAGTTTTTACTCTAGCTCGACTTGCATGCTAGTTTTAAACCGTCAGTCAACACGTGGTCTAACTTTGTCATAATTGGTGGCATATGTTGGCCACGTGTTTAGTATGCAATATTATCCTCATCTCTTAAATGAAATGTTGACCCAAAAAAAAAAACTGTTGCTATTTAGTTTGGTTTCAAACTGGTTTTGTAATGAATTTGGGGGGTTTTGAGTGTGCTTTTCGTAGTATTTAGGGTCTAGAGGACATCAGAAATGGAGAAAAGCTGTGTGAAAGAGAAGCAACGGAAGAACTCACAAGAAAGAAGAAGAATAAACGATTTACCAGATCCGTTACTTTGTCACATACTCTCTTATCTTTCGACCAAAGATTCAGTTCGAAGTAGCTGTTTATCGAAACGCTGGAGAAGTCTCTGGTTACAGGTTCCTGTTTTCGACTTGGACTCGACTCAATTCGATGATGATGGTTTTGATTTTGTGGAATTCGTAACTAGGTTTCTTGAATCTGACAAAAATATAGTCTTGAATAGATTCAAGTTGATCTACTATTACGAGGATATCTTCTCTTCCGATGATAGTTTCTTCGAGTCGTGTATGGAAGCTGTTGTTAGCCGTAGAGTTCGTCATCTAGATTTCCAGAGTAAATCAGATTATAACGAACTAGTTTGTATGCCTCTTTCTCTTTATTCATGTAACACTTTGGTCAGCTTAAGTCTCTACCACGTAGTCTTGTCTGATTTGGAACCAGAGTCTGTTGTTTCGTTGCCTTGTCTGAAGGTTATGCATCTAGATAGGGTAAGGTATGACGAAACGATCCTGAAGACGCTCATAAGTAGCTGCCCGGTTCTTGAAAAGTTATCTATAATCAGGGATCCTTTTGAGCTTCTTGAATGTATAGTTGTGTGTTCCCTTTCACTTAAAATATTCACCTTAGAGATTGAGAGTTCCCAAATTGTGGTTGATCATCATGCTGTTGAAATCGATGCTCCAAGGCTTGAGCAATTCAGTCTCCGTGATCACTTATCTGAGAGCATCGTCATACACAATATTGCTCCCTCTGCAGTGGTACACATTGATGTTGACTTTGGTGAGGAGTATTGTTATAAAGATGATTCCAAGAGTACTATGATCCTTAATTTCCTCACCGGGATATCCACAGTCAGCGATATGAAGATCTCTTCTGCTACTCTAGAGGTACACACACACATTATACTTATACAAAATCCATTACTGTGACATTCCTCTTGGTACAATTTTTATTGTGACTCAGGTGATCGATGATTATTACGACAAATTGGAACTATTACCTCAGTTCTCCAACTTATCTTGGTTACATGCTTCGTTCCCCGAGACTTGTTTGGAATTTCTGCCAACCTTTCTTGGTTGCTGCCCGAATCTAAACACACTTGTCCTGGTGCGTCTTATTTACTTATTATTCTTCTCATATCCCATAAAATGTAACTATCTCTTTGTTTGGGGATTTTATCAGGAATTTAAATTTGAGATAGAGGCATGGCCAATCAAACCCTCCTATGTGCCGCCATGTTTAGTATCATCTCTCAAGTATGTTCAGCTTTGGACACCAGTCGCAACAAGGACATCAAACCAGATGAAATTAGCAAGATACTTTCTGAGGAATTGTGCTGCCCTGAAGAAACTGACTTTAAGTGATAGTTTCCTTGAGATCATCAAGGTAATCAAAAAGGTTCAAAGAAAGTCTAAACGATGTAACATTGTCATTGGTTGAGCCACATCTTATATCCCGTAGACAAGATGAAGAGTGAATCTAACTAAACCTATAGTTCAGTAGTAGAAATATTGTGTAATTAAGACTATTTAGCTTTTTTTTTTTTTTTTTTTGGGGTGGGCATGGCTTCAAGTTTCCTAGGTTCGACCTAGATGTTAAATTGCCTTAAGAGTTTGCTCTCGATCAGGCTGTATTAACCTTCTATCTTATGAAGTTGGCTGTTATGTGAATACCTTGAATCATATTTATATAAATGATTTGTGAATTGCATACTCCACAGAGCACATTGACGATTGTGCAACTGACACGTGCACAGCACATGGGTCGTTGTTGTGAGCGTGGAACCTCTCCGAGCCAGCCAGAGACTTTCCATATAAGAAGCAAACATGCGAGCGAGCGAGCGAGGGTTTTAATATGAGTAGTTTAAATTTGTCCCACATCGATTGTGTGGAGCACCGTGGGATAACGAGTGGGCCTATAAAAGAAGAAGAAGTGCGTTACCTTATAAAATATGATCCTTCAGGTTTAAAGGGGAAATGAGGATTGGGTATAATCTCGCATATTTAATTGCGTGAAGAGCGTTCCGCTCATACCTGTTACGACTATTGGGCGCTCCAATTATCATTTCATCTGATCCCTCTTTTTTCAAGTTTACTTTTTTCATTTAAAAAAAAAGAAGTATTTGTTTTTCTTTTCTTTTAAACTTCTTCTATTTCTAAAATTTAAAAATTGTTTTCTAGAAAACAACACTATTTGAAAAGTAAAGTTGTATTTTCAACTGTTTTGTATAAAATCCTGCTAGTTTTAGTAAGCATTTGATGAGAAGAATTTGATCAATATTATAAGAACAACTCAGTTGCCCAAGAATTTGATCAAATTTAAGGTTCTATATTTTCTTTTACTTTCTAATCCAGGATTTTAATTTTAGTAAGCATTTATTGAGAAGAGTTTGATCAAATTTGAGAGCAGTATAGCTGATTCATGAAGTACTGTATTCTTTTTTCTTGTTTTTTTGTTTCTGCTAGGCACTGAACTTAGCTTTTCTTTCTGTGGCTATGGATGAAACCATTCTTAATTATTTACAAATAGATGTAATATATTTAAAACAAAACCTTAAAAATATAAAGAAGAAAACCTAATTCAG
Source organism: Orychophragmus violaceus (assembly GCA_030180135.1). Classification (NCBI taxonomy): domain Eukaryota; kingdom Viridiplantae; phylum Streptophyta; class Magnoliopsida; order Brassicales; family Brassicaceae; genus Orychophragmus; species Orychophragmus violaceus. The sequence goes on along the minus strand of CM058235.1, from coordinate 16,417,495 downwards.
CTACGGCGGGGAGGAAACTGAAGGTCGATGATCTTGCCTATCCCCTTCTACATGTCTTGGAGCTGGACCAAACATGCTCAAGAACACCTTTATATTCCAATCAAACCAATAATCTCTCATGTCACAACAACAACAAAGCGAAACAGTAACATGATACGAATATTAGAACATTTCAATATCCAGAACATAGCTTACTTAGGATCCTTTGGCATACTTTTAAGTTGATGAGTCGAGTTGAAGAGTGACCAATACCTGAAAACTGAAGCTCCCATCCCAGCAAGCGCTTCTTTCATCCGTTGGTTTCTGTCCCCAGAGCTTATCTAAGCATTTAAGAAAGTCTTGTCAGGATAAAAAGAAGGATGTTGTGAATACTGCTAAACAGATAGAGGGGAAGCTGACCGAGAAAGCGTGTGTTATGTGTACACAAAACTCAACCGCTTTGCCCACGGACATTAGCAGATTTACGACCGATAGTGCGTTTAGCTGGATATGAAAGACTGCCATTACTCCCTAGCATGTTTCAAATCATAGAGTATTATATAACATCAGTAACATTATGACTGTATGAAATTCATTTTATTCATAAGTAACAATGAGATTTAAATTACCAGGAGATCAATAATGATCATTGCAATCACCAGCAAAATAATTGAAGAGCTCCAAAAGCTGAGTTAGAAAGCAGACATAGGATATACATTTGGAGATTTAAGTTCCACCATATCTGGACTTTTAGTAAATTTGGGAATGAGCCTAATAGTGATACCTGCATGTGATAATTAAACACACGGCAAAGACGGCAGCTGTAAAATGAATGGAACATTCCAAGTCATTTCATATGTTTAGTTAAAAAGTAAAATCAAGATCTACCAACTAGAAACTTGAACTAAGATCTGGGATTTGGAAGATTTACCAACCGATAGCTATGGAGAGTTTGATTAATGAAGTTTTCCATATGTCAAGATATTGCTCAAAGTCCTTATCTCCTATAGCTAAAAAGCTTGATCGTCTCCTTGTTAATAACCTTGCAATCTCTTCCTTCCCAAACAGTCTCGCTACTTTCTTACCTCCCAATACCTCCGACCATAGTCCTTGCCTTCTAAACCTAGCTCATCTCCTCCCTCAAGCTGGTACAAAGCCTTTCAGATTCTTCAATTACCTTACCAAACACCCTGGCTTTTCCCAAGTGGTGTTGGAAGCTTGGAACCTTGCCAGAAACATTGCCTCAGACTTAACTAATCTGTGTTGGAAGTTAAAGTGCATAAAACGAGTGTTAAAACAGTTAAATAAGGATAATTTCTCAAATATCCAAGTGAGAGTAAGTGAGGCTAACCTTTCATTGTTAGATGTGCAGGTTCAGGCGCTTCAATCTCCCTCCCCCCATTTGTTCCAGCTAGAAAGGGAATTGCACCAGAATTGGGTTTTCTTAAAACAGATTGAGGAATCTTATTTTAGACAAAAGTCAAGGGTTCAATGGTTGAAGGAAGGTGATCAAAATTCCCCTTACTTTTTCAGGATATGTCAAGCGAGAATGAACTATAACTCGATACGCTCTTTTATCCTTCCATCTGGCCTCCTAGTCACTGATCCACAGGAAATGAGCTTAATAGCCATAAACCACTTCAAGAACATTTTAGGACCAGAGATCTCTCAGCCGTCCCTCTTTCACTGCCCTCCGGATTGGTTTCAGTCTCTTCACTACTTCTCATGCTCTGTGGCTCAACAACAATTGATGTCCGCAATTCCTACAACAATGGAGATAGCTACAGTCCTTCTAAAACTGAACCCAAATAAAGCACCGGGTCCTGACGGTCTTACGGCGGGATTTTTTAAAGCTGCATGGGAGTTCTTAGGTGCTGAGGTGGTAAACTCAATTCAACATTTCTTTGTCTCCTCATTTCTGCCGGCAGCAGCTAACTCTACCATTCTAGCTCTAGTTCCGAAGAGACCGGGTGCCTCAGCTATCACAGATTATCGACCCATTGCCTGTTTAAACACTATCTACAAAGTGATCTCCAGATTGTTGGTGAAGCGCCTTAAACCTATTCTGGCAACTCTTATTCTGCCCAACCAAACTGCTTTTGTCAGTGACAGATTACTTATTGAGAACACAATCTTAGCTGGGGAGTTAGTTAATGGTTATCACAAGAGAAGAGGCCCTAAAAGGATTACTATCAAAGTTGACATAGCCAAAGCATTTGATACAGTCTCCTGGGATTTTCTATTCAATTGTTTACAGAGCTTGAGGATTCCTAGTACTTATCTGAGCTGGTTAAGAGCATGTGTTTGTACCCCCTCTTATACCATTGGTTACAATGGAAAGGTCAACGGGTATTTCAAAGGCAAACGAGGATTGCGTCAAGGGGACCCCCTATCGCCCTACCTATTTGTCATTGTAATGAATATCCTTTCTCATTTACTAAATAAGGCGGCAGAGGAGGGTAGGTTCAAATACCATTTCAAATGTGAAGCCTCAAGGTTGACCCATCTCTGCTTTGCGGATGACCTCTTGATCTTCATTGATGGGTCTTTAAACTCGGTCCAGAATGTACTGCAGGTACTTAGAGAGTTTGAATTGCGTTCAGGCTTGGCAATCAGTGTGCAAAAGTCTTCCTTCTTCGCTTCAGGCATGTCACAAAACGAGATTGATCTAATTAAGTTTTCCACAGGAATGCCAAACTCTATTCTCCCTGTCAGATATCTTGGGGTTCCTTTAACATCCAAAAAACTATCTATCTCAGATTGTGAAATCCTTATTCAGCAAGTCAAAGGAAAGCTAACCTCTTGGACAGTTAAGTCTCTCTCCTTTGCAGGGCGGCTTCTCCTGATCAAGACAGTTATAGGTGGTATCACAAATTTCTGGTGTTCTTCTTTTGTCCTGCCAAAACAGATCATTAAACGGATTAATTCTCTATGTGGAGTTTTTCTCTGGCAAGGTGACATAGATGCGCATCATTCAGCAAAGGTATCCTGGGAAATAGTCACTAAATCGAAGGAGCGGGGTGGTCTTGGTCTGAAAGATCTATCTATCTGGAATAAATCATGTCTACTTAAGCTTATTTGGCTCCTGTTTTTTCGATCAGGCTCGATATGGGTAGCGTGGTTTAAGGAGGAGGTACTAAACGGTGACTTATCAAACCTATGGGTAATCAACGCAAATAGAAGAAACAGTTGGCTCGCCAACAAAATTATTAAGAGCAGGGGCGATATATTCACCTGGATTAAGAGGTCAATCGGAAATGGTCTATCAATCAAGTTCTGGACGGATAATTGGACCCCTTTTGGTAGTCTCCAAGACTATCTCAGTGACTGCCGCAACACGAGGCTGGGAATTACTCCGAATGCATCTGTTGCAAGCCTTTTTCGAAATGGAAACTGGATGATTGCCCCTGCAAGGACAGACAAATTGCTTAATCTCCATATTTTCTTGACCACTATCTCTCTAACTAATACGTCTGATGGTTATGAATGGGTCTTTAATGGAAATGCTTCAAATAAGTATTCAACCGGCAGCGTCTACTCAGCTCTACAGATTGGAAGCGATGAAGTGGTAAACGTACCGTGGTTTCAAGTTGTTTGGACGAAATGTGGTATCCCCAAGCATAACTTCCTAGCTTGGCTCTTTGTCTTGAATAGGTGTCCAACAAAAGATAGACTCAGTAACTGGGGATTACAAGTTGACAGAAATTGTATTCTTTGCGACTCAGCTACTGAATCTAGGAACCACTTACTTTTTGCTTGTCATTACTCTTGGTCGATCTGGTACCCATTAGCTGTAAAATTGGACCTCGTTCCAGCGCGAGCTTGGGAAGACTCTCTCGATCAACTAATGACTCTCCAAGGGAGTCGAATCCGACGGAGACTTATCCTTCTCTGTTGGCAGGCTTCGATCTACTGGGTCTGGGCAGAACGTAACGCTCGTATACACAGATCCACTTCTCGGCAGTCTTCAGTGATAACAACACTAATTGAACGCCAGGTCAAGGAGAAAATTCTGTCATATCGTGCTTCAAATCCGGTGTTGTCCTCTGCCTTGATGCAGCTTTGGCTACGGTAAATCTCTCTCCCGTCACACTCCAGTCCGATACTATCAAATCCCATCCGATCTACTTGCTCCTGCTCAGCTGCTTCCTAATTCGTCTATTCCTCGGTGAGGATGATGAGCTCTCCTCATTGTTTACCTCTGGCCCTGCTTCGTACTATGCTCTGCTTATCTCCGATACTCCTTAAATTTTGCGGATGTGTATGAGGTCTACTCATGTCTTCCGTTTCTATGCTACATCGATCTCAATCTTGGCCATACGGATCCTCGATCTGGGTAGTTTCTTCGCGTTTTGTGTTTTGTTCACAGACATTAACACCTCGCGCTCATCGTCATTACTTTCTACGGATAGGAAATAGTAATTAAATGTTGTTGTTGTTTTTTTTTTTTTTTTTGCGACTTATCTTCTGTACGGCTGGGCCGGTAATAGAGTAATTTAGGCCCAAAAAGTCTGTAAACTTTTCTTTCTCTTATGCATTAATACGAAAGCCTTTTAGTCAAAAAAAAAAAAAGATATTGCTCAAAGAACATATAAAACACTGAATATGGATATATCTCCATCTGAAAGAGAATAAATCACAAGTTAGTCATTAAATTCACCTGGTAATGATGAATTATTGCGACATGTTTGTATGAGCAGATTCATTAGGAAAATGAAGGAAGATGATCCAACGATATATGTTAAAAGCATGAGACTTGAATCAAATCGTATAGTTTTTTTACCTTTAAAGAACGAGAAACTTTTGAGCTAAACTCTTGAGCTGCTCTCATTGAATTAACAAAGTCAGCCTGAAAACAAACTTATAGTATAAGCTTACACGATAACAGAGACCTATATAGAACGTATCCTCTACATATTATGTGATAGGAAAGTACCTGCTTGTTAAGATATGTGTGACAAGTGCGGAACGATGAAGCTTGAATGATACCATTTTCATAGCCTGATAAGAAAAAGAGAGCATACATATCAAGATTTAGGTATCAACACAACGACATAATCGATGAATGGATTAAGAAAGAAAGAGGGACAGTGTGAAAACCTTGAAAATCAACACTACTAGAATAAGCACCATGGCCACCTTTACCACCAAACGTTTGCATTTATCATTCACGGTGAAAAAAATATGTAAATAAACTAAAATGAAAATTATTAGATGGTTTATTCTTAGACCGTAAAGCCCATCCACCGAAAACCCTAGAATTAGATGTTTATTCTTCATGCAGTCTCAAAGAGCAATGGACAATTAAGAGCCACCGTTGAAGATGAAAAAGCCGATGATAGAACCAACCTCGAATCCTCCACTTCCAGATGATTTGCTAGTGAGCTGCCTAGCCCGTGTCTCGAGATTGTACTACCCAACTCTTTCCTTAGTCTCCAAGCGCTTTCGCTCGCTCCTCACTTCACCAGAGCTTTACCAGACCCGGTCACTATTAGGTCGTACCGAGAATTGTCTCTATGTGTGCTTACGGTTCTCTCCTATTGATCATAACTCTCACTGGTTCATGCTGTGTCGAAGACCTAATCAAACCCTAAGGAAGAAGAAGAATAAGAAGTCAAGTGAGTATGTTTTGGCTACAGTCCCAATTCCCCATTCTCCTCCCGTGAACTCCTCGGGTCTTGTGGCTGTTGGTTCTAATATCTACACCATTGGCGGATCTAAGTACAATTCGCTCTCATCTGATGTCTCATTCCTTGACTGTTGGACTCACACGTGGCGCAATGCTCCAAGCATGAAGGTGGAGAGGGATTACCCATCAGCGAATTTCCTTGATGGAAAGATATACGTAACAGGAGGCTGTTACAAACACTACAATCCATCAAACTGGATGGAGGTTTTCGATCTAAAGACCCAAACCTGGGAGCCCATGTCTTGTCCTATAGGGGGGCCGAGGAGATATAGCTGTCATGATAAAACTGATAACGTAGTGGTTGATGGAAAGCTATACATTTATGGGGATTATGGTAAGGCTTACAACCCCAAGGATGGTATATGGAATGGTTTAACATCCAAGATGGATTTGGGTTTCAGATGGTATTCTTCTTGCGTGATAGGGAACGTGCTTTACTACTATTATTACGAAGAAGAATTCAAATGGTATGATACTAAGGTAAGATCCTGGAAGACTTTGAAGGGTATAAAAGGACTGCCTAAGTTTGCTCGATTTGCCAACGTTAGGTTGGCGGATTATGGTGGAAAGATGGCACTTTTCTGGGACAAGTTTGTGGCTTCTGGTGGTGGTGGTGGCTATAAGAATAGGATGATTTGGTGTGCGATGATTGCACTTGAAAGACGTAACAACGATGAGATTTGGGGGAAGGTTGAGTGGTCTGGTGAGGTGCTTCCACGTCCAATTCCTGTAAAATATGGGTTTGTGTATGTCGCTACTGTCATCGTTTGATGAATGGCATACGAGACATGCTTGAATATGGTGAAATCTTCAATGTGGTTGTGGCCGTGTTATACATTTTTATTGGATGAATTTGTTTTGCGATTTTAGTTTACTGCAAAAGACATCATTTGACTTATATATCTTTGATGATTGGCTTGTTTTGTGCTGCCAAAAGAGCCATGTGTTGCATGGAAACTCCGTCCTAGTACTGTTTTCTGTTTCGGAAACGTTTCGGAAACAAAAATGCGACGGAAACGCGTGGAAACGCGATGGAACGCGTTTATTAAAAATTGTGATTTGGAAACATGATGGAAGCGCGTATCCATTTTTAGAAACGCGATGGAAACGGCGTATCCGTTTTTGAAAACGTCATTTATTTTTTTGTTTGGAAATTTTTATTTTCTATTTTAATAGTAAATAATTTAAAAATGTAAGAGTTTAACTGATAATTTGTAATTTGTTAGAAAAAGTCATCATTACTAAAAAAGGAATATGATTTTTTTTGCTTAAATCATATATGTACCCTAAAAAAGCTATCAGAAAAATGCACAGAAAAAGACGAATTTACCTCTTATCATATATTCTTCTCATGTTAAGGTTGATAGTTTCAAAATTAAGTCAAAATGATTCATCGTTTGTATTTATAGATTTTTTGGTTCCAAAATCTTCTTTTTTTATAAATATGGTTGGAATTATGTTTAAATTGAACTTTTTTATGGTTGGTGTTTATTATATTCTTATTACTCTCATAAATATATGTACAAACGTTTCCAAAACGTTTCGCTTCCTCCTTTTTAAAAAAAAAACCGTTTTCGCGTTTCCTAACGTTTCGTTTCCACGTATCTGTTTCCGTTTCAATGTAATGTAGAAAGAGCCTATGAAATTCTTTCTTTGTTTTTTGATTGAAGGATGCATGTTTTGTCTTCTAGTGTAAAGGTAATCTGCTTTTTATTCTCTATGTTGTGGTCTTGAATGTGTCTAACTTCTTTTTTTATTCTCTATATTGAAGAACTAATTCAAGATAGACATTTAAAACATGTTTTCACCCTAATATACAAACAATACGTAGGGTTTTAAAATGAACGATGAAGTTAATGAAAATTGAAAGCTTTGTTGAATAGGCATAGAAATTTATTTTTCATTGTCTGAATTCCCAACTCCGCAAATGAGATTAGTGGTTATGTTCAATTTCTGTAAACTCCAAAAGCGTTAAATCTGGTTGAAAGAGTTTTAAAAGGAAAAAAAAACAGCAAAAAATGAAATCAGAGCTATGATCTAACACAAACAAATATTAAATATATAATTCATGGTTATATTATTCATCTTCTTGTAAAAAAAAAAATCATGGTTATTGAATAACAGAGCTGCTACGAATTTTTTTTTTTCAACACTGAAATGAGATTATATTATACAAAGAAGGATACAAGCCAGGGTTACAAAGCCGGATACACCGGAATCAATGCCCATAAGAGATTTTTGGAAGACTAAAACTCTAGAAATTTAAGGGAGACAAGAACCGACACACTAATAGAAAATCCTCGGAGACTAAAAACCAAAAACAAATAAAGCAATCCAACAAGTACTTCCTCCGTTTCACAAAGATGCATGTTTTAGAAAAAAAATTGTTTCACAAAGATATATTTTTTAGCTTTTCTATGCACACTTTATTAATTAATGATGATATTTTGAACATTTTAAGAAGATTAATTAAATTTATTAAATTACTAATGGTTTAGAGATATTGGAAACTGTATAGTAACAAAATCGATACATTTATGATTAAGTATTAATTGTTTTCTTAATATATGTGAAAACTCTAAAAATTGTATCTTTGTGAAACAGAGGGAGTATTAGAAATCACAAGAACCGAACGAGATCACTCACCAAGACACCCGAACAACACCAAACACCATGAAGCTAGAAAAGATAGACGAGAAGCATCTAAGGCCGAACTTTATTTAGATCCAAACACCGACTCATAAGTGAGTGCTCCAACTCGAGAAGTCACGAAAGACCATATGCAGACCATCCAAAGCAGACGAAGGAAGAAACTTTTACCATTCGACAACCGATGACCAAATGCGTGAAGATCCGCCGCTCCAAATCCTAAAGTTAGAGCCGGAGAATCCTTGCAAAGGAGCAGAATATACCGGGAAAAAAACGGAGGAACTAAACCGAAAAAACTAGAAGATAGGATAAGCGCTCACTCAAAATACAGCTTCAACACCACCCGAAGCAAACGAAGACGAGCACAAAACAGCCCATTGAGGACTAGAAACACAGCAGGAGGCTACAAAGCCATCTGCACATGAACCAGACCAAACTGAGACCTAGTGAAACCGGATCTTACGAGCAAGAAAACCCACCGCACAAACCGGCACCAAGAGGAACACGGACACCAACACAAACCAACACAAAGGCTGAAGATCTAGATCCCAAACAGAGGTTTAAAAAACTAAATAGAGGTTACGCGCTAGCAAAACCTAAGACTAGCTAAGCCAAAATGGTCTGGAACCGTAACTAAACCGAAAGACCACAAACCACATGAAGCCGAACATGAAAACAGGAGCAGGAAGAGACCTAGGCCTGGGCGTTCGGATATCCGTTCGGGTTCAGTTCGGGTTTTTTGGGTTTTCGGGTTTTCGGATCTAGACATATAAGACCCATTCGGGTATCTTATAATTTCGGTTCGGGTTCGGTTCGGTTCTATTCGGGTTCGGTTCGGGTTCGAGTACCCATAAAATCATAAAACAAAAATAAAAATTGGTTAATTTGAACAAAAAATTATTAAATTGAAACAAATATAGCAAGAAGTTTTGTATATTTCTTTTATTTTGGGCATTTTAGCTATTTTGATCTAAAATTAACCAATATATTTGAGTTTGTAATTATAATTTTAGATAATTATGTTATATTAAGTCTAAATATAATTAATATTTTGAATATATAATTGTACTTCGGATATTTCGGGTACCCATTCGGTTCTCGGTTCGGGTCGGGTTCAGTTCCGGTTCTTCGTGTTAGGATTATGTCCTGAAATCACATTGTACTTACTCTAACGATAGTTGTACGTCGAGATCAGACATGTTGTATGATACTGGGCGGTTGCAATGCTTTGCTAGAAGCCTCTTGCAGTCTGTAAGTTGTAGACTTACTGCCAGTATTATATGATCCTATAGGGTCACACACCTAAGCAATCTGGAAGCTTATATATGGGAATAATCATCATGGTGGTGATCAAGATGATGTGTATTGGATACATATCAATATAGAGTAAAGGGAGGTGTGTCGATCGACACAGTTGGTGTATCGATCGACACATGTCGATTCCGAGACTGATGTTTCGGTTTATGACTTAGATCTTTTCGGTTAAATCCGAAAGAAGGTTTAGTCATAACAGGTCGTATATAGGCTTATATGGTCGACCTGAACCCGAGGCCATTCACTTTTCCTGATTAGAAAATCAGAAACTCTCTCTATTCAATTCCTAGATCCGGCACTAGCATCCCGGCTTTCCAGGTTGTGTGCGTGTGGACTACGATAGAGCGAGGCACCTGAATCGCTCCTGATCTCGTCTTACCATTCATTTCCGCTGCCAGAACAAGGTAAACGCGAGATCCATGATTCAATAACACAAACCCTTAGATCCTAGGCTCGGAATTCAGACTCAGGGTTGCCTAATCGGATTAGGAACTGCTAGGAATTCCATCAGTGGTATCAGAGCCTTAGGGTTTTATCATTGAATCAGCCTGTTTAGTAGAATTTGATGATTTAAATTCGTTCATAAGATAGTATGAATAAGATCAGGTTAGATCGATTCAGATCGAAAACGACTCTGTGTTTTAGCGAAATCGACAGAGTCGGGGGCTAGGGTTTTTCGCGAAGAAAAACAGAAAGCATGCTGTGTCGATCGACACAGGTTGAGTGTCGGTCGACACAGACCTTGCGATTGGTTAATCGGTTCAATTGGATTGGACCGGTTATCATGCTTGGTTAAGTCCGAACAGATCGATTTGAATTGGATGAATTGGTTCAATTGGATTGAACTGATTATCCCAATTAATATAAACCGATTTGATCGATTGAGATCAGTTAGATCTGATAAGTTGGTCAAATTGGATTGGACCGGTTATCAAAACTGTCTCCGGTTTAGGTCTATGTCGACCGTCACACAAGGGTTGTGTTGATCGATATGACCGGTTCAATGAACCGGGTCAATTGGATTAACCGGTTATTAAAGTCAGGTTTTGTCTGGTGGTGTCGATCGACAGACATAGTCTGCGTCGATCGACACAGTACTCGAAATTCTGGTTATTGAACCTTGAATTTGCAGAAACCAAACTCGACTTGAACTTTGATCAAAGATTAGCTTCAACATGGTCAACTGTCAAGACTCATTTCGTTGTGTAATGGTCTAGCCAAGAGCTTGGTGTCCACAATTACGTGAGTAAGGCAGGTAATAATGTTGATGGACTTGCAGTGCTTGACATCAACAATTACATGACCTAAGAGATTGATTTGCTAACCTTTTAGAGTTTAGTTTCCTCAACTAAATATCAAGTAACCTTGATGTCTTGCCGAATCTTGTCTACTGTCAAGACTTGTTTCGTTGATGGATAGACTTGGAGTCCTTGGTATTCACTACTACATGAGTAAGGAAGGTGATCATTGATAGACTTGCAGTGCGACTGTCAATAATCACAAGACTGAAGAGATTGGTTCACTTGACTGGACCATCAGAAGTTCTGGGTCCAGAGACGTCAGAGTAGATGAGACATGAATTGTCTTATCTGCGACCAAGAGTTGTACTGGGTACAATTAGCAATGATTTGCTTACCTAGATAACTAACTTTTGGGTGATGGCGAGTCGTCCACTCAGATTTTGGTGAAATATGGATCTTGGATCATTATATTCATAGAGGAAATATTGTTTGAATATAATGCGAGTTTTCTTATTAGATAAGATTTCTCATTTCATGGAATACATAACTAAATCTTTGTTTTCTTGGATTTCAGCTTATGCCTAAAACTACTTTCTCATTGCGATCCGTCCTTGAGAAGGACAAGTTAAATGGATCAAATTTCCTGGATTGGTATCGGAATTTGAGAATAGTTCTCAAGCAGGAGAATAAGGACTATGTCCTTGAGAAAGCTCTCCCCAATAGGCTTGGGACCAATGCCTCGCATGCAGTATATGATGCTTGGAATAAGCATTATATTGATGTGGTAGATGTGTGTGGTCTGATGTTGGCTACCATGAACTCGGACTTGAAGAGTCAATACGAGAACGTGGAGTCGCCAATAGAGATGATCACCAGTCTGAAACTGATGTTTCAGGAACATGCACGAATTGAGAGATACCAGACGGTTAAATCTCTCATTGGGTGCAAGCTACCAAAGGATACTCCAGTCAGTTCTCATGTCATTAAAATGATGGGTTACATTGATAACCCGGGGAAACTAGATTGTCATGTTAGCCTAGAGTTGGCTACAAACATCATTCTGCAGTCACTGCCGTCAAGCTATGATAAGTTTATTAACAGCTATATCAAGAAAGGCTTGACGAAGAAGTTGACTGAACTGCATGGCATGCTCAAGATAGCAGAGCAAAACATCATAAAGGGCAAGAAATTTGAGAAATTTTGTATAGACAAGGGTGGAGGCAAGGCCATTCAGATTTGGAATCGGGATAAGCCTGTGTCATCCTTTAAGCCCAAGTCAGGCCCATCTGATGTTGATAAATGCTGCTACTGTAAAGAGTTTGGGCATTGGAAGAGAAATTGCATTAAATTCTTGGAAGATTCACAAGAGATGGAGAAGATGTATGAGACTTCTTCTTCAGGTATTGTGTTATCACTTCAAGTTCTACGTGAGTATTGGATACTAGTTGTAGTACTGATATTTTTGAAATATGCAGGACCTACGCAACAGTAGAACATTGGAGAAAGGACAAGTGGAACTGCACGTCTGGAATGAAGCAATGGTTGCTGCATTAGCCGTATAAATTCTCCACTTGTAGGAGCCTTTCAAGCTTGGTTTTAGAAATTAAGTAATTGCCACCATGTACTTGCTATATGCAAAGATGTCTTTCATTTTCTTGTTAGAATTTGGACGTTTTTCATTCTGATAAAAGACAAATTTTGTTCTTTAGATCTTAATGAAATATTCTATGGTAGCACCCCGTTTGGAATGGGTTTTATATCTTAAACCAGCGGAAGTTTGAATATAACATAAATACTAAAAGTTTGAGTCTGATGACTCGAACCAGTCCTTCCTTGGCATAGTCGTTTTGGCCATATAAGAGTGAAGCGAATTCAGAAGCTCCATGGTTATGGGCTTTTGGGCTCATTTGATTATAAATCATATGAGACATGAATTCTGCCTGCTGGACCAAATGAATAAGGCTTATTTAGCAGAGCTAAAGAAAAGGGCCAGAGGCTTATTGGGCCTTGCTCATACTGATGTATGTGGCCCGATGAGAATAAATGCCAGAGAAAATCTTCAGTACTTCATTACCTTATTGATGACTTCAGTAAGTATGGTTGTGTTCATTTGATGAGACACGAGTCGGAATCTTTTGAAATGGTCAAAGGAGTACCAGAATGAAGTATAGAACCGATATGACAGAAGTATTGATGATCCTCGATTAGATCGCGGAGGAGAATACTTAAGTCAAGAATTCCGTGATCACAACTTAATTCTCATGAAAACATGAATGGTGTTTGTAAGGGAAATAATCGGACCATATTGGATATGCTCCGATTAATGATGAGTCACAAGAATCTTCCATTATTCTTTTAGAAATACGCTCTAAAAGGTCTGTGTTTGCGCAGAAAAAGGGTTTCAATCAGAATCAATTGAAAGACATCACATTGGATGTGGACTGGAAGTTTTTCAAGTATGTTGTTTCTGATCATTTGGGAATGATAGCTGACAAGCTTGAACCCAAATCTGATAAGTTCTACCTCGCTGGTTGTCCTAGGGAAACCGAGGCTTATTACTTTTATAACCAATCCGAGAACAAAATTTTGTTGTCCGGAACTGTGTCTTTTGAGAAAGATTATACTTTCCAATAAGAACAGTGGGAGTAAGAGTACACATCGAAGAAATTCGATAAACACAGGAGGCTGCTCAACCTGTAAAGGGAGAGCAGCGGTGAGATCTGCAAAGAGCTGTAGGACCTACACCTGTGGAGCCTGAAGTTCGCTGATCCGAATGGATCCGTCACTAACTCGAGAGTGATTTCTCGTAACCAATTGCCGTGATCTTTTGATCATTGAAAAGTGACGAACCTGCGAAATTCAAGAAGCGATGGTGAGCCCAACTCCGAATATTGGCTTGGTATGCATGTTAGCTTCACCGATCCATTTCTGGATTGAAGCAAAACATCTTGGAGTTGGAATCCACGTTCTGATAAAACGGTCAAAAGTTTTGACTTGATCAGGAACGAATAGAAACCGTGCATTTACTAGTAGACTAGTGGGAGCGTAGTTGCATTTCTCACACTGTATGTAGACGACATACTCATTATCATAAACGACGTTCCGTTGCTCAAGTCTCATGAGACTTGGGTCGAAATTCATTTTCATCAAAGGACATGGGAGAATCCGCGTGAGTTCTTGGAATAAGGATCCACTGAGATGGATAGGGAAGGCTAATTGGATCGTGTCAGAATCCTTATGTAGATAAGGCTTTGGACAGTTCCAATATGCATGATTCCAAGAGTGGCTTCATACCAAAGGTCTTATGGCAATAATCTTAGCAAGATGCAGTGTCTTGGACACTGGCTGAGCTAGGAACAATCTTAGCAAGATGAAGTGTTTTGAACACTAGCTGAGCTAGTATGTATGAGTGTGATTCCTTATGCTTCTGCAATAGAATCCATCATGAATGCCATAATTTACACTCATACAGATGCAGCTTACGCATTACGAGTAGATACCAAGTTGATCCGGTAAAATTCACTGAACAGTTGCCAGAAATATCCCAAGTGTTTGAGGAACACTAAGGATAGGTTCATGCTGAACTAAGGAAGTGACGAACGAGTTGAGAGTAGTTAGACGGACAAAGACGATTTCTGGTTCCCACTTGGTTATGTCTTTTTGTCCAAATAAGGGTACTATCTGTTGGAAGGGATCCAAGCAGAAAACTGTAGAATAGTGCTTTTATCTGAATGGCGGTGTGGTTTATTGGAATCGTTTCAAGCAAAAACACCGCAGTCTCTCCCACAACCTAAGCACGAGATTTATTCTGTTGCTGTAGGTATTAGATATCTGAAGAGATGATCTTGATTCTAGTGGGAGTTACATTAGTTATGTTGTAATCTTTACATAGACATGCTATGACAATGTTTGTGTAAGTTAAAACTGACATCAACATTATTTGATTATTGGATAATTAAATAATGGTCCCAAAGTATTTTATGTTCATTTTATAGGTCATCAAGTTGATGACTTGATCATGAAACCCTATAAGTGAAAGATGACATAAAATTATGTTTGTCCCTAGTCGAGGTTGTTGAAGTGGGACACTAACAACCGCGAGAGACTAGCATGTGAGGTGACTATTGGACTAAGTTTGATGGAGTCAATGATATGATTATCACAGTCAATCACATAGATATATGTTGGTGAACATATGATCGGACATGACCCGCTAATGAGAACTCCACAGGATAGTTATATCAGTGTCATGGGAGGTTCTCATTACGACTATAGAGTATAGTCCTTATACCTGAGTTCATCATGCTTTCTAGCATATGAATTGGTACGTTTTGACCTTGTCAAACGTCGTTTCGTAACTGGCGGCTTAAAGGCATTGCTTAGGCGTATCATGAAGTATGTGTAGAAACAGGGATGGAACAAGATGGGATTTGTCCCTCCCATATAACGGGAGATAAATATCTCAGGGCCCATCGAAGATTTGATACTGAGAAAATGCATGGCCGTGCTCAAACGAGGTGATTGTCAGTCGTTTGTTTTATCAGTATAGATCAGGAGTTCGATGAACATGATGTTGGCTATAATAAGGATGACACAGTCTCTTGCCTTATGCCATATCGAGATATAGAGACGAAGGGATTATAGGAATAGGTGATTCCAGTACAAGTGGGAGATTGTTGGGATTATGTCCTGAAATCACATTGTACTTACTCTAACGATAGTTGTACGTCGAGATCAGACATGTTGTATGATACTGGGCGGTTGCAATGCTTTGCTAGAAGCTTCTTGCAGTCTGTAAGTTGTAGACTTACTGCCAGTATTATATGATCTTATAGGGTCACACACCTAAGCAATCTGGAAGCTTATATATGGGAATAATCATCATGGTGGTGATCAAGATGATGTGTATTGGATACATATCAATATAGAGTAAAGAGAGGTGTGTCGATCGACACAGTTGGTGTATCGATCGACACAGGTCGATTCCGAGTTTGATGTTTCGGTTTATGACTTAGATCTTTTCGGTTAAATCCGAAAGAAGGTTTAGTCATAACAGGTCGTATATATAGGCTTATATGGTCGACCTGAACCCGAGGCCATTCACTTTTCCTGATTAGAAAATCAGAAACTCTCTCTATTCAATTCCTAGATCCGGCACTAGCATCCCGGATTTCCAGGTTGTGTGCGTGTGGACTACGATAGAGGCGAGGCACCTGAATCGCTCTTGATCTCGTCTTACCATTCATTTCCGCTGCCATAACAAGGTAAACGCGAGATCCATGATTCAATAACACAAACCCTTAGATCCTAGGCTCGGAATTCAGACTCAGGTTGCCTAATCGGATTAGGAACTGCTAGGAATTCCATCACTTCGGGTATAGAGGTTTAGGATTCATTCGGATATTTTGTCGGTTCGGGTTCGGATTCGGTTCCTCTTTTTCGGTTCGGGTTCGGTTCGGTATTTCGGGTTCGGATATTTTGCCCACCCCTAAAGAGACCAAGCCAAATACACTTCTGCAAATTTGTTCGTTAATGAGTTGTTTATAAGACCATGTCCATCCGTGTTATCGCCTGGGTTTCTTAACTATTCATTTTTTTTATTTTTTTTTATTTTATTTTTTTTAAATCTGTCGAAAAAAAAAATTAAAAAAAAAAGTTGACCAATAAGAACGCGCCACGTGGCGTGAACTGTGTAAGGTTCGATCCTTATATAAGGATTTTAAGAGACAGTTTCTTAACTATTCACGTGGGACCCACGTAAATAAATGGAAATATGGAATGAAGTCTTGTTTTATTGATTAGCTTCTATGTTTCATTGTGATATTTGACTTGTTTATATGAATAGCTTCTATGTTTCATTGTGTTGTTTTGCTTGTTTGGCTAAATTTGGAATGAATAAATACTGCAGTGATAGCGCACGTTTCCTCTGGAAAACAATACCTACAAGGGTGAAGGAGAGCAAGCCTGAAGTTGTTGCAGCTTGGATGATTGGTCAGAAGCTGTGGACACGTGACTATGCAGGTGTATATGAAGCTATTCGGGCTTTTTATTTGAATCAAGAAGCTCAAGATATGGTTGCTGCTTTCTCAGGTAAAGTTTCTATGTTGAAATACTTCTGTCTAGTATTAATTTTTTTTGTTAAACTAAGCTTGCTGACAGATTATGTAATAGATAAACATGTAAAGTGACTGTATATTCCTCTCTAGTTTTGACCTTTCATCTGCATATTGAGAATCTGAGATTGAATAGCTGTGTTAATCTTGTTAGACCCTTAATTGTCCCCTTGGTTAAACTTTATATTCGATTAACAACTAACAATTTCCGTATTGGTTTTGTTGAAGATGTTTACACAAAAAGGATGTTTCAGCTCTTGTTATCTGCCTACTCCACAATTACCATCCGTGATTTGGCTCTTTTCTTAGGGATGACAGAAGATGATGCCACAACTTGTAAGCTTTCGTTCTGCAAAATCCTTTGCTTTCCTGCTACATCACTTCTTAGATTTCTACTGAATTCGTTCTTACATGGAAACTAATCTCAAAAAAGTTATCCTTTGAGACAATACTAGTGTCTCCAATGCGAATCAGAATGTACGAATCTATAATTGATTATTTGTCTTAATGATGGATATACACAGATGTTGTGGAGAATGAATGAGAAACTAATTTTGTTAAGATATATTTTTATTTTAAGAAACCCAAATCGGGTAACACCAATGGAGGACACAAATAAACTAAGTCTCTTAACTATTCTTAACTAACACAAATATTAATAAAATATGATTAAGAAACCCACATTGGATAACACCAATGTGGGTGCTATAAGCATGTAGAGGATAATAAGCAATTATTAAGGAAATTATCTAAAAGCAAATTGAAATAAAATATTATTGTATATTGGTTATACTTATAAACTTGGGTGTTCTATAAGGAGGATGTGTCCCCATTTATTGATATGCTTTCTTGAAGACCCAAAGTTAAGGAAAAAACAAGTTAAGGAAAAATACAGACCTTAACTTATAACAGTAAAAAAAAAGGATACCCTAACTTGCTCATGTTTCTTTTGTATTACTTTGTACGGAAGCTGTCTACATTATTCTTTTCTTGTTGTTTAAGTAACCTCTTTGACATGAAATTAAAGCGAGTTTCATATAAAATCCCAGAACACGGCTTCCAACCCCAACCTAAGCGGCTTCTTCTTCTCCAATGGATAACCAAGAAGAAGAGCCTAAGCAACCTCCAAACAAACATCCCGATCTAACCCTCTTCGAGCAAGCAAATTCCGAAATTGCTCTTGCTGCCTCCCAAGCAAGTTCCCATTTTGGCCCTGATATTCATGATTTGACCCCTTCAAGGCTTTCAATGATAGGAAATGAAGAAGAATCTGAAGATGAAGATCAAGAAGAAGAAGAAGAAACTGAGAACTGCTACGAGTATTTTGATAGCAACGGATTTGGAGAAGATGAAGATGAGTTTCTTGAGGACCAAGAAAGCAACTACAACCCTGAGGAGGATGATTTCTTGGAGGAAGAAGATGAGATTGACCCCGACCAGTTGTCTTACGAAGAACTGCTTGCTCTTGGAGATTTCATTGGAGTTGAAAAGCGTGGGCTGACTCCGGCCGAAATCTCCATGTTTTTGAACGCATCCACCTACGTATTTTCAGATAACAAAAACGAGATTGATCGTTGTGTGGTTTGCCAAATGGAGTTCGAACAAGGAGAATCTTTGGTCCTTCTCAGACTTTGTGACCATCCATTCCACTCTGAATGTATTACCAAATGGCTTGAGACCAAGAAGATTTGTCCCATTTGTTCATCTGAACCATCTCTAAGCTAAAATTTCAGATATCTTTAATTATCAATTTACTTTCCTTTTTATACTTAAAAATTAAACTCGTCGCCAAATATTAAATGGTAAAAGCACGTGATCATGAGGTTATATATATATATATATTTTTTTTAATATCATATTATATATAATTAAAACCGTCCCTAACCGGGCAATAACCCAAATACAAACCGCTCAAACCAGAAGCAAAATTAACACACTAAACCGGAAAGAACCTAAATCGAGATCCGAGATCTGAGAGTCATCGGCGCGCGATTAATTGAGGGGCACTCCGGTCGACTCCGCCTCCGATACACGGTGGTTGCGAGTACGGAGTCGCCGACCACGGACCGAACCGGCAACACCCGCCGGAGCAAGTATCCTTCGTCGAGCTCGCTTTTCTCTTCTCCGATTTCTAGATCCATCTTTCACGGCAAGTCACGAACTCACCTCGCCGAACGAGGAGAGCACAATCCGTCGGAGCCGCCGGACAAAAGGGCTAGCACCAGTTGCCGACGAGACACCTTCAGACGAGCGTTGGTCGGAGACCTCCGCTAAGCCTCCTCTTCGCACAGCTCCGACCCACCTAACCACTCGGCGACTTCCGCGCAGGAGAGATTCAGATCTGCCTCTCGTATTCGTCCTTCTGCGCACGACCTGCTCCGCCACAATCCTCAAGCGGCAAACACGACCGGCGACTAACGATCTCTGTCAACTTGAAGAGCCTCCTCCTCCTGCTCCGCCTCGTAGAAACCCTTGCTGAGCTTCCGATGATGCAAACCCGCGACACTTCTGGGTCGAGACGGCGACCACGGCTGACCATGAAGTGCCTAAGACCTCCTGAGGCCTCTCACGGCACCGACGTAACCGTCGGCCACCGGAGAAGCCTCCACACCTACACGAAAACGAAAGCTGATGCAAGATGGAAGCGTGTTTGACGTAGAACAGGGACTGAGGTCACTCTCTTCTAGATCGTGAATGATGATATGGTGAGATGGATCCAACCTTCGGGTCTCTAGACTCCTTAGGATGAACGTTGAGATGATTGAATGGAAAGATGAATGGATGATGGTGAACAACTCGCTTGTTCGATGGGCTGATTGACTCTCTCAATCTGTGGTTGAATCAGTACTGCTTGAATCACACAAGCAATCCTAATCCAATAATCTTTGGAGACACTTGAATCACACAAATGAATCCTAAGACACGAAACTTCAAAGACACTCTTTGAAAAGAAGAAACTGAATTCTTTTGTATAAACTTAGTTGATTGAAAGGTGATTTACAATGAACAATACAATGAGACTTTATAGGACTTAAGACTAACGGTCATATTGACCTTGAACAAGAAATCGCTATTTTAGAGGAAACTAGCCGTTAGGCCGATTTTGGTAAGGATCCATGCTCTTGATTGTTCCTTTGTATCTGGATGGTTTTAAGGGATAAGTGAGGATCCTTGGGACAGCTTGATTGACAAACAATTCGTGGCCCTCATTCTTGGAAAGTAGCCGTTGGTGTTTGATCTCTTTCTTCTCCAAAAATGGTAAGTGTGACTTGTTGGAGTTATGGAGAATCTTGTGTGGTCTTGTGCAGCTACGGACGTCTGGACTTGATGGAAAGGAGCTCAAAACACTGTAGTTTTGATAGGTAAAGATCTGGTGCAGAATTGACCTTCCAAATGTGAATGCTTCCATATATGGCAAGTCTGCTGAGCTAGTCGTTGAGTTATCCGTTGAGCTAGTTGTGATGCTACATATGGTTAGCTCCTTTTTAGTATCTTCTTCTTGTGTCATCTTTTGGGGATGATTCTCCTTAGTGGCATGTTGATGATGAGCTGAGCTAGATGTTTTGACCTTGATCTCCATTTGAGCTAAGATAAGCTCATATTCCTTGTTAGATCTTCTCGGCTCCATAATCTCTTCTCCATGTGTTATGATTCCTCCTGGGTCATATGTCTTCTTAGGATTGATTGTTGGATGTATAATAAATCCTATGCCTTGTTTTAGATCAGAAATCGTTGTGGCCTTGACTTCTCTTGGTCTCCTTGCGCTGCTTGACGTAGTGGTTGAGTCAGTCATTGAGTTAGTCAGCGCCTGGTCTAGTTTGGTTCTGATGACCTCATCATACCCTCCCTCTTCAAGAAGTTTTGACCTCAAAACTTGATAACCTGCACATAGATAAGTCAAGTTAGTCCAATGAAGTGAATGAGGGTTTAGAAGATTACCTTGGGAATCATTTTGATTCCGGTTGAGTTGTGGAGCATCCGGTGGCTCTTCTTTGAGCAAATAGGATAGCAATGCTCCTCTTCTTTGAGCTGGTGTGACGTCTCCTTTGCTGGTCTTGCTTCTTCTCTCTTTAAGACCTGAAATATGTTCGACACTTTGGCAAAGAGACAAGTGCATTATGGGCTTCTTATCAAATAAGTATCGGTTTGAATCATTTTCTTTAGATTCATCTTCATGTGCTACTGATATCTCATCCTCTTGTAAGCTTAACAAATCCTTTAACACAGCAGTTGAGTCATGGGAAATGAAGTGGATCAAAGAAAGACTTACCATGCTAATGGATGTAGTGTGATGGCCTTGGTCTGGTGGATTTTCCTTGATCTCCCATTTGGCTTTATCTTTATATCTAATTCCTGTCTCAACACTTGACTCAAGGAACAAGTGCATCATACCAGTGGCTTGACAATCAGTGTTAGGCACTTTAAGTTCAGAAATAACCTCATGTTTGGTTGGAGCATGATATACTTCAAGGCTTTGGTTTGCTTGTGGCTCATGTGTGGAAACATGGCTCGGTTTTGGTCTCTCTTTCAAGACTCCTTCTGCCTTCGGCTTCTTGATCTTTATCAGACCTGTACCTAAGTCAACTCTTAAGGGAAAGAGCAAGTGTATTATATCTGAGTTTAGAACTATAGGAACAGATTTATTGAAACTTAAACTCACAGTGATTGCATTGGTGAATTGGAACATGATATTCTCCTTGTTTTCCTTCACCTCACGGTTGATGTCTTCTTGACTTGTGTGCTCTTCTTCTTGTCTTATTCCTGGATCAAAACTCTTTGGCAAAGACAAGTGCATGAGTCTTGAATTGGAAATTAAAATATCAGATTGCACAAAGCTATCATTTGTGTCAGTTACTTCCAATTTCAACTCGGATGTTTTATCATTTAACAACTTCTTAGATGGACAATTTGCAGCAAAATGCCCTCTTCTATGGCACCTATAACATGTTGGCTCTTTGGAATTTGCAAAGTTGGAACACTTACCTTGTGTTGGCGTGTCTCGCAACTTGAGTGAGGCATCAAAGCTGTGTCCGGTTGCATTGGGTGAAGGTTTGTGACTCTGCTTCTTCTCTGGTTCCTTTGGGCGTAACATATCCATGATCTTCTGCCATTGCTGATCCTGCCTTGCTTGAAGAGTCTCCATAGATTCTTGATAGCAATCAGACTTGAGCTTAGGAGCAGCTTGTGCTTCAGATGCAATCTTCACTCTCTTGGTTGTGGTTTGAAGCTTCTCCACAAACTCCTTTTTCATCCTGGACTTAAGATCTTTCCAATCCAGTACTGGCTCTTTAAGGATGGTTGGTGTGCTCTCCTTTAGCCACCATTCATACGCCTTTTCTGTGAAGGCTGAGACAGCTTGTACTAGCCTCCTTTCTTTGGGAACTTTGTTAGCTTGTAACCATTGCTCCATGTTGCTTTCCCATTGTAAGTAGGCTTCAGGGTTACTGCTTCTTCCTGAAAACATTAAGGAACCTCTTCTTCGGTTTGTTGGCTGCCTCGTGCTGGTTCGTTGGACTGTCGCATTCCTTGTACCAGTGAGCTGTCGTTGAGCTGGTACATGGTATGAAGTAACTCCATGGTTCTTGAATGCACTCTTGTGCCTAGGTGGATGGTACTCTCCATACATGCCTGCTTCTGAATCTTCTCTATCCTTCATGTCAATGATTCAATACCTGAAACAATAAGCTAGAAGTGTATCAATATGTTCTGAAGTTAGTTATCTTAAGCTCTTGAACAAGTAGTTGCAATTGTTCGAATCACAAGCAACTATACACTTAACACACGGTTCTAATCAGCTTGAGATCAATTTTAGGATTCAAAAACTTTTCGAAGGAGTTGAAAACCGATTTAGGAAGATATAGAAAATCTTTAGGAAGTTTGAAAATACTTAGAAAGTTTCGGATCCTTTTTTTTTTTTTGAAAACAAGATTTAAACAAATATAGAAACTAGAATATCTTTTAAGGATCTAAATATTTCGAAATCTTTTTTTTTTTTTTTAATTTGAAAACACAAAAACTAATATGGAAATAACAATTTTTTTTGGCTTTTGGTTTAAGAAATCGAATCAAACAATGAAAACTTCTCCTCTTTCTTTTTAAAACTTTTTCTGGATTTTATAAAACAAAACAAGAACTAAAACAAAGAACACAAAACAATTTTTATGGGTTTTTATTTTAAAGATGCAATGAAAACAGAAATATAAATGCAATAACCGAAAGGTAAGGATAGATAACACCTGATTAGGAACCTTTCGGCTCTGATACCAGATGATGCAAGATGGAAGCGTGTTTGACGTAGAACAGGGACTGAGGTCACTCTCTTCTAGATCGTGAATGATGATATGGTGAGATGGATCCAACCTTCGGGTCTCTAGACTCCTTAGGATGAACGTTGAGATGATTGAATGGAAAGATGAATGGATGATGGTGAACAACTCGCTTGTTCGATGGGCTGATTGACTCTCTCAATTTGTGGTTGAATCAGTACTGCTTGAATCACACAAGCAATCCTAATCCAATAATCTTTGGAGACACTTGAATCACACAAATGAATCCTAAGACACGAAACTTCAAAGACACTCTTTGAAAAGAAGAAACTGAATTCTTTTGTATAAACTTAGTTGATTGAAAGGTGATTTACAAATGAACAATACAATGAGACTTTATAGGACTTAAGACTAACGGTCATATTGACCTTGAACAAGAAATCGCTATTTTAGAGGAAACTAGCCGTTAGGCCGATTTTGGTAAGGATCCATGCTCTTGATTGTTCCTTTGTATCTGGATGGTTTTAAGGGATAAGTGAGGATCCTTGGGACAGCTTGATTGACAAACAATTCGTGGCCCTCATTCTTGGAAAGTAGCCGTTGGTGTTTGATCTCTTTCTTCTCCAAAAATGGTAAGTGTGACTTGTTGGAGTTATGGAGAATCTTGTGTGGTCTTGTGCAGCTACGGACGTCTGGACTTGATGGAAAGGAGCTCAAAACACTGTAGTTTTGATAGGTAAAGATCTGGTGCAGAATTGACCTTCCAAATGTGAATGCTTCCATATATGGCAAGTCTGCTGAGCTAGTCGTTGAGTTATCCGTTGAGCTAGTTGTGATGCTACATATGGTTAGCTCCTTTTTAGTATCTTCTTCTTGTGTCATCTTTTGTGGATGATTCTCCTTAGTGGCATGTTGATGATGAGCTGAGCTAGATGTTTTGACCTTGATATCCATTTGAGCTAAGATAAGCTCATATTCCTTGTTAGATCTTCTCGGCTCCATAATCTCTTCTCCATGTGTTATGATTCCTCCTGGGTCATATGTCTTCTTAGGATTGATTGTTGGATGTATAATCAATCCTATGCCTTGTTTTAGATCAGAAATCGTTGTGGCCTTGACTTCTCTTGGTCTCCTTGCGCTGCTTGACGTAGTGGTTGAGTCAGTCATTGAGTTAGTCAGCGCCTGGTCTAGTTTGGTTCTGATGACCTCATCAAAAGCGGCGAACCCTAGAGTCGAGAGAGAAAAAGATGATGGGCCTCTCAAAGGCTCTCATGAGGTTATATTAGTTATAGACTTGTCCCTAAATATTTATAATTATCTATAGTACGAATGAAAAATTTATTATAATAAAGGTTGAAAGTATATATATGTTTAAGCTAAAATTGTCACTAAGACTTTAATGAAATGTGTAGTATTTGATTGTTCATTTGCCTGTCGCCAGCGGCTGACGGCAGTGAATTGAACGGATATGTTTACATTAATAGGAAGAAGAACCGTAATAAGATGAGACTGTTTGGTCATGTAGTGAACAAAACTCTTTTGTACTATGCTATCCCTTAATATGCACAGGTCCGGCCCAGAGGACAAATCAGCAAAGCGACCGCTTGGGGCCACCAATTTTTTTTTCTAGATTTAGAGACCACCAATTTGTAAATTTTATAATAATAATTATGTATTTAGGGCTACAAATTTTGTTTTTCACATAGAAATGAAGTTTATAAAATGTTATATGTAATTTTATACATATTTTAAAACTAATTTAACTTAAGATTTTGGATAACAAATATTAAAAAGAATATAGATTTTTTTTGTTTGGGGCCACTATATTGGTTAGGCCGGCCCTGAATATGCAAAAGCTTTCCTTTGCTTGTTTGCTTCTTACAATCTTATAAACAAATGCATGTGGCTTTTTGTTTTCATTTACTATTATCAAACATAGTTTTCAAAATGAATGAATGTTAAAAAAAAATTTGTTGAATTGAACGGTTTTCTTCAAGATGCAAACTTTAAGCAGAGTTAGGTCGCGTAGCAAACACAACTATTTTGTTGATCTATTCCCTTTCATTTGCAAATGTGGTTCATTTGGTGTAGAATTGAGACATCTATACTCGAGGTTTGATGTAATATCTGAACGATTGGAGTAAGAGAGTAATATGACAAAGGATTGTGGAAAGCCGAAGAACCATAGAACATGGAAGGTGAAAAAGTATAATGATTGACTTGGATTTGAACATGTATATTTTTCTGCTAAACCTGACAATTTGTTGGTAAAGTATTTGTAATCGTTTTGGATTCTTAGAACTGTTATATTTTATACAATTTTAATCTTTGCTTTCGTCGATCTTGTGTTAATGAATGAATTTCTTTATAGAGGATCATTTGATTCTTGAATTTTTTTTTGTTAATTATCAAGTCTTCACTGAACAACTCCAACATTATTATCTTATTTTACATTCTTTTGTGGAGAAAAAGTAAATAATTCAAATGATATGGTTTAAATAAAATCTAACCAATGACACTAGCAAGAAAAAAAAAGTCAAGTTTTGGCAAATATGATCGCATGGTAAAATCTAACCAATGCTGAGATGCTATGCAGCATTGTAGTTCTGTTTATAAACATAATAAAAACTATGTTAGATTTGAAACTTGTTTAGCAAAGTATTATTAATTATGATAAATTATTGCGAGAATGTTAAATTTTTTATCCTTATACTCTGTTTTTCTCTTTTTGTGTTACACGTATTAGTATCTTGTCTAACACGGTTTCTTTCTCTTTTTGTTGCTGTAACACCCGTCTCCCGGTAAACCAGAGACGCGGCATTAGGGCATCCGTTGAACCGGATTCGGTCCAACCGGCATGCCAACTCAACTTGTCCCAGGAACCCGGCGCTCTCTTCGTATACAAATTCACCAATGACGTCACACGATCGAATCAATCCCGCATCCGGACCTGCAAGAAAACGGAGACAGGGAAAGGAAAGAGGACTGAGTAATTGTTTCAAACACAATTACCCAGCGAGGGCGGATTTAAGAAACCCGCGATCCCGGCTTACGCCACACAATTACGAAACACAAGTCCTAAGCTAATAACACCTTGCAAACATCTCCCAAAGGCTTCACCACACAATTCTAACGCCCAATCGTGCATACGAGCTCCAAGCTCACACTCATGAACACCTAACAGCTCCAAGCCCCACACAATGCGTCCAACGCACGGTACGTCCAACGCACCACCACACGGGAGGGCTCGCCAACACCCTCCTCCGACGATCAAGGACGTCCAACGCCCTACACGCAAAGCCCTAGCACAGTTCTACCACGGATATCCATCACACACAATCAATGTTTTCGACTTAAGCGATAGCCTAACATTCTACGTTCTCAAGCAATCGGTACCATACTACCCTAAACTACCTAGGAAAGACGTTATTAACAAAGGACTATTGTCCGGAATTGAAATAGAGCAAGGGAGATCACAACCGGTCCTCACCTTGGCCAAAGAAGGGAAAAACGGTAATTTAGGAAGTTCATTAGCCCAAACGAACATCAGATCTGGAAATAGGACGGAAAAAATTGATTTAGGCTTTCGTTTCGCTCAAATCGGATTCGGGATGAGCAAGTTATGGCCACTCGAAGTTTGGTTGACTTAAAGTCAACGGTCGGTCAAAGTCAACCGGTCAACCCAGACCCAAACCCAGATTGAATCAGGCCCAATCCATAACCGTCCCAATTACCCTAACCAATCCTAACTGAAACTAAACCGGGTGAAATCGAATTGTACCAGAAGATTAAAGTAGACCGGACTTACCAGGAATTAGAAGCTAAAATAGGAATCAAACCGGACCGGTTAACCCAAACCGAACCGGTTAACGCCTGACCCGGTCAACCCAGACCAGTCAACCGAGTCGACTCGGTCGCCGGCGAGTCAACTCGGGGCCGGTCCGGCGGCTCCGGCGGTGGAGCTCCGACGACTGGTCGTCGGTTCTCCGGTCACGAGCACTGCTCGCTTTTTTTAGAATGGTGTGAGAAATGAGGAGCCCCTCTTCTCCTTTTATAGGGAAAAGAGCTAGGGCTTCCCTCCTTAATGAGTTGGGCCTTGGGCTTTGGGCTTAAATCAGAAAAGAAAATATATTAATGAGGGAATAATGAACTTTGGCTTGAACTAACTGGGCTTTCCTCTTCTTTTCTTAAAATTTTTATATGGGCTGGTATGAGTATGTTACAATTCTCCCCACCCCCCCCCCCCCTTGAAAAGAATTCATCCCGAATTCCGTGGCGGGAGTTCTCCTTTGCAACTCTTTACCAACCACACCCCGCAGACTGCGCTGGACCAAATCTGACTTGATTGCTTACTTGCTTGAAAAGATCTTGTCTTTGAATCCGGAAGACTGCTTCTCCCCCCTCATTTTAAACCACGCTCTGAAGTGTCCTTCTCTTTGGTACCAATCCATTAGCAGCTCCCAGAATGCAACGCAAAACACCACAAGCTACCGCCCATGTCCATTAGGGTCGGTCTCCAATGGTTAGAAACAACACTCATCCTTTGAGTGGTTCTAATATCTGAATGAGATGCTCCGCCCCCAAACTGATCCTCCCCAACGGTTTCCATTCCCGTGCACTATGGTGTCGACTTTTGCATGATTGCTATCCTTGCTTATCTTTGGTGAGCGATGAGGCTAACCATGTCCATTATGGCTACCCGACTTGCGAGGAACGACCCACATGCCTCTGATATACTCCCCTGCCACGCTTCCGCTGCGCACTCTGATTTTCCAACCTTCCAATCTGAATTCTAGCTCAAGGTTTCCTACCTTGTGATCCGGATGTAGTGCTTTCCAAACACCATCCTTTGGGTTTCCTTCCCCATTAACTTGCCCTTCTTTGCTATTCCTTGCAGCTTCTTGCCAATCCCTCATAGTATTTTCCTAACACTCTTCCGTTGGATTTCCATTTCCAATAACCATCTTTGTCCACTTGAGCTTGCAATTGCAGAAGTACGGCTTGCCAGGCAATTCTAAATGCCACAACTCCACTTCCCAAAACGCTTATGTGATCTTTTTTCCATCTTGAGGAACTACATTAGCTGCTCCAATAATCCACAAAGAACTCCAGGGCAGACCGTTTCCTTTCCGGTCCCACCGTTGTATCTCGAGTTTGTCGTACCACGAAGATCTTCTCCAGCTTCCAGCTTGATCAATCTTCAACGAGCCGTCCATAACTCCTTAAAGTTGATGTCACAAACCGATTCCAAGATTCCAAACTTAGAATAGGTTTGGACAGTTTCCTGCTGCTCCTTGTGATCGAAGCAACTCAAGCAACTCCTGACATTTAATACAGTCGGAACACCGCCAATTCCAAATGGCCTCCTTGCAATCCGGTCTTCCCATTGACCTCTTACAGCTCATTTAGTACTCCTTGCAGCTTCCCAACGCCTCTTGCAACTCTTCTAGCACTTCCTATAACTCTTGCAACTCTCTGCTACACTCCCGATGTATTCTCTCCGGTGAACGTTTCCACATCTTGATAACCCTCGCACGCTTGGTTGAACAATGCTCCGAATAGACGATGACCCCGAATACACAACTCTTTAGTACTGACTGCCATGTAGGTGCACACCACAACATAAACCACAACACACACCATAACATACATCTCGGCACACATCTAGCGGCAGTAGCACAACTGAGGTTTGAAGACACTGACTCCAACCTGCACGGAGAAATTCTATCTAGACTAGGACCGGCGTGAAGAACAACCTATGATATACATGGTGCTTGAAAAAGCCTTTCGCAAAGTAACCATTTATAAACTTTCGCAAACGCCTTTGAAAAAGATTTGAAAACAAAGTTTTGGAAAACAACGAAAGCTGATCTCCCAGGTTGGCACTGGGAGACCTTAACCTAGACTCTGATACCAAATTGTAACACCCGTCTCCCGGTAAACCGGAGATGCGGTATTAGGGCACCCGTTGAACCGGATTCGGTCCAACCGGCATGCCAACTCAACTTGTCCCAGGAACCCGGCGCTCTCTTCGTATACAAATTCACCAATGACGTCACATGATCGAATCAATCCCGCATCCGGACCTGCAAGAAAACGGGGACAGGGAACGGAAAGAGGACTGAGTAATTGTTTCAAACACAATTACCCAGCGAGGGCGGATTTAAGAAACCCGCGATCCCGGCTTATGCCACACAATTACGAAACACAAGTCCTAAGCTAATAACACCTTGCAAACATCTCCCAAAGGCTTCACCACACAATTCTAACGCCCAATCGTGCATACGAGCTCCAAGCTCACACTCATGAACACCTAACGGCTCCAAGCCCCACACAATGCGTCCAACGCACGGTACGTCCAACGCACCACCACACGGGAGGGCTCGCCAACACCCTCCTCCGACGATCAAGGACGTTCAACGCCCTACACGCAAAGCCCTAGCACAGTTCTACCAGCATATCCATCACACACAATCAACGTTTTTGACTTAAGCGATAGCCTAACATTCTACGTTCTCAAGCAATCGGTACCATACTACCCTAAACTACATAGGAAATACGTTATTAACAAAGGACTATCGTCCGGAATTGAAATAGAGCAAGGGAGATCACAACTGGTCCTCACCTTGGTCAAAGAAGGGCAAAATGGTAATTTAGGAAGTTCATTAGCCCAAACGAACATCAGATCTGGAAAGAGGACAGAAAACAATCGATTTAGGCTTTCGTTTCGCTCAAATCGGATTCGGGATTAGCAAGTTATGGCCACTCGAAGTTTGGTTGACTTAAAGTCAACGGTCGGTCAAAGTCAACCGGTCAACCGGTCAACCCAGACCCAAACCCAGATTGAATCAGGCCCAATCCATAACCGTCCCAATTACCCTAACCAATCCTAACCGAAACTAAACCGGGTGAAATCGAATTGAACCAGAAGATTAAAGTAGACCGGACTTACCAAGAATTAGAAGCTAAAATAGGAATCAAACCGGACCGGTTAACCCGAACCGAACTGGTTAACGCCTGACCCAGTCAAGCCAGACCAGTCAACCGAGTCGACTCGGTCGCCGGCGAGTCAACTCGGCGGCGGTCCGGCGGTGGAGCTCCGACGACTGGTCGTCGGTTCTCCGGTCACGAGCACTGTTCGCTTTTTTTAGAATGGTGTGAGAAATGAGGAGCCCCTCTCCTCCTTTTATAGGGAAAAGAGCTAGGGCTTCCCTCCTTAATGAGTTGGGCCTTGGGCTTTGGGCTTAAATCAAAAAAGGAAACATATTAATGAGGGAATAATGGATTTTGGCTTGAACTAACTGGGCTTTCCTCTTCTTTTTTTTAAATTTTTATATGGGCTGGTATGAGTATGTTACAGTTGCACTCTTTGATTCACTCTTTCTTTAGTGTTTTACTCTTTCTCTTTTAACTTTTCATGCTCGTGTGTTTTACAGAGAACAAGAGAAACACTAACTCTTAAGACTACATTTTAATATTGGATCACTTGGATGGTTTCTTACAACATCACACACATACTTATAGTAGCTTTTCACTATTTACTACATTCACTTAGCTTGAACTCTAGACTCAACAACTTTAGGTACTAGATTAGTTTTACAAGCAAGGCTAATCAACTAACCTTACACATCAACAACTCCTAACAACTCTCAACCACTCTAAGATATTCTAACTTGACTTAGTTAGACTCTAACCAAAACAATACTAACTAATATTTATTCTTCTTCATGTGTAACTTCTTGTTACACAAACCAACTCTTCTTTGACTTCTTCTTTTGCTGTCGTTGACTTATACAACTTCTCTTCTTTCAGCCCCAAGCTTCCTTTGTTTCTTTTTCTTCATCTTCACTTCTTCTTTGTTCTTCTTTTTCTTTCTTGTGTAGGATTTAATTATAGATTTAATTCCAACAGAGAAGCCAAAAAAAAACAATTTTTTTTAAAGCAAAAAAAAAAGATTGTAATGTTTTTCTTAGTTTTGATCGGGTCTAATGATGCATAGTTGTTTGTAGAGGATATTCATTTATCTTGGGTTTCTTGTTTATCAAGTCTTCTCTGACCTGATCCAACTTTTTCCCTTTTCTTTGTGTAATTTATCTGACCTGATCCAAGTTTTACGATTCCTTTTGGCCCTAACCCACGTTGGTTTACTCTTTGCCAAAGCCATCGAACCCCACCCCAACCAATCACACCCATAACAAGAAAAAGTCAACTGGATATCTATTGATCCCAATCCCATCCCCTTTTTCTTTACGCGCCCAATTCAAGGCTTGGGGCAGTTGGTTCAAATATCTATGAAATTGGCAGACTCATGGAGGGTATGCGTTCTGCTAGGGTCTCAACATTGGGTTGCCGACTTTCCGTATAACACATATCACGAGTGTAACATATTGGGCCCGGCCCATTTGAGAAAGGCTTAAATGAATTAATTTGGATATCTATGTCACTAAAGTGCACTTACCTTTTCGGTCACTTGTCTGCAGGGTCAGTAAATTACTCGGTCGGACCTACGAAAAATAACGCACAGACCGTCGGACAGGGATGGGGCCCACGAGCCCGATATAGGAATGGGTGACTAATCAGTAGGGGGACGGGGCGTTACAAGTGGTATCAGAGTTCAGGGAAGTCAAACTGATTCTGTCTCGGGAGACAATTCTGGGGTTTGGGGGTTATGGCTGCTCCGGTTATGTGTCGGAGGGTCAGAGATGGACCCTAACAAGATGCAGAATTCGGGGGTTAAATTCCCATTAAGTGGGGGAGAATTGTAACATACTGGGTCCGGCCCATTTGAGAAAGGCTTAAATGAATTAATTTGGTTGCATATGTCAACAAAGTGCATTTACCTTTTCGGTCACTTTTCCAGAGAGAACTCTAGAGTTAAGCGTGCTTGAGCTGGAGTAGTCAAAGGATGGGTGACCTACCAGGAAGTGACTCACGGTATCATGCGAGTGAAGATAAAACATGGGAAAAAGGTCACGTGGTGATTGCAGGTTAGTAAATTACTTGGTCGGACCTACGAAAAATAACGCACCGACCGTCAGACAGGGGTAGGACCCACGAGCCCGATAAAAGGATAAGTAACTCACCGATAGAGGTGGACGGGGCGTTACAACGAGGCTCCAAACATCCTGAGGTATCTTCCAGCTGCCAGTGTTCTGAATGGAAAACTATATGTAGTAAGAGACTGCAAAGAAGGAAATCGTTGAACTTGATGGGGTTTTTTGATCCAAAAACTCAAAGTTGGGAGCTTGTGTCGAGCCATGGCCCATTTGGGTGTATACCTAATATTTTTTTTTGTTGGTCAGCATACCTAATATCTATTGTTTTGTTATTATCATGACAAAGAGCTCAGTTGGTATGACGTAAAAGTAAATTATGTCGAAGTGAAAAGGGTTTGGAAGAACTGCCCAAGTGGTGCATTATGGTGGAAAGTTAGCGATTTTGTAGGACAAGTATGTGGGTGCAAGTGGGTATGAAAAAACAAGATGATTTGGTGTGCGATAATTCGCTTGAGAAGAGTAGTAGTGAAGAGAATATTCGCTCAAGATTTTGTTGTTCAGAAAATCTTAAAATAACATAAAAATGTTAGACCAACTGTTCAGAGAAGACCATGAAGAAAAAAGAAATCATGGGTCAAACGAAAAAAAGAAACATTAAATTATGCTAATTTTTAAATTTTAAACATGACGCATCAATATCATCCATGCTATCCGTCCTCCCTATATGTATGCGGGTTGACATTAGATTAAGAAAAAGACAAAAATGAATAAAGTCGTAGCTTGGATAATAACCTTGGTGCTTTTAATGTTTTCTGGAACATCAAACACAGCGTTTGCCAATCCATACGTATCTCCGAAGGCAAGTAAGTTTCTAACTCTGATAACTAAACTACATGAAATTCGTTTGCATAGAATATTCAAAATGAATAGGTTGGTTTGTGTTGTGTTTAACTGTTGGGAGAAAAAAATAGAAGGAGTTTGGGGTCAAACGCTGATGAAAGGGAGAAAAATTGGAGTAGGAGGCAGTCAATCAAAGCATGCAGGAGGAAACGAAGAACCACCCTAGCCACAATCGGTTTAATAATATATCGATCATCATTTAGTTTTTTTTTTTTTTTTTTTTTGAACTCCATTTAGTTAAACTATATATATGTTATCTCTTCTTCCATTTTGTATCTGAATTATAATTTGGATTTGGTGAAACTGAGCTTCACTCGTATAGTCGCAAGGTAATAACATGAGACAATCATTCATCATATAGATTTGGTTAGCTAACACAATAACCGAACTAGAAGATATTGGTTTTACTGACTTGTCGAATTACTAATTACAAATAAAAAGAACGTAGGTGATTAATAATCTGAAGTCAACGGTCTTTCGGTGTGACATGTGACCCACCCTCTTGATAGCTTCCTTCCCCTTGAATGTGTCATTTTCGGTAGAAAATCTACAATCGATGATTTGTATGTTGAAATTGATGTTAGGAAACTGACTTTCTTTGGTTGGCAAAGAAAGTAAAGTGGTAAACAAAAGAACAGTCAGTCTTTAAACTTAATTGAGTAACTAAAGGGTAGAGCCTGGATGAATGGAAACGGGCTAGAGTTGACGTGTATAAATATATTAGGCTAAAGAAAGTGACTTCGTGAGATGAAATTAGCAACAGTTTAATATGATATGTGTTTGTTCGAATGCATCCACTACTTTGTTCTCGTGTAATCATCTTTGATCTACCATTTTTCCCCTTGATTTGCCATTGAATGACATTGATTTAGCTGTTACTCTCCATAAGGAAGTTCGTAATCAACTCTTCTTGGTTGCACAGCAAAGAGATTTGAAACTAAAGGATGGTCTACAAGTCCTGGTTTTCTACAGGATGAAGATCTATAGATTTTGTTAAAGTTTAACTTTTTTTTCAAAACATTTAGAAACAGTTTGTAAAAAGGTTCATTTTTTACTTGAATATAACTTGACATTAGATTAAAAAAATATTGTTTTTATTTTGACCGAATCCGATTTAAACTAGATGAGCCTTAATGAGCCAACCTCAATAATTTACGGTCTTAGATGTTACGCTCCTTTTCTCTCTCGGTGTTTGGTGCTCGATGTTTCTTTGATGTCACGTCTACTGGTTCTCGATCTGCATGTCTGCTTATTAGTCGATATTAGCTTGTACTACTTAGTTCTTTTGGTGTTTAAGTGTGTTAGTCATCCTGGCTCTTATGGTGTAGGCTTTTGGCTCCGGTATTGTCCTTTAATAGCCGGCTTTAGGTTGTTTGGTTTGTTTCCGAAAAAAGTATTCCAAAAATGTATCCGTCGCGTTGTTAATATATGAAAACTTCTAGTGAAAAAAAAAAAAAAGCCTTAATGAGCCTACTTTTCCTTTATCCTTTTCATGCACATGATAGGCCGGCTATACTACCAAACTCAGGTGTGCCACCAAAAGTTAGCCCTCCAAACCACTACATGCGTATCACTTATGAAAAGAGAACAATTTGCAACACAATCGTATCAAAAATATGCGCTCAAATGTCAAATATCTCAGCTACCCCCAACGTCAGAGTTCTAAAATGTTGAAATTGTTGAAACATATTTTCATATTATAAAGTATTTTAGGCTTTATAAAATATGTGGGTGTGAATGCTAAATAAGTTGGGTCATGGACTCGTAAGCCATAAGATGTTGGCATATCTTAATGAAGAATGAAGTGTATAAAATATCTCACATTGATTAGATGGGAAATTTATCACTTGTATATATAAGGACATTTTCATTCAAATAGTTTGGGCTACACTATGGAGTGTGAGAGAGAGGTTGGAAAGACCACACGTGCGTACCGCCGCCGTGCCGAGTCGTGCTGGGCTTGGGCTTGGGTCTTGGTAATAGGCGTATTATTTTTTGGGAAAATTTTTGTTAAACCAAAATTAATTGGTTAGTAACTCGCCAAGTCTTACGCAAGCAGCTCAACTCTCCTTCCTTTGCGGTGCACATCCACCTGCTTCCGGCTTTGACTCGTTTCAAAACGAGATCGTCCTCGTGCTTCCTCTATAAAACCCGAGCTGAAGCTCTTTGTGAGAACACGTTCTCCTTCTTCTTTAAGAGATATCATTCCTTCATCTCTTTCTTCTTTAAGTAAGTCTCGAGAGTATGTCGTATAACTTTCGTTCATTGGAAACATTTTTCGAGTGATAGCAAAATCGTTTCGATATCGGTTTTATCCTGGGATTCGATTATCACAACAGAACCGCCTCACTGCGGGTGATAATTCGAGTTAAGGAAAGAGACTTCATAGTCTCGACTCCGTTTTCCTTTCCTTAACGTTTTACATTACGCGATTCATTCACCATACGCAGAGGTCCCGTATTTGGGGTCCTACAGTCTTAACTCGAATTAAAAATCCGTTCTCTGTTTCATAACATTGAAAGGATTTTGGTGAATTGCGTTTTTGGTTTAAAGGAACGAATCTGCGAATCGTTTATCGGTTACACGGATTAAAAAGTCGGATTTGAGAACCATTTCTTTGCGGTTACACGAATCGGCTTTCGTTTTATTTCGTTTGTGATTTGCTCATAAGCATATCCGCGATTGTATATCGTTATAAAACGATTTTGAGTCACAGATTTGCGGTTCCACTTCACTGCGTTTCAACCGCTAATTGTTTCAACGATTCAATAAATTTTTCCGGATTTGTTAAGCGCATCGTATAACGCTTAAGCAAATCGTTTCTAAACGATACAAATCAGTTTTGGTCGTGAATAGCTTCACGGTCGCGTCTGCGTTCAAACGTTTGCGGTCGTGCTTGCTTTCCTGCTTTTGCGATTGCGTATACAAAATGCTTTTGCGATTGCTTAAGCGATTTAGAAACGTTTTCTAACACTTTTAAATGTTTGCGGCCGTGTTTCGTGACTGCGTTCCTGCATTTTCGTCTACAAAAACGTTTAAGTGGTTCGGTTTGAAACAAAACAAAATTGCGACTGCGTTTGCGATACGCTTTTGCAATTGCGTTTGCGGTTTCAAAACCCTAAATAACGATACATTTGCATTTTCGTTTTGTTTATCATTTGGATCGTTTTTTGTAACGTGATAACTGATACACTTTTTTATCTGTGTCAGGAAATGGCAAACGAAACGGTTAATGTTGATGGTTCGACACCAAACTCTCCGGAGGTGAGCGCCAAAGAAACAGCTCGCAGAGCTCTGTTTCAGGTTGATTCCGAAAGGATGGAAAGAGAGAAAGCTGAAAAGTCAAAGGCTGAAAAAGAGAAAGCTGAGAAAAAGTGGTGTTTCATGCTCCTCCTCCTCCACCAGCGTTTTCTTCTCTTCAAGCCTCGTGCCAAGGCTTATTGCCCGACAAGTTCAACGGCAAAAGCTGGAAGATGTGGTCGAACCAGATGAAGTTCTATCTCCATGCGATGCATCTCTCGCGGTACCTCGAGGAGGATCAATCCGAGATTGGAGAAGGAACCGGCGATGTGTACACCATCGGAACTTTGGATGCATGGAATCAAGGAGATTACATGACGAAAGGATGGATTCTTGGCCGTCTTGTGGAGCCACTGTATGCAATCTACTGCGAGCAAAAGACCGCCAAATCCTTGTGGGCCGCTTTGGTGAAGAAGTACAAGGTCGAGGATGCTGGATGCCAAAAGCACGCAACGGCAAAGTTCTTGGTGTTCCAGATGGTGGACGACAAACCCATCATGGAACAAGTGGAGGCGTTCCAGCGAATCTGTCAGGAAGTTGCTACGGAGGGAATGTCAATCGATGAGATCTTCACGGTGAACAATTTCATCGAGAAGCTTCCTCCAAGCTGGCTGACTTTCAAGAACTACCTCAAGCATAAGAGGAAGGCTATCACACTGGAGGACTTTATCCAGAGACTGAACACGGAGGATAAGAACCGTCAAGAAAATGGAGTTGCAGTCCGTGAACACAATGTGAATGTGGCCACCCACAACAAGGACACAGAAAATGTGGAAAAGGGAAAGGGAAAGGCAAGTGTTAAGTCGCCCTTGAAGCCTAATGGGAAGAACTTCAAGAAGAATGGATCTTCGTCCATCCCTGCCCCCACTGAGGACAAGAAGAAGTTCTTCAAAGGCAAATGCCACACTTGTGGAAAGAATGGTCACAAGTCCAGTGAGTGCCGCTCCAAGGATAGAGCGGCAAAGTATCAGGCAAATCTGACCGAGGAGGACCTTTGTGCTATGGTAACAGAGGTTAACATGGTGGATGAGAAGACCAATGAGTGGTGGTATGATACTGGTGCTACAACTCACATCTACAATGAGAAGTCCATGTTCAGTACCTATCAGAAGAACAAGTCTGAGGAGGCACTTTTCATGGGCAACAAGGCTGTCTACAAGATCGAGGGAAAGGGTTCGGTTGTGTTGAGGATGACCTCAAGACAGGTGATCACGTTGAATAACGTGAAACATGTGAAAGACATGAGGAAGAATCTGATTTCCG
Source organism: Orychophragmus violaceus (assembly GCA_030180135.1). Lineage (NCBI taxonomy): Eukaryota > Viridiplantae > Streptophyta > Magnoliopsida > Brassicales > Brassicaceae > Orychophragmus > Orychophragmus violaceus. The sequence continues at coordinate 16,379,785 of CM058235.1, read as the reverse complement.
GTACGCTGCTGAGCAAGGCCGGTTTCTCGGTGATTTTCGAAGCTGATACCCTCTCCCTCAAGAAGTGGGGCATGTACCTGGGAAGAGGATTTGTGAAGAATGGACTGGTCAAGATGTGTGTCCAAGTTGTCCTCAAGAAAGATGAAGCAAGTGTCTCCAAGAACAAGAATAAGATTGTTGTTGCTAAGAATAATGTTGCAAATGTTTCCACTGTTGTAACCGATTCTGAAATGAATGAGAATAAGTCTGTTGCTTACTTGCTTGAGTCTTTTAATATTTGGCATGAAAGATTAGGACACGTGAATTATAAATCAATAAACCGATTAATGAATTCAAACCTAATCCCAAAATGAAAATGTGAAGTATGCGTACAGGCTAACTCACAAAAACGCCATCGCCCCAAGTCGAAAGGACTAACGCACCTCTACATTTAATTCACACGGATTTATGTGACTTAAAATATGCTCCTACTAGAGGTGGGAAAAAGTATTTCCTAACTTTCATCGATGACCATACGAAATATTGTTATGTATATCTATTACATAGCAAAGATGAGGCATTGGATAAGTTTATGGAATATAAAATGGAAGTTGAAAATCAACTTAGTAAGACTATTAAAATAGTCAGAAGTTATAGAGGAGGGGAATATGATGGCCGATTTAATGCTTTCTGTGTGGAACATGAAATTATTCATCAGACGACCGCTCCTTACTCACCGGAATCTAACGGAATTGCGGAACGAAAGAACCGAACTCTAAAAGAGATGATGAACGCAATGCTTCAAGAATCTGGGTTAGCCCAGAACATGTGGGGGGAAGCGTTGCTTACGTCAAATTATATCCTTAACAAAATTCCGCACAAGGTCACTGGCAAGACACCCTATGAACTTTGGAAATGTGTTGTACCTTCGTATAAATACCTTAAAGTGTGGGGGTGCCTAGCAAAAGTGGCAGCAAGAGAGCTCGTAAGGAAAAAGACTTTGGCGAAGATTTCATGATGGTTTTTCTTTTAGAGAATAAACCAAAGACGTTCACAGAAGCCATGACTACACCTAACGCACCTTTTGTTGGATCGCCTAGGATCTAGGGTTTATTATATTGAAATTACCAACCTCGTACTTACCTTGAACTGGCAGCGGAATGATTGGTGACGAGATCAGTAAGCGACTCAGATGCTTCGCCTCTACCAGATACACACGAACACAAGCCTGGAAACCGGGATGCTAGTGCCGGATCTTTGGGATCTCTGAGTTTTGGTGTTTTCTTCTTTCTCTGTCAAGAAAAAGACGGCGGCTGCTGATCCAGGTCGAAACTCTCAGGTTTTATTCAGACCTGGAATCATTCTAAACGGGCCAACTTGTTTAAGTCACAAATCGAAACGTCTGTTTCGAAAACCCGATCTGTGTCGACCGACACACATACTGTGTCGATCGACACAACACCATTTGCTCGATATTAATGTGTATCCAATACACATTAACATGATCATTACCATAATGATCATTCCCATATTTTAAGCTTCCAATTTGCTTAGGTGTGTGACCCTATAGGATCATATAATACTGGCAGTAAGTCTACAACTTACAGATTGCAAGAGGCTTCTAGCAAAACATTGCAACCGCCCAGTATTATACGAATGTCTGATCTCGACACACAACTATCATCAGGAGTGAGCACAAGTGTTATTTCAGGACACTATCCCAACAATCTCCCACTTGTACTGGAATCATCAATTCCTATAATCCTTTTGTCTCTATATCTCGATTTGGCATAAGGCAAGATTAGTGTCATCCTTATTAAGCCAACATCGTGTTTATCGAACTCCTGATCTTATACTGAACAATACAAACAACTGAACTACAGTTCGTTTGAGTGCGGCCACACATTTTCTCAGTATCAAATCTTCGATATGCCCTGAGATATTTGTCTCCCGTTATTCAGGAGGGAAAAATCCCATCTCGTTCCATCCCTATTTCAACGCACACTTCATGATACACCTGAGCAGTGCCGTTATAGCCGCCAGTTACGGGTCGACGTTTGACAAGGTCAAAGTGTACCAATTCATATGCAAGAAAGCATGATGAACTCAGGTCTAAGGACTATACTCTATAGTCGTAATGAGAATCTCTTATGACACAGATATAACTATCTTGTAGACTTCTCATTAGCGGGTCATGTCCGATCATATGTTCACCAACATATATCTATGTGACTGACTGTGATACTCATATCGTTGACTCCATGAAACTTAGTCAACAGTCACCTCACAAGCTAGTCTCTCGTAGTTGTCAGTGTCCCATTTTGACAACCTCGACTAGGGACAAACATAATTTATGTCATGTATAACTTATAGGGTTTCATGATCAAGTCCTCAACATGACGACCTATAATATGACATAAACTTATTTTGGGACCATTATTTAAATCACAATAAATAATGCCGAAATCAAATTTCATTAAACATTTCCAAAAGAATGTTCACAAGAGCATCTTATTATAACTAAAATAAAACTAAAACTCCCACTAGAATCAAGATTACATCTTAAGATCTCTAATGCCTACAGCAGTCGTATGACTCTCATGCTTAGGCCTTGGGAGTGGCTTAGTCAGAGGATCAGCGACATTCTCGTCGGTCGGAACTCGGCTGATCTTCACATCACCTCTATTTACGATATCACAAATCAGGTGATATCTCCTCTCTACGTGTTTGGACTTCTGGTGTGACCTGGGTTCTTTCGCCTGAGCAATGGCTCCATTGTTGTCACAAAACAAAGACACTGGCTCCAAGATACTAGGAACCACACCAAGTTCAGTCATGAACTTCTTGATCCAAACAGCTTCCTTTGCCGCTTCTGAAGCAGCAACATATTCAGCTTCCGTTGTGGAATCAGCTACGGTTTTCTGCTTAGAGCTCTTCCAGCTCACTGCACCGCCATTTAGACAGAAGACATATCCAGACTGTGATTGGAAGTCGTCTCTGTCCGTCTGAAAACTCGCATCGGTGAATCCATTCACCACAAGTTCTTCACTTCCTCCATATACCAAGAACTTATCCTTGGTATGTCTCAAATACTTGAGAATATTCTTGACAGCTGTCCAGTGATCTTCACCTGGATCAGATTGATATCTACTCGTCATGCTTAGCGCGTAAGCTACATCTGGACGAGTGCAGAGCATGGCATACATGATAGATCCTATTTTAGAAGCATAAGGAATCCTATCCATGCGCTCTCGCTCAGCATGTGTCGCCGGACACTGCTTCTTGCTGAGACTAATGCCATGAGACATTGGTATGAAGCCCTTCTTGGAATCGTGCATCTTGAATCTGTGCAACACCTTATCAATATAAGTGTCCTGGCACAATCCAATCAGCCTGTTCGCTCTATCTCTGTAGATTCTGATTCCAAGAATGTATGCTGCTTCTCCCATGTCTTTCATGGAAAAACAACTTCCGAGCCAAGTCTTAATAGACTGAAGCAACGGAACGTCATTACCGAGAAGAAGTATGTCATCAACATACAGTACAAGAAACGCAATTCCGCTCCCACTAGTCTTCTTGTATACACATGGTTCTTCCTCGTTCTTGATGAAATCAAATTGTTTTACTGCTTCATCAATACGAAGATTCCAACTCTGTGATGCTTGCTTCAATCCATAAATGGATTTATGAAGCTTGCATACCTTCCCAGCATTCTTAGGATCTACAAAACCTTCAGGCTGTGTCATATACACATCCTCTTCCAGAATACCATTTAGGAAAGCGGTTTTGACATCCATCTGCCAAATCTCATAGTCATAATGAGCGGCAGTTGCTAGAAGAATCCGAATGGATTTAAGCATAGCGACTGGGGAATAGGTTTCATCATAGTCAATACCATGAATTTGCTTGAAACCTTGCCACCAACCTAGCTTTGTAAATTTGCACATTACCATCCATGTCAATCTTATTCTTGAAGATCCATTTACACTCAATGGCTTTTGCACCATTAGGTAAATCGACCAAGGACCATACTTGGTTTTCTGACATGGATCCCATTTCGAATTTAGAGGCTCCAAGCCACTTTTCGGAGTCCGGGCCCATCATTGCTTCCGCGAAGGTCGCATGTTCGTCACTTTCAATGATCATCAGATCATTGGAATTGGTCACGAGAAATCCATAGTATCTCTCGGGTTCGTGACGGATCCTTCCGGATCTGCGAACTTCAGGCTCCACAGGTGTGGGCTCCACAGAACTTTGTGGGTCCAACTGCTGCTCTTCCTCAGCAGGTTGAGCAGTCTCATGTGCATATCGAATTTCTTCAAGACGTACTTTACTCCCACTGTTTTTCTTAGAAAGAAACTCCCTCTCAAGAAAAGAACAGTCCCGAGCAACAAATACTTTGTTCTCAGATTGGTTGTAAAAGTAGTATGCCTTGGTTTCCCTAGGATAACCAACGAAGTAGCATTTATCTGATTTGGGTGCGAGCTTGTCAGAGATTAAACGTTTGATATAAGCCTCACAACCCCAAATCTTCAGGAAAGACAGACTAGGAATGTTCCCAGTCCACAATTCATGTGGTGTCTTTTCCACTGATTTAGATGGCACCCTATTTAGTGTAAACGCAGACGTTTCTAGAGCGTATCCCCAAAAGGATAATGGAAGATTTGAATGACTCATCATAGACCGAACCATATCCAATAAGGTTCGATTCCTCCTCTCTGACACTCCATTCCATTGAGGTGTTCCAGGAGGAGTGAGTTGTGAAACAATTCCACACTCGCTCAGATAGTCACTGAACTCTTGGCTCAAGTATTCTCCTCCGCGATCCGACCGCAGAACTTTGATAATTTTGCCAAGTTGGTTCTGTACTTCATTTTTGAATTCTTTGAATCTATCAAAGGATTCTGACTTGTGTCTCATCAAATAAACGTAGCCATACCTACTGAAGTCATCAGTAAAGGTAATGAAGTACTTGTAATTTCCTCTGGCAACAGTGCTCATCGGCCCACATACATCAGTATGAACAAGGCCCAATAAGTCACTAGCCCTTTCATTCGGTTTGTTGAAAGGGGCCCTAGCCATTTTTCCCATCAAGCAAGATTCGCATTTCTCACATGATTCAAAATCAAATGAGCCCAGAAGCCCATTTCGATGGAGCCTTTGGATGCGTTTCTCATTGATGTGGCCCAAACGACAATACCATAAGAAAGTCGGGTTTTCGTCATTTGACTTAAACCGTTTTGTATTTATGTTAAAGACATGCATTTCTTGGTTTAATATGTATAACCCATTATCTAATGGGGCGCTACCATAATACGTACCATCACGATTAAAAGAACAAACTTTATTCTTAACAGCAAAATCAAAACCTTCCAAATCCAAAACGGAAACTGAAATTATGTTTCTGCTAATCGCAGGTACAAAGTAGCAATTATTCAATACTAAAACCATGCCAGAAGGTAAAGATAAATCATAAGTGCCTACGGCCAATGCAGCAACCTTAGCTCCATTCCTGACCCGTAGGTCCACTTGTCCATTCCTCAGCGTTCTACTATTTCTTAGTGCCTGCACATCAGTACAAATATGAGCACCGCAGCCGGTATCCAATACCCACAAAGTAGAACTAGGAGTCATAACATTAAGTTCGATAACATAAATACCTGAATCTGACGCATCATACGTTTGCTTCAGTTTCTTGTAATCTTCCATGAACTTCTTGCAGCCTCTCTTCCAATGTCCTAGCTGCTTGCAGTAGTTGCATTTATCCTCAGGAGAAGGCCCGGATTTGGGCTTTGGCTTGGGCTTGTCCTGACTCTCAGTCTGGACAACTTGGGCCTTTCCCTTATCCTTCTTAGGTTTCTTAAACCTTCTACCCCCTTGTACCATCAGTACACTGGGAGTTGCCTTCTTGAGATTCGGCTCTGCTGTCTTCAGCATGCCGTGCAACTCAGTCAATGTCTTAGTCATGTTTTGCATATTGTAGTTCATGATGAACTGATCAAAACACGACGGCAAAGACTGCAGAATCATGTCAGTGGCTAGCTCCTGGCTAATGGCACAGTCCAGTTTCCCCAGATTATCAATGTAACCCATCATTTTAAGGACATGAGGACTTACTGGACTGTCCTTAGCCAGCTTGCAATCCATGAGAGATTTAATCGTCTGGTATCTCTCTGTGCGAGCTTGCTCCTGAAACAAAGCTTTCAGGCTGTTAATCATCTCAATCGGTGACATTACATTCTCATATTGCTTCTGTAGCTCAGAGTTCATAGTCACCAGCATTAGACAATTAACGTCTTTGACATCAGCTGAATGCTTATCCCAAGCATTCTTTTCTGTCTGCGGGGCATTGAACGTGGCCTCTCGGGGATAACTCTTTCAAGGACATATTCCTTGTTCTCCTACCTGAGAACTATTCTCAGGTTCCGATACCATTCCAAGAAATTAGATCCATTTAACTTGTCCTTCTCAAGGACGGATCTCAGTGAGAAAGTGTTGATGTGAGTTGAGACAGACATAGCTGTAATTAAAAGGAGGTAGAGATTTTAGTTATAATGCTCAAGGAAATGAGAATTCTTATTTAATAAGAAAACTCGCATTGTATTCAAAACTATATTTCCTCAAGATGAATACAATGAGCCAAGATCCATACTTCACCAAAATCTGAGTGGGTGACTCGCCATCACCCAAACTTTAGTTATCTAGGTAAGCAAATCATTGCTAATTGTACCCAGTACAACTCTTGGTCGTAGATGAGACAAACTATGTCTAATCCACTCTGATGTCTCTGGGCCCAGAACTTCTGATAGCCCAGTCAAGTAAAACCAATCTCTTCTGTCTTGTGATCACTGACAGTCGCACTGCAAGTCTATCAATGATCACCTGCCTTACTCATGTAGTTGTGGGTACCAAGGACTCCAAGGCTATTCAACAACGAAACAAGTCTTGACAGTAGACGAGATCGGGCAAGACATCAAGATCACTTGATATTTAGTTGAGGAAAAGAACTATTTAATCTTGATGTATATCCAATATACAAATTTGAGGTCCAACCATCAAATTTGCGAATGGTGTGTCGATCGACGCCAACCATTGGCATCGGTCGATACAATCCAAATAAAACCGGTCTTCGATAACCGGTCAAACCGAATCAAATTTTCTTAACCGATTCAATCTAATTGAACCGATCCGGTTTAATGGTCTATGTCGATCGTCACATAACTTTGTGTCGATCGACATTACCCAACCAGAACCAAATTGGTTAACAGACTTAACCAAGCGAGATAATTGATTCAATCCAATTGAACCGATCTATAGATCCGCTTAGTCTGTGTCGACCGACACACCCAATGTGTCGACCGACACAGAACGATCTCCAAGACCGAGTGAACGTTTTCGCGGTGTGTCGACCGACACAAGATTAGTGTCGATCGACACTATGCGACAAACCTCAAATTTTTACGAGTTTTCGCGGTGTGTCGGCCGACACAAGATTAGTGTCGATCGACACCATGCGACAAACCCTAAAATTATTTACGCGTTTTCACTCTGTGTCGACCGACACACGCTTTGTGTCGATCGACACTCTGCGAAAGCACATACATCGATTTTTTTAACAGAGGCTTTAATCCGAGATTAACATCATGAAAACGCGATTTTTCAAGCATCAATATAATCAATAACATCAGTTTTCGAATTAAATGCTTCAGATTCAATAATCTAAACCCTAACAAGCTCTGATACCATTGTTGGATCGCCTAGGATCTAGGGTTTGTTATATTGAAATTACCAACCTCGTTCTTACCTTGAACTGGCAGCAGAATGATTGGTGACGAGATCAGTAAGCGACTCAGATGCTTCGCCTCTACCAGATACACATGCACACAAGCCTGGAAACCGGGATGCTAGTGCCGGATCTTTGGGATCTCTGAGTTTTGGTGTTTTCTTCTTTCTCTGTCAAGAAAAAGATGGCGGCTGCTGATCCAGGTCGAAACTCTCAGGTTTTATTCAGACCTGGAATCATTCTAAACGGGCCAACTTGTTTAAGTCACAAATCGAAACGTCTGTTTCGAAAACCCGATCTGTGTCGACCGACACCCATACTGTGTCGATCGACACAACACCATTTGCTCGATATTAATGTGTATCCAATACACATTAACATGATCATTACCATAATGATCATTCCCATATTTTAAGCTTCCAGTTTGCTTAGGTGTGTGACCCTATAGGATCATATAATACTGGCAGTAAGTCTACAACTTACAGATTGCAAGAGGCTTCTAGCAAAACATTGCAACCGCCCAGTATTATACGAATGTCTGATCTCGACACACAACTATCATCAGGAGTGAGCACAAGTGTGATTTCAGGACACTATCCCAACACCTTTTTGGAAGGAAGCCGTTAATAGTGAGATTGATTCTATTATGCAAAATCACACTTGGGAGATAACCGATCTACCTCAAGGGTTTAAACCACTAGGGTGTAAATGGATTTTCAAAACAAAGTTGAAAACCGATGGCTCGGTAGATAAGTACAAGGCTAGGCTTGTGGTTCAAGGATTCCGCCAAAAAGAAGGTTTGGATTTCTTTGACACTTATTCTCCGTTAACGAGAATAACCTCAATAAGAATGCTGATCGGCATAGCAGCATTAAGAGACCTAGAAATCCATCAAATGGATGTTAAAACTGCATTTCTAAATGGAGAATTAGAAGAGGATATTTATATGAAGCAACCCGAAGGGTTTGTTGTCCCTGGACAAGAACAAAAGGTATGTAGACTTGTGAAATCATTGTATGGACTTAAGCAAGCTCCAAAACAATGGCACGAAAAGTTTGACAATGTAATGATGTCGAACGGTTTCAGCATAAACGAGTGTGATAAGTGTATCTATGTAAAAAGTACTCTACATGGATATGTCTTGCTATGTTTATACGTAGATGACATGCTCATCATTGGCAGTACCAAAGATATGATCAATCATACTAAGAACATGCTTAGCCAGAGATTTGATATGAAAGATATGGGACTTGCGGATATAGTTTTAGGGATTAAGATCATTAAAACTACTGAAGGTATAACCTTATCCCAAGCACATTATGCTGAAAATATACTTGAGAGGTTTAAGGCTTACTCAAAAGGGACAGCAAAAACTCCTGTATGATACTCAACTTCACTTGAAGAAAAATTCAGGTGAAGCAGTTTCACAATTGGAGTACGCAAGGGTGATCGGGAGTCTGATGTACTTAACAAATTGTACTAGACCCGATTTAGCGTACGCAGTAAATGTTCTAAGTCGCTATACCAGTAATCCAGGACATAAACATTGGAAAGGTATAACTAGAGTATTGAATTACTTACGTCATACCAAAAACTATGGTTTGCACTATGGTAAAGAGCCGACTATTTTGGAGGGATATAGCGATGCAAATTGGATATCTGACTCTCAAAACTCGAAATCCACAAGTGGATATGTCTTTACACTTGCGGGTGCAATAGTGTCCTGGAGATCTTCCAAGCAAACAATTCAAGTCAGATCCACGATGGAGTCAGAGCTAGTAGCTCTAGACACAGCGGCAGCTGAAGCAGAATGGCTTCGGAATTGGCTGGAAGATATCCCAGAATGGGATAAACCTGTGTCTGCTATTATGCATTATGATATTCAATCTGCGATTTTGCGGTCAAAGAGTACCTTGTATAATGGAAAGAACCGTCACATTAGGAGACGTCATAAATCCATTAGGAACTTTATAACCACTGGTATAATCCATGTAGATTATATAAGAACAAATGACAACTTAGCGGACCCTTTTACCAAAGGGTTGAGATAAAGTTCTAAAATCATCAAGAGGAATGGGTTTGAAGCCTACAAATTAAGAGGAAATTTGATGAAAACCCTACTTACGTGATTGGAGATCCCAGGATGTAGGTTCAAAGGGAAAACTAATTCAAATGAAATCGAGCACTGCAAGACTTATGTCTTTACCCAGTTCCTTGAATGATGAACAGTGCTACCTGTACGAGAATAAGGATAAGCATTGGCTTTTAATGATTCCATAGTTTCACAATAGTAGAGTATGACAGGATACTTCTGAAAAGAAACTAATGGCAGATCACCTAGTGAGTGTGAAATGGGGCCGTTTCTAGGAGAATGAAAGATATGCTATATTCTCCAAGTTCACTCATGAAAACCAGGAATGTTCAAGGCCAAAATGAACAAAAACAGAGAACAAAGTTCTACGAGAAAATGTCGTTGTGCGATACCTGTTGTCTCGGTTTACATAAAACTCTGGTTGGTTCAAGACATCATGTTCACCTCCCGGCCAGTAAACCCGACAGATATTAAAAATGATTGGTTCAAAGCTGAAAAATGCTACTTATCAGACACAGTTACATTTTCGCATATACTCTCGAAAGTCTGTCTAGTCTAGTCAAGTCAGTATCTAGTCTAGTCAAGTAAAGTCAATGTCTAGTATAGGTCTTTCGAGTCTGTCGAGTCTTCGTATGTTTAGAGTAATTTCTATTCATGTGGGGGATTGTTGGAACATATTTTCATATTATAAAGTATTTTGGGCTTTATAAAATATGTGGGTGTGAATGAGAAATAAGTTGGGTCATGGGCTCCTAAGCCATAAGATGTTGGCATATCTTAATGAGGAATGAAGTGTATAAAATATCCCACATTGGTTAGATGTGAAATTTATCACTTGTATATATAAGGACATTTTCATGTCATTGTTCAAATAGCTTGGGCTACACTATGGAGTGTGAGAGAGAGGTTGGAAAGACCACACGCGCGCGCCGCTGTGCCGTGCCGGGGCGGGCTTGGGCTTGGATCTTGGGTCTTGGCCCCGAAGAGGCCTCCGCGCGCGTATTATTTTTTGGAGAAAATTTTGTTAAACCAAAATTAATTGGTTAGTTGGTTTTGAATTGTTTGTTGGTTGTGGTTTAAGCAAGCAGCTCAACTCTCCTTCCTTTGTGGTGCACGTCCACCTGTTTCCGGCTTTGACTCGTTTCAAAACGAGATCGTCCTCGTGCTTCCTCTATAAAACCCGAGCTGAAGCTCGTTGTGAGAACACGTTCTCATACGCTCATTTACGCAAACTTAAACTCGTTTAAGAGATATCGTTCCTTCATCTCCTTCTTCTTTAAGTAAGTTTCGAGAGTATATCGTATAACTTTCGTTCGTTGGAAATGTTTTTCGAGTGATAGGGAAATCGTTTTGATATCGGTTTTATCCTGAGATTCGATTATCACAACAGAACTGTCTCACTGCGGGTGATAATTCGAATTAAGGAAAGAAACTTCATAGTCTCGACTCCGTGTTCCTTTCCTTAATGTTTTACATTACGCGATTCATTCACCATAAGCAGAGGTCCCGTATTTGAGGTTCTACATAAATATATGACTTGGGCGTATTAGGAATTAACTACAGAATCACTATTCCTTTATCAGGCCCATGAGTTATCCCTAAATTTCTCTCTGAATCTATTCTTTGCAATTTCACAGCGGAAGAAAATGACGCCCCCGAATAAGAAGAGGAGGGCGGCGACGAAGAAACCGTCGCGTAAGCCATCTGCGTTGCTCCCGTCGAAGTCGGAATCGGCCCCAATTCCCGATGATTTGCTACTAAACTGCTTCGCTCGCGTCCCTAGATTGTACTACCCAATTCTCTCCTTAGTTTCAAAGAGATTCGACTCCCTCCTTACCTCACCAACACTTTACCTGAATCGTTCACTCTTAGGTCGCACCACCGAGAGTTGTCTATATGTCTGCTTAAAGTTCTCTCCTGTCTCTAACCCTCGATGGTTCACGCTCTGCCGAACACCCAATCAAACCCTAACCAGTGACAATAGTAACAAGAAGAAATCAAGTGGCTATGCTTTGGCCCCAGTCTCAATTCCCAATTTAGCTCCATTGGGAACTATGGTTGCAATTGATTCTAATATCTACAGCATAGGCAGCTCCTTGGACAAATCACACTCGTCGAGCGTCTCCGTCTTGGACTGCCGGACTCACACATGGCACGAGGCTCCGAGCATGCAAGTTGAGCGGAATCACCCAGCTGTAAATGTCTATGATGGAAAGATATATGTAGCAGGTGGCCTTGAAGGATTCAATTCCTCCAATTGGATGGAGGTTTTCGATCCGGAAACGCAAGCTTGGAGGTTCGTGTATAACAGGGTCGCGGATAGTTGCTGCAGTCTTGTACGCAGCAAGAGCGCAGTGATTGAAGGAGAAATCTACTTGTTTGGAGGAGAGAAAAATGTGGTTTACAAGCCAAAGAAAAATAGATGGAGAGTGATAAGAGGGCTGAATTATTTCAGTTTAGGATGGGGATGGCTTTCTTATTGCGTGATAGATAACGTACTTTATTCTTATAATGATTCAGATGAAATTGAATGGTTCGACACTAATGTAGGATACTGGGTAAGTTTGAAGGGTTTGGAAGGACTGCCTGATTTTGATGATTATAAGTATGTTAGACTTGTGGATTATGGTGGGAAGATGGCGGTTTTGTGGAACGAGTATGTACCTTCTAGTGAGAATAGGATGATTTGGTGTGCGGTGATAGCGCTTGAAAGGCGAAACTCGGAAGAGATTTGGGGAAACATTGAGTGGTTTGATGTTGTGCTTGAGGTTCCCAAGTCTTTTGAATTCGTGTCTGTTCTTTCTGCTACTGTTTGATGAATTTGTCTGGAATGTAGTGAATCTTCTTGAGTAATGCATGATTTAGTTAAGTTTGAACCACGATGAGAATGTAGAAGATCAGCGTATTTTGGTACTGTTTTTTGTTGAATTGAACGGTTCTCACACATTTGTGACAGAACTCTTTATTGCTATTCCCTTAATTTGCAAAGGCTTTGCTTTGCTTGCTTGCTTGATGTAGAAGATCAGCTTAGTTTGTGACTGCTTTTTGATGAATTAAACGGTTCTCTTCAAGATGCACACTTTGAGTCTTTGATGAGAGTTTGGTCATGTAGCAAACACAACTCTTTTGTTTATGCTCTTAATATGCAAAGGCTTTGCTTGCTTGTTTGTTACAATATTATTAACAAATGAATGAATGTGGTTTTTTGTTTCATTTACTATCATAAGAAGAGAAGACAAACAGGGTTTTCAAATTGGATGAATCTTATGAAATTAATGACCCTTCAACATTGTTGCTCGCTCTTCATTCTTTTTGTAAGTAACGAGAAGGCTGGGAAGAACAGAGAAGGAAAGTTAGTTTGTTCTGTTAAATAAAACTTTTTTTTAACTGGCGACTGACAAAAGAGAATTGAGAAAGTATCATGAAGTAACAATGCTGGTTTTGTTATGCAATAAAGAGGGCAGCCGTGAGATTTTGCATAATCAAAAAAAAAAAAAAAAAAAATTCTGCCACTTTTACTTCAAAGAGAGTTTCTTTAGTCCCCGTTTAAAAAGAAAGACTAGTAACCTCTCAGCTACAGAACTTCATAGGTCTACGTATTTGGTTCTTTGGTTCGTTTCGGTTTTTTGGTTCATATCTGGTTCAGATAAAAGTTATTTAATATTATACATTTTCAATATGTTCAAATATATATTTCATATACTTAATTGATTTTTTTTTTGAATTTTGGTTAATTTGTTTGAATGCATAAATATTAGATGCATATAAAACCGAACCAAAATTACTTAAACCGAAACTGGAGCAAAATTATTTTATTTCGAATGATTATAATTTTGTTTATATCAAAAAATGAAGACGACCGATATGGTGTTGGCCTAGTGGTAATTTTCTAGTCACTGAAAATTTAAGTGTCTTAGAGATAGTGGTTTCAAATCATGTTGGGAGAAGTCTTTTCTCCAAATGAGAGTAAAAATGAATTTAGCATGCTTTGTACCGTCCTAAAGGATATACGGGCTCACGAATCTAAAACCTCTGTTCATCCAAAAGAAAAAATGAAGACGAATTTTATGCAAGCGATCACAATCCAACTAAAATAACTGAAATTCAAAATAACAATTTTACTAGGATATTATAAGATAATATGATTTTTTTTTGCTAATATATGGATTTTAACCCAAATTGTGATAAAATCAATACTATTAAAAATGATTATATGAAAAACTAACATTTACTTCATGTGTTTATAACGAAATATGTCATTGTAATTAATGTATATTTTTATTATTCATTATGGGTAATTTTGGATTTAGTAAAGTTATATTATATGTGGATCATGCTAAATATTATGTAATTAAAGGTTTTATTCAGAAATATATTCAGAATATTTTTCAATATATTTTTTTGTTTTATAAATAAATATATTTTAAACTATAACAAAAGCTTATAAAATTATATTTATTTATTCAATTTCTTAAAAGTTTAATTAATTTCGCATCTACTAATAAAACTTATTATAAATAATTTTAATTACATTTGAATCTGAATATTATCTAATTTATGATTTTATTCAAAATATATTAATTGTTTATTTTGATATCTTTTTTGTTTAAAATATAAATAATATTTTTATATTATAATAAAATATTACAAAAATAATTTCTTGATTTCTAAAAAAAATAATTAATAAATCTGTATTTATTATTAAACTTTATTAAAATAATTTTACTTGCATTTTAATTTATATAAACACAATATTTATATTTAGACCATTATAAAAATGGTTGAAAATAAATTAACGAATTTTAATTATTTATATATTAAAAAACTCTGCCTACAGAAAGACGAGTTAAAAATATGTATTACCAAATTTATTTGATATATTCTTAATTTGATAAAAGTATTTAAATTATTAAATATTTACATTCTTTGAATATATGATGAGTTATATTACGGTTTATGTTTTTACGATCGTAGTTTCTAAATGGTTGTTTATCAAATTTTAAAAATACTTAGACTACTATAAAATGGGTTGAAATATAGATTAGTTTGTTTTAATTATAAAAATATTTAAAATATTTATGCTAATTTGAAGACAAGTTAAAAATAAATTAACCAATTTTAATTATAGAAACATTAAAATGAACTTAAACCAATCCAAAATTTTAAATGAACGTATTATCATATTTTAGTTATATTTTGATCTATAAAATAAACATAAACTATTTATACTTAGACCATTATAAAATTGGTTGAAAATAGATTAAACAATTTAAATTATCTATACTACTAAAAACAATTTTTGCCTACACTAATACGAGTTAAAAATATGTATTAACCAATTTAAATTTATATATTATTAATTTTATAAAATATTAAAATTATTCAATATTTATATTATTGGAATATATGATGGTTATATTACGCTTTATGTTTACAAACGTAGTTTTTAAAATGTCGTTTTATCAAATTTTTAAAATACCTAGAGTACTATAAAATGAGTTGAAATATAGATTAATTTTTTCGATTACAAAAAAATTTATATTCACTATAAGACAAGTTAAAAAGATGAATTAACCAATTTTAGTTATAGAAACATTAAAATGATATTTATGAATGGATTATCATAAAAGGATGGATTAGCCAAATTCAGTTGATATATCTTAATTTTATAAAAAAAATATTAACATTATTTAATATTTATATTATTTGAATATATGATGTGTTAGATTACAACAAACTTACACATATAAATTTTATATAAAAAAATTAAAATATATATAAATAAAATAATAATGAGTTGTTTGACAAAAATAAAATGATAAAATGTTATATTAATAAGATACACAGAAGTATAGATAAATTTTAATAACTAAAAATAAAATATATAACTTATAAAGGCACAAAATCCCGCCATATGTTACAAAAAAATTCACACTACAAATAAATGATAATTGACCTTTGTCCCGTAGCTATGGAATTGTCTCCCTGCGCCCTTGAAAGCACTAAAGGTAAAGTAGAGGAGAAGCATTGATGTGCTCCACGGGACTGATTGAGCGGTAGCCGGCTTAGTCTCATAACATCTTCCGAGTTTAAAATATAATCAAAAATTCTGACTCGGCCCGGGAAAGCGCCTAAGCCTGCCAGTACACTGCTCTTGAACTTACTAATTTAGGCAAGACGCTCGAGTATCTATTCAGATTCGGTTTGGTTCTTTTCGGGTTCTTGGATTTTTAGATTTATAACTATAAAACCTATTTGGGTATTTGTATTTTTCAGATCAGGTTCGATTCGGGTTCATATATCTAAAATTACTAAAAAATGTATGAAGCTCTAAAAATTACTCAAAATGATCTAAAATATTCAAAGTATTTGAATTATCCAAAATTCCATAAAATTTTTTATTCAAATTACCTAAAAATATTCGAAAATACTCGAAAATATATGTATTACCCAAAAAAAACTACTAGGACTATATAAATACTCAAAAGTATAGAAATTACCCAAAATTGGATAAAATTCCAATTACTACGAGTTTTATTTCAGATATCCGTTCGAATTTATTTTGGATTCAAATATCACTGATACCCAAAATATCTAAATTTAAGCTTCATTTAGATATTTTTATATAATCAAATTGGATCGGAGTCGAGTTTTTCATATCGGATTTGGGCTGGATTTCGGATTCAGTTACTAGCGTCCAACCTACTACTAAATAGAGCAACCATAACAAATTATAAATATAGTCTAAACATAAATATTTTTCAGAAAAATTAAACGTATCTCATATAACTAAAATCAATATATGGTTAAATTATACTAAATAGACATCTCAAATACGAGTGAGTCATAAATCTACATATGTAAAATTTATATAAAAAATTGAAATATAAAAATAAAATAATTAAGAGTTTTTAATTATATAGATAAAAACGGAAATATTATATTAATTAAAATACACAAAATATAGAATAACAATATACTAGTTAAAAAGTAAAATATAAAATTTAGGAATGCACAAAAATTTAGGAATGCACACAAAAGTATACTTAATTGGTGTAATAAATTGGGCCATGGAGGTTTCACAGTCTTCCCAAAGCATTCGGCGGTTTGGCATCAAACGGTTTTCTACCGATCTGGTGATTTTCCGACTCAGTTGTACGGGGATCTAGATCGCCAGAGTTTTTCTTCGGTTTCAAGGATGTTGACGATGTCGGAGTCCCGCGATTCTCCGGCACCGCCTCTGCATGACGGATCTTCCTGGTGGGCGACGCGTGTCCGTGAGTCGTCTGCACGTGGCTATCGCGGCTGCTTTCGAGCTGACTGGGCCGTTAATGGGCCACTTATTCCGTTTGTTTTACATAACCTTGATTCGATGTAATAAACTCTGTTGTACTGTAGCCCATTTTGGGCCCATGTTATAAAACGATTGCCGACTAAAAAAAAAAAAATTGGTGTAATAAAAAATAGAGATTGAGAACTGTTGTATTTTGGGCCGTAAACTGTGAAACAAAAGAGGCCCTTGGGAAAAGAAAACTGAAGTAGGTGAAGCCTTTTTTTCAAATCAACGGTTCTCTTTAACGAAATGCAAAGAATCTTCTGGATCCATTCTCAGCTACTCCATTTATCTAAACCCTAACACACCCTCCCTCACTTTAGTTTGTGAGTAAACCATTTTCTTATCCACAACTCCAGAACGTTCTCGTTTGCCCTGGTCTGAAAAATGGCGTCCGCAAACGCTCTCTCTTCTGCCTCCGTCCTCTGCTCTTCACGACAGGTGAAGGGTTTGTCTGAGATTAGCCATTTCCCCACTACTTGTTTCGAGAACTCTCCTTTGGATTTGACCTTTACTTCATTCTTTCTCAATTAATTTGAATTCTGTATGCTTTAGTGGTCTCTGGGTTGGTTAAATTTTGGTTACTTCCTCAAATCAGCTTCTTTTATATGCTTTAGTTGTTTCTGGGTTGGTGAAAATTGGTTACTTTTTTCTGGGGAGATAGAAGAAACCGATTGAGATTAATAGAAAGTTAATATTCATATTTTGTGGTTGCAGGGAAGGCTAAGTGGAGGAAATCAGCAGAAAGGTCAAAGAGTAAGTTACAGGAAAGCAAGCAGACGTTTCAGCGTCAGAGCAAATGTAAAGGACATTGCTTTCGACCAGAGGTCAAGAGCTGCTCTTCAAGCTGGTATTGACAAGCTTGCTGATGCTGTTGGTCTCACTCTTGGCCCTAGAGGTACACTTAGCACCTTGTCGATTCCCCACAATCTCAATGTGATTGTACAATATCGTATCTCTCTTTTGACATATCTTTGTGTTTTTCGTTTGATGTTCTCAAGGGAGAAATGTTGTGTTGGATGAATTTGGAAGTCCCAAGGTTGTGAATGATGGAGTCACCATTGCTAGGGCGATTGAGTTACCTGATGCTATGGAGAATGCTGGTGCAGCACTTATCCGTGAGGTTAGTGTGCGAGAGAGCTTTGGATTTGTTGTTTTTTTCTTTACTGGTGATTAATATGGTGCGCTTGTTGTGTGAAAGGTTGCTAGTAAGACTAATGACTCGGCTGGTGATGGGACAACCACTGCTTCTATCCTTGCTCGGGAAATTATTAAACATGGATTATTGAGTGTCACTTCTGGTGCGAATCCAGTTTCTCTCAAGAGGGGAATTGATAAGACTGTTCAAGCTTTGATAGAAGAGCTTGAGAAGAAAGCTAGACCAGTCAAAGGTCGTAATGACATCAAAGGTACTGACTTTTTCCAGTGACTTTCCTTGTTAATTCATTGTTGATTGCTAATACTAATCAAAATCGTTTCATGATATCGTGCTGTTGTTGTTCAGCCGTGGCTACAATCTCTGCTGGAAATGATGAGCTTGTGGGAACAATGATTGCTGATGCCATTGACAAAGTTGGACCTGATGGTGTTTTGTCCATTGAATCTTCATCCTCTTTCGAGACTACAGTTGAAGTTGAAGAAGGAATGGAGGTACGAGTTTTTAGCATTTATTAACTCTCCAACTCTAATTTGTTATGCCAATGTGTAATTTGATTTCTTTTACCTTTATTTACAGATTGACAGAGGTTACATCTCACCCCAGTTCGTTACAAACCCTGAGAAACTACTAGTTGAGTTTGAGAATGCGCGGGTGTTGATCACTGATCAGAAGATCACTGCAATCAAAGACATCATCCCCATTTTGGAGAAGACCACTCAGCTTCGAGCTCCACTGCTGATTATTGCAGAGGATGTTACAGGCGAGGCTTTAGCAACCCTTGTCGTGAACAAACTCCGCGGTGTCCTCAATGTTGTCGCCGTCAAAGCTCCAGGATTTGGAGAAAGAAGAAAAGCTATGCTTCAGGATATTGCAATCTTGACAGGTATTTGCAGATACATAGCTTAGGTTTAGTTTTTTTTTTCTTTTCTTTTCCCTCTGTTGTGTTCTGAACTTTGTATTCTTTTGTATGTTGTTCTTCAGGAGCTGAGTACCAAGCCCTTGATATGGGCTTGCTGGTAGAAAACACAACCATAGATCAGTTGGGTATTGCCCGAAAAGTCACAATCAGCAAAGATTCGACCACACTTATTGCAGATGCAGCTTCCAAGGACGAATTACAAGCTCGTATTGCCCAGCTGAAGAAGGAACTATTCGAGACTGATTCTATTTACGACTCAGAGAAGCTCGCTGAGAGAATCGCCAAGCTCTCTGGTGGTGTTGCCGTCATTAAAGTCGGAGCAGCAACTGAAACCGAGCTCGAGGACCGTAAGCTTCGTATCGAGGACGCAAAGAACGCGACATTTGCTGCTATCGAAGAAGGAATAGTTCCTGGTGGTGGTGCGACCTTGGTGCATCTCTCCACTGTCATTCCTGCCATTAAGGAGAAGCTTGAGGATGCTGATGAACGTTTGGGAGCTGATATAGTACAAAAGGTAAGATTCATAAAGTATAAACATTCGGTTCTAAAAGCTACATGTATATGATCAGTCTTATGAGGGTTTATGTTTTGAAAACAGGCTTTGGTTGCACCAGCTGCACTCATTGCCCAGAACGCTGGAATCGAAGGAGAAGTAGTCGTTGAAAAGATTATGTTCAGTGAATGGGAGCTCGGGTACAACGCCATGACTGATACCTATGAGAATCTGTTGGAAGCTGGAGTGATTGATCCAGCTAAAGTGACGAGATGTGCGCTTCAGAACGCTGCTTCGGTTGCAGGAATGGTACTGACCACTCAGGCCATTGTTGTCGACAAACCAAAACCTAAGGCACCTGTTGCTGCTGCTCCTGAGGGTCTCATGGTGTAATGAAATTCCGCATTCTTATCATATATTCGTTGTCCCCAATTATCTGCAATATCTTTCTTGTGGGGAAATGAGTAGTTTGTTATAACGGTAACGAGAATAATTATCTTTTTGGTCAAGGATCATATGAATGCAAAATAAAACCTGGTAAAGTTTTGTATCAAATCTAGTTGAGCCAGGTTACCTCAACTAGGCGTGTAATCTCATCTCAGTCTTTAGGTAATAAGACAGTAGATATGTTTTAGTGTTTTACTAGGTCTGGGCTATCAGGTCTGGTTTTTGCGTTTAGAACTAAAGACTTCGTTTGAATATTTTTATATATCGGATTGGGTTTAGTTCGGGACTTATTGGATTTATGTCAGATTTGAATATCCGAAATTGCAAAAAATACTTGAATCATCCAAAAATTCGGTAAAAAAATCTATCCAAATTACATAATATTATTCGGAAGTAAACAAAAATATGTACTATTCAAAATATAAAAATAAAAAATTATTTTAACTAACAAAAAAAATTAAAAATATTAGAATTAACCGAAATTAAATAAACATTAGATTTATTTTGAATATCCATTCGACTTTGATTCGAGTTCTGATATTATCCGATACCCAAAATATCATGACTTAAACTTCTTCGAATATTTTTTAGAATCAGTTAGGAACGGGATTGTGTTTTTCGGATCGGATTCATGTTTTTGGTAAAATGTCCAGGCCTATGTTTTACTCTCCTTTTACTACATTTCGGACCGCATCAGGACAAGATCTTGGTTTGATGCCACTCTTAACCACGAATGTAACCATCATTGCTGCCTCTGCCCGGTTTACTTCCAACAGCGCATCAGCTAATCTTTCAAATATTGTAGCATCAGGAACGAATCCTTCCCTAATCATCTCAGCCACCACTTCCAAAGACTTATCAATCTTTCCTGCTCTGTAACACCCTTCAATCAGCGTCGTGTACATTGCTTCATCAATGTCAAACTCATGTACTCGCAACTCGTTCAACAACCTCATCGCTTCACAAACTTTCCCTACTTTGCAGAGTCCATTCATCAACGCCCAATACGTATCCTTGCTCGGAGTAACACCTCGTGAACTCATTTCACTGTGTACCTCAAACGCTTTCTCCACTAATCCCAATCGAGAGTACCCATTCATGATCAAGTTATACAGATAAGTCTCCACTCTAAGCTTCTTATCGTGCATTGTCGAAACCAATCTCTCTGCTTCTTCAAGCTTACCGTAACTAGTGAAACCGTCGATCAGAACCTTGTAAGTATCGAGATCAAGCATCACGCTTTCCTTCTCCATTAACTCAAGAACCAAATCCAACTCTTCGAACTTCCATCTCTTGACACAACAATCTATCATCGACTTAAATGTAACGATGTTAGGTTTGACCTCTACCTCCTCCACCAATTCTCTTGCTCTCTTGATCTCTCCATTGTAACACAACGCTGAAACAACAACTGTTAAAGAGTACACAGATACAACATCTAAACCCGAAGCAACCATTAGACGAAAGAAATCGTTAGCTAATTCAATCTCATCACTATTTTTAAGATTTAGGAGATGCAAAGTTAAAGTCTTTTCATCAATCTTAACCTCGTTGCTCTTCATATAATCAAAAACCTCGACAACTTCATCGAATCTCCCACTGTCTGAATAAACCATGAGCATCGAGTTGAAGAACCTGGCAACGACTTTCGTCTCGAAGCCACATTCATCGAAAACGCTAGAGGCGATATCGCGAAAAGGGTACCTGAGAGTGACCGGGTAAAACAGTTTCTGCGCATATGAGAATTTTCTCTCCGATAAAACACGGAAAGCCAGAGACAAGTGAGTTCTGAGATCAGGTTGAAAAGAGAAAAGAGATGGGTTTTCGAGGATGAATTGGAAGAAGGAGACGCATTTCCAGGATTTGACATCGGGATCGGATATAATACGGCGAAGAGTTGAGAGACTGAGATCGCAGATTGGCGTTTCCGGTGAATCGGGAGTTTGGATTATAGATGAAGAATAGATGAGGAGCTTGTAGACCGAAAATGGGTAAGTTCGTTTGGTTGTCTTTAAGGTTTTTAGGAAGCACTGCAGAGTCATTGTCACTCTCTTCTAATCGTCTCCTCGGCTTTTGAGTATGGCTGGATGGATCTCTCTCTTTCCACTCCGTTCGTCGGAGTTAGAACTTTCTACCGGTACGTTCAAAAGTGGCGTGATGTTCGATTTTCCAATACGAGAACGGCACGATTTGTGATCACCTTTACTTGCTCGCCTCTAAAAAAAGAGATGTTATAAACAAAATTTCATGCAATATATCTGAAGTTGCAAACCATGTTCACGATGAAAGCTTTTATATTCCCTTGATATTCATCGATCAATTTACCTTGTTAGTGACAAAAATCATAGTCGTTAAGAACTTTGTAAACCATGAATTCCAAGCTCTTGTAGCTTGTTTCAAACCATATATCGTCTTCTTAAGTAGGCAAACATGATCACAGAATTGTTTATTGACAAGACCGGGAGCCTAATGCATAAACATAATTCATTTAGATCTCTTTGGAGAAACACATTTTTGATATCCATGTTGTGAATCGGCCAATCCAGAGCAACCCCCACGTTTAGAACAGCCCGTATGGTAGCAAGCTTAACAACTTAGTTGAACATTTCTGTAAAGTCCACTCCATGTTCCTACGATTTATCATTAGACACTAATCTCGCCTTGTGACGAGTACGCAAACTACCAACATCATATTTATGTTTAAACAACCACATGAATCTCACAATATTGATATTAGGAGGCCTAAGTACTAGATTCCAAGTCTTAGTCTTAAGCGACATCAATTTCATCAGTCATTGTAGGTGAACGGTTCGTATCATAAAGAGCATGGATATGGATTTTTGGAAGAGGTGATTGTAAAGTGGCAACAAGAGAGAAATTTTGTTTGCGCTTAACAATACCCGATTTTGATCGGGTATTAATCGTACTGCGGATTAGTTGGGGATTGATCACGGCTGGAAGTTACGATTGATTCACTGTTGAAATTGGTGGAGATGATTCATGAATTTGTTAAGGTGCTTGAATAAGTGATTGAAGTATCGAAGATATCTCATGATTGTCATCAAGAAACTGATATGCATTAGATATAATGGTCGGTGATTCAGCAGCTGGAAATGTATCTTCGTCAAAATGAACATGACGAGATATAATGATATTTTTAGATTTCAAATTCATACACCTATAACCTTTGTGTTGAGAAGAGGACCCAAGGAACAAACAAGGAATTGTTCTTGGTGTGAGTTTTTGGAGATTTGGAAAGCATAAGCACCCAATGACTTTTAAATGATCATACTTCGGTTTCTTTTGAAAAAGAAGGGTGTATGGTATTTGGTTTTTGAACGCATAAGAAGTATGTTTAACACATGGACTGCGACATTTAGAGCTTCAACCCAATATCACGGAGAAAGACGAGCTTGAAAGAGAAGGGCATGAATGGCATTGTTAATAGTTCTTAGCATTTGTTCTGATTTCCCATTCTATTGGGAGGTGTGTGGATAGGAGAAACAAACGTTTATTCCATTGTTACCGAAGTAATCATGGAACTGAGCGTTGTTATACTTTCCTCGTTATCACACTGAAACGATTTGATCTGGGTTTGGAACTGAGTTTTTACCAACGCAGTGAAATGCATGAATTTTGTAAAAACATCACTCTTGCGTTGAATTGAACAAACCCATAGATAATGAATATGGTGGTCAAGAAAGAGAACATTGTAACGAATTCCACTCATACTCGGAATTGGAGATGACCATAAGTCTAAATGAACTATGTTGAAAGGCTTTTTGACTTGTGTTTCAAAAGCATAAAACATTTATTTGTTTGCTCAAAATGCAAGTTTCACAAGAAGAAGGTAAAACAACTTTATTACATAGGCTCAAATTTGACAATAAAACAGAATTAAGAGAAGGTTTATTTGTATGACTGAGTTGCTTGTGCCAAAGAGTTGGAGAGAAAACCAAGAGTGTTGTGGAAGACAGTGATGTATTATTGAAGGAAGTAGGAAGGGATAAAGATCACTGGCAATATCGCATCAGAGTAGAACTCTCTGAGTTGGAAGATCCTTCACAGAAAAATCAAAAGGATCAAATTCCACATAACACCAATTATCTGTTGTGAACTTACGAACATAAATTAAGTTTTTCAAAATGTTTGGAGCAACGAGAACATGATCCAAAAGCAAAGGTTTAGAGGAAGAACGAATAAATGTTAAGCTAATAGAAGTGACAAGGATTTTAGAGCCGTAACCCATGATGACCGATTGTTTGGTGTCACGATTAAGATTAGAATGGAGAGTACCTTCATTGGTAGTGAGATGAGAAGTTGCCTTGGAGTCCATGTACCAGTCGAAGGCGGTTGGGTAAGCAATGGAGTCCGATTTGTATGCTTGTTGAAAATGCATAGGCGCCTGCAATTCTACTAGATTAGCATGAGTTTGATGGATATCATGTTGTTGAGTCGCTTGTGGTCTGAAAGTATCTTGCGGAGTGTATGTCCAGTTCCCAAACTGTTGCGGCCAAAATGGTGTCGGACTTAGCCAGAATTGTTGTGAGCCCCATTTTGGTATGTTGTTGTAGGATGAGAAGTTGTGTCTTCCTCCTCTATTGCGATTGTGGTTGCGACGATTTCCTAGAAAATTGTTGAATCGATGTTGTTGACCAGACTGTTAAGGAGGAGGAGCCTGAGATTCATAGGAAGCAATCAATGTTGTGGATGATGATGAATAATCAGCGTGGTTAGCGGAAGCACTAATGGTTTTCCTAAGGAGAGACTCTTCCATTTCAAGCATCGATTTTGCAGACTCGAAGGTTGGAAACGGTTCTTTTTATTTGATAAAATTGATCACATTATCAAATTTCTCGTTGAGTCTGTTTATCAGATACATGACAAGTGTTCTGTCATTCACCGGAGCATTGACATTTTCCAGAAGTTCTGCTATTGATTTCATTTTCTGGAAATATTCTTGAATCGTGAGATCTCCGATTTCCATAGTACACCGTTCATTTCTGAGTTAAATTGTGTGTGCTTCTTTTTTGTTGCGGAATTGGTTTTCGATTCTGACCCATATATTGCATGTTGTGCCACCCGGATTGAAATGTGATCAAAATAGAAGCTGAGCAAACGCCACGTACAGCCATAGCTACACCAAACCATCTTGTTTGTGTTAATGAGCATCGTTTGGACTCGTGGGTTGAAGAGTTTCGTCGATGTGATAGGAAAAATAAAACGCTAAGCAGTGGGTAAGGAATAGCTCTCTCCACGCGTCATAATTATGATCATTGAAATCAAGAATCATAAGGATGTGAGATTTAATATTTGTGACTCTGAAAGCACGCTCATATTGAGTATTTTGAGAAGCCATTAATGGCGCATACAAGAAATAAAAACGAAGAAGCGGAAAAAGATGAAGAGACGAAAAAATTGAAATCAAGATCAAAGTTTCTAAAGCTTTGATACCATGAAAGCTTTTGTATTCCCTTGATATTCATCAACCAATTTACATGGTTATGTGTAGCCTTCGAATTTACACAAAATCATAGAAGTTACTAAAGTTAAGACTATTACAATCAATCCTATAAAAGTGTATCTACAAAAAATGGTAACAGAATATTTGCATATTCTATCACATGATCCTGATCAAGTTGACAGAAAAACTCCCAAGCTAGGCTTGGTATATTTTACGGCTGGTTCCAAATCTAGAGAAATTAGGTTTAAGCCGAACGAACCACCACAAAATTAATATAGCAAGTTTGTAATTTAGTTTGTTTTGTGGTTTTTGATGTCAAAACCTAATTAAAAACCTAATGAAATGGTAGTTTAATTATGTTCGATGTTAGAGCTCAGATCGTATTTGATTGCAAACCGGATATTCTTATTTTAATAGTTTTAATAACACTGAAAACGTTAAATCTTGTTGAATTGGTTATTGCATAATGGTATGTAAATATATGTTTACTTCATAAAGCAAATGAATTCCATTCCTACACAATTCATTCTCAATAACACAACGAATTTACTTTTAAAATCAAAATTTCTTCTGGTACATACGCAACACACAAACAAATATATACATTGTGGAAGCAACCATGTTCTAATGGTCATGTGGTAAATTTTTACACCGGCATGTACCGAGTTTGAATTATCAAAGGCGTAATTTCTATAAGATTAATGGAGGCAAGTTTATGAGGAAATTTGCAGGAGCAGGTGGACATGTTGATCGTTGACGTGGCTTCGGTAAAACGGATATAGTATTATCTGTAAAATTGTACATGTAATCGTTCTCAAAATCTGTATCAACTTTAAAAAAACAAATATATACATTAATAAGTCAATAACGTTGATAAAACCCAACCATATATCTTCACTTTTGTCTTGAGGTATTTAAGTTCATATAGTCCAGTCTCGGGTGAATTGTATCCAGTGTATCTTTTACTCTTTTTTGTGCATATCAATACCTTTTAATGATTGGATGCAATTTCGTATCTCTTTACAACATATTTCATGCTCTTTGGAAGAAAATTCACATATCCTATTCTTTTTTCCTTTCCTTTCTACTCATTTTCTTTCTTACTTTACCATTTTTTCACCCCTTATATTTTGCGGTGGATAGGATGACAAAGGTGAGGTTTCCGGCCATAAAGACTGTCAGAATAGAGATATAATGGGTTGATGTACCGAAATCAATAGTCAAAAATAGTTTAAACAATCGGAAATAGCTATTTTCCGCATAGGCAACACTTGTATGAATAATATGTCGTACGAATAACTTTTTCTGTGAAACGTACGAAACCATTTAGCCGAACTCCCGAGCAATCAAAACTGCTCGAATGGGTCAAGCGCATATGCTCGAAAATCTTCTCAAACGATTCCAGCAGAACAACATGCTCGGATAGTCTGAGCAGAACAGTCTGCTCAAAATTTTCGAGCAAGACACACTGCTTGGAGTTTTTGAGCATGATGCAGTGCTCTGAATTTGGAGCATGATGTGATATATCATGGTTTTTACCGGTTTTATGCCATGATATAAGTCTGTTTTAGTGTCTTTTGGTGTTCCTTTAGAGTCTTTTGCATGTCTTATTAGGTACACGTACGTTTGGAGCAGAAGTGAAGATTATGGAACTATTTGGTGCACTTTGGAGATTTGACCCGAGAGGTTGTGTTCACTGTCCGAAACAGAGTACTGTGTCGATCGTTGCACACCTGCATCGATCGATGCACATCGATTTGGGCCAGACTCTCGGCGGTTTAATGAAGTATGCTGATATTGCAAAGATGGCCAGAAGTTCCAGATATTTACACAAAGCCCCAAGTCGTGTTTTAGCTATTTAATTAGGTTTTTAGCTTCAGTTTTACACACGCTATCATAACTTAGAGCAGAGAGTTTTTAGAGCTTTTGGGGCTGATCTGATCCTGTACTACATTTGTTCTGGAGAAGTTTTCGAACCCCTTTTATATTCTAATCTCTTTTATGATTTCTATTAATTCATTAATTATGTTTACATCATCTATGTCTAAGTAGTTTCATAGTTAGGTTTAGGGTTTCTCATAGGGATTTCATGACTTGGTAGATATAATTAATTCAGTTAAGGATTCACATCAATAGATGTTCTTCAAACTAAATTGTGTTTAATGCTAGTTCTAACCTGATCAATTAGAATCTAGATCTTAGGGTTGCTAAATACGACACGACAGTGTGGTTTAGAATCTGAACTGTTTAGGTTGAGCAATTTAATTACTCGCAAAGGAATTTGGTTTAATTAGATTGTGAACATATCGAACTTGGAATCAAAGCTGGTTTAATCTGTTAGTAATTGCAAAGGAATTTGGATTGCTGCACTTAGACTTAGAGAATTCTCGCAACGACAGTTGGTTAATTCTATATCTGTGTTTGAGTTCTAGAACTGAGTTTAATTAGATCCTGACTGAATGATTTATCTGCTTGTCTGATTTCCTGAGAACGCCCTAGACTTAGCGCCTTTAGTTTATTGCCTACAACAACAACCTGCTACTTGTTTAATTTCTTGCTTGCTTTTAGTTAATTCAATACAATTTGCTTTTTGCTTTCTCCTAGTTTTAATCTCTTTAAGTTCTTAATCCTATCGTTGCCTAGAGTCCTCGTGGATTCGATCCCTAAGTACTACATTGATATACTGTGCACTTGCAGTTAGTATAGGGTAAAACTTAGACCTATCATGATGCACTGCTAGGAACTTCCGAGAAGGATCCATTCCTCGGAAATTACATGCAGAACACACCTTCCTCGGAATTTATGAGCAGAACACATTTCCTCTAAAGTTCCAAGCAGAACACACTTCCTCGGAAGTTCACTACAAAAAAAGGGCATTGATAGCACTTGACGATAGCACGGTTTTACAAACTGCTATAAAAGATTAAATTTTGATTTTGATTTCTAATAATAGAATTTAAATAACGCTATGATAGGGAATCAATAAGCGGGAAATGAAAATCACTTAATCCGCCAATACTTAGCCGAAAATTAGAATAAGCACCAAAGACTTTGGATTTTTCCCTCTTTTCCCTCATCCTCTCATTAAAAACCTTTGTTAAAAAAAAACTCAATTCATTCAGATCCAGAAAAAAAAACTTATCTCCCTCGTCTCTTAGGTTTTCGTCTCCTACTATGAACACGATTCTTTCTCCTCGTATTTGGTTCTCTTTTCTCCTCATCTCTTCTTTCGTACTCAGTCTCTAGATTAGGTTATACTGATCTACTAACGCAGAGATAGAGAGAGAGAGAGAGAGAGAGAGAGAGAGAGAGAGAGAGAGAGAGAGAGAGAGAGAGAGAGAGAGAGAGAGAGAGAGAGAGAGAGACTAGAAGATGTCAATCGTCACCGATGTCAATCGTCGCCGCCGCGATTTCATCCCTCGTCGCTTCCTCTGGGTCCATTGCCCTGTCTCCGGCGAATTCATCACCCGTATAACCTATGTATCTCTCTCACTCTCTCTCTCTTTGAACTTCTTTCTATTCACAAATTTATGAATCGACTGTGTTCATGTAGTTTCGCCAAGACTTTCGTTTGAATCGAAAGTACTAGAGTTCTTTTCGATTTTGAGATTTTTTGTTGTGCTCATCTTCAATTTCGAGGGCCTGTTTTCACTTGGTTTTATGTGTTTAAAGCTTGAGATTCCACTTCTGGCTTTTGCTGGTTTAGATTTATGCTATTAGGGATAGATATTTCACTTCTAGATTTGCTTTGCTTTTATGTGAATTGATGCTTGAATCCTTCAATAGTGAATCTTAGCTTGACGCTTGCCTACTGTAAACATGACTGTTGAGGTTTAAAGGCATAAAGCATCGAGAATATGAGCTTGGTCTTGCACAAACTACTAAAGTGGTATCGGATTTAGATATAGATTAATGCTTGAATTCTCTTCACTTAATTTCTCTGTTTTCAATTCGTTTATGATGATGGTTGTAGAAGATTAGTGTTTGTGATTTGGTTCTTGTGACTTATGACTTATGAGTGTGTGTGAGTGTGTAAATTCGGTTGGTTTGTATCACTAGTTTGGTATTTAGTATATGATCTGGTTCTTGTTACTTATGACTTACGAGTGTATGTGAATGATGAAGTGTGTGAAGAAGCTGCTTTAGAGTTCTTTTTTGTTGTCTTGTTTATGCCATTACCATTTGGTTCTTTTTTGTTGTCTCGTTTTTGCGATGCCTCAGAGTGGTACTGGTGTTAGCGTGGAAGCTGTGGATCATGTTTTCCAGACTAATATGCATGACATGTTTAAACAGACTGGACGGTAAATTTCATTCTTCTCTACATAATCTATGTACACTTAGTGGCTCGATATTCTGTTCTGTTTTGGATCTTTATTCATCTTGTATCGTATTTCAGACCTGAAATGGTGGTGGGTTGGTATCATTCACATCCTGGATTTGGTTGCTGGCTTTCTGGAGTTGATATTAATACTCAACAGGTGTGTAGTGTTTACTCTGTTGATAGTTGATCTAATCAATCTCTTTGTATGAACATTTTTAATGCATTCAAGAGTTTGTCGTTTCTTTTTCTTCCATTCTGTATCAATGGCTCATACACTATAGAATGTTACTCCTTGTGTCCTATACCTTGTTGTGATGGGTTTCCATTATAGACTTTGTATATTAGACTCACGTATCTATATAGTTTGGATTGGACTATGTATGTTCATTGTTGAACATTTGTGTGTTTTTGTAGAGTTTTGAAGCTTTAAACCAGTGAGCTGTAGCAGTGGTGGTTGATCCGATTCAAAGTGTGAAGGGCAAGTGGTGATTGATGCGTTCCGCTCGATAAATCCGCAAACCATTATATGGTCAAGTCAAGCTGCTACTGAATAGCAAATAAATGTTTTACTTCTTATCTCAAGGTTCTTTGTCATTTGCCTCTTCACAAAGCATCTCCTGAAAATACGTCAGCCATATTTCAAAGCGTGAACGCACTTCGTTTCTATAGGACATCAGGTGTGATTTCTTCAAATGTTGTGTTGTAGAATTTTCATTAAATGTGGAAAGTTCATGTTGTGATTTCTTTGAGTTCATATATCTGATTTTGAACTAGAACAAAGTGTTTTGAGAGGATTACAAGGTCTTGTAACATTGGTTTTGTTTACAGGTTCGTTATGTATCGTCTATCAATCATCGTAATCTCGTTACTCTTTTTGGGTTATTGCCAAGAAAGCAACACACAGTTTCTTGTCTACGAGTATGTTCCTAATGTAAGTGTTTCCAGTCATCTATACGGTAACTCTCTGTCCTTGTTAGAAGTTGGTGCTATTCTCATTTGGCAATATAAATCAGTTTTGATCACTGAGTTTAGACAATATAAGCACCATTTCTGGTTGTTTTCTTTAATTAGGTGCTGGTGTTAAAGTACCTGGAAATAGGCTTGTGATATCTATAGGAGCAGCTAAAGGTAAAATCTGCAAAAAGCCTTGCTCCTTTGAGACAGCTCCTTGAATCAAATGAGTTCTTTTGTCCTGATCTTGCTTGCATATACTCTTTTTATCTTTAGGCTCTACTGGCCATCTGAGACGCTGAGGATATCCATCACCGGAGCTGGAGGTTTCATCGCTTCCCACATTGCTTGCCGTCTCAAGCACAAGGGCCAGTACGTCATTGCGTCTGATTGGAAGAAGAACGAACACATGAATGAAGACATGTTTTGCGATGAGTTCCACCTTGTTGATCTCAGGGTCATGGAGAATTGCCTCAAGGTCTTTCATGGAGTTGATCATGTTAACTTAGATAGTTTTGTTAATGATTTTTTTGTAAACATGTTTTGGTTCATTAATAAAATTATTTGAAATATAATTTTTTTATATAAATCCAATTAATACAAAAATATATATAATAATACTAATAATTTAATACGGCTCGGCTCGGCTCGGCTAGGCTCGGTTACAAAATATAGCAGTACAACGATGCTATAATAGATTGCACCAAACATAACAATAAAAAACTAACGCTATCTATTTGCACTACTAACATAGCACGGACAAAATGCTATGGTAGAGGGGGGGTCTATTATAGCTGCCGCTGTCAGAGCGTTTGTGAAAACGCTATCTATTACATACAATAGCTTGTATCGTGTGCTATTAATGTTGCTTTTTCTTGTAGTGGTTCTAAGAAGAACACGCTTCCTCGGAAGTTTCAAGTAGAACACATTTCCTCGAAAGTTCTGAGCAGAACACACTTCCTCGGATGTTCTGAGTAGAAGACATTTCCTCGGAATTTCTGAGCACAACACATTTCCTCGGAAATTTCAAGCAGAACACATTTCCTTGGAAGTTCCGAGCATAACATATTTCCTTGGAAGTTCCGAGCATAATGTATTTCCCTAATCTTCCAAACGGATACTTTTCTTATACTAACTGCTCGGGCTCTCGCTGACATCTTCCTCCAAATGTGTAAATAGCCGCAACCCATCTTCGTAACAATGGCTTATACATTATTAGCCGTTCATAGAATCACCAAACCCACAAGACTCGTATTTCATAGACTTTGGGCCGGTTTAAGAAGACTTACACTCAAACAGAATCGGATCGTCCCTTTTCGGCCAATTCGGTGGATAAAGTTAACCGCAGAAGGATAATTACAAAAACGGAATGATAAACTCGAAGAAAAAAGAGGAAAATAACTCCGAGCAAGAAGATGAAAATCCGAGCAGAAGGTAAATCCCAACAGAAATGAAATATACGATAACATGAAAATTTCCAGGAATCTTGCAGACGAATCAAGCACCGACTCGCTGCGACTATATAAGATGAAGGACATCCTACGATCAACCATCTCGAAAAACCCTAGCAACTAGACTTAGACTTTTCTTGAGATCTTATGATTTGTACTTTGTTTTCTGTCAAAACATATCAATAAAAATATCCTACGAGTCTCTTTTCATGTCGTTTACTTTAGATTCTTCTGTTAACTAAAAGTTTGCTTTAAAAAAAATTGACAGTGCGAGTTTCGACTCTCATAGTTTGGGACAATTTGTGGGGAATTAGAAGTTTCTTACACCTAAAAACCAATGATTAGCAGATCCAAAGATATGGCCATCGACGGAGATGGAAACGTAGAAAGGATAGGTCACAACCTGACGATTGACGGAACAAACAACAACACTATAGCGCACAACACTACGACGAGCAATGTCACGACATGCAACTCTGCAGCAGACGACATCGTTGCATACTCAACCCCAACAGACGCAACAAACACCGCGACTCTAACTGAATTGAAAGAGATGGTAGCCGCATGTATGCAGAGAACTGAAGAACAAGAGAGGGCGAATAACACGCTAACAGAATAAGTCAAGAGACTGAGAACCGAGCGCGGAACACCCGAACAATGAACTTTGCCGCAACCAAAGGTATGAGACTCTATTTCTCAACGCTCGGCGGTTCAACGAGGAACCATACGCAACATCGTTTGCAAATCTCAAACGAACATACTCCTCCAGCGGTTAGAACCATCTTTGACAACTTCAACAGTTTTCTTTGACACTTACCTGTATTGATTCTTCACGGCAACCACGCCGTCCGTTAGTATGACAAGAGCTAGCTGCAGCCTCGTGTCATCTTCCATCAACTCAAATTTCACACGGATGATGAGCTGATCGATATTTACAGCCTTTCCCGTCCAAATAAGTGTGTCCCAACGAGTTGGAGCAACTGCTTCAGGCTAGAAAAACAAATAATTAATTGATCTTTCAACAAATAAACCACATTTATATATCCACACAACGCACACCAAACAAATACTTTATATTCAATTTTTACTAAACAATATTGCTCACACATACCTTGCGGTACTTCTACGGGCTGTTCCTCATCAAGGTTCACGGCCTCCCTCTCGGCTTCATCTACCCGGTTTCTGCCGCTTCCGAAGATGATTTCTTATACATATCACATTTCAATCTGATTACTAGACCAAACTCCTTTAAAGAGAACTTGATAGCTTTGAGGCCGAACTCAAACCAAGCCTGATGACGTCTCTTACATTGTAGTTGATGTGTATCCATGTATGAGTTGGCCAGAGAATGCAAGTTCCTGAGAGGTATGTTGAATAACTTACCAAATTGCGACTTCATTATTCTCTCCATCAATGATTTGTGATCTTTCAAAGCCAGTGATAATTTGACTAAACAATCAGTTTTCGAATATGAATGGAGTTTCCTGCATGTTGGATAGTGATTTCGAATGAACCACCTCTCCGGTAACCGAGGGTCAAACACATCGTCATCGTACTCGAACGGTGGGATGGAGTCTTTATCAAGGTTAACTGTGGATGAGGGACATCCCATAGAAGTTAGTTATTTACTAATGAATGTGCATACAATACCATAACGTTCATATGTTGACTTTTTAAAAATTATTTCAAAGAAACTAATTTCATTCAAAATAACATACACCGAAGCGGGAAACAAAAATTTAACCCAATAAGTATCAGCGCCCATTGTAAGATTTAAAAACTATCCGCTTTCAATTAACAATCAAAAAAGCTATTAATAACTTTAATTTCATCCGATCCAAAACCTAATCGAAAACCCAATCTAACAAAATCGATATTGAAACCAAATAGTTAGTTCAATTCCATGCACCCAAAAACTTTTATAAACTATAAAGTTCTCAGCACGTTCGGCTAACCAAAACCGGCAAACCTTATAAATGACACATATAAGTTGAAATCTAAAACTATTCACAGATTTTGACTTCCTTACCCAAATCGACGACGTCGTCGACGTTGTTTTTCCTATTCGACATTGTTATTCGGCTACAATGACTTACTTCCTTCCGGTGATGATCTCCGATAAAATACAATTAAGACTTCTAATTCTCCCCATGAAAATGACAGAGAGTAAACTGTTTCGGTTTCCAAATTGCTTTCAAATGTTTACAGTATGTTTTAAAATTTAGGTGAAATAAATTGTAAAAGGTAAATAATAAATGTCTTAGTTATAAACTGCATCTTATCCTAAAACCAGAAGACATTTTGGATTTTTTTTTTAAATTATGTTTTTAATAAAACTAACCATGCGTATATGAGTTGGAGAGAATGAGACACAAGGACATGAGTGACAATACATAGGTGGAAGTGTTACTTCCTTCATGACACTTATGAAAAGTGTTACCAGTGATAATAACAACTCAGTAAGTGTCAATAAGTCATTATTCTCTTATATAATTATATTTAGAAACTTTGTTTGTGAGAAATATAAAATATATAAGACTAGTTATAATGGTGTCTATGTGTCATGTTGAAAAAAAAATTTCAACTCTTTAATTAATTTTGTGGGTTGCAATGAAAGTGTTGAAATGAGGTGGATTCAACAGGATTCAACACCCGTTGAATGTTTCTAGTGGGTCCCTTTTATTTTTATTTTTTTTTAATTATCTAATAGATGACACATGTCAATTAATAATTGGATGTCTATATTTTTTATTTTATTTTACATCTCAATTATTAAACACCAATTATTTTATAATAGCTAGAATTATATATATATATATATAAATTTTATATTAAAATTAATACATTTTCAAACTCTATAAATAGAGACTTGTTTCATTTGTTTTGGACACTGAAAAACTCGTTTTTTTTACTGCACTATTTCTATAAGTTTCCAACAAAACCTTGTTTTTAGCTTTAATGTATCTTTAACCTTGCACCAGTGTTACTTTAATGATATTTCTAATCTTGCACCAATGTTACTTTAGTAACTTAATTTATTCGTTCATACAAACCATAAAAACGTTCATATCTAACATGTGCACGCTGTTCATATATAGCATACTACGTTTATATGTAACATGTGCACGTTCATACAAATCATATATACGTTCATATATTGTATTGTATTTTCAGTTTTTTAATCAATGTATGTGTTTTATTATCTTTATTTCTCATTATTATAACTTGTACTTTAAAATAAAATGAAAATAAAAATATAATAAAGCAAAAATTATTTATATAATTAATTAATTTTTAATTATTATAATTTAATATTAATCAATAAATATTAGTATCATAAATATTTATAAAATATAAAAATATAAAGATAATAAATTAGTGGGATAGGAAGAGTGTTGATTAAATAAAACCATTGTAAAATGTATTGTTGAATATGTATTGAATTATGATGTGGAAGAAAGAGAAGATGATATGTAGTGTAAAATGAGGTGCTGAATAAATTTCCCATTGTACATAGCCTTACAATGGTGTCTATGTGTCATGTTGAAAAAAAATTTTCAACTGTTTAATTAATTTTGTGGGTTGCAATGGAAGTGTTGAAATGAGGTGGATTCAACATGATTCAACTTCTGTTGAATTGTTTCAACACGCGTTGAATGTTTCTAGTGGGTCCCTTTTATTTTGTTTTGTTTTTTTAATTATCTAATAGATGACACATGTCAATTAATAATTGGATGTCTATTTTATCTATTTTATTTTACATCTCAATTATTAAACACCAATTATTTTATAATAGCTAGAATTATATATATATATATAATTTTTATATTAAAATTCATAACTTTTCAAACTCTATAAATAGAGACTTGTTTCATTTGTTTTGTATACTGAAAAACTCGTTTTTTACTGCACTCTTTCTATAAGTTTCCAACAAAACCTTGTTTTTAGTTTTAATGTATCTCTAACCTTGCACCAGTGTTACTTTAGTGATATTTCTAATCTTGCACCAATGTTACTTTAGTAACTTAATTTATTCGTTCATACAAACCATAAAAACGTTCATATCTAACATGTGCACGTTATTCATATATAGCATACTAAGTTTATATGTAACATGTGCACCTTCATACAAATCATATATACGTTCATATATTGTACTGTATTTTCAGTTTTTTAATCAATGTATGTGTGTTTATTATCTTTATTTCTCATTATTATCACTTGTACTTCAAAATAAAATGAAAAAAATATAATAAAGCAAAAATTATTTATATAATTAATTAATTTTTAATTATTATAATTTAATATTAATCAATAAATATTAGTATCATAAATATTTATAAAATATAAAAATATAAAGATAATAAATTAGTGGGATAGGAAGGGTGTTGAATAAATAAAACCATTGTAAAATGTATTTGTTGAATAGGTGTTGAATTATGATGTGGAAGAAAGAGAAGATAATATGTAGTGTAAAATGGGGTGTTGAATAAATTTTCCATTGTACATGGTGTGTATGGTGTGTAGTCAGATAAATATTTTTTTAAGAAAGTCAAAGATTAATTGTCTCATCAAATTCTATTGATAGGTAGGCTGGGTAAAAAATGTGTCATTGAATTACTATATTTGTGGAAAAACTGTTTGAACTTTATAAATTGTAGACTTCACTTTCAAAAACAGCTAGCCATACAAAATACTTGAAAGAAAATATCATGTAAAAAGCTCTACATAATATACAAAAGGCCAATTTGGCGATGCAGACACATTAAGTGACTAAGATTTGAGAAAATTGGGAATAATACGTATACAAGTATAAAAAATATATGGTCCTCACATACTAAGCCTTGCGTTTAGTTCCAGTCTGAATAGACCACACACACATACATCCCCTCAAGCCGATATACTCATTTTTGACGGTCTATATAGATACGTAAAGATTCTTGTGCATTTTCTCTTTGCATTTATATATATCTAAATGAGAAGAAATAGCATAAATAGTAATTAGATGAATTCTAAGAACAGAACACATAAGATTCGGAACTATACCAAATTAAAACATATCATAACTCAACCATGTTTCTACAGCTTATACGCTCAGTGAGGTATAAGTTCGAACAAAGACATGAAATTATCAAAAACTCCGGGGATTACTTTTCATAAAACAACAATTTCGTTACTACTAGAAAAGAGATGCAAAATATACGTGATAAAAAATGGTTGACATTGTGCATTGTGCATTAGAAGAACGGGATAAAAATGATGTTACTCTCACTTATGGACCATGATCAATGGATGATATTTAGGTTTTCCAATGCATTGCTCAAAACCAATTAATTTATAATGATCGCTTTGATGATCAAAGTATGATTCATTTCTTCGAATATATAACTAAATATGCGTGGAAAGAAACACAAAAAAATCTCGATGACATAATTAATTACTACATTACTAAACACATATAATTGCATTACTTTTTTTTTTTAAAGGATTTTCATATTGAAAATTTTGGAGGACCCAATACACGATCGGCCCATGACAAACCAAAACCCTAAACACGGAGAACGAGCTGCCGCACGGGCAAACATGGCTGACTGGAAGAGACACCACCGTTGTCGAAGACCGCCACCTAGAAGAGGAGCCACGAGCCACCACGAACGCCGACACACAAGGAGCCACCGGAAGAGGGAGAAGAAGAAACAAAACAAGATCGGGAGCAATAGAGGGCATGCCTAGGAAAGGGCAAATCGGAAAAGTCCACCGGTTTACGCTATTTTCGGTTCACCGCTTATCGGACGGAGCCTAAACGGAAACCGACAGCCAACTCCGACGCCCAGACCATAATTGGTCCACTCCCACCGTCGCGACATCTCCAAACCCTCTAAGCCGCCGTCCTCTAGCGGGCAGGAGAGAAAAGAGATAAACCCAGCGAACATGCAGAAAGATCGCCGCCGGAAGAGAGAGAGAGAGAGAAGAGCCAAACGAACTCCATGCAAAAAGGGCATGCCTAAGAAGGAGCAGATCAGAGATGACCACCGGTTCGTGCTATTTTCGGTTCACTGCTTACCGGACGGAGCCTAAACGAAACCCGACAGCCACCACCGACGCCCCGACCATAATCGGTCCACGCCATACGTCGCGAAACCTCCACACCTTAGGGCCGCCGTCCTCTAGCGGACAGAAAGGAAGGGAGAGAAATCCAGCGAGCAAGCAAAGAGAACGCCGCCACCGAACAAAACACACAGAAGACCAGCAACCACCAAGATCCGGAGCCGACAAAACCCTAGCCGCCATCCAACTAGGGAACCAGAGCGAGAAATCCACCGGAAAACAGCGCAAGGGGGACGCCACCAAAATATCTGGTCCCCACAGAACCAAGGCGGCGAATCGGAGTTACCTAGAAACCACCGAAGGTCGAAACACGGCAAATACGGGACAGAGGCGCACCACCAGGACCAAACCGAGCAAGGGCCTCCATGGATGAAGCACGGAGCCTGAGCGGAAAGGAGAGAAGAGGAAGCCCTCTCACGGCACCGACGAGGAGTAGGCAAGCGGTGCACGTGTTGGGATTAAAAGCAAACAAAGTCCTACATTGGAAGTTTAGACAAAGAATGTCTAATATATAAGTAATGTCCAGCTCTGATTAGTATGAGGTCTTTTGGGAAGGAGCCCAAAGACAAATCCGTGCGGG
Source organism: Orychophragmus violaceus (assembly GCA_030180135.1). NCBI lineage: Eukaryota > Viridiplantae > Streptophyta > Magnoliopsida > Brassicales > Brassicaceae > Orychophragmus > Orychophragmus violaceus. Next base: position 16,340,705 of record CM058235.1, on the reverse strand, counting down.
TTTTATCTCCTCAGCCCAAAGCGGACAATATCATACTAATAAGAGAGTTGGACATAGGCTTGAAAATCCCAACAATTGGTATCAGAGCTCAGGTTCAAACTTGGACCGGGAGAAGTGGGTTGGGCTGCAAGTTCATTGTGGGAAGGAATCCTCAAGGTGACCTCGCGAATAAGGAGTGCTGGGACCTTGTGTCGAAAGTCTTCCTGACAGGCTCAGAGGGTCAAGCGGCGAGTTCCGTTGGTGAGTACGGCGGTACAAGAAGGGTGCAAAGGATTCGCAGGAGAGAAGGACAACGGTTTATGTGGTCCTTGGTTTGAGGGGAGGTTTGTTGGGATTAAAAGCAAACAAAGTCTCACATTGAAAGTTTAGACAAAGAATGTCTAATATATAAGTAATGTCCAACTCTGATTAGTATGAGGCCTTTTGGAAAGGAGCCCAAAGACAAATCCGTGCGGGCTTTATCTCCTCAGCCCAAAGCGAACAATATCATACTAATAAGAGAGTTGGACATGGGCTTAAAAAGCCCAACAACACGGCTTACACTGTCTGCAAGAAAGATAGAGAGAAAAGAGAGCTTCTCGAAACTTTTTGTATTTTGATATAATTGCATTTACAGACTACGTTTATAACAAAAACAAGAAGAAGATTATTTTGAGTTTGATTTTGAAACAAGAAAATATGTCATGTTTTGTTTGACTGATATAGTCAGTATCGAAGCAGTAAAGGGTACACTGCTTTGTTGATTACCAGTTAAATTTACTACGTTCTCTTACCACTTCTAATAGTTTCGTTATATCTTCCCACTAGATAGTTTGTGGCACCAATCAGATCCATGTACTACAGTTGATTTTTGCTCATAATCAAAATATGGAACTCATTACTACGGATTGGTTCTGTTCAGAATCGGATTCATCATGTCAACATATATGTATGATGACAGAATTAGATTACCCTATTACAAAACAAGAACAAAAAAAGAGAATATTTTTGTTCCATTTTTTTTTTTGTCAACATATTTTTGCTCCATTTTCATTAGTAGTTATTGCAGTTATAATAATATCTAAATATGTAAATAGATGGGACAAAAATAGGTGGGACTGAATAAGCCAAGCCTACAATGTGTAAGGTCCACCAACAAGTTCCTGATTGGTTCTCAATTTGAATGCAATAGCCAACAACAACCAACAAAAAAAGATTTGCCAGTGTGTCTTGGAAACCTTTTCTTTGCTAGCTAGACATCAATAGTCCCATATAGACCTTTTTATATTTTATCAACTTCCAAAATTACCTTTTTATTTTTTTCTAAAGAAAGAATATTTTGTTGTTGTTGTAAGCTGATATAAAAAAAAGTATTGCAAGCTGAGTTTGGCAACAAAAGAAATAAGCTGTTAATTAATTACCTTAATTAGATCCATTGATGATGGTGTGACTGTTGTGCATATTGATAGAGAAGCTTGTGGATCCATCCGTGTCTTGTGTGAAAGGAAGCAATATGAAAATAACTGCCAAAAACTTGAGATCCTAAATCAAACTCAATGTTATCACATGAAACAAAATACACACAAGAGTTCTTGGGTATAATAATAGGTTAACAAAAAGATGGAACAAAAAACCAAAAGATTTCAAGAAACAAACCTACCTGAAGAAGATCTGAATCGAATAAAAAGTATATATAGAGAGAGAGCGAAGGAAAGAATAGTCGTTGATTGCCGATGCAGCATCATCAAGATTCTCATTTTCACAAGAGAACTTTAGGGAGAGTGAATCACGACCGTCCATCAACAGATGTGAATCTTGATGATGCCACAGCACCAAACAACGACTGTGGCTCCGGAAATTAGTCTTCCATTTCGCTTAACAATCTTCTTGTAGCAATCTTTGGTCTCACAAACTCAAACTGTGGTGACTTACAACTTACATATCTCTCTTAATAGTAAGCACTTAGCATCCTTATATAGACCGAGGAAACTCTTATATACTATATATATACACATGTAGGAGGATAAACAAGACGGAAGAGCTAGTCTTGTTATAATTGGATGGTTTTTGGTACTAATTAATTGGAACAAAAAATAGAAGAAGCGAAACCCTAAGAGAAGAGATGAGAGGGGAATGAAATAAATCCTGAATATACGACCAATATATACCCGCTAAAATGATAAAATTATGACAAATCACACAGAAAAAGATTAATTTGCAAAAAAAAGTATGACGTATATATTACATGTTATCAGATCGTGGAGAGAGAGAGAGAGAGAGAGAGAGAGAGAGAGAGAGAGATGTGTGTGTGTTGTGTGAATATATATGCGTAGTTAGAGATGTATGTGTGTAATACACACTGTGTATATATATGCTTCTATGTGTGATTAAATGTTAATTATATGGTGATTGGATTAATGGGTTTTTAGCATAAGATATACTCATATACAGTAATAATAATTAGAAGTTGTTGGTTAGAGAGTTGATTGGAATAGAGTTAGCGCTGTGGTAACAGAGTTGGGCCAATGGGTTAGACGCTGCCGTTTTGGAGTCCACCTCGTGATGGAATATCTCACTTTACCACTTCTTATTTTCTGTGTCTAGTGATAGTATAAGGAATTGTTTTCTTTGTATTCTGGAATCAAACTCCCATTAGTACAAAAATGTATTTTTAAATTGAAATATTTAAAAATTAAATTTATCATTTAAAAACAAATATTAAATTAGATGAATATTTGATAAAACTTTGTAGCAATAAGTAGATAATATAATGTGTAAAATATACACATTGCAATATAATTTGCATAAGAAATAGTAAATTTCTATGCTTTAACAAAAAATCGTTTATTATGAATATGTAATTCTATATATTATATACTCGTACATATGATATATAAACACATACAATATGAATGGTACTATATAACATGTGTATAGGAATGATGGCATAAAAATATTTGTTATATATATATATATATAATTTTTTTAAATTGATGAAATATTTTTTTGTTCTACATATTCATCAAGAAATGTTATTTCTCCTCAAAATTGTATATGTCACTCATATGTATATATTTATATACACACGTAGTGGAGAGAGATTATATCAAAAGTATAATAAACACAATTTTTGGAACTGTGTAAAAATGGCTTTCTACAGCCAGCAAGTTTTGGTTTGTTATGGTCATGGACTTTTATAAAACACGAAAGCTTGATTGGTTCGATCACTTGGCTGTAGACAAATTTTGATTCTCTACAGCTCCCACAAATCTTACAATTTCGGTTTTGAAAATTTTGATGTGTTTTAATCGCGACTCGCAGATTTTATTTCCTTTTTTTGGTTTCTAGATATTTTTTCTAATAAAAACTAAATGTAATAGCAGTGTTGTAATAACAATCAATTATGATAGTTATTTAGTCAGTAACATTACATGATAACATATACATATGAAACAGAGTTAGTCTAGTAGTATTTTAATTAATTAGAGTCAATTTTTGTAACTTTCTCATGTAATCAAATAGTCTTTATTATTGATGATTTCAGAGCATTTTTACAAGAACCTAAACACAGAGCCACATATATTTTAGAAAATAAATAATTTAGGTGTTAGTGTAGAAAATTTACCATCCTTGTATTATATCATTCATCATGTTCTTATAGCTCAAAATCATATTAATTATCCATTAACTCTGTTTGATTTGATATTTAATTTGATTGATTCAACTGTTACAAATCTTATCAATTTATTGTTCTGATCCGTTATTGCCTTCTTATCGTTCTTCATGTGATGTTGTCATCACTTCCTCTTCATCCTCTGATGATAGCAGCTCCTCCGATCTAAGGCCAAATTAAGTGATGATGGATTTATGATATTTGTTGTAACACCCGTCTCCCGGCGACCTGGATACTCGGCATTAGGGTTCCCGTCGAACCGGTTTCGGTCCGACCGGAACGCCTTCTCAACTTGTCCCAGGAACCCGGCGTTTCCTTCGTATTCAAATCCACCAATGACGTCACACGATCGATCAATCCTGCATCCGGACCTGCAAGAAAAACGGAGATATGGAAAGGGGAATAGGACTGAGTAATTGTTTCAAAACACAATTACCCACCGAGGGCGGATTTAAGGAACCCACGATCCCGGCTTATGCCACACAACTACGAATTCTAGTCCTAGGCTAATAGCACCTTGCAAACATCGCCTGAAGGCTTCACGACACAATTCTAACGCCCAATCGTGCATATGAGCTCCAAGCTCACACTCATGAACACCTAACGGCTCCAAGCCCCACACAATGCGTCCAACGCACGGTACGTCCAATGCACAGTACATCCAACGCACCACCACAAGGGAGGGCTCGCCAACACCCTCCTCCGACGTATATCCATCAAGCACAAGCAACATTTTCGGTTTAAGCGATAACCTAGCATTCTACGTTCTTCAATTAATCACATTGAGTGCTCTACTGCCTTAGACTACCTAGGAAAGACGGTATTAACGGAGGCCTATCATCCGGAACTGAATAGAGTAAGCAAGGGTCAAGACCAATCCTCACCGTGGCCAATGAAGGGCAAAAGCGTAATTTATAAGTTCCATTAGTCCAAACGGACATCAGATCTGGAAAGAGGACGAAAAAGAAGCGAATTAGGCTTTCATTTCACTCAAATCGGGATTAGAATGAGCTAGTTATGATCAATTGAAAATGACCAGCCCATACCAGCTTAACCGATCTAATCGAACTAAACCAGGATTAGAATTGAAATTGGAAACCAAACCGAATTGAACCAGGAATAGAAATTGAAAATTGGATCAAACCGGGTTAACCGAACCGAATTGGATTGAACTGGGTCGAACTGGGTCAGACCGAACCAAACCGGTCAACCCAGTTGACCCAGCCAGACCGAGTCGACTCGGTCTCCGGCGGCGGCGGACGGCGGCGGCGCGTGACTCCGGCGATGGCGGCGCGTGACGAACGGCGGCAGCGCGTCAGATCCACTCGCGGATCTTCTGGTGGAGCGTGTGGGGGCGTCGTGGCTCCTACGGGGGCGTGGTCGGTGGCTACTGTTTCGTCTCGTCGAGAGCAACGCGATGGTGGTCTTGGATTTTCCAGATTCCTCTTGGTCAGAAAGATACGAGGCTTTTAGTATTCAGGTTGAAGAAATTCAGATCTGAAAAAGGGGTTTCGGGATTACCTTCGACATCAAACGATGGAGGAGTTACAGATTTGGTCTTTAGAGGTGGTGGCACGACGGGATCAGGGCAGGGCTTCGCCAAGAATCTTCTTCTTCACCTTTTTCTAAGAAGGGAGGCTCTTATTTATAAGAAATGACTAGGGTTTTGGGGAAATAAAAAGGGCTTTTGGGCTTTGGGCTTGGGCCATTACAAATTCTCCCCTCCTTAAAAGAATTCGTCCCGAATTCTGTGGCGAGGGATCTCCACTGCAACTCCTTACCAGCAGCACTCCACAAACTTCGCTGAACCGAAACTGAACTTGATCGCCCGCTTGAAAGAATCTTGTCCTTGAATCCTGAAGACTGCTTCTCCCCCCCCCCCTTATTTCAAACCACGCTCTGGAGTGTCTTTCTCCTTGGTACCAATCCAATAGCAGCTTCCATAATGCAACAAAAACACCACATGCTTCCGCCCATGTCCCTTAGGGTCGGTTTCCAACATTTAGAAATGACACTCATCCTTCGAGTGGTTCTAAAACTTGAATAAGATGCTCGCTACCAATCCAATTCTCCTCAACGGTTTCCATTAACTACCACAATGTATCATCCACTTCCAAATAGATTCTCTTCGACGGTTTCCATTCCTGTGCACCATGGCGTTGACTATCGCACAAACCATCATCCTTGCTTTTCCTTGGTGAACGATGAGGTTAACCATGTCCATTATGGCTACCTGACTTGTGGGGAAAGACCCACCATGCTTCCGCTGCGCACTCTGATTTCCAAACCAGCTTCCAATCTGCCTTGTAGGGAATGACCTACCACGCTTCCGCTGCGCACACTGATTCCCAGACCGGTTTCCAATCTTGCTTCCAACTCAAGGTTTTCTACCTTGTGATCCAGATGTAGTGTTTTCCAAACACCATCCTTTGGGATTCCTTCCCCATTAAACTTTCCCTCCTTTGTTATTCCTTGCAGCTTCTTGCCAGTCCTTCATAGTGTTTCCTAACACTTCCGTTGTATTTCCATTTCTAATAACCAGCTTTGTCCACTTGAGTTTGCAATTACAGAAGTCCGGCTTGCCGGGAAATTCCAAATGCCACAACGCCACTTCCCAAAACGCTTCTGCGATCTTCTTTCCATCTTGAGGAACTCCATTAGTTTCTCTAGTAATCTACAAAGAACTCCAGGGCAGACCGTTTCCTTTCCAGTCTCACCGTTGAATCTCGAGTCCGCCATACCACAATATCTTCTCCAGCTTTCAGCTTGATCAGATTTCAAACGAGCGGTCCATAACTCATCGAAGTTGATGTCACAAATCTGATTCTAAGATTCCATACTTAGAAGAGATTTGGATAGCCTCATACTGCTCTTTGTGATCCAAGCAACTCAAACAACTCTTGACGCTTAATCCAGTCAGAACCCCGCCACTTCCAAATGGCCTCCTTGCAATCCGGTCTTTCCATCGACCTCTTGCAGCTCCTGTAGCACTCCTTGCAATCCGGTCTTTCCATCGACCTCTTGCAGCTCCTGTAGCACTCCTTGCAATCCGGTCTTTCCATCGACCTCTTGCCGCTCCTGTAGCACTCCTTGCAGCTCTTGCAACACTCCCTGTAGAACTCTTTCAACACTTCCTGTCCGCTTGCCGCTCTCTGCTACACTCCCTCAGTAGCCTCTCCGGTGAACGTCTCCACATTCTGATCGCCTTAGCACGCTTGGTTGTACAACACCCTGAACGAACACCAATTCCAACACCCATTTAAATAGTACCGGCTACCCTGTAGGCGCACACCTAAACATACATCCCAACATACACCTCAACGGCACACATCACGACTTATATCCCGACACACATCTTATGGGCAATAGCACCACTGAGGTTTGAAGACATTGATCCCCACCTGCAAGGAGAAATTCAATCTAGACTAGGACCGGCATGGAGAACAATCTATGATATAGTTGGTGCTTGAAAAATCCTTTCGCAAAGTAACCATTTTCATAAAAATTTCACAAACGCATTTAAAAGATTTGAAAACACAGTTTTTGGTAAACAACGAAAGTTGATCCCCCAGGACAGCACTGGGAGACCTTAACCTAGGCTCTGATACCAAATTGTAACACCCGTCTCCCGTCGAACCGGAGACGCGGCATTAGGGCTCCCGTCGAACCAGTTTCGGTCCGAACGGGATGCCTTCTCAACTTGTCCCATGAACCCGGCGCTTCCTTCGTATTCAAATCCACCAATGACATCACACGATCGATCAATCCCGCATCCGGACCTGCAAGAAAAACGGGGACATGGAAAGGGGAAAAGTACTGAGTAATTGTTTCACAACACAATTACCCAGCGAGGGCGGATTTAAGGAACCAGCGACCCCGGCTTACGCCACACAATTACGAATTCTAGTCCTAGGCTAATAGAACCTTGCAAACATCGCCCGAAGGCTTCACCACACAATTCTAACTCCCAATCGTACAACGCGGTACGTCCAACGCACCACCACACGGGAGGGCTCGCCAACACCCTCCTCCGACTATCAAGGACGTCCAACGCCCTACACACAAAGCCCTAGCACAGTTCTACCATGCATATCCATCAAGCACAAGCAACATTTTCGGTTTAAGCGATAACCTAGCATTCTACGTTCTTCAATCAATCACATTGAGTGCTCTACTTCCCTAGATTACCTAGGAAAAACAGTATTAACGGAGGACTATCGTCCGGAACTGAATAGAGTAAGCAAGGGTCAAGACCGATCCTCACCTTGGACAAAGAAGGGCAAAATCATAATTTAAAAGTTCCATTAGTCAAAACGAACATCAGATCTGGAAAGAGGACGGAAAATAAGCGAATTAGGCTTTTGGTTCACTCAAATCGGGCTTAGAATGAGCTAGTTATGATCAATTGAAAATGACCAGCCCAGACCAGCTTAACCGATCTAATCGAACTAAACCAGGATTGGAATTGAAATTGAATTGAAATTGGAAACCAAACCGAATTGAACCAGGAATAGAAATTGGAAATTGGATCAAACTGGGTTAACCGAGCCGAATTGGATTGAACTGGGTCGAACCGGGCCAGACCGAACCAAACCGGTCAACCCAATTGACCCAGCCGGACCGAGTCGACTCGATCATCGGCGTCTCCGGCGGCGACTCCCGGCGGACGGAGGCAGCGCGTGATTCCGGCGACGACGGCGCGTGACGAACGGCGGAGGCGCGTCAGATCCACTCGCGGATCTTCCGGTGGTGCGTACGAGCGCGTCGTTGCTCCTACGGGGGCGTGGTCGGTGGCTACGGCTTCGTCTCGGAGGAACGCGAAGGTGGTCTCAGATTTTCCAGTTTCCACTCGGTCAGAAATATAAGAGGCTTTTAGAGTTCGGGTTGAAGAAATTCAGATCTGAAAAAGGGGTTTCGGGATTACCTTCGACATCAAACGATGGGGGAGCTACATATCTGGTTGTTAGAGGTGGTGGCACGACGAGATCGGGGCAGGGCTTTGTCGGGAATCTTCTTCTTCACCTTTTTCTAAGAAGGGAGACTCTTCTTTATAAGGAAATGACTAGGGTTTTGTGGAAATAAAAAGAGCTTTTGGGTTTTGGGCTTGAGCTTTCCTTTTCTTTTATAAAATTTTAAATTGGGCTGGGCCAGGGCTATTACATTTGTTATATTTTCTTTTTGTTAATGCTTTAGACTAGGTTTAAACCAAACAATATATACTTGTGTGTTAGCCGATAAGTAGTGGCATTGTTTGTTTCGATGCTCGATGAATATGTATGATGCTTGAGAGTTCAAGTAAGCGTGCATGATGATTAAAATTGAACCTATACTAATGGATTATAAATTAATATGATATCGAGTAAAATGCATGATTGAAGTAAAAGATGAGCATGTCTAAATGATTAAGAATTCATTAAGCAATGTAAATATGAGATCATCATGAATAAAGAAAGAAGCCAATGAGTAAGAAGCTCACGACCAGGCTGACGAGCCAACTAAGCAGCATTTGGCAACAGTCGCTGTACATTATGGGTCAATCGTGTATGACACCATGTTTAGCATAAGGTGGTAAATGGACAATAAAAAAGCTTATAGGGCGTAAGATATAAAGACTATAAGGCATTTAAGTTTGTTTGTATAATGATGTTTTATAGGTATTGGTTAAATGGTATCATATATATGATGATATGAATCTTGTGGATTCATTCTTTTGGATAATTTAAATTATTCATTTCTTTCTGTGTCCCCCTTTTTTGCAGGTTAGTGAAAATAGAAGATAGAGTTCATAATTTTGTTGATGGATTTTGTTAAAGCATTATGAGAGGGGTTCACCGTCTTGGTCTGCCCTTGACATATCCATTCCGGTTTGGAATTAGCTAGGGACGGGTGTCACAACATGTTTCATGGCAGGTAATTGTTAAACAAATGCTTGAAGCAAATGGTTGGTAAACCAAGTGTCTTTGGTGTAGGCCTGGGACTTCGGTTCTTCGGTTCGGTTACGGTTCGGTTATTCGGTTATTCGGTTATTCGGTTTTTTTTGTTTTTAAAAAATCTACCGATCGGTTTTTTTCTTCGGTTCGGTTCGGTTTCGGTTCATAAAATTTCGGTTCGGTTCGATTTTATATTCCAAAGCTATATATATATATATATATATCAAAATACAAATACAAACTGACAAAAGTATATATATATATGGGAAGATTGAAACTTTTATGAAAATCTAAACCGATCGACAACTACAAATCTACAATAATGAATAATAGGTCAGGGACTTCGGTTCGGTTTTTAGGTTTTTTCTATTTTAAAAAAAACCACCAATCGGTTTTTTTCTTCGGTTCGGTTCGGTTTCGGTTCATTAAAATTCGGTTCGGTTTCGGTTCGATAATTTCGGTTCGGTTTTATATCCCATGGCTAGGTGTAGTGGTAAGGAGACGGGACTTGGGTGCATCACATTCAAGGTTCGATTCACCTGCTATACATGTTCCATTTGACTATCTCAAAGAACTGCGAAAGAAACGAGGCGCGCACGTGGACTGTAGTCTTGAGGCCTAAAAAACCGATCGAATACCACATGTCTAAACCCAAAAAAATGGTTGGTAATAATGCATTTTCGAACATGTAGATTGATCCTTGAATTTATAATGGTGGTATGAGAGTGCTTCTGATCAAGAAAATTTACATAAATTTTTAGTAAATTATATAAATATGATTGATATAGTTTTATTAGTTTTTATTTTAATAAAATAACGATATAATACCTTTTTCTCGTTTATAAGTGTAGGCCGTAAAAATACGGAGACAAAAACTGTTTGGAAAAACCGATAGAAAACACGATTAAGAAAAAACGACTAAGCGGAGGCGAGATGATCTCTTTCCTTAATTCAAAATATCTCCCGTAGTGTAACGGTTTGATGAGATAATGAATCCCAGGATACAACCACTTTGAGACTAAGATCGTGACACTCGATCAAAGAATCTGCGAACTTAGAATCTACGAATACTCTCGGACTTACTATAAGAAAGAAGACGAGAGAGATTGCTGGATTTTGAGTTGAGAAAGATATATCTAAGAAGATATGTGGTGTGTTTTTTTTTAGAGAGATGGGTTTCTATATATAGGACATAAAAATACTCCAAAACTTCTCTTGCTTCCAATGTGGGACAAATTAAGTTCACACTTAAGTTTGGAGAGCAAAAAAAGCTTCACCAATTTTATTGGCCCAAAGCCCATTTCTTTTCAATTCATACAATATTTTATGAACTATATGTTCATTAAAATATTGGCCCAACAATCCCCCACATGAATAGAAATGACTCTAAACATAGGACGACTAGACTGACTGGACAGACTCGACTAGACTAGACATGACTCGACTAGACTAGACAGACTTCCGAGAGTATAAGCGAAAAATCACTGTGTTTGAGATAGTAGCATGTTTCAGCTTTGAACCACTCATTGTTAATATATGTCGGGTTTACTCGGCCAGGAGGTGAACATGATGTCTTGAACCACCCGGATTTTTATGTAAACCGAGACAACAGGTATAACCCAGTTTCATTTTCTCGTAGAATTAAGTTCTCTATTGTGTTCATTTTTGCCTTGAACTTTCCTGGTTAGTCATGAGTGAACTTGGAGAATAATGCATGTTTTCATTCTCCTAGAAACGGCCCCATTTCTCACTCACTTAGGTGATTTTCCAGTAGTCTTTGTTTTAAGAAGTGTCTATAATACTCTACTGATATATCAAAGCTATGGACTTATCATTAAAAGCTATGCTTATCCTTTTTACACATACAAATCTTATGTATGTTAGCACTGTTATCATCTTGAGAACTGAGTAAAGACTTGAAGTCTTTCAGTGCTTTATAAGATTATGTTCAATTTCGTTTTCTCTTTGAACCTGACATCTTGGGATTTCCAGTCACGTAGGTGGGGTTTCCATCAAACATCCTCTTGAGTTATAGGCTTTAAACACATTCCCTTCGATGATTTTACAACTTGATCTCGTGACAAACCTTTAGTAAATGGATCCGCTAGGTTGTCAGCTGATTTAATATAATCTATTGTGATTACACCACTTGAGATCAGGTGTCTAATGGTTTTATGTCGTCTTCTTATGTGACGTGATTTACCATTATAGAGATTATTCAGTGCCTGAGCTATAGCGGCTATCGCAATGTACACGTAATGCCGGAACTGGTTTCTCCCACAATGGAATATCTTCCAGGAAATTTCGAAGCCATTCAGCCTCTTCAGCAGCTTTGTCTATCGCTATGAATTCAGACTCCATGGTTGATCTATCCAATATAGTTTTTTTGGAAGATTTCCACGATACTGCTCCACCTCCAAGGGTAAAGACATATCCACTTGTAGATTTCAAATTTTTGGAATCAGATATCCAGTTTGCGTCACTGTATCCTTCCAAAATTGTGGGTTCTCTACCATAGTGGAGACCATAACTTTTCGTATGTCTTAAGTAATTTAATACTCTTGTTATAGCTTTCCAGTGTTTGTGACCTGGATTACTTGTGTAGCGACTTAGTACGTTTACTGCATGTGCCAAATCTGGTCTACTACATTTGGTTAAGTATATGCCAAGTAATAACGCGTGCATACTCTACTTGTGACACAATTTCACCTGAATTTTTGGTCAAGTGAAGTTGAGAATCAACTGGAGTTTTTGCCGTGCCATTTGAGTAGTTTTTGAATCGCTCAAGTATCTTTTCAGCATAGTGATCTTGAGACAGAACGATTCCGTCTGAAGATCTTGTGATTTTTATTCCTAGAATGACGTCTGTTAGACCCATGTCTTTCATGTCAAACTTTCCACTAAGCATGTTCTTAGTTTGTTGGATCATGTCTTTATTGCTGCCAATAATCAACATGTCATCTACATATAAGCACAATAAAATATACCCGCTTGGAGTATTCTTTATGTAGATGCATTTATCATATTCATTTATGCTGAATCCATTTGACATCATTGTGTTGTCAAATTTTTCATGCCATTGTTTCGGAGCTTGCTTAAGTCCATATAATGACTTCACAAGTTTACAAACTTTGTGTTCTTTTCCCGGGACAACAAATCCTTCGGGTTGTTTCATATATATTTCCTCTTCTAAATCACCATTTAGAAAAGCTATTTTAACATCCATTTGATGTATTTTCAGATTTCTCAAGGCTGCGATTCCAATCAGCATTCTGATTGAAGTTATTCTCGTTACATGAGAATAGGTGTCAAAGAAGTCCAGACCTTCTTTCTGTCGGAATCCTTGTACCACAAGTCTGGCCTTGTACTTATCAATTGAGCCATCTGTTTTCAATTTTGTTTTGAATATCCATTTACACCCTAGTGCTTTAAACCCTTCAGGTAGATAGGTTATTTCCCATGTATGGTTTTGCATAATGGAGTCGATCTTACTATTGGCAGCTTCCTTCCAAGAAGGTGCGTCTGGTGTAGACATGGCTTCAGTGTATGTTCTTGGTTCATTCTCTAGGAGAAAGACCATCATGAAGTCAGGACCGAAAGATTTCTCCTTACGAGCTCTTTTGCTTCGTCTAGGTTCTTCTTCGTCGTCCACTTCATTTAATGAACCACCAGAACTACTAGCCTCGTTTATAGAAGTGCTAGGATCTTTCTCTTCACGATTTCGTTTTTTATCTTTACATGGAAAGATATGTTCAAAGAAAGACACATTCTTTGATTCCATTATTGTATTTACATGGATATCTGGTATGTCTGATTTGTGAACCAGAAACCGATAAGAACTACTGTTGTGTGCATATCCAATGAAGATACAATCAACTGTCTTAGGTCCGACCGAGACCTTTTTTGGTGGTGGTATTGCGACTTTTGCTAGGCACCCCCACACTTTCAGGTATTTGTACGAAGGTACTTTACCTTTCCAAAGTTCATATGGCGTTTTGCCAGAATTAAGTCAGCTTTTGGAACAAACTTGTAATAGCGATTGATCGCTTATTGATCGTTTTAGATCGTATAACGTTTCGCAAACTCGCCAAAAGGCTTTCGCGGAAATCGTTTATCGAATCTGAAAATATAAATCGTTTTATTGAACAAACGATCAGCGGAATCGCGTATAGCGTTCGCCAAACACAGTTTGAAAACGTTTTATGAAATCGTGTGAAAAAGGTTTTTCTACAGTTTCTGAATCCGATTCAAGCGATAAGAATGAAGCGGATTTATTTTGAATTAAGACTGTAGGCCGTAAAAATACGGAGACAAAAACTTTTTGGAAAAACCGATAGAAAACACGATTAAGAAAAAACGACTAAGCGGAGGCGAGATGATCTCTTTCCTTAATTCAAAATATCTCCCGTAGTGTAACGGTTTGATGAGATAATGAATCCCAGGATACAACCGCTTTGAGACTAAGATCGTGACACTCGATCAAAGAATCTGCGAACTTAGAATCTACAAATACTCTCGGACTTACTATAAGAAAGAAGACGAGAGAGATTGCTGGATTTTGAGTTGAGAAAGACATATCTAAGAAGATATGTGGTGTGTTTTTTTTTTAGAGAGATGGGTTTCCATATATAGGATATAGAAAGACTCCAAAACTTCTCTTGCTTCCAATGTGGGACAAATTAAGTTCCCACTTAAGTTTGGAGAGCAAAAAAGGCTTCACCAATTTTATTGGCCCAAAGCCCATTTCTTTTCAATTCATACAATATTTTATGAACCATATGTTCATTAAAATATTGGCCCAACAATAAGTTCATTCTGTAAATATATTAGAAAACATTATTTGTTAACCCTGAATGGTGATTATGTTTTTAGATGTGCGGGAAAAAGCTCTACACCGGTAGGGACTGGGTTCGAATCCCCGAAGGCGTAAGTTTTACAAGACTAATGGAGGCAAGCTTATAAGAAAATTTTCAGGAGCAGGTGGAGCCGTTGATCATGATCGTGGATGATGTAGCCCCAAAGATGAGACTCGATGGATAGATTGATGAAGGAACAAGCACTGTCTTTATAGCTCTCTTACTTGACCGAGATGGATGGAATGAATGGATGATTGACTCTCTCAATCTGGTGGGATGATTGACTCTCTCAATCTGTGGAGAATCAAGGCTGCTTGAATCACTCAAACAGGACTCAATCCTTTGTCAACTGATCACTAAGGCTTCACACACTTAGGAATCAAAAGACAGAATCTGTAGAACCGGTTGAATCACTCAAGAGTTCTAAAAACAAAATGAATCAAAGATAGCTTTGAAACAAAAACAAAAATTTCTATTACTTTGGAGATTGAAAGGTAAACAATACAATGGAATATGCTAAGCTTATATAGGCTTTTTCTACAACGGTCCTATTGACAAAACATAAGAAAGAAATCGTTGAAATAATGGAAACTAGCCGTTGGGCTGAATTTGGTAAGGATCCAAGCTCTTGTTGCTTTCTTTGTATCTGGATGGCTTTAGGGGATCAGTGAGGATCTCTGGAACATCTTTAATGACACAGAATTCGCAGCTTTCATTCTTGGAAAGGAGCCGTTGGTGTTTGATCTCTTTCTGCTCTAAAAATGGTAAGTGTGACTTGTTGAAGTTATGGAGAATCTGGTGTGGTCTTGTGCAGCTGAGGACGTATGGACTTGATGGAAAGGAGCTCAAAACATTGTAGCTTTGATAATAAAAGGTTTGGTGCTGAATTGATCTTACAAATGTGAATGCTTCCATATATGACAAGTCTGCTGAGCTAGTTGTGATGCTATCCGCTGAGCTAGTTGTGATGCTACATATGGTTAGCCCCTTTTCAGTATCTTCTTCTTGTGTTATCCTTTGTAGATGATTCTTCTTAGTGGTGTGCTGATGATGGGCTGAGCTAGATGTCTTGACCTTGGTCTCCACTTGAGCTAAGATAAGCTCATATGCCTCGTTAGATCTTCTCGGCTCCATACTCTCTTATCCATGTGTTCTGATTCCTCCTGAGTCATATATCTTCTTAGGATTGATTGTTGGATGTATAATCAGTCCTATGCCTTGTGTTAGATCAAAACTCATTGTGGCCTTGACTTCTCTTGGTTTCTTTGCGCTGATTGACATAGTGGTTGAGTCAGTGATTGAGTTAGTGAGCGCCTAGTCTGGTCTGGTTCTGATGACCTCATCATACCCTCCATCTTCAAGAAGTTTTGACCTCAAAACTTGATCACCTGCACATAGATAAGTTAAGTTAGTCCACTAATCGAATGAGGGTTTAGAAGATTACCTTGGGAATCATTTTGATTTTTGTGGAGTTGTTGAGCATCCGGTGGTTCTTCTTTGAGTAAATAGGATAGCAGTAATCCTCTTCTTTGGGCTGGTATGTCGTCTCCTTTGCTTATCTTGCTTCTGCTCTCCTTAAGACCTGAAATATGTTCAATACTTTGGCAAAGAGACAAGTGCATTATGGGCTTCTTATCACATAAATAACGGTTGAATATTTTTTCTTTGAGTCATCTTCTTGTGCTACTGATATCTCATCCTCTTGCAAACTTAACAAGTCCTTTAACACAGCTGTTGAGTCAGTGGAAATGAAATGGATCAAAGAAAGACTTACCATGTTATTAGATGTAGTGTCTTTGATTTGGTCTGGTGGCTCTTCTTTGAATTATCTTCTAGTTTTAGCATTCTTGGCTTCTGGTCCTATCTCATCATTTGACTCTAGGGACAAGTGAATCATACCAGTAGATTGATAATCAAGAATAATCATTTCAAGTTCAAAAATAACCTCAAGTTTGGTTGGAGCATGATATGTTTCAAGTCTTTGGTTTTCTTGTTGCTTATATATAGAAATATGGCTCGGTTTTGGCCTCTCTTTCAAGACTCCTTCTCCCTTTGGCTTCTTGATCTTTATCAGACCTGTACCTAAGTCAACACTTAAGGGCAAGAGCAAGTGAATTATATCTGAGTTTGAATTTGCTATAATAGATCTGAAACTACTTAAACTCACAGAGATTGCATAGGTGAATTGGAACATGATATTCTCCTTGTTTGCTTGCACCTCACGGATGATGTCTTCTTGGCTCTTGTGCTCTTCGTCTTGTCTTATTCCCGGATCGACGAAAACTCTGGTTTGGTTCTGCCTCCTTTAATGACATGGCTTGTGAAATTATGGGGTGAGCTGGTGGATCCTCTTGGGTCAGAAGTTGTTGGGAATGAGCTCTTCCTTGTTTTGAACATGACCTGCATTTTTAACCTTTGGCAAAGACAATCACATTAAACTTGAATTGGGAATTTCAGAACTAGGCTGTGATAAACAATCTCTTGACTTTGGTGAATTCATTTTCAGTTCAAGTGATGTTAAATCAGTAACTAGTCTTTCTGGGCATGCAACAGAAAAATTACCTCTCTTATGACATCTATAACAAGTTGGCTCTTTGGAATTTACAAAGTTAGAACACTTACCTGGTGTTGGCATGTTTAACAGCTTGAGTGAGACATCAAAACTGGGTCCAGTTGCATTAGGTGAAACTTTGTTGTTTTGTTTCTGCTCTGGTCTCTTTGGTTGCAACATCTCCATGATCCTCTGCCATTGTTGATCCTGCTTTGCTTGAAGAGCCTTCTTAGCTTCTGGATAACAAACATACTTGGGCTTAGGAGCAGCTTGTGCTTTTGATGCAGTCTTCACTCCTTTGGTTGTGGTTTGAAGCTTCTCCATAAATTCCTTATTCATTCTGGACTTGTGATCTCTCCAATCTAGTACCGGCTTCTTAAAGATGGTTGGTGTGCTCTCCTTTAGCCACCATTCATAAGCCTTTTCTGTGAAGGCCGAGACAGCTTGTACTAGCCTCCTTTCTTCTGGAATGTTGTTAACTTGTAACCATTCCTCCATGTCATTTTCCCATTGCAAGTATGCTTCAGGTCTACTGCTTTTTCCTGAAAACATTAGGGAACCTCTTCTTCTGTTTGTTGGCTGACTCTTACATGTTTGTTGCGTTGGAGTTTTCCTTGTTCCTTTGAGCTTATG
The DNA here is from genome assembly GCA_030180135.1 of Orychophragmus violaceus. Taxonomy (NCBI): domain Eukaryota; kingdom Viridiplantae; phylum Streptophyta; class Magnoliopsida; order Brassicales; family Brassicaceae; genus Orychophragmus; species Orychophragmus violaceus. The sequence goes on along the minus strand of CM058235.1, from coordinate 16,323,083 downwards.
TTGAGCTGGTACATGGTATGAGGTAACTCCACGATTGTCTACTTCTGAATCTTCACTATCCTCACTGATTTCCATGCTAAGCTGACTCCAAGATGAGGTTGTAGTGTGCAACTCAGTGTATTGCGATTCTGGATGGTTGGAGCATTGGGCTGAGAGTTCAGGATCACATCCTTCACCATCTGGCTCATCTCCATATGGTTCTTCTTCTTCCATGTTTTTCTTTTGATTCAGTCCTTGACAATGCACAAAACCAGTGTATTAATATGTTCTTGAAATACTTAAGTATTGAACTACGTCAAGCACGGTTTGATACTTGTAAATCCTTATTAAAACCAAGAGCTATTAGTTTTCAAGTTAAACTCTGTTCAAAGGAGTTTGGGAAACTTAGAAAATAGTTTTTAGGAAACTGGGTTTAAATCCTTTCAAAAACAGGAAACAAGATGGTATGACTTCTAAAAATATGGAAAGGAGCCTTTTACTTGATTCAAAATTCGAATGGGAATAAAACACATAAGAGAAACAACACTTTTTGGTCTTAAAACAATAGGAAATCAAATCAAAGACAAGAAAACTTCATCTTTCTTTTGGTTTTCGAAACTAGACAGCAAGAACACATAAAAACTGAAACTAATGCAAGGAAACTTTTCTTTTGGATTTTTGAAAACAAAGCAAAAACTTTTTGAAACAAATTGACAGGAACACAAAACTTGACACTTTTTTTTTAATTTTTTAAAGTTTTAAAAACGAAAATATGGATGCAGAATTCAAAGAACAAAAACAGACTCTTTTATAAGGTTTTTGATTTGAAGATGCAAACAATAAAAACAGAATGAACTAGATAAATCAAATGCAAGACAAACGATTTTTATGGCTTTTTCTTTAAGTATGCAAACAAATCAGAACTAAGGCTAGACAATATGATGAAACAAACAAATTTTTATGAGTTTTTGATTTAAGATGCAAATAAAACAGAAAGAACTAGATGCAATGAAAACAGAAATATGAATCTAAATGCAAATGAAAACCGAAAGGATAAAGGATAGATTACACCTGATCTAGGAACCTTTCGGCTATGATACCAGATGATGTAGCCCCAAAGATGAGACTTGATGGATAGATTGATGGAGGAACAAGCACTGGCTTTATAGCTCTCTTACTTGACCGAGATGGATGGAATGAATGGATGATTGACTCTCTCAATCTGGTGGGATGATTGACTCTCTCAATCTGTGGAGAATCAAAGCTGCTTGAATCACTCATACAGGACTCAATCCTTTGTCAACTGATCACTAAGGCTTCACACACTTAGGAATCAAAAGACAGAATCTGTAGAACCGGTTGAATCACTCAAGAGTTCTAAAGACAAAATGAATCAAAGATAGATTTGAAACAAAAACGAAATTTTCTATTACTTTGGAGATTGAAAGGTAAATAATACAATGGACTATGCTAAGCTTATATAGGCTTTTTCTACAACGGTCATATTGACAAAACATAAGAAAGAAATCGTTGAAATAATGGAAACTAGCCATTGGGATGAATTTGGTAAGGATCCAATCTCTTGTTACTTTCTTTGTATCTGGATGGCTTTAGGGGATAAGTGAGGATCTCCAGAACATCTTTAATGGCATAGAATTCGCAGCTTGCATTCTTGGAAAGGAGCCGTTGGTGTTTGATCTCTTTCTGCTCCAAAAATGGTAAGTGTGACTTGTTGAAGTTATGGAGAATCTGGTGTGGTCTTGTGCAGCTGAGGACGTCTGGACTTGATGGAAAGGAGCTCAAAACGTTGTAGCTTTGATAGGAAAAGGTTTGGTGCTGAATTGATCTTCCAAATGTGAATGCTTCCATATATGGCAAGTCTGTTGAGCTAGTTGTGATGTTATCCGCTGAGCTAGTTGTGATGCTACATATGGTTAGCCCCTTTTCATTATCTTCTTCTTGTGTCATCCTTTGTAGATGATTCTTCTTAGTGGTGTGCTGATGATGGGCTGAGCTAGATTTCTTGACCTTGGTCTCCACTTGAGCTAAGATAAGCTCATATGCCTTGTTAGATCTTCTCGGCTCCATACTCTCTTCTCCATGTGTTCTGATTCCTCATGAGTCATATGTCTTCTTAGGATTGATTGTTGGATGTATAATCAGTCCTATGCCTTGTGTTGGATCAGAACTCATTGTGGCATTGACTTCTCTTGGTTTCTTTGCGCTGACTGACGTAGTTGTTGAGTCAGTGATTGAGTTAGTGAGCGCCTGGTCTGGTCTGGTTCTGATGACCTCATCAGTGGATGATTCTCATATAACGGAGGTAGTATTATATGTAAGATTGTCCTTGTAATAGTTCTCATAATCTATATCAGCGTTAAAAAAAGATGTACGGGAAAAACAGTTTTAAAGTGTGGTATAGTTCAAGTGCGGTACATGTGGATTGCGAGACAAGTACAATTTGTACATAATAAACAATGCATAATGCATATTGATTGGTGAAACATGATTTTGTGGGACAAATACAAAGAATTTTGATTAATTTTTGTTTATTTTGTGTAGATTCGTTAATTTTGGATAAATTCAATAATTTTAGATCAATTTGGTTGGGTGTTTCTAATTTTACTTAAATTTAGTTAGTTCGAATAGTTCGATTCAATTTTTTTTTGGTTTGATATAAATCGATATGATTTGGTTTAATTTTTATTTTTAGAAAAACAAAACTAACCGGGTATCGACTATTCAACTGATAATCTAAACTGAAACGAGAATCGAATAGGTATTCTAATTCCTAAATACCACTATATCTCCAAAATATTACTTATATTTAGCTAAAATTTATTCAAATTTAATCATTTTTTATATTTTGGATATCCGAACCTGGCCTGAATACGGATGAAACCGAATCAAACTGAAATACGAAAATATCTGAGTGGATTTATATCTTTAAACCCGAAAATACAAAACCTGAAAATACAAAAATCCGAAAACTCTAAACCAAACTCAAATGGATATCCAAACGTCAAAGCTAACTATTATCATTCGATAAACAATAAAATATTTGAATGATTAATCATGAAATTTATTTTCATATATTTTAGAATTAGTTATATAAAATATTGCTTAAACAATAAAAAGAAATTTACAAATTAAAATTATTGAGTATTTAATTGATTAATAAAACAAAAAGTACATGACCCACACCATAATTTATGGAAATGCATTTTTAAGAAAGAATGAACAAACAAATAAATATTTTTTTGGCTGCAGTTTTTCAAATAAAACGTCTATTGACTAAAATTTAGATTGATTGGTAATAATTTATAGCAGAAAACGATATTTTTGACCCAAAAAAAACGATATTAAAAAAATGTTTGACGAAAATATTAAAAGTATCAAAAGGGGAGATTCGCATTACCTGAAAGGGGGTGAAAGGGCTCTTTCTCTCTTCTAGAGAGAGGAAACTCTCTCGCCGCCGCCTCGTTATCTCTTCCTTCTTCTCTCTTACAGATCTTTCAGAAGGAAGATTTTTTTTTGTTTTTGTTTGTGATTAATCCATCGTGCTTTCCTTTCTGGAAAGTTTCGATTTTGTTTTCTGTCCATATTTATCTGGGTTGTGTTTCTCCGATTTCATCGGATAATAAAACTCCGATCTTGCTCTGTGGATCGGCTCGGCTGGCTGTTCTTGTGCCAGTTGTTCACGATCTCTCTTCCCGGTATCCCTGCTTCCATGGCGTAGCCGTTGTTCTTCTTTCTCTTTGCAGGTTTTCTCACGCTCTAGGAGTAATTTCTTCGTTGCCTCTCCACCTTTGGCTTGGAATCAATAGAACCGATCGATCTTGTGTCGGTTCGGCGTGAAGCTTCCTGGGTTTGAGTTCATCTTTCAAGAGTTTGTTGCTGTTCATCATCTTCATCCGTTTACTCCTCCGTGGCTCTTTTGGTGGTTTGAGAGATCGGCAGCTCGGGATTCTTTCGATGCAGAGACGAAGTGGCGCTGTGTTTTTGGCGCTTCCTCCGGTGCTCCGTCACCGGTTATGCTTGCATGTCGGCGTCTTCATCCAGTGGACATGTGGCCCGAGTGCTACTCATGTTTTGTGCTTATCCGACTATTTTGTTGGGTTGGGTCATGGCCCATGTTGTAATATTTCTGTTTGGACTTATCATTATCCCTGCTATCATTATCCCTGCTGTACTCTTTTGCCCTTATGGCTTTTCTATATGAAAATGAAAATGTAGACAAAAAAAAAAGCATTACCTGAAAGGGACCCAATGTCCGTACAGTATGAGGTGGATAGGTATAGATTCTAGTGAACAAATTGTTGGCCACATGGCGTTGATGATGTGTTTCATCGATAGAATTACGACAAAACAAAATATATAATTAATTATTTGCTTCCAAAATCTGTTAAAAATTTAGATCGTATCATATTATGGTAACGCATTTGAATCCAAATCCATTAGATGTGTACGGATATAAAATTTCGGTGTGATAAAAAGTGCATATCTTTTGCTTTTGCTTTTGATTGTTTGGATTTGGTTTAGCAAGCTACGATTATGTCCATTTCTTATGCTTTTGTAACAGTGTCTACTGGTATCTCTCTAGCATTTTTGTTTGCTTTTGATTGTTTTTTTTAGAGGTTTGTAATCACTTAAACATTTGTATTTTTTAAAGTATTTATGGAATGAAACCATTGTTAAAAAAAAGTGCTTATCTTTTAGAATTTTGAATCTAGTATTTTAGGAACTTAAAAAAAAAATTATATAAAATTATGAAGGTTTCTACAAACTCAACATTCCAAATGAAAAGATTAACAAAAGATGTATATACACGTAGAAAAATATACATACACGTAGAAAATAAAAGTGTATATACACGTAGAAGTTAAAACTTCTAAAAATTTCTCATATATTATTCCACCAACAAAAATAAATTCCCATAATTTTAATTTCCAAAAAGTCGGATATTTATAAATATTGAATTACTAGACTGTTTGTGAAAGAAGTTTACCAAAATATTATATATTCTTATTTTTTTTTGCGAAACAATCAATATTCATATATATGAAGTTTGAGTTTTATAAAAGAAATACCCAATTTTGGTATCATAGTAAAAAAATAAGTGGAAAACATGATAGTAAAGTCTAATGGAATTAATACCGTTAACACCTTATATTAACCATTTATGCATAAGCTTCATAAATTTCTTCCGAAGGTTTCTTGCAGTAATTGTATTGCAAACTCGTCTGTCAAGAGTTCGTAATGTCTGAGACGATTATGTGTGCGCTGCGTTGAAGATTCTGTTGTTTCTCTCGGTCCAAACTAGGTAAAAAGCATTATGAATCACCAGCTTGCGAAGTGTCACCAGAACTGTTGACGAACTCTGCTTCACCCAACATATCAACTTAGTCCAAGACCGAAAAAGAAAGATGATTGTATTAGTCTTCGACATATTTCTAGCCAGATTATCCTAAAAAAAATCAAAATGCAACAAAATATGGTCTCTACTTTCGATTTCACTAGCACACAAAACGCAAGTTTTATCCGTAACTAAACCCCATCTCACCAAACGATCCTTAGTTGGTAGTTTGTTATGGTTAGCTGTCCACATAAAGAACGCTAGCTTTGGGATAAAACCTTTGAACCACACAACATCAAACCAATACTTTTCCTCTTCTCTATATCTTAAGGCATTCCAAGTAAGCTTTGAAGAGTATTAAGTGTTCGATGTACCTTCCACTGTCCAAAAGAACTTGTCGTCGTTGCACTGACTAGGAAGTTGAATTGTTGTTAGGTGTATACACAACATAAGCGCTTCTTCATATCATGGATTTGCCAGCAGCCAACCTCTGTCATTGCAAGCCTCGGCCACTCTTGCATTTTTTGGGATTCTAGTAGCCATTGGACCATTATCCCCAAGGAAATGAAGTAAAGGACCAAACGATGTCCAGTGATCTAGCCAGAATCTCGCTGAAAACCCGTTGCCAACCTCACACTTAATAAACCGAGTTGATAAATGTATGTGCTTCAACAGACTTTTCCAGCTACCTTAGTCTTTCGGCTTCTCTTTAATATCCTATAAACTGTGCTCACTTAGGTTGTAATGTTGTGCCATTTCACCCACAAAGAAGAGCTTCTTGAAAACAAAAGCCAGATCAACCACAAGTTAAGAGCTACATTCTAAGTAGAGAAGCGCCTTAGCCTAAGACCGCCCTCTTCTTTAGGTAGGTAGACCGTGCTCCATGAAACGTTTACCATTCCCCTCTTTTCAATCGAGTCTGCCAAAAGGTATTTGCTACACAAGGATTCTATTTTCTTGATACACCCATTCGGAAGAGAGAATGTTGAGATTCACTTGCCCTGTGATTACCGATGCTATGAGATGAAGTCTACCTGCAAACGAAAACATCTTTGCCGACCATGCTTTGAACTTAGACTCCACCTTTGCAATAAGAGGAGCATAATCCGCTATCCTTAACTTTTTTTGAGCAAGCGGCAGACCAAGATAGCGTATCGGTAGTGAACCAACCGGTAATCCATAGCTAGCAATAGCAGAGGAATCACTTGGGTTCATACCGACAGTGAAAAGCTCCGTTTTATTCACATTCATTCTCAACCCTGGCCAAGAAGAAAAGTCTTCCAATGTTTCACTGATACCGTAAAGAGAAGCATTGCTTCCGTCTAAAAACAACATTACGTCGCCGGCAAACATAAGGTGAGAAATGTTTAGAATTTCCACATTAGGATGGAATCCAATACTGCCTGAGCTGAACCTTGATGGAACCAGCTTAGAAAATATTTCCATCGCCAACACGAAAAGATATGATGTTAAAGGGTCGCCTTGGCGAATCCCTTTAGTGCATTTGATGAAACCACTTGTTTGACTGTTAATCGCAATAGAGAACGAAGTTGTTGAGATGCACTCATGGATCCAATTTACAAATATCTCTGGAACTGCCATTGCACGAAGAGTTGCGATCACGAAATCCCATCGTACCAAATCAAATGTTTTTTTGAGGTTCACTTTAAGCATTGCTTGTGGTTCCACATTATGACAATTGTAGCCGTTAACTAGCTTCAATGCTAACATCACGTTTTCAGCCAATAGCTGTCTGGGTAGGAAATCTATTTGCGCCAGAATAAAACTAATTTCAACACTGATTTCAGCCTAGTCGCAAGCAACTTTGAGATAACTTTGTACACCGTATTGATGCGAGAGATCGGCCTGAAATCAGAGGGTTTTGATGCATTTGTGGTTTTGGAATAAGCACAAGAGATAATGAGTTCCATTGCTTTAGAATTTTCCTTTTCTGAAATTTTTTTGAATCGCTTATGTGACTTCAGGCCCTACTATACCCCAACATGATGTGAAAATCTCAGCAGAAAACCCATCTGGTCCACAAGTTTTATTCATCGGCAAGTCGAACAACGCTTCCCTAATTTCAAAATCCAGAAACTATCACTTAAGAGACATCGCCTGATTTTTCGAGCATTGATGATTCATTAAGAGTTTAATGTCATCTTGGTCAAACAGACAATCAGATATCTCGCCCCCAAGAAAGGTCTAGAAATAAGCTGTGAACACTTCGTGTATTTCCTCATGAGACTCAGTTAAGGATCTGTCTTCCTTTTCCAAAGAATGGATATAATTTTGAACTTGGCGGGTAGACATGATTCTGTGAAAATATGCCGACCCACAGTCGCCTTCTTTGTTCCAGTTCACACTTGGATATTTTCACAGAATCATGTGTGGGTCGGCATATTTTCACATAATCATGTCTTTGGCCACAACAAGGTTAGTCTTTGGGTGTAGAAACCTCGGTTCACTGACTAACCACGCAATCCTCTCAAGCCCTTCATCGTTAAAGAATTGCAACGGTACATTTCCGAGCTTTAACCAAATCGGAGCAGAAGTGAGCTCCGGCTTGGATGGAAAAAATATCGGCTCCCAGTTAGCGACAAACATCGTGTGACCTTCTATACTCCACAATTGTTGATTGAGTACACGGGCTCTTGTTGCAACATTAGGTATTTTGAACAAGTAGGTGAATCCTTCCAGTTTCGTAACCAAGATATATCTGAATTGCTTGCTCCAGATTCCATTAACTATGTTGTGCACCATTCCTTGAGATGGATGTTCCGAGTAAAACTGGGCAATCACAAAGTTGACCCAAGAATGCCAATTTTTTTCTATCACATAATCTGGTATATCCACGCATAGCTCACCGGAAGGTAGCGTGAATAGTTTGCCCTTCTTCTGTAGCTTTTTACCCCCACCTTTGAACAACTCCGACCATGAATCCTTCTTAGGTTGTGGCACATTCTCTACTTTCTCCTGTGTGGGCTGTTTAGTAGTCGCACCAGGATGCTTGGCCTGGCTAATTTCAGTCGTCTTCGTGTTAGCAGAATCAATATCCACTGAAGCTGATTTTGCTGCCACATCATCAGGGGTTATAGCCACGAGAATTGATCGCTCAACCGTGTCACAAGCCCTAGCTTGTATCTCAATTTATGGGTTTTGTACATCAAGTACTGAAGCCAAATTCCCTTCCTCAGCTTGCGCAATACCATTTACAAAGAAAGTATTAGGAGCAGATGAACCTCCTGCTTGCGCAAGAACAATAGCCGGAGCACATTCAGTGACTGGGGTAAGAAAGTTATGCTCGGCGTAAACGGAGAATTTGTCAACCCAATGTCAGGACTTAGAGAAACCAAAGTTTCTATTGCCTGAGATTGGGACTGAAAGGGGCTTAGCAAGCTTGTCTTACCGGAGGGAGGATTTATAGAGACCTCAGTCTCTATTGCCTCGCCTCGCGAAAGAGAGGAAGTTATTGGTGCCACGAGCTCCATAGGGGGGGGGTGCTACGGTGACAGAATTGGAGATCCGAACGGTAGCGAAATTTGATTTGGAGCCGGAGAATCCTCGAGTTTTGGCGACTCGGTAGAACTTCGCGGGTTAACCGATTTTGGATTTATGAAGCTTTTTAGAGGGTTTCTTCTTCTTAGCCATGGGAGGCTAGCTCCCGAGGAGGAATCCGACGACAGGAACCGGTGGAACCGTCGACGGAGATGAGGAATCGAAAACACAGTAAAACCTAAAAAATATTAAAATATTGTGGGTCTCACGTGGGGCTCACATGAACAGTTTAAAAACAGCCTCTTAAAATCTTTACATAGGAACCCGTCTTTTATTTGTGTCTTCTGATTGGTCGATTTTTTTTTTTAATTTTTTTTTATTCTGTCCGAAAAAAAATATATATATTAAAATATAAATTTAAGAAACCCTAGTAGGGTAACACTGGCCGGAGATGCTCTTATACAAGGTGAGTTTTGCCGGTTAAAAAAATTGTCCACAGTAAGGCAGATTTGACTTGCTTCGTAGACTTAGGTGGAGCGAAAGACCCAATGGTAGGTCACGTGATACCCCGTGGTGGCGTGGTGGTTTCAACTTTCAAATAAAAGTGCACCAAAGGGACACTACCTGCCACGTGACCGGTGGGCTCAAAAGGCAGAGCCATGGACCAACTCTGTGACGGACCCATTTCCTTTCTGGTCCTCTTTTTTTCTTTCTTTTCTATTCAATGTGAAATGGAGTAATAATAATAAGGAAATATGTTATATCATTATCATTTTCCATGATTTTAGGTCTTTGTGGACTCATATCTTCTTAAATACGGGATTCAGACCATGTTAATTTTACTTTATTTTTTGAAGAAGTGAATAATTATTACAGTTGGTTATATATTATATCATTGCTATTTTATCTAGGGATATTAGATTTTTGCCAATCCAAATTCGATATTTTGTTCTTTTTGTTTCAGTTTCTTTTGGAAAGTTTCTTCTCTGACAAAAGAGATAGAGAGTTATGTGTGTGTGGTGTGATTTACTTTTGAATTTTAAAATCTCTTTTAAAAACTACAAGAGAAAAGAAATGAAAAAAATTAGAAATGTCGTAATGGAATTTCATAATGAGAGACGCAAAATACAGGGCCAGCAATGTGTACTAATTGCAACGTATCGACTCTTCATTGGCTGCTCTTTGTCAACAAATCAAGTGAAAGACAATTTTTGTATTTTTAAAAAGCCTTTAAACAAAGAAAATAAAAAAGTAGGAATATGTGATAATAGAAAATCTCATATAATATCGAGTAATTCCAGTGCCAGTTTTATAGTTTTATGTACAAGACATCACAGATCTTTTGGATTTATTTTTATGTTAATTTTATGGTCCAAATTTCCAAAATATTCACTGTTTTTTTCTTTTCTAACAAATTAAATATATTGATCTTAAAAAGAATTACAAGATACAAAATCAATTTCGTTACAAATGTTGACACAAATATGAGAAATGAAACAATTTGAAAAAATGGAGAGTCACCATGTTTTCTTTTCAGATGTCTTATAGGCTAACAGATGAAATATGTTATGTCATTTTTCACAAACGTTCTATTGCTACCACCTCCTGGATAAAATTCTAAAATGCATTGTGCATTATCTTAACCGAATAAACTAAATAAGATGTTGTTGATGATAATTATGAACCTTATCTCTCTATTGTAATCAACATATTTGATTGTTCCATCAAATATTCGCTATGTGGAGAATGGTACAAGAACAGAACCGGCATCGACATATGAACCTTATCGAAAGCTTTTTTCATCATTAGATCAGCAAAACAATTGAAAATTCCTGACACCTAATGATAAATGCAATTTTGGCTCCAACCATCCGCAATCTCCATGGTGGCTTCCATGGTTGATGACTCCACAACATAGTCCATAGGATTTTTTTCAAACCTTAAGAATATGAAATACAAACCGCCATGAATAATTTTCAACGGACGAAGAACACAAAATTCCGGTGATTAAAACCTGTCGTAAATCATGTGAAGGAGAACGTCTATGACAATGGAGAACCATTGATAAAGGCGGAAATTCATATTGGTAATTTCCAACATCATATTTATACTATTGGGCAGTTGAACCCATATGACTTCTTTAAACTCTGAGGGATGAAGAAGAAGACCACTAGTGTTGAAAAGATGAACTTATTCATAATGGAAGAGGAGTGAGATAATGTTTCCCAAACACTCTTCCAACTTCCCTCCATTTTTTCTCTGTCCTAACCTCCCATTCTCGTGTCTTCCACGTATAAACTATGGAAATCCAGACCTTTTCCTCCAATCACAGAAATCCTGAATTTTGTGGCCAAAATGGAATGAAAACACTTGAGATTATCCCAGGCGAGGGAGAGAGAGAGAGAGAGAGAGAGAGAGAGAGAGAGAGAGAGAGAGAGAGAGAGAGAGAGAGAGAGAGAGATCTTCACCGACATCTTCATATGAAGCCAATGGTTCCAGGTACTCTTTAAACTTCGCCGATGTCGCCGTCGTTTCTATTGTCGCCTAAGACAACATCAATTCGTTTTCCAAAGACATCATTTATATCATGAGACGATACAAATCCATAGCAATTATTGAAAGAAATGAGATTAAATAAAAATGAAAAGACTAAAGAGCCACCGGCAAACGTCGGCGGCCCAGAACAATCGAAGAAAGAAAAGGTTTTTGTCGATCACACTTGTGTCGCTTGACATAGAGAAACAATTTCTGTTGTGTGTGTCCAATTATTATTATTATTTAGGTATCTAAATATTCGCTTTTTAGAATTTTTTTTTTGCCTTCAAATTCAAAGAGTGTGATTGGTAAAATATTAGTGGGAAAGAGAGAGAAATAAAAAGAGGGAGAGAGAGGGAAGAGAATAATGAGATCCTGAGTAAATTTTATTCATCTTTAATTTAAAAAAAAAAAATTAGAGTCCGATTGATTGTTAACAATAGAGGGAAATGATTGAAAGAAATTTTTTCCCTACTTAATTATATTGAGTTTTTACCAATTAAGAGAAAGAGAGGAATGAAAAAGAAATGAGCTGAATTCAACTCAAAAGCAATATAACTAACAAAAATTCCCTACTAACAATTTTAAGAAGAAAAAAAATCTCACTCTCTCCCACATTTATTTTCCCACTCTTTTTCCTCACTTGTTTCCCTCTCTCTCTCACATTTATTATCTACCAGTCAAACCCTTAATGTTATATCATGCTTTTCAATGGGATAGAACTGAACAAAATTCCTCCATCTCCCCTTTGATTGGTAAAACATAAACATGATAGAACTGAATAAAATTTCCTCTTTCTTTTCTCTCTAAACATGTCAACCAATCATACACAAAAACTAATTACAAAAACATAAAAGAAACTTGAAGCCGGACATTAACAAATAAATATATAGAAGAAAGAGATAATAAACATTCAATAATTAATGAATTAAAAATTCCACAAATATTTTTTATTGATTTACAATAGACGATTTAGTAACAACAAATGTATATTCTTAGTTTGAAAATATAAAATGATTTGAGGTTTTCTATTTTAAAAAATTATATATATTTTTACCTTTCTAGACAAATTTTAGTTTATTAAATATTATATATATATATATATTTTGGTTTATACATTCAATAATACCATTTTAAATACATATTTAATTTTTTAATTTATGCAAAAATATTTTATATTCTTAAACTGAGAGAATATAGTTCTGATTGTTTACTTAATAAATGGGAAAGGATAGATAATAATAATTACACATCAAAAGTTGAAGACATAGTTTTCCAGATTTCCTCTGGAAATCGAAAATTCTTTTGTTTTTTTTTGCTTTTTTTTTTTGAAGAAACGAAAATTCTTTTGTAAAAAAAGTATGTATGGTAAGACAAGAAATCTTCCTCTTGTTCTTTTCCTTTATTCCCTCTATCTCCCTTGTTCTTTTTACACAACTAACTTGCAACCAATTACATCCTAAATGTGAGTTTAAGTTTTACCTGCAGTAATTTTTTTTTCAGTGTGTCGGCTAAAGAAAAGTATTTTCCTGTTGTAAAATAAAAATAAAAAGGTGGACTAAAGAAAAAAAAGGAGAAAGAAGAGGGACGAGAGAGATAGAGTTGATATAGAATTGATACACTTTATATTGTTTTTATATGTATGTGTGTATCTTACTATTATTATTATGTCGTGTGTGTATATGGAGAGACGAGGGAGTTGAACTCAAGTTTTAATAATGACTTGTATTGTTGTTCTCAGATACACGGAAAAAGGGCTATTTATAGTCAAATATTAACCGACTTCATAATGTCGGTTGATAGAAGATATTTAACATATTAATATAATAATAATTAGATATTTATTATTTAACACTCCGCCTTAAATATCTATTTATATTACGTACCGTCTCATTAAAAACTTTATCATGAAAAACTCAGTGGGATAAAAACCATGACAAAGAAAAGAGTACAGTGACGTAAACTCCCCATGGAAGATGCATATACTCTTTTCTTCATAAATCTCGCAAATGGCGTATTCCAATGCTTTGAATATGTTTCCTGAATGTTGTAGTGGGAAGCACTTTCATGAAGAGATATGATGCATTATCGTTTGAGCGAATATACTGGATGTCCACTTCTTGATTTTTCTCGAGTTCTCGAACATATGAGAAAAATATTGGAGAATATTCTTTGTTCAGTTGCTCTTAATATAACCTTCATTGGGTTGGATGACACATGCAACATTATCTTCGAACACATTTGTTGGCTCTTTTCTCGGTGTCTAGCCCGCCAGCTTCTGGTAATGAGTCATGGATCTAGCCCATACTCATTCTCGATATGCCTTATGAAATGTGATAATCTTCTCGTTGATGTGAAGACGTGAAAATCAACGTCTGCTTTTGAGAATGCTACGAGATCGCAGTTCCTCCCATTATAAAAATGGATCCGGTTTGTGATCGAGCTTTATGTGGATCAGATAAATATCTTGCATCTGCAAAACCAACAAGACCAAGCGCAGAATTTTGACGATAATATAATTCCAAGTTAATCGTACCTCGAAGATATTGAAGGATATGTTTTATCCCGGTCCAATGTTTCTGCGTAGGAGATGAACGGTATCTTGCAAACAGATTAATAGCAGAAGCTATATCTGGTCTGGTACTGTTTGCAAGATACATGGGTGCACCTATGACACTCATATAAATTATTTCTGGACCTAATATTTCCTCATTATCCTCACAAGGTCAAAATGGATCTTTGTCAACATTAAGCGATCTATTGACGATTGGAATACTCAAAGGATTTGCTTTATCCATACTAAAGCGTTTTAACACCTTTGATTGATGCACAAATATGCCATATTGGAAATGCTCTATTTGGAGCCCAAGACAAATTTTTGTCTTTCCAAGATCTTTCATTTCAAACTCTTCTTTCATATGAGTTCTTGCATCATTAACTTGCTTTTGAGTTCCAATAATGTTCAGGTCATCAACATAAACAGCAATGATCACAAATCCAGATGCGGATTTCCTTATAAACACGCAAGGGCATATCACATTATTTATAAATTCTTTCTTCAATAAAAATTCACTTAAGCGATTATATCACATGCGTTCGGATTGTTTTAATCCATAAAGTGATCGTTGTAATTTGACCGAACAAATTTTCTCAAATTCTTTTGGAATCTTTGATCCTTCTGGGATCTTAAATCCGTCTGGGATTTTCATATATATATCACTATCTAGTGATCCATATATATATGCAGTCACAACATCCATAAGGTACCTTTCCAAAATTTTCGATGCCGTTAGGCTCATTAAGTACCTGAATATGATTGCATCCATTACCGAGGAATATGTTTCATCATAATCAATTCCTGGTCTTTGAGAAAACTATTATGCCACAAGATGTGTTTTATTTCTTGTGACTTCGTTTTTCTCATTTCATTTTCGCACAAAAACCTATTTACACCCGACATACATTACATTTTTAGGTGTAATAACCACAGGTCCAAACACATTTTTTTTTATTGAAGGAGAGTAATTCATTTTCGAGGGCTATTCGCCATTTCTCCCAATCAGACCTTTTATGGCACTCCGAGACTGACCTTGGTTATGGATCATTTTCATTTTCACGATCTTTGGATACACAAAAAGGAGAACATTCCATCATTATCTTTTATTTCGCCCATAATTTTTTTTTTCACGTTGGGCGAAGTTAATGAAATTCTCATACTTTTCTGCATTATATTCGTCTTCAAGACGAATTCTTTTTATTTAAAAATAACTTCCCTTTCACGAGGTTTATAACTTGGGATGCTATATTTAAAATAACTCAACTTTCACGAGGTTTATAACTTCAGATGCTTGAGGACAATCTTGTCTCTTCAGCCTTTTCTCCCCCTAATTATCTTTATTAACTTGCGACAACTTTTCATAAGTTTCGCTCTAATAAAGTTTCCGGAAACATATTTCATTTGGCCAATATTTTTCTCTACACACTCATCTTCGGAGCGGAGACTCAGAATATTCATTTTCTCTCTACACTCATCTTAGGAGCGTAGACTCGTGATCCTTATTTTTCTCTCTACGCTTAACTGCAGAGCGGAGATTCATGCGCGCTATATCATTCATTTTGTCGACAATCATATCTGTCTTTGGTTCATATTTTCCCGTAATGACATGGTTAATCGAGATCTCTTTATCAATATCATTTATTTTATTCAGGTACCTGATTTTATTATTAACCAATGCCAACAGTCTCATTACTCTTATTCGGGAGTTTAATCCTCTTTTCAATAGTCATTTGCTCCTTTTTCTTATGAGGATTCACTTTAGCTTTGGAACCAAAGGGGTCTATCACGTTTTTCATGTGCCATAGACACACTATTATTATAGGAGCATTCTCAGCTGTAATATGAGATTTCTTTGAACTTTAAGTTCATTATTCATTTGTGCAAGGATCACAATGAAATCTCATTCATCAGCTTTCGCATTAGATTTGCAATATATCTGAATAATGATCATTTCAAACTTTGAACCTCAAGTTCATATTCATTTGTTCAAGGATTCCAATTATTCACGATTCTTTTTATAATGATGGGAGAAATTTTCACCACAATGATAATATGCAAATCTTACAATGAGCACATCACCGAGTGATAGCTCAACATTATTAGAGCGAGATTCATCTCCAGCTCTTACGTTTCATCCTCTTTGGATGTTACTTATATGCTGTGTGGAAAGCATATATCTTATATCCATGCTAAAACATGGAGATTAAATTTCACTATAATTGGTCATTTTAATCCCTTGGATTTGCTTATAAATAAGCTCATTTTGAATGTGAACATAATCATTTGTATGCATAAATTTATCTCATCGACAATAAGTGACAAATTGCATAACATGAACTCACCAGAGTGATCAAATCTAGGATTTCATTTTACCAATATTATCAACTTATTGTATGTCGATGTGGGATTCTTTAATTCTCCTCCTCGAGATGATATCTCTTACAATATATCCATCTCGAATGAATCCCATTCTAGGATCAACAACATTAGTCATGAATTACTTACTTGGATCCTTTTTGAACTTCCACTTCGCGTGATTAGTAGGAGAATCAAGATAAGCCAAAGAGCGTATACACTAGGTGTTATCATTTGGTGATTCTCTCAATCCTCCCCCTAACGCGGGGAATTCACTTTCATCAAACCATCATACGCAATGAGCTATTTCAACCAAAAATTGTGATTTGGCCACAAACCATATAATTAAGTCATATTTATAATTCAGATGACATCATTGGCACTTTTCCAATGTATGTTTTTTTCTCCGATGTAATGCAAATATTTTCAATGTCATTTTATATTTCTTTCGATATATCTCCGGAACTTAACAAAAGTCCACGAGATTTTAGGAGAATATAACATTTGGTTCCCCTCAACATTGAAAATTGGCTCATCCATGCCTTTCATAATCTTTGCATTACCGATAGGATACTCACGCTTTTGGCGGAGTCCTTTATTTTTAAGACAAGAGAAATATCGTCTACAACATGCACTGTAACATTGTTTGCCAGACCGATTCTTCATCAAGAATCCCAATTCATGATATCATGTCATGTCAACCTAAGTTCTATGTTGATCCCATCAACAAGAAACTTGTGACATCAAAAAAAAATTCAATCGAGATGAAATCGGTTTAATGATGTTTCTCTTATCTTATGTACTTTTCCATACAGATTGGCTAAATACTTTGGCATACGACATGTACATATCCAATTTCATGTTATGCCAAACATGTAACAAACATTCTCGTTTGTGTTTTTATTACACAATTTTTCATTTAATTTATGAGACTGAAATCTCTTTCCACGTCCATGTCTACCACCTTATTTATAAGCGACCACAGACTCTACCGTGTCTGCATTCTCGTCATAAAAATTTGTTAAAATTACTGGTTGCTACAACATTCACTTTTGATAATGAAACTTTTGTGAATGGAGCCAATCCAGTTGGACGAGCATGATGGTTCATTATCTTTCAAGCCATCATGTAAGTGGTGACGTAAAAATATCATTTATTCGATGTCGTTTTGGAGGAGGCATAGCCTACGACTCGATTCAGGAGGAGGCAAAACCTTCAACTCTCGACAATAATTCAATTCAAAAAAATCATCTCAGGACGACAACATCCATGTGATTTTTTTCCAAGAAGTATGATAAATTTAAATGCATAAATTTAAATGCATAAATTTAAATGCATAAATATAAATGCGGAATTTAAAGGCATAAATTGAAGCGCATAAATATAAATGCGGAATTTAAATGCATAAATTGGAAAGTTATATTAGTAATCGAGGAGGCAGCGTCTACCATAAATTCAAGGAGGAGACATAATCTCTCACTCCATAAATATGATCTGAGGTGACATTGTCTACCATATGATCAATTCGTGGAGGTATATCCTACCATAATTATAAGGAGGAGGCTTAACCTACCACTCCATAAATATGATCTGAGGTGACATAGTCTACCATGTGATCATGATCGTGAAGGTATAGCCTACCATAGCGATCGGTTCGGGGAAGACATTGCCTATCTTCCCGAAAATAATATATGAACACAAATATAAAAGATATAATTTTTTTTTTTCATAAAATAAATAGATCATAACTAAACCTCACATTTTTGATATTTGACCGGATCAAGAGACGGTCGTGCTGATAAAGTGTTGTAAAATAAAAATAAAAAGGTGGACTAAGAAAAAAAGGAGAAAGAAGAGGGACGAGAGAGATAGAATTGATATAGAATTGATACACTTTATATTGTTTTTATATGTTATGTATGTGTGTATCTTACTATTATTATTATTTCGTGTGTGTATATGGAGAGAAGAGGGAGTTGAACTCAAGTTTTAATAAGGACTTGTATTGTTGTTCTCAGATACAAGAGAAGAGGGCTATTTATAGCCAAATATTAACCGACTTCATAATGTCGGTTGATAGAAGATATTTAACATATTAATATAATAATAATTAGATATTTATTATTTAACATTTCCCCATTTTTGAAATGCTTTTTCACTTGAGTTGAAAAAAAGAAGAGAAAAAGAATCCCACCGACGAATTTTGCTCAAGCCTCTCTCTTTTCACTGGAGTCTTTGCACAGTGTAAAAGTAGAGCTTTTGTCTGGTTGAAACAGTAACCCATTGAATCCCACCCACTTCTTTTCACAAATATCTAATTCAATCGCATCTTATCCACCCATCTTAGGGTTCTTCTTCATCCAAGAAAACCTTGAATCTCCAGTTCCGCCATTCTCTGTTCCAACTCTATAGTTCCAGTTCTGTGAAGTTAACTGAAAGGAATTATGTCTTCAGCCATGGACAAAGCTTTGATGGCAATGTCACTGGAAGAAGAAGATGAGCCGTTCGATATGCCCGACTTGCCAGAGTTCAGATCGTGTGAGCGAAATGTCACAAGTATCATCGGTAGGCTTCTGAATCCATCAGATCAGAAAATGTCAAGCTTAATCTTAGATATGCCAAGAAAGTGGCAGGTCTATGAAAGAGTTCGAGGCGTTGCTTTATCTAAAGAAAGGTTCCAGTTCATCTTTCGACACGAGCATGATTTGGTCAATACTCTCAACAAAGGATTACATTCCTTTAATGAATGGGCACTAGCAATCGACAGATGGGTCGAAACTCCTCCGCCGGATTACCTCCAGAAGGTCTTGATTTGGGTTCAGATTGGGAATATTCCTGTCAACCACTATACTGAAGCTGCTATCACTGCTCTCGGGGAGCTTATTGGTGAAGTCAAAATAGTTGCTTTTGACCCTGAGAAAGCCCAGACTCAAAACTACGTTCGGGTTCAGGTGTTGTTCGATGTTTCAAAACCTCTACGAAAGAAGAAATTGGTTAACTTACCTCATGGTGGTGGACAGGCAGAGATCTCTTTCTTCTATGAAAGAGTTCAGAAGAGATGCTACACTTGCCAGAGAATGACCCATGATAAATCAGTATGTCCGCTTATCATCAAAGAGCGTCAAAGCATAGCAATAGAGAGGAGGACCGGAACTTACTCTGGTAAAAGCAAAGTGGAACTAGTACTGAAGACCAATGACCCCCTGTTTGGTGTGTTGGAAGAGGACCAGGTTGGTCTACACCCAATCCTAGGAAGACCTAAAATAGCAGAGGAAGTTCTTGAAGGTATGCGCCAATATCTGATGGTCGCAGATGGGGAAGAACGTCGCATCCGGGAAGAAAGGGTAAAACGTTTGGTTAAAGAAGCAGAAAGAGACCCAGCCACTCAAAAAATTGTGCTCAGGCTAGAATCACCAATCATCATAACTAAGGATTTGAACAAAGGAAAAGGCCTAGTTTTCGGATATGATTCGACGGATGCCTCCTCAGAAACAACTTCCAATCATCCTCCGTCTGAGAAGCTAATGGGAGATGCCATTCGTTCTGAGAAATTGTTGGGAGAGGTCCATCGGTTTGACCTGAGATCCAAGCTCGTTAGTTATGAATCCTCACCAGCACCCGACATACACTCCATCAATGACATGTATGAAGTTTCTGCATCCGAGAGACAATCCTCCAAAGACATGTATGAATCCCATGGTTTTCAATATGGCTCAACGGCAAATCGAGCAAAGCCTTTTATGGCGAGCTCGTCCGGGGCCATAAAGAAACCGAGGAAACCTCGGAAGAGACCGTACTTGACTCATCGTGGGAATAATTCTGCTGGAAAATTGAGTTCATCCGAGGATCTGGTGAATGAAGGAGAGGTAGACCGGAAATTACTAGAGAAAAGGAAAGCCATCAGTGAAGGAAAACAAGAAATCAAAGTCGCAAGGCGCAAAACCAAAGAGATAGTCCCAAATGAGGGACTGTCCAACGCTTAATGAGCATCCTATCTTGGAATTGTCGAGGACTAGGCCGTGTCGAAGACTTGACAATTCAACATCTCAAGGAAATGCGTAAAGAACATTACCCTGAGATCTTATTTCTTATGGAGAATATGCATACTAGGAATGATTTGGTGGATTTACAAGAATGGCTTGGATACGATAGAGTATATACTGTCGATCCTTTGGGCAAGAGTGGTGGTTTAGCTGTTTTTTGGAAGAGTAGTATTTTGGTGGATTTTCTCTTTGTAGATAAGAACCTCATCGATATGTACATTAAGTTTGGTAATGAACAGTTTTTCCTTTCCTGTGTATATGGTGATCCAGTAGCTGGTAAAAGACCAAAAGTTTGGGAAAGAATTACCCGGCTCGGTATCTCTCGTGCTGCTCCCTGGTGTATATTGGGAGACTTTAATGATTTGTTACACCAAGGAGAGAAAACAGGAGGAGCTAGAAGATCAGAGTCTACCTTTACTCCTTTCGCAGACATGATCAGAGGCTGTAAACTGTTTGAACCTCCTTCCTTTGGAAACAATCTTACTTGGGGAGGAACTAGAGGAAGCCACTACGTTCAATGCAGACTTGACAGGAGCTTTGTAAACAAAGAGTGGATCAATATCTTCCCAGTGACAAATCAAAGCTTCCTGGAAAAGAGAGGATCAGACCATCGTCCTGTGCTTCTTAGACTGGTTGCGTCAAAAGAAAGTTACAGAGGGAGTTTTCGTTTTGATAAACGTTTCCTCAACAAGCCAGCAGTCAAAGATTCAATCTTCAAAGTCTGGAGAGGTAACAGTTCAAGCAGAGCTCTATCCCTTTCAGTTTCAGAAAAAATCAGAGACTGCCGTAAAGCTTTAAGCAGATGGAAAAGGAACAATCCAGTCCACTCTCTGGACAGAATTCACCAGGTTCAAGCGGAACTGGAGTCTGAGCAATCTTCCAATTTTCCTCGTGTTGCAAAGATCACTACTCTAAAGATCTCTCTAGTGGAAGCCTACAAAGATGAAGAAAAATTTTGGTATCAGAAGAGTAGAGCAGATACGATCGTCGGTGGTGATCGTAACACCAAATATTTTCACGACATGGTAAAGAGCAATAGAAGTCGCAAACGTTTGGATGTACTTACGGATGTCTTTGGCACTCCTCAACGTTCTGAAGCAGCAAAGGGCGATGTCGCAGTACGTTATTTCACTAACCTTTTCAAATCCTCAGATGTCTCGGGCTTTAGTACCATGCTTCAGGGCATTCAACCAAAGGTTACAGAAGAGATGAACAACAATCTCATTAAGGCAGTGACTAAAGAAGAAGTGAAAAAAGCTGTTTACTCCATCAAACCATCAAGCGCTCCTGGTCCAGATGGAATGACAGGATTGTTTTATCAGAAATTCTGGGACATTGTAGGAGATCAAGTCACCAAGGAAGTGCATGATTTTTTCTCAACAGGATCCTTTCCTAAAGATTGGAACTACACTCATTTATTCCTGCTTCCGAAGATCACACAGCCCTCGCTTATGTCTGACCTAAGACCAATATCCCTGTGTACGGTCCTTTACAAGATTATCTCTCGGATCCTGGTTATGAGACTACAGCCTATTCTTCCAGACATTGTTTCTGAAACGCAGTCAGCTTTCGTCTCGGAGAGACTCATCTCAGACAATATCTTGGTAGCTCATGAGATGATTCATGCCCTTAGAACCAATCCCTCAATCTCCGCTGAGTTCATGGCTATGAAAACTGATATGTCAAAGGCTTTCGACAGAGTAGAGTGGAGCTACATCAGAGCTCTTTTAACAGCCCTCGGGTTTCATCAAAAATGGGTTGATTGGGTAATGTTTTGTGTCTCTACTGTGACATTTTCCATCCTCATCAATGACCAGCAATTCGGTTTGATAAACCCCGAGCGTGGCCTAAGGCAAGGAGACCCGTTGTCTCCCTTCCTTTTCGTTCTCTGCACCGAAGGTCTAACTAACCTCTTAAACCAGGCTGAAGCAGAAGGTACAGTCGATGGGATCCGTTTCTCTGACGATGGTCCATCTATTCATCATATGCTATTCGCCGATGATAGTTTATTTGTATGCAAATCCAATGAGGATCAGTGCAAATCTATCATGGAAATTCTCAGAAGATGTGAGGAAGCAACAGGACAGTCGATAAATCTCTCAAAATCAGCAATCACTTTCGGTGAGAAAGTGAACCTCTCTGACAGACTGCTCATTAAACAAATCTCAGGCATTGATCAAGAAGGAGGTACTGGCTCTTATCTTGGACTCCCGGAATGTTTCAGTGGTTCAAAAATAGAGATGCTAGAGTTTATCCAAGACAAGCTCAAATCTAGGCTATCGGGCTGGTTTTCCAGAAGTTTATCACTCGGGGGAAAGGAAATTTTATTGAAAGCTATAGCTATGGCCTTACCAGTCTACGCCATGAGTTGCTTCAAGCTCCCTGTCGCTACATGTGCTAAGCTAACCAGTGCCATGGCTGACTTCTGGTGGAATTCCTTAGAGCACAAACGCAAGATTCACTGGGTCAGCTGGGAAAAACTCTGTTTATCAAAGAAAGATGGTGGACTTGGCTTCAAAGATCTACAATGCTTCAACCAAGCACTTCTAGCAAAGCAAGCCTGGAGACTTCTTCAAAATCTAGACAGCTTGTTCTCAAGAGTTTACCGTAGCAGATACTTTGCACACGATGAGTTCCTTCATGCTCCCTTAGGTTCCCCAACCCTCATACGCTTGGAGAAGCATCACCTATGGGAGAGAGCTCCTAATGAAAGGACTGACTAAATCTGTTGGAAATGGAAAGTCTCTTTATGTATGGACAGACTCATGGATAGCTGATGGAGGAATGCGCAGACCTTTGATTAAAAACTCACTGATCAACATTGATCTTAAGGTCTGTGACTTGATAGATTTCAGAAACAGATGCTGGAAAAAGGATATCCTGGAGGACCTTTTTTTCCCAGCGGATATCAAGCTAATCCTGGCTAAAAATCCAGTTGCAGGAACTGATGACTTTTGGACTTGGATGCATAATAGAAGCGGTGAATACTCCGTAAAGTCTGGATATTGGCTTGCTTTCCAGATCAACAAAGCACCGTTCTTAAGTCAGGCGACTATGCAACCTTCACTCAATGATCTTAAAGCATCAGCCTGGTCCCTTAAATGTCCTCCTAAAATCCAATCTTTTCTTTGGAGAATGCTGAGCAACGCCATGCCTGTTGCAGAACTGCTTTCTCACAGAGGCATCAAAACAGACATGAGATGCCAAATTTGTGGAATGGAAGGGGAATCCGTTCACCATGTTCTCTTCAGCTGCACCATGGCCAGACAGACTTGGGCAGTAACTGATTATCCTTGCCCTGAAGGAGGCTTTGACAGCTACTCTGTCTTCGAAAACCTGCAGTCCTTTCTCCATCCTCCAAAAAACAGTAGAATGAACCAGGAGACCAAAGGTTTGTTTCCTTGGATCCTATGGAACATTTGGAAGAATAGAAACAGTCATCTATTTGATGGAAAGCTCAAATCAGCACAGCTTGTTGCGATGAAAGCTAGGGATGAATCTCTAGAATGGTCCACTGCAAAAGCTATCGACATTAGGGACCAAACTACTGACCTTCATCCAAAACCTGGTTTGCGCTCTCATTCGACTCTGCCTCCTCAAAATTGGTTAAAGTGCAACATTGGCTACTCATGGTGCAAGAGCAGGAAGTTGGGAGGATTTGCTTGGATCCTATCTGACCATAATGGCACTATCAAGCTTAATGGCAGGAGAGCTTTTGGTAACATGCATTCTCTCGATGAGGTCAAGCTAAAATCCATCTTATGGGCTATGGAGAGCATGAAATGCCATAGAGTTCAACACATTATTTTTGGATCCGAAGCATCTGAATTGGTTGGGGCTATCAACCGTCCAAAAGCATGGCCATCCTTTCAGTATCAAGCTCAGGAAATCAATATAGATCTAACATCTTTTTTGGATTGGAAATTAGTTGAAGAAACTAAAAATACTAACAGAAGGAGTTCTCTCATTGCTCAAAGTGTGACTAGGAACAATCTCACCCAATCATACGTCGCAAGAGGTGAACCTCAATGGCTTCAGCGAATGTTTTGATTATGAGAGAACTCTTTTCTGTCCTTAGGCCTATTCTTTTTGGCGGGCAATTTAAAACTTGAGCCCTTAGTGTTTCATCTTTTATCATTAGCTAAATCTCTTCTCGTGGAGATATTTGTAATCCCTTTAGAGCTAGATGTGCTCTTGTATGATCTGTAACTCGGCTACTACTTCTCTTATATATATAAAATTCAAGTTGACAAAAAAAAAAATGCTTTTTCACTTTTACAAAATAACTCATAATGACCGACCCTAGGATAGCTATCTATACCAAAAATAGCTAGAGAATCCAATATTAGTAAATCATAATTTGCACAATCATTTGAGCCTTGTATCACTTTAACAAAACAGTGTGGCAATGTATCCACTATCAAGTATCAACAGAGCCGTGTCTAAGTATTTTAACGCCATAAGCAAATACAAAGTGTAGCTTTAAAGTTTTATCTTATGAAAATGGAGGAAAAATAGCAAAGTAAATTGTTGACAAAAAGACATGCAGAATTAAAGTGTCATTCATATACAAAATTTTGCATAAAGCTCTTACGGAATAATACTATTTTTTATATATGTATTTTATAAATTTTCAAGTAAAAATAAATGAAAATAATAGGTAAAGAGGAACATGGATAAATACAAATAAATAAAAATTGAAAAATTTACCAAAAAAACTTATTGAAGCCTTGACTTATTACTATATTAGCGGGGATATAAACTCAGGAACAAAAAATTATAAAGTTACCATACCAATAGATTACAAAAGTATATAATTTATGCCTTCATCAGTTTTATATCAAATAAAAATGGGAAGGGGGGAATTGCTAAAAATACCTTAAAAATTGATTTTAAATAAAAGTGTACCTTCGAAATTGAATCAAATGCAAAACTACCTTTTTGGCCTAAAGAAATTATCGCGAAGCCCTTACGACCAATAAAAAAAACGGAAAACGCAATTACCATTATTACGATTCACCAACTTTAGTTTATTTTATATTGGCAGTAGTGAATGTTCAGGTCGATATTCCTACTAAAAAAGCGAGAACATGAAGCCAATTATTTACTTTTGTAAATCAAGAAGAGTCGGATTTCAGTATTAAAAAAACCCAAGATTTTCGACCAAAATTGATTTAATATAATGGTTGTACAAAAAAACAAAAGAAGAGCAGTTTCAGGGTTACAATCTAGTGGAGAAACCAGACCGAACTTACAAAAATGGACACAAAATTTAGTTTAGGGGCTAGGACCAAAATATTATCGGCAGTGTTTTTTTTTTTTGGGTCGAAATCGGCAGTGTAACCAGTGTTTGATAGCATGGCTTTATAAATCCATTAGCTTTGGACTTTAAATAGTTCATGATTATTACAAGAAGCAGTGGCGGAGCCAGAAAATTTTTGTACCGGGGGCAGAATAAAAAAAATATAAAAAAATATTGTTTAAATTACCGAGAAAACTACAAATGTACTCTACGATCGCTCATAGCTTGAAACCTTTTTATCACGGTTTCATTTGTTACATCTTCAAATATATGTTTTTCGATAAAACAAATAAGACAATCACTTAGAAACTGATCACCGATGCGATTCCGTAAAACTGTCTTGACGATCTTCATCCCTGAAAAACATCTCTCAACGGTTGCGGTAGCAACAGGAAAAGTCAAAGCTAACTTCAAAAGCCTATAAACCAAAGGATGCGAAAGATGTTTTTTGGTTTCTACCATCACCCGCGACAAGTCTCCAAGACTTTTCAGATCAGCAAACAGTACATCTTCTCGTAAGTTATACACTACTAAAATCCTCAGGATAAAGTTTAGCCAATCCCAGCAACTTTTCTTTATCAAACTCACGGAATGAATCAACAGGACTTAAAGCCGATACACAAACGAGTAATTTAGAATTTACCTCGTTAAAGCGGTCATTAAACTCTTGAAGCTGCATATCCAATACAGTATAAAAACAATGGACTCGGTAGTAATGCAAGTTGGTCATGTTGGTCTTTTTGCGTGGCTTCCTTGGATCGATGAAATCATTCTCCATATTGAGAATTTCAGTGTCATGTTTCTCACAAAAAGCTGAAACTTTCTTCATGAAAGAATCCCATCCATCATCTCTGAAATTTTGTAGTTGACGCTTAGTGGATTCCACAAGTGAAACAGCATTTAGGATGTCTTGACTTTTTCACAACATCAGTTTGTTTGTGCAAAGCATGTTTGATTGACTGACCTTGTCTCATCAAATCCTCACACTTCTTCTTAGCAATATTGTGAAAGCTAGTTATTGACGCACCTACATGACCAGACAATCTTTCAGATTTATTCCAACAATCAAATCCATCTGTGACAAATCCAATATTGCCACTCTTTTTTTCGTTGCTGAACAAATAACAACATAAGCAATATGCCTTATCTTTCTTCACACTATATTCCAACCAATCACCATATTGATCAAACCAGCAAGGATTAAACCTCCTCGGTGTGTTTCCTATAAGGCGTTGCTTAAAACTATGACTACGAGGTTGACAAGGTCCTCTAGTTAAATACTTGCGTCTTACCTCATCTCTTTGATTCGGATGATATTCCAATATTCCTTTTCTTTCACCGGGATCGTAAGGCAAATCATCTAAATCAACATCATCGGTCGGAGATTTTCTTTTCAAATTCAGAAATCGTTCCATTGTTTATCTGTTAAAAAAAAATTAGTCTATTGCTACATACAAATTTAAACATTAAAGATTTAAATTATAAATATAAATCTTAAATATTTCTGTAAATTGTTATGAAAAAAATAGTTATCTCTGTTTTAATAAAAAGTATAATATGACAAAGGATTGCATAAAAAAAGTAAAGGATTTTTACCTGAAATTGAAAAAAAAAAATTGTCCGTGAAGCTTTGTACGATGGAAGACAGAGACGCTGCTGCTACAGGGTAGACGAGAAAGGTAAAAAGTTTTGATAATTAATTTAGGTTTAGTCGTTTTTTTTTTTGCGTTTTGTCAAACAAGTTTTTTTTTTTATTAAATCAATTGGGCTTAAATTAAAAGCTAAACCCATTATCTCTAAATTTTAATTAACCCATTAGCTATATATTAAGTTCTTATTAACATTTTGTTCTGATTATTTTTTTGTGGGGTCATTTTTTTTATTTTAAATGGGATCACTTAATTTTTGTCTAAAAAAAAAACAAAAAAAAATTAAAAAACAGTGGGGTCAGCTGACCCCCCACCTTTGGTCTTGCCTCCGCCACCGACAAGAAGTGACTTCTTTTTTCTAACTTGATATGAATATTTTTTTTCAGTCAAATCATTAAGTAAAAACTTAATTTAAGTTAATGGTTATCAATAATAGAAGTTCTGAATGATATAGATTTTACTTGATTTATGGACCTTTTAAACATATGACTAAATGCAGAACTTCAATATTATGATTCGTTAATAGTTAATACAAACAATGTAGGTCGATTTTATATAAACGTCGAACAAGATGGTTTCAAGTAAACTCCCTAAACTGAGAAGAAGAAAATTTAGTCTGGACCAGCTGGATTTTGTATACTAAATTGAATACATAAGAAGAGAAAGATCTCAACACTATATTAAGAAGAGGCATCATCATCATCATCATCAAACATTGGCGTTCCCTCTTCTCTGGACTGGTTTGTATATCACCACAGTGACATACTTAGACCTGAACCGATGCGAGAAACCGAGTGCTACAACAGATCTTGGTGCGTCTCGGTTTTCAATATAGAGGTGGTTCAGGACGACATTATGTGGTACAGAAGCCAATTCTGTGCTACCTGGTTTGCCTAACAGACACTACAAGAAAACTGGGATATAGAGACTATCATAGGAGTCACTAATATTGCGACTAACGACCATTTCGCGACTGATATTTTTAGTGGCTTATTAGGGACTGATTAGCGACTGTTTTTAGGTCGTCTTTAATGAATCGCTTAACAGTCGCATATGAGTCACTAATATTGCGACTACCATTTCAGTCGCAAAACGTAGTCTTTATATCCCAGTTTTCTTGTAGTGAGAGAGTATTGAAGATGTGGTGGTACAACTGGAGGATCTCTTGTCTCTTCTTCAGTTGCGGAATACACATTGTTGTAACTTGAAACAGGCGATACATGTACTTCAAATCCTGCAACCGTTGTGTCCTCATTTAAGTTTCAGAAGAGATCAATGAACGAAATTTAAGCAACAAAGAGAGACTCGAAATTGCTAAATCTAATAAATGGCTTACATGATCATCATCAGGATGTTGGTTGTTCATGTTGGATAAAAATATTACCACTTAGTGCCTGAAACAAATATAATCATAGTTTAAACTTGGATAAGTAAGTAGCATGAGAATAAACCATCAAAAGTAATGTAGGTCAATTGTTTGAATCTTGCAACTGGATTAAAGAAACATACTAAAGCAGAAATTAAAACAATGATGCATAGAGTTTCAAGAGAATGTATATTACATTTCTTTGGCATATTTTTCCTGTCCTTTCTTCAAAGTTAGTCTAAGCTAGAAGTGGAAACATATTGATTATTAACACAATAGGTGTTTCAACTAGAGACCTTTTAAATTGAAATGTTTGCTCTAAAATACATGAGAAACAAACATAAGAAGTTTTCTGGCTAACCAAAGTACATGGTCTGATTGATGGAAACTGTAAAGTTATTCCAATCAAGTGATGATGTAGAAACTAAAATACTTCAAAGGTTGAAGGAGCATCTGAGATTTGAGGCCTAAGTCCTAACAGAGAGAATGAGATTCCCACAAACCAGGCAAACTAACTCTTCAAAACCCTTTCGGTTGTGTCCATCCACCAAACTATACAAGAGGGTTAGGGGGTGGCCTGAGCACCCCAAAGTCAGCAAGGCCCGATACCAATAATTGGGCATGGAGTCTGTAACACCCGTCATGTCGGATCCAGTAAACGACTCGCCGGTTTCTCAAGTTATTTATTGTCCACAGATCAACGAACCGAGTCATAAACCAAAACCAACACTCAATAACCAAAAGTTTACTTTATTGAAATCATAAAAACCGAATCTTACAAAAAAAACTATACCGAAACAGACTTAATCGTGAAAACGAAAGAAATGCAATAATCTTATTGAAATAAAAAAAGAAAACTGAAAGAGCCCTCTTCCCCAAAATGTAACACCGCACCCGACCGTCTGCTCCTGCAACTCTCCGGGATTACCTGCAAAACATTCAACAAAGGAGGCCTGAGTAATTGGTTCAACACCAATACCCAGTGAGTGCAGGCTCTAGGAAACCGCGATCTCAACATATACTATCACAACTGTTGGGCCAACATTTTAATGAACATATGAGTTTATAAAATCTTGTATGAGTTGAAAAGAAATGGGCATGGGCCAATAAAATTGGTGAAGCCCTTTTTGCTCTCCAAACTTAAGTGGGAACTTAATTTGTCCCACATTGGAAGCAAGAGAAGTTTTTGAGTTTTTCTATCTCCTATATATAGAAATCCATCTCTCTCTCAAAAATATATCATCTCATATATATCTTTCTCAACTCAAAATCCAGCAATCTCTCTCGTCTTCTTTCTTATCGTAAGTCCGAGAGTATTCGTAGATTCTAAGTTCGCAGATTCTTTGATCGAGTGTCACAATCTTAGTCTCAAAGCGGTTTTATCATGGGATTCATTATCTCATCAAACCGTTACACTGCGGGAGATATTTTGAATCAAGGAAAGAGATCATCTCGCCTCCGCTTAGTCGTTTTTCTTAATCGTGTTTTCCATCGGTTTTTCCAAACAGTTTTTATCTTCGTATTTTTGCGGCCTACAGTCTTAATTCAAAATAAATCCGCTTCATTCTTATCGCTTGAATCGGATTCAGAAACTGTAGAAAAACTTTTTCATACAATTCTACAAAACGTTTTCAAACAGTGTTCGGCGAACGCTATACGCCATTCCGCTGATCGTTTGTTCAATAAAACGTTTTTCCTCAGATTCGATAAACGATTTCCGCGAAAGCCTTTTGGCGAGTTTGCGAAACGTTATATCATTCGATATAAACGATCAGTAAGCGATCAATCGCTATTACAAGCCTGTTCCAAAAACTGACTTTGTTCTTCTGTTTTTTTGTGAACATATGTCTCTTACCGGTGAAAACAACGTGATCCCACCTGGTAACCAAGATAATGATGCGACCAGTGAGTCGACACCCAACACACATGGGAATGGTCTACCACTCGCTGTCCCAACGCCAATGGTGCCTACCGCACTGATCGCTCCAGACAAGTTT
The DNA here is from genome assembly GCA_030180135.1 of Orychophragmus violaceus. Classification (NCBI taxonomy): domain Eukaryota; kingdom Viridiplantae; phylum Streptophyta; class Magnoliopsida; order Brassicales; family Brassicaceae; genus Orychophragmus; species Orychophragmus violaceus. Next base: position 16,292,446 of record CM058235.1, on the reverse strand, counting down.
GATGGTTCCGACTTCAAACAATGGCAATCAAGGATGCATTTATTCTTGAGCACCATGAATCTGGACATGTATCTCACGAAGGTCAAACCAGTTTTGCCAGACGGTAATACTGATAAGCGTGCCCTCTTAAGTGTTGAGGCGTGGATCCATGGGGATTTCCTGTGCAAAGGCTACATACAAAGCCGCCTGGTGAACGACTTGTACAAGGTATACAACGAGATCAAAACTTCAAAGGATCTTTGGGAAACTTTGGAAAAGAAGTATAAATCGTACAACGTATGCTCCGAAAAATTTGCTAGTGCAAGATTTCTCCGATTCAACATGGTGGATGAAAAAACCCATCATGGAGCAAGTGCATGAACTTCAGATGCTTTGCCAAGAGATAGCGGATGAAGGAATGAAGATCTGTGAAACATTCACAGTGAATTGTTTCGTCGAGAAGCTTCCTCCCAGTTGGAAAGACTTCAAAAACTATCTTGATCACAAGCAGAAATCGCTGACTTTGGCAAATATGATTTCCAGGCTGCAAAATGAGTCTTTGAAGCGCAATGGCAAGAAAGAAATGTCCGCCAAGGCTGAAATGTCTCCTTCCCACAACTCCAACATGGCTGAGTACAAAGGAAAAGGCAAGGGCAAAGGGAAAATCATTCCGACCAAAGGTGCACCTAATAAGATGGCTCCTCAGTCATCCACTTCTTTAAGAAGGAAGGTCCCTCAAGCAAGTTTGTTGGGAAATGCACATACTGCAACAAAAAGGGACAAAAAGCTGCAGAATGTCGCCGCAAAGCTAAGGATCTCAAATCTCAAGTCAACTTGACTGAAGAAGACTTGTGTGCGGTGGTCACTGAAGCAAACGTGGCTGAAGAGTATAAACTCGAAGTTGAAAATAAACTCGGGAAAACTATAAAAATAGTTAGAAGTGATAGAGGAGGCGAATATGATGGACCATTTAATGCGTTTTGTCAAGAAAAAGGCATTATACATCAAACAACCGCTCCCTACTCAACATAATCTAACGGAGTTGCGGAACGAAAGAACCAAACTCTAAAAGAAATGATAAATGCAATGTTGCAGGAATCTGGGTTACCCCAGAACCTGTTGGGGAAGCGCTCCTTACCACAAATTATATGCTCAACAATATACCGCACAAAGTAACTGGCAAAACGCCATATGAACTTTGGAAAGGTAAAGTACCTTCGTACAAATACCTGAAAGTATGGGGTGTAGGGAATCCGAGCCAATTCTACAGATTCAGAATGCTCGCGAGTTCCCGATAGCCTAGGATCTAGGGTCTAGTTAATTGAATCATGAATCAGATCTGTGTTTACCTGGAGATTTGGCAGCGGAAGTTTGTGGTAACACGAGATCTGCAGCGCCCCAATCGTTGCGCCTCTACTGTTCAGTCCACACGCACACAAGCTGGAATCCGCCGGGATGCTAGGACCGGTGCTCGGATCTCCCTGGGACTTTTGGTTATCTGAGGTTTCTGTGTTTTCTCTCTGAGAAAACACTCTGGGCGGCGCATAAGTCTATCAGGTCGAAATTACATAACATCACTTATATATGTCGACTCTGTCATAAACCGAAACATCAGTTTCGGTTTCGCCACTGTGTCGACCGACACATCCACTGGTGTCGATCGACACAAGTCTTGTATCGACCGACGCACCTAATGGTGTCGATCGATACACCTCTTTGAAACTTATATTCGATGTGTATCCAATACACATCGATCAGACCATACGCCAATGATAAATCCCATATGGACTATGTCCAACTTGCTTAGGTGTGTGACCCTGTAGGTTCACACGATACCAGAAACGAGTTACAACTCATCTGTCATAAGCGGTTTCTAGCAAAACATTATGACTACCTAGTATCACATGAATTGTCCGATCTCGACAATACAACTATTTCTAGAGTTCGTACAATGTGATTTCAGGACATAATCCCAACAATCTCCCACTTGTACTGGAATCACTTATTCCTATAATCCCTTCGTCTCTATATCTCGATATGGCATAAGGCAAGAGGTTGTGTCATCCTTATTATAGCCAACATCATGTTCATCGAATTTCTGATTCATACTGATAAAACAAACGACTGACAATCACCTCGTTTGAGCACGGCCATGCATTTTCTCAGTATCAAATCTTCGATGGGCCCTGAGATATCTATCTCCCGTTATTACAGGATGGACAAATCCCATCTTGTTCCATCCCTGTTTCTACACATACTTCAAGATACGCACGAGCAATGCCGTTATAGTCGCCAGTTACGGAACGACGTTTGACAAGGTCAACACGCACCAATTCATATGCCAGAAATCATGATGAACTCAGGTCTAAGGACTATACTCTATAGTCGTAATGAGAACCTCCCATGACACTTATATATAACTATCATGTGGAGTTCTCATTAAGCGGGTCATGTCCGATCATATGTTCACCAACATATATCTATGTGACTGACTGTGATAATCATATCATTGACTCCATGAAACTTAGTCCAACAGCCACCTCACATACTAGTCTCGCACGGTTATTGGTGCCCCACTTCAACAACCTCGACTAGGGACAATCATAATTTATGTCATCTCTTACTTATAGGGTTTCATGATCAAGTCCTCAACTTGATGACCTATACGACAATCATAAAATACTTTGGGACTATTATTTAATTATCCAATAATTAAATAATACTGATGTCAGTTTAACTTACAGAAACACTACCAAAGCATGTTTATGTAAAGTTTACAACATAACTAAAATAACTCCCACTAGAATCAAGATCATCTCTTTATATATCTTAAACCTACAGCAACAGAATAAATTTCGTGCTTAGGTTGTGAGAGAGCCTGCGGTGTCATTGCTTGAAACAATTTCAACAAACTACACCGCCATTCGGATAAAAAGCACTATTCTACGGTCCACTGCTTGGAGCCTTTCCAACAGTCAGTACCGCCATTCAGACAAAGAGACATAACCAGGTGGGAACCGGAATTCGTCTTTGTCTGTCTAACTACTTTCAACTGGTTCGTCACTTCCTCAGTTCACCACGAAACTATCCTTAGAGTTCTTTAAACGCTTGGGATATTTCTGGCAACTGATCAGTGACTCTTACCGGAATATTTTGGTATTTTCTCGTCATGCTTTGTGTGTAAGCTGCATCTAGACGAGCGCAAAATATGGCATTGATGATGGATTCTATTGCAGCAGCATTAGAACTCACACTCATTAATATTAGTTCAGACAGTGTTCAGAAACACTTCTTCTTGCTAATATAGTTACTAGCTCAGCCAGTGTCCAGGACACTTCATCTTGCTCAGATTATTGCCATAAGACATTTGGTATGAAGCCATTCTTGGAATCTCGCATATTGGAACTGTCCAATACCTTATCAACATAAGGATTTTGACACTATTCATTTAGCCTACTCAATCTATATCAATAGATTCTTATTCCAAGAATTCATGCGGCTACTCCCATGTCTATCATTAAATTTGACTCTCGACCCAAATCTTGACAAGACTTTAGCGTCGGAACGTCACTTATGAGATTCAAGTATGTCAACTACATACTGTGTGAAAATTGCCATTACGCTCCCACTAGTCTTCTTGTATACGCATGGTTTCTTTTCTTTCTGATCAAGTCAAAACTTTTGACTACTTCATCAGAATGTTGATTCCAACTCCAAGATGTTTGCTTCAATCCAGAAATGGATCGGTAAAGCTAACATGCATACCCAGCCAATTCTCGGAGTTGGGGCTCACCATCGCTTCTTTGAATTTCGCATGCTCGTCACTTTTCAATGATCAATAGATCACGAAAATTGGTTACGAGAAATCACTCTCAAGTTAGTGATGGATCCTTTCGGATCTGCGAACTTCAGGCTCCACAGTTGTAAGTCCTACAGCACTTTGTAGATCTCACCACTGCTCTCCCTCTACAGGTTGAACAGTTTACTGTGTTTATCGAATTTCTTCGATGTGTACTTTTACTCCCACTGTTCCTTTTGAAAGTATCACCTTTCTTAAAAGACACAGTTCTGGGCAACAAAAGTACTAAGCCTTGGTTTCCTCAGGACAACCAGCGAGGTAGAACTTATCAGATATGGATTCAGGTTTGTTTGTTGACTGCTGTCTTACACAAACCTTGCAATCCTAATTAATCAGAAAAACATATTTGGAAACCACCCAGTCCACATCCAATGTGGTGTTTTTCACTGATTCTGATAGAAACCTTTTAGTGTAAACATAGACATTTCAGAACGTATTCTTAAATGGTTATGGAAGATTCATGTGACTCATCATTAATCGAATCATATCACATAAGATCTGATTCATTCTTTCAGATGATCACCCAATTCTTGACTCTAGTATTTTCCTCCGCGATTCAATCGAGGATCTCAATACTTCTGTCAGATTGGTTCTACACTTCATCTTGGAACTCCCTTAAGGGATTCCATCTTGTGTCTCATCAAATGAACACAGCCATGCTTATTGATGCCATCAATAAGGTAATGAAGTACAGAATATTTCCTCTGGCACTAATGCTCGTTTGGGCCGCATACATCAGTATGTGTAAGGCGCAATAAGCTTCTGGCCCATTTCCTTTAGCTCTGCTAAAAAGGGCCTTAGTCATTTTGGTCTAGTGAACAGAATTCATATCTCAAATGATTAACAATCGAATGAGTCCAAAACTATGGAACCTTTGAATTCGCTTCACTCTATGTGGTTAAACGACTATGCCAAGGAAAAGTCGAGTTCAAGTCATTAGACTTAAACCGTTTGGTATTTTTGTTATATTCTAACTCTTGTTGGTTTGAGATATAAAACCCATTCCAAATGGGGTGCTACCATTAAATATTTCATTAAGATCAAAAGGACAAAACTTGTCTTTTATCAAAATGAAAAACATCCAAATTCTCAAAAGAAAATGAAAGACATTTTGCGTATAGCAAGTACATGGTGGCAATTACTTAATTTCAAAAACCAAGTAGGAAAGGCTCATACAAGTGGAGAATCTCTACGGCTCATGCAGCAACCATTGCTTCATACCAGACACGCAGTTCCACTTGTCCTTTCTTCAACGTTCTACTATCGCTTAGGTCCTGCCTATTTCAAAAAATATCAGTACCATAACAAGTATCCAATACTTATGTAGAACTTGAATTAATAACACAATACCTGAAGAAGAAGTACCATACATCTTCTCCATCTCTTGTGAATCTTCCAAGAATTTAATGCAATCTCTCTTCCAATGCCCTGACTCATTACAGTAGAAGCACTTACTAACACCAGATGGGCTTGACTTGGGCTTATAAGATGACACAGGCTTATCCTGATTCCAAATCTGGATGGCCTTGCCTTCACCCTTGTCTATACAAGATTTCTCAAATCTTTACCCCTTTTGATGTTTTGCTCTGCTGTCTTGAGCATGCCATGCAGCTCAGTCAACGTCTTCGTCAAGCCTTTCTTGATATAGTTCTTAATGAACTTATCATAGCTTGACGGCAGTGACTGCAGAATGATGTCAGTAGCCAACTCTAAGCTGACAGGACATTCCAGTTTCCCCAGGTTATCAATGTAACCCATCAGTTTAATGACATGAGGACTTACTGGAGCATCCTCTGGTAGCTTGCACCAGTGAGAGACTTCACCATCTGGAATCTCTCAACTCGTGCCAGATCCTGAAACTTCAGTTTCAGGCTGGTGATCATCTCTATTGGCGACTCCATGTTCTCATACTGACTCTTCAAGTCTGAGTTCATGGTAGCCAACATCAGACCACGCACATCTACCACGTCAGTATAATGCTTATCCCAAGCATTATACACTGCATGCGAGCGATTGGTCCCAAGCCTTTCTGGAAGAGCCTTTTCAAGGACATAGTCCTTGCTCTCCTGCTTGAGAATGAATCTCAGATTCCGATACCAATCCAGGAAGTTGGATCCATTTAACTTGTCCTTCTCAAGGACGGATCGCAACGAGAAAGTAGTCATAGACATAAGCTGAAATCCAAGAAAACAGAGATTTAGTTATGTATATGATGAGAATTCTTATCAAAATAAGAAAACTCGCATTATATTCAAACAATGTTTCCTCTATGAATATAATGATCCAAGACCCATACATTATTAAAACCTGAGTGGACGACTCGCCATCACCCAGAGTTTAGCAATCTAGGTAAGCAAACCATTGCTAATTGTACTCAGTACAACTCTTGGTCGTAGATAAGACAATCCATGTCTCATTTACTCTGATGTCTCTGGGCCCAGAACTTCTGATAGCCTAGTCAAGTAAACCAATCTCTTCTGCCTTGTGATCATTGACAGTCGCACTGCAAGTCTATCAATGATCACCTGCCTTACTCATGTAGCAGTGGATACCAAGGACTCCAAGACTATCCAACATACGAAACAAGTCTTGACAGTGACAAGATTGGGCAAGACATCAAGGTCACTTGATATTTAGTTGAGGAAACTAAACCCAAAAGTTTAGCAAATATATCTCTTGGGTCATGTAATTGTTGATGTTAAGCACTGCAAATCCATCAACATTACTACCTGCCTTACTCACGTAATTGTGGACACCAAGCTCTTGGCCAGAACATCACACAACGAAACGAGTCTTGACAGTTGACCATATTGAAGCTAATCTTCGATCAATGTTTAAGTCTAGTTTGGTTTCTGCAAATTCAAGGTTTGATAACCAGAATTTCGAATACTGTGTCGATCGACGCAGACAATGTCTGTCGATCGACACTACCAAACAAAACCGGACTTCAATAACCAGTTAATTCAATTAACCCGGTTCATCGAACCGGTCATGTCGATCGACACAACCCATGTGTGACGGTCGACATAGACCTAAACCGAAGATCGTTTTGATAACCGGTCCAATCCAATTGAACCGACTTGTCTGATCAAACTGATCTTAACCAATCGGTTTATTCTAATTGGGATAATCAGTTCAATCCAATTGAACCAATTTAACCAATTTAAACCGTTCAATTCGGACTTAACCAAGCATGATAACCGGTCCAATCTAATTGAACCGATTAACCATTCGCTCGGTCTGTGTCGACCGACACCAACCTGTGTCGATCGATACGTGGCCGAATTTGTTCTGTGTCGACCGATACACAACCTGTGTCGATCGACACAGAGGGCTTTCGGTTTTTCTTCGCGAAAAACCCTAGCCGCCGAATCTGTCGATTTCGCCACCTTGTGTCGACCGACACACCTCGTGTGTCGATCGACACAGTGCGAAAACACAGATTCGCAGATCGATCAAATCGATCTCACCTGTTCTAATTCAAACAACCTAGTCTGCGAATCTAAATCATCAAATTCGATTAACAGGTGTGATTCAATGATAAAACCCTAAGGCTCTGATACCACTGTAGGGAATCCGAGCCAATTCTACAGATTCAGAATGCTCGCGAGTTCCCGATAGCCTAGGATCTAGGGTCTAGTTAATTGAATCATGAATCAGATCTGTGTTTACCTGGAGATTTGGCAGCGGAAGTTTGTGGTAACACGAGATCTGCAGCGCCCCAATCGTTGCGCCTCTACTGTTCAGTCCACACGCACACAAGCTGGAATCCGCCGGGATGCTAGGACCGGTGCTCGGATCTCCCTGGGACTTTTGGTTATCTGAGGTTTCTGTGTTTTCTCTCTGAGAAAACACTCTGGGCGGCGCATAAGTCTATCAGGTCGAAATTACATAACATCACTTATATATGTCGACTCTGTCATAAACCGAAACATCAGTTTCGGTTTCGCCACTGTGTCGACCGACACATCCACTGGTGTCGATCGACACAAGTCTTGTATCGACCGACGCACCTAATGGTGTCGATCGATACACCTCTTTGAAACTTATATTCGATGTGTATCCAATACACATCGATCAGACCATACGCCAATGATAAATCCCATATGGACTATGTCCAACTTGCTTAGGTGTGTGACCCTGTAGGTTCACACGATACCAGAAACGAGTTACAACTCATCTGTCATAAGCGGTTTCTAGCAAAACATTATGACTACCTAGTATCACATGAATTGTCCGATCTCGACAATACAACTATTTCTAGAGTTCGTACAATGTGATTTCAGGACATAATCCCAACATGGGGGTGCCTAGCAAAAGTCGCAATACCACCAACGAAAAAGGTCTCAGTCGGACCTAAAATAGTTGATTGTATCTTCATTGGATATGCACACAATAGTAGCGCTTATCGGTTTCTGGGTCACAAATCAGACATACCAGATATCCATGTAAATACAATAATGGAATCAAGGAATGTGTCTTTCTTTGAACATATCTTTCCATGTAAAGATAAAAAACGAAACTGTGAAGAGAAAGATCCTACCTCATCTACAAACGAGGCTAGTACTTCTGGCGGTCCATTAAATGAAGTGGATGAAGAAGAAGAACATAGACGAAGCAAAAGAGATCATAAGGAAAAATCTTTCGGTCATGACTTCATGATGGTCTTTCTCTTAGAGAATGAACCAAAAACATACACTGAATCCATATCTACACCAGACGCACCTTCTTGGAAGGAAACTGTCAATAGTGAGATCGACTCCATTATGCAAAACCATACATGGGAAATAACCGATCTACCTGAAGGGTTTAAAGCACTAGGGTGTAAATGGATATTCAAAACAAAATTGAAAACATATGGCTCAATTGATAAGTACAAGGCTAGACTTGTGGTACAAGAATTCCGACAGAAAGAAGGTCTGGACTTCTTTGACACCTATTCTCCTGTCACGAGAATAACTTCAATCAAAATGCTGATTGGAATCACAGCCTTAAGAAATCTGGAAATACATCGAATGGATGTTAAAACTGCTTTTCTAAATGGTGATTTAGAAGAGGAAATATATATGAAACAACTCAAAGGATTTGTTGTCCCGGGAAAAGAACACAAAGTTTGTAAACTTGTGAAGTCATTATATGGACTTAAACAAGCTCCGAAACATAGGCATGGAAAATTTGACAACACAATGATGTCAAATGGATTCAGCATAAATGAATGTGATAAATGCATCTACATAAAGAATACACCAAGCGGGTATATTTTATTTTGCTTATATGTAGATGACATGTTGATTATTGGCAGCAATAAAGACATAATCCAACAAACTAAGAACATGCTTAGTGGAGAGTTTGACTTGAAAGACATGGGTCTAGCAGACGTCATTCTAGGAATAAAAATCACAAGAAATTCAGACGAAATCATTCTGTCTCAAGATCACTATGCTGAAAAGATACTTGAGCGATTCAAAAACTACTCAAATGGCACGGCAAAAACTCCAGTTTATTCTCAACTTCACTTGACCAAAAATTCAGGTGAAGCTGTGTCACAAGTAGAGTATGCACGAGTTATTGGGAGTCTTATGTACTTAACCAACTGTACTATACCAGAATTGGCACATGCGGTAAACGTACTAAGTCGCTACACAAGTAATCCAGGTCACAAACACTGGAAAGCCATAACAAGAGTATTAAATTACTTAAGATATACAAAAAGTTATGGTCTCCACTATGGTAGAGAACCCGCAATTTTGGAAGGATACAGTGACGCAAACTGGATATCTGATTCCAAAAATTCGAAATCTACAAGTGGATATGTCTTTACCCTAGTAGGTGGAGCAGTATCATGGAAATATTCCAAACAAACTCTACTGGCTAGATCAACCATGGAGTCTGAATTCATAGCACTAAACAAAGTTGCTGAAGAGGCTGAGTGGCTTCGGAATTTTCTGGAAGACATTCCATTGTGGGAGAAACCAGTTCCAGCATTACGTGTACACTGCGATAGCCAATCGGCTATAGCCCGGGCACTGAATAATCTCTATAATGGTAAATCACGTCACATAAGAAGACGACATAAAACCATTAGACATCTGATCTCAAGTGGTGTAATCACAATAGATTATATCAAATCAGCTGACAACCTAGCGGATCCATTTACTAAAGGTTTGTCATGAGATCAAGTTGTAAAATCATCGAAGGGAATGGGTTTAAAGCCTATAACTCAAGAGGATGTTTGATGGAAACCCCACCTACGTGACTGGAGATCCCAAGATGTCAGGTTCAAAGGGAAAACTAAATTGAACATAATCTATTAAAGCACTGAAAGACTTCTTGTCTTTACTCAGCTCCCAAGATGATAACAGTGCTAACATACATAAGATTTGTATGTGTAAAGAGGATAAGCATAGCTTTTAATGATAAGTCCATAGCTTTGATATATCAATGGAGTATTGAAGATACTTCTTAAAACAAAGAGTAATGGCAATCACCTAAGTCAGTGTGAAATGGGGCCGTTTCTAGGAAAATGAAAAACATGATATATTCTCCAAATTCACTCATAACTAACCATGCAAGTTCAAGGCTAAAATGAACACAATAGAGAACTTAGTTCTACGAGAAAATGAAACTGGGTTGTACCTCTACCCCTCCCTCCTCCCCTCTAAATGAGTCAATCATGAATCTGAGCCACTAGGCGTGGTAGCTTTAAAATGGCAGCCATCCATCATAATCTCCAAGTGTGGCGTCTAAACTCGATGACCCAAAACTCGACAATGATGACTCCTGATCCGATTTCCCATTAACAGAATCAGGCAATGAGCCCACCTCTACACATGTTATCTCCATCACTGAGGGATAGAAAAAGGAGAAAGCTTAAAATTGGTTGTACGGAATCAAGAGAGACATCAGTATATGACAAAAGGCGTATAAATAAAATAAAATAATAATAGTCGAGAGAGGGAAACAAATATACCTTTTTAACTCCAGAAGAATATATGGTAAAAAGACGCAAGGTATTAGAAGGGAATCATGCATCTTCCCAAGAAAACACCATCATAACCCTTATGTGACCCTTCAGTCTACAAAACTATACGCCAAGCTGAATTCTCCCCCTACACGATTGCGCCACGTCAAAGAGGATTTAACATGTGATTATCTATTGGATCATGTATCAGCATTAAAACCAGGCAAACTAACTCTTCAAAACCCTTTCGGTTGTGTCCATCCACCAAACTATACAAGAGGGTTAGGGGGTGGCCTGAGCACCCCAAAGTCAGCAAGGCCCGATACCAATAATTGGGCATGGAGTCTGTAACACCCGTCATGTCGGATCCAGCAAACGACTCGTCGGTTTCTCAAGTCATTGTCCACAGATCAGTGAACCGAGTCATAAACCAAAAGCAACACTCAATAACCAAAAGTTTACTTTATTGAAATCATAAAAACCGAGTCTTACAAAAAAAACTATACTGAAACAGACTTAATCGTGAAAACGAAAGAAATACAATAATCTTATTGAAATAAAAAAGAAAACTGAAAGAGCCCTCTTCCCCAAAACGTAACACCGCACCCGACCGTCTACTCCTGCAACTCTCCATGTTTACCTGCAAAACATTCAACTAAGGAGGCTTGAGTAATTGGTTCAACACCAATACTCAGTGAGTGCAAGCTCTAGGAACCCGCGATCTCAACATATACTATCACAACTGTTGGGCCAATATTTTAATGAACATATGGGTTTATAAAATATTGTATGAGTTGAAAAGAAATGGGCATGGGCCAATAAAATTGGTGAAGCCTTTTTTGCTCTCCAACGGAACTTAATTTGTCCCACATTGGAAGCAAGAGAAGTTTTGGAGTTTTTCTATCTCCTATATATAGAAACCCATCTCTCTCTCAAAAATATATCATCTCATATATATCTTTCTCAACTCAAAATCCATCAATCTCTCTCGTCTTCTTTCTTATCGTAAGTCCGAGAGTATTCGTAGATTCTAAGTTCGCATATTCTTTGATCGAGTGTCACGATCTTAGTCTCAAAGCGGTTGTATCCTGGGATTCATTATCTCATCAAACCGTTACACTGCGGGAGATATTTTGAATTAAGGAAAGAGATCATCTCGCCTCCGCTTAGTCGTTTTTCTATATCGTGTTTTCCATCGGTTTTTCCAAACAGTTGTTGTCTCCTTATTTTTGCGGCCTACAACAACAACCAAGCAATAAGTACAAGGCTAATAACACCTTGCACCCAACACCCGAAGACAAAATCAACCTACACACTAACAACTTGTCCATAGGTGGGAGCTCGGGCCCCAACCTCCACGCACGCACCCATGAACCGACTTGGGCCACAACCCTACTCAACCGGCACCAATCGACATCCACTCGGCCACAACCGACTCGGTCCACAACCTTACTCTACCACAACAGACTCACACTACCACTCTACTCAACCAAAACACTCTCACAACTACTCACACAATCCATCAATCATAATCAACGTTTTCGGTTTAAGTGATATCATAATGGTTCTACGTTCAACAATCAATCACATAGCGTGCATTACCAAACCTATATTACCTAGGAGAGACGCCATTAAACAAGGACTCATGTCATGATATTGAGACAGGGTAGAGATCACGACCGGTCCTCAACTTTGCCACAACGATGTACAATTGCCTAATTGGACATAACTGCTGCTGCAACTTTGATGACACGCTTCCCTATGCTCCCAAGACCCAATTTGGTTCTCCTTCAACCGAGATCTAGATCTATGAGTCTAGAATGTCCCTACCAAGTTTCGGGTCAAGTGGACCTCGTTCCCATCCAAAACACAGATCCGATAAATTGTTATAGATTCACAACAACACAGACACATTTTTGTAAAACGGTCATAACTCTCAAACGGTAAATCTGATCAGAGCGATTGTTATCTTTCTGGAAAGAGCAGACCGAGATATTTCTAATGGTATACTGTGCGTTCTTTGGATCCTTACGGATCTACGGGAACACGCTTTGAAAGATGACGGCTAGGTTGACGACGGTAATCCGAGAAACCATTTCCGGAAAGCTTCTTCTTTGTGTCTCCTACACAACAGGTCTTCTCTATGACGGATCTACAATTACAGGAGGTCGACGGCTGATGGCTCTCTATTTCCGCAGGGCTTCGCCGAAAATTTCTTCTCATGCCTCTTTCTCTTGTGCTTCATGGAAAACTCTAGGTTTTAGATGGACTATTGAGCTTAATGGATTTAAGAAAGAAATAAAAAAAGGCTAGGCTAGGGCCATTACAGAGTCCATCACCGCCTAGTGTCTGCAGAGGCTCGAGACGCAGCATGGCACCAGTTTTGAGGGTGACGTGAACCTGCCAAATAGTATCGATTGAATAGTGGAAACGACGTAATGATAGTCTATTGCCGAATGTCCCTCCCGCATATCAATATGACCTCTCAGTGACATCTATCATAAGCTATCCAAGACATGTAGCAGAGGACATCATGTAGCCGACCTATGATTACTAGAGATCAATGACACAAAACACTATAAATATGAATATTTGCACATTAATAAAGGGAATTCAATTATAGAGAGAAGATAAAGAGTGATTTCCCGAAAACTTCGAGTTATTCATTTCAAATCACCACCCCGACCTTAGTCTCAGTTTTATTCTCTTTGTCAGTGACAAAAAAAAAAAACCGGCCTATTTTTCAATAAGAATATACTCTTTAACGTGTTCCCCGACTGCATTATTATATAAAAGATCTCCTAACACGTTGCCGTCATGTCACTTGTTATATATATATCCAACTAAATACATTTACTTAAGCAACCCTTCAATAGTACTTTTTTGCTTCTTTTTTTTGTTTCGTCTGGTCAAGTACACAATTTTCTTACGACTTGCATTGGTCCATAAGATGCTATCGTCTAAATCCTACAAGAATAAATTCATATTAGGTATGCGATCAAAGATTTATCTGGTTAGTGACAGATTCATTGTGGTTCACTACAAGAAAACAGGGATCTAACAACTACTATATTAGTCGGCAATCGGTCGTAAACCTTTGTGATTCATTGTGGTTCACTACGATCGATTTGCAACGTAAACTTGTTGTCGCTAAACCACGCGTCGCTAAAATCATTAGTCGCAAAACAATCTCTAATTAGCGACTGTTTTGTTACTGAATAATAGTCGTTGCAATTCTGTCGCTAATTCGTCGTTACATTTTGCGACCGAACCGCATCTAAAGTGCGCCTGTTATTTACGTCGCTAATCAGTCGTAAGTTTAACGACTGATTAGCAACTATGTTGTGACTGCTTTATCGATTACTATAGCGACTGATAAGCGATTTGGATTGTTATTGATTGTAATACGAATTTGTAATTTAAAAGATGCTTATGAAGTCTACAAACATAAATTCTTGAATTTAAAACACACATAGAGTTTTTAACACAAGTTATAAACACATAGAGTTTTAAACACAAGTTAACATCCAACACATAGAGTTTTACATATCTAAACAAAACAAAATCTAAAACTTTAGGAGTTAACATTCAAAACAAAACATTGAACATCAGAGAATAAGAGAAGGATAAGACCTAAGTAGGAGTATCATCAGTGGCGGGATCATCGGTTTGAGCAGCAAGGAAGGCGAGAAACTTTGGGTCACTACTCAAGTATTGATTCACCAGTGCTAAGTTCTTGATCTCTGCTTGTTGCTCAGCTGTCATAAGCTGCTGCCTGGCTATCATGTAATTAGCATCTTCGAGCTGTTGTTGCTTGTGAAAGAAGAAGAGAATCCTTGGTACTTCCACTTACGTTGTTGTAATCCCCTAGGCTTCCAGCTCCATAGATTTCTCCTCTGTCATTTGTGTAAGTTGACTGCAAAGAAAACAAAATAGTATTAGTCATTAACATTTTTCCAAAACAATAATGTGAACATGAGGAAGCACTTTACCTCAAGAAAGAGTGTGTTATCCTCCTCTAGTGATAGTTGTGGATTGTGTGATGTTCCATCAGCACACTCGTCATGCTCTAGTTCAGCCAACTTAGCTGCCATTTTCTTCTGATATGTCTCAGCAACTTCCTTCGCCTTCATATCGATAAAAGTCCCATCTTTTCTCGTATGAATCCTTATGAATACTTCACCAACAGTCGGTGGTCTTCCCAATTCCACTTCCCGAAAAGGTAAACAATGAAAGTTAGACAATGAAAGTTAAACAATGAAGTATGTTAAAGACGGAAAAATGAACTTACCATCTCTTGTTAAATTTGTAAGAAAGACTTCTGGCCTGATACATGCTTATGAGGGCCCCTTCCACCATGGTCAGACATCCGAGTTGCTGATGCGGTGAAGCTCTTTGCTTTGGCTTCTTCTTTTTCCAATAATCAGTCATTTCTGCCCATAGTGTTTTAACTATCCAAGGCGGTCGCTATTCACTACTTGCTGCCTTGGAAACCAAGTCCTTCATTCGCCTTTGACAAATCTCCTCAAATATTTTTTGACCAACACCGGTAAGTGAGGGATGCCAAGTGTGTTATTTCTACAAAACAAGATGTAAAAATGATGTTAGTAATAAAAAAAACAACTCCAACGGTAATATGGCTATAGAGGTTTACCGTGAATTCCAGAAAGTATCTTTCTATATTTGGAACATCAACACAACTCCAACTGTAATACAGCCCATCAAACTTGTTTGTGAATTTTTTTGTAATCTTCCGGTTCAAAGCCGATTTGTCCTTGTTAAACCTACAAATACAGAAATAAGACAGTATATGAGAACAAAACAGACGCATAATCAACAGTTCTTGGATTACACAATCACATACAATAAGATACAAGACACTAGACAACATACGCATAACTCAGACATCTCAGACAACAGACGCATAATCAACAGTTCTCGGATTACATAATCACAGACAATAAGACACAAGACACTAGACAACAGACGCATAACTCAGACATCTCAGACAACAGACGCATAATCAACAAACGCATAATCAATAATTATTGGATTACAAAATCACAGACAATAAGACACAAGACACTAGACAACAGACGCATAACTCAGACATCTCAGACAACAGAAATATTGTTTCGTGAATTAGAAGCAAATCTCAGAACAACTAAAGTAATTATTAGTATCATCATCAGATTAATTTATAAGTGGTATTATTAACTTATGATCCATACAGACTCATTATGCAACAAACATGCTTACCAAGTATGTCATGATCACAGAAAATAAGACACAATTTCAAACAGACGCATAACTCAGACACAATCAGACAACTGAACCTTTAACATATTCAAACAAGCATAACTCATACACAATCAAACATGCATTACATAGAACATAACTCAGACACGCATAACACAATCAAACATGCATTACACAGAACATAACAGACATGCTTACAAAGTAGTTCCGGGCTCTAATGTGGGAGAGAGAACAATACAAACCAACTCCCGATTTGGCTCTGCCAGCAGGGTGTTTACAAGAGCAAGTATGATGTCTGAGAGATGCAGCTCTACTGTGGAGTCTTCTTCTTCTTCCCAATCTTCATCGTAGTGTGAGTTATGGGCTTGAGAACTTATAGGATATGGTCTAGGCTGATGTGCAGGATATTGTTGAGGCTCATGAGGTGGAGATCCTTGAGGCTCTTCCGGTGGAGATTGTTGACGCTGTGGCTGCGATTGATATGCTGGAAGTTGGCATGAAGAAGCTGGTCGAGTGACTGACGATGGAGATGCTCCACTCTGGATCGTATTGGTCTGCAAAAAAAGCCGTCGGAGGTGGGTAGTCGCGGAAGTTTGGAACACAGTTTTTCGGAGGCTCGAGATTTCTAGGGTTCGCCAGCGTGACTTAATATTGTGGGGGAAGTGAGGTGGTTCTCTGATGGGTTCTCGGATTCGAGATATGTGGTCGTCGATTCGCGTCGTCGGAGGTGGGTGGTCGTCGATTCGCGTCGTCATAGGTGGGTGCTCGTCGATTCCGTCGTCGGAAGAGGGTGGTCGTCGATTCACGTCGTCGGAGATGGGTTGTCGATTCCCACCACATCCTCCTCCTCCATCGTGTCTTCCTCCTCCACCCCGTCTTCCTCCTCCCCTACCTCTACCCCTCCCTCTTCCACGGTTAGCCTTCACAAACAGAGCCTTGGGAGTTTTCGATTTGGGTTTCGATTTGGGGAGAGAACGAGAGAGATTTGGGTTAGGGTTTGTCACGAGATAAACAAATTTTGGGGATTTGATCGTGTTTTGTTACTTTAGCAGTTCTCGATTGTGTTTTTGGGTTTGGCGGTAACAAGTAATTAGGCCAAATATTTGGTTTAGGCGTTTTAAATTGCCGGGCTAATTTAGCCAATTTTTTTTTTTTTTAAGCCCATTTTAGTCGCTATGGGTTGCAAATCAGTAACACTTTCGAAAAATAATTATGTTCTTTTAATTATTTCATAACCAAGTTTTTAATTTTTTTTTTACTAAATTTATACTTAACAATGATATTTATATTTACATAATATCCATTAATATTTCTCATACCTTGTTTAGGGTTTAGGGTTTAACCCTAAACACTAAACAATAAGTTCCACACATACTAATCTCATAGGAAATCATATCTCATAATTAAAAATAATACTTCTTACTCCTTGTTTAGTGTTTAGGGTTTAGGGTTCCTATAAACCCTAAACACTAAACAAGGAGTTAGGGTGTCATATAGATTCCACACATGCTAATCTCATATATATACTCATTTTCATTCTATTTCAAACTAGCTATAATTCAATGACGGATTGGATACTCTCTCACAAATTATACTAATTAACTTACAACTCATATTACATATATATGGAATTCATGTGAAATACAAGAAACAAGATAAGATCGACATCCAAAACAAAACAAGGATCGGATACTGTATATCTTAATCAATCATATATGAATTAATTAATGAGAAATTGAAGTCTATAAAGTTTAACTTTTAATTACTACTTTAAAACACCCATAAGAAGGACACATAATAAAATAAATTAACATGTTGATCGATACATGATAAACACACATATATATATATATATATATAGATCTATTGATAAATCTGTTACATAGGTAAATCAACAAGTCAAATAGATATAAGGGTTCAATCATCACATAAATATGTCATCAAAAACTCAATACTTTGGGTGCATTAATGGGGTTTCATCTTTGATTTCAATCTAAACATATAATTTCAAAACTTTAATAATCCAATATTCAGTCGCAAAATTGTCGCAATTTAGCAACTGTTTGGCGACTATAATAAAGCGACTATATTTAGTCGTAAAACAGTCGCAACTTAGCAAATCAGTTGCAACGTTTTATTTTGGTCGCAAAATAGTAGCAAATCAGTCGCGACATATTGCGACTACATGATTAGTCGCAACATGATGTCGCTAATGAGTGTATAACACATTAAGTCACTTATACTTTCAAACCTTACAAAATAAGGCACTTGAGCTTGGATGGGCTACTTTTCCACTGTAGAATTTTATTATTGCCTAACTTGCCCTTGTTATTGTTGAGATTGAACTAAATCGAATGTAACTAAAAAGAACCAAAGTCATTTTCCTGTTTTTGTGCTGCTACATGTAATGTGACTGGAGAAAAAATTGATGGATCCTGGCCATTGAAAATGTCTCTGTTATTCTCTTCGCATAGTTTATGGTTTTTTTTTTAATTCTCCCTTTCCCCTCTTATTTATATCTTAACTTACAAGTTTTTCATGAACATAAATTAATTCTTTTATAGTATAATAAATTATAATTTTTTTTTTCTCTATCCAACAACATCCATTTTGCTATATCTTAATACATGTTTTTACTATTTGGACAAATGGGCATGTACATTATTTAGGTAAAATGTTGCATTTTACTATCTCCATCATTACATGTCCATGTGGATGGTCTTGTTTGAATTTTGTTGTGTGTTCAGTAACTTCATGGATCTTTTTATTATTTGAGTTCTTACATTATGGTTGTCACACTTTTTGCTAACTAGTGTCATCAGTCAAACATGCTCGTAGATATGTCCATGTGGATGAAATAATTGTTATTTTCTTATTGGAATCGATTGGTGAACTATCTCTTATTACGATATTCGTCGGTCATTTTGTTTACATATCCATGTGGATGTCCATCAACATATATCCACGAAGTTGAAATACGATATCCGCTGCATAATGTCCACACAGACTTATGCATTTTGATCTTGAATAACATTATATAAATCAGTTGTCCATTTGAACTTGTCTACACGAAAAATGTTTATTTGAATATATCCACATGGACAGTCGTTTAGAGGAAACGATGAAACGAACAATAAACGATGAACTGATCTAAATCTAAGTTTCTCATATGTCCATTAATGCATGTCCACGATGGAGGTGAGATGGTTATAAGAACAGACTTAACCTCTATGTCGTTTGGCTCAACCATGTTCTTCAATCCACTGATCATCTTCTCAGACTCATCCATTTGTCTCTCCAACTCCACAATCTCTGATTCCAAGGCCACAACTTTCTTCTCCGACTCTCTCAACGAATCCTCCACAATCTTCTTCTCTGTTCTCCGACTCTCTCAACATATATGTACATGCATTCATGTCCACGATATCTACAATTTTCGAAAAAGATACAATGAACATTGGCATGTACTAATGGACAAGTTACTCAATAGAGATATATGTCTATTACTCCATTAGTACTTGTCCATGAGATCTATTCGTCTGCATCAGGTGAATAACGTTTGAGGATTATATGTCTATAAACCCATATCCACAAGGTAGAACTAGTATGTTGTAAAGTGTAGACATATAAACTATGGGACGCAGTACACAAATACAAAAACGCAGCCCTGATGTATAAGGAACTATAGGTCGACAATTGAGAAGGTTACCTCGTCGACATATTCATCCAGTTGAGGATGAACAAAGGTCTGAGCGAACATGACACAAGGCTCTGATCGTACCATGTCTAGAGGATGATTGCCAGTCTTCTGGATTTGTGTACGTCTCCTAGGTCAATACAAGCATGAATTCAGCTTGGTTGCTAAATCTGAGATTCTTAAAATTATAAATTTTAAGTAAAGTATCTAATGTGTCCTATGAATATTAGCCATCAAATAATGTTCATAAAACATCTACTAATTTAACATGTTCATCCATGAACTACATGTCCACAGGTTATCACCTCATATAAAGTACCAAATGAACTATATATGATATATCCATCCATGAATTACATGTCCACGGGTTATCATCTCATGTCCACATTTGTTTGTTATGGATTGCATATACATAGTAAACAATGAGCAAACGAGCAAACAAGAAAGAAGATACACTAGTCTTGTCCATTAATGCATATACACAATAATCATATTTCAATTGAGGCATGTACGCGACATCTACATGGATGGCAGTAAAGAGGAAATGATTTTACTGAACTACAAACGATGAACATATTTAGTGGATAACTATACACAGGAACGAAGTAACAATTTCAGATGTCCACGAGAACATGTACACACATGAATATACGATTAAAAGCGTCCATATCTCACTCTCTCCATAGGAAGTCAAAAACTAACCTCCCATGTTTCTGAAGCAACGATCTACGCACAGACTGAGTAGGATAAGCAGTCAAAACCAGATCCATAGTGATAATGTGGAGCAACTAGCTTGAAGACTAGTATCCTCAAATCCATCGGCGGAGGAGAGCGGGTCTTTCTTCAACGAAACGAGAACACATCCGCCACCAAATCTTGAGGATTGTGACCAACGTTGACGGATTCCCCACCCCAGCAGAGGTAGATTCATCGCCGGATTCTATGCAACTACCTTCTCCTCCACCACTTCTTCCCGACGGCGAATACTCCGTTACCGTCTTCCGTGCCCCAGCCAATGATCTTATCCCGCGTTGACTCTTAGAACAAAAACCAAAATCGAAATTTTTTTGTCTCTGGTCGACGGCTGCATTAGCCAAAAAGAAAAGAGAGAGAGACAACCCTTTTTTTAGGGGTTGAAGCTTTTAATTTTTATTTGTATCAAATATATTAAAAAAAAAGAAAAAAAAAGTAGTAAATGAGTGTAAAGGGGAAGTAACGTTTAGTTACTCTTGATTAAAGTGTAACCAGAAACCAAAGACAAGGTTGGTATATTTAGGAGTAAAAAAGTATTAACCTTAAGTGTAAATGACTTATTACAGGCAAGTGACTACAGATGTAATTAAAGTGTTCCAAAGTGACTACCGATGTAATAAACTCAAAGAAAAATCATGCAACCGTACGTGTACATATATATTTATATATAAAAGAAATTCATGGCGAATCTCCATGTCATTTAAAAATAGTTTGAAATGTAGATAAGTTTGTGCGAGTGTGTCATAATTCATAAATGCAAATACAAATGTTCGACCTTCATTGCAATTTCAGAAACTCACGGACTTCCCTTCTTCTTCTGATTTTCCAGACCCCATCAAACACTTTTCTTCTTTATTAATAAAATTATCCTTCTCCCCAACTAAAAAAAAAATCTCCAAAGTGCCAGCCATTTTGCCTCTGTCATCTTCTACTTACTCTCTTCTCTTTTGTTTCCAGCCATCGATCACGAGCCCATTTATGAACCCTAACTCTAAAACCCATGTATATCTACCACCACTTATATATTCCTCACATATCATTATACCAAGCTCTCTCAAGAAGCAAAAATTAAACCCAATGTTCAACACAAGGTTTCATATTATCATTGTCACTCTAAACCTTATACTCATATATGCCGGAGGACGTTTAATACCACCGGATAGCGTTCCAAGCACATCGATGAGGCCTTTATTGGTGGATGATACAATCAAATTGAATCCGAAGAATCATATTTTCCGTGGGACAGAAGTAAAGAGTTGTAAGCCTAAGGGGTTCCGACCGAGATCCGCTCCGAGCCGGTTTGTAAATTATCATCCTCTTGTTTCTGTTAAGTGTTCCTCATCCAAAGTTACTTCCCGGTCCAAGATTTCGCCTTGATTAATTATTTTGTTTTTCTTTTCTACCTATAGTATTATTATTGTTTAATTATGAAAATAAAAATGATGTCTTGATTCTTTTGGTGTCCAAATTTTCTGAAAAAAGTATACCGAATGCAAGTGTAGGTGTTTATTTCTTTATTTTTTTTATCCAAGGAATCAAGAATATACGTTGACAATTTGATACCTCAAGTTCTTGGACGGAAAAGGCTAACTCTCTCTCTATATATACAATATGTGGTGCCGAATAATCTAATATTTAACTTAGTCCATAATCTCTTTGAACAGGTTAAATTATTTTTGTAGACCGCTCGAGACTTCAGCTTGTGACCTTGAGAGACTCTTAAAACCATTCTTCTTAAACAACAATTAGTAGGATTCCAATTTATAAATTGGAATTTGCTTCGCTCCGAATTGGTTAGATAATCTACGATTTTAGTTTATAACTAATATGATTTGATTGCATCATGTGCGAGCACAAGTATTATATTAAACATAATTTTTTTAAATAAAAAACTATCAAACTAATTTAACAATAACAATAATATTATAAAGATTTATAAAAAATGATTAATAATTAAACATACATACATTAGTATATTTAATAAATAAGATATTTTTTAATTTATTATAAATAAAATGAATAGTAATAAAAGAAAATATAATTATATGTTTTATGTATAAAATCAATACATAAATATCTTATTTAAAATATTTTATCACATATATATACAAATTTATATAAATAATATGAATTTACTATATAAAATCCAAAAACCATATTTATAAATATTTAAAAATATTCATAAACTTTTTCAAATCTATTAGCTCATTTTTTATTTTTTTCATTGAAAGTTATCTATATCTCTAAAATAAAATTAAAAATCTTCGTAAATATTTTCATATTTATCATCTTATCTTACTTTTCATTTGTTATTCAATGTTATGTATATCTCCAAAATAAAATTAAAAAAATTTCATAAATATTTCATATTTATCATCTCATTTTTTATCCAAAATTATGTATATCTTCATAATAAAATTTAAAAATAATAAAATTACAAATATAAATTAAGGTTAATACAATAATTAACCTAATTTTATTAATGAAAAATTAGTAATTAACTATTTTGAGAATGAATATAAAATCAAAAGCCCTTCCCAATTAATATAATAAAGGTATCATGGATTGCATCCCTAGTATGAATATGGGCCATGACATGCGGGTTTGGCCCAACTAAACCTAATGCAAGGAGGGTATGAGCTGCAAAACTGAATAAAAAATTAGTGATCTTGTGGATATAAATTATATGGATTCGGGTTATGCTATTTGACGGGTTAACGTTTTGCGGGCCAGGCCACTTAAAGTGATGGTTTTTATAAATTCGTCAATTTAGTTATGTTTTTTGCGCGAAAATGGTAATCAGAGGAAAAATGCATAGAGTTTCAGAGATTTGCACAGTTTTGGACTCATAAAATATATGTGAGTTGGGTTTGAGCCATAAGATTTCAAACCGCAGTCTATGCGGGTCAATTTGCCAAACCCCAAAAAAATAAAATTACATTAGATTGGGTTCTTTGAATTTAGATTAGTCTCTTTGTTATCTCTAGAGGTAATATCCTATTTTTACTCTTTGAAATAAAAATCACTGCCTTCCTACTTGATCCTCAGTGACTGATGGTATTTTCTTCTATTCTGATCATTTTATATATGAATCATTACTAAGTTTAATATATTTAAAAACTAACACTTACTATTTAGCAAAAAAAATAAAGATTAACACTTAGGATCAAATGGTTGCACATCAATGAAATAAATAAAATGAGAAGAATATATATTTGTGGAATAAAAAGAGTGAAATGGTGGAAGTTAGGAGGAACAAAATTAAATTTAATATTCCTCTTTTTTGAAGAGATGAACAAATTCCAGCATAATTAATGGATTTTTCACCTAAAACATAGATTTCACATTATTCCACTAAAAATAAAAAAAAATTAGCAAATAGATGTTTAGATAATAACTAAATTTAATTGATAGTTATGTTAGATTTTACTCCTCTAAAATAACAACCATTTGGATCTTTACTTAAACCTCAAACAAAGCAAGGTTTCTTTTGGGGATAGTGAAATGCAATTATTTCTCCAAATACATTAAAACTGGTTTCTTTTAGCACTTTTTCATACAACCAATTTTTTGGGTATTAAGCTAGAAAACATAAAAAGGTGAAATTAAGTGTATGGTCAAATGTTGACAAAACATTTTCAAAAACTATTTTGGTGATAGAGAAAAGATGGAACTTACCTCAACCTTTAACATCAAAATATCTAGGAAATTTGTAATAGGAGTAGAGAAGACGTAGTCAGTGTTTATAAGAAATGTATGATACTATAGGCCAACTTTACACATTAACTGTGGTTGTTTAGTGACATTATTACGACTTCTATTTTTAGTTTACTTTTTGTTCTTCCTATTCCTTATAGATAGCAATGATCATTTCGTAAATTCACTTCTTTTTCACTATTTGATTTTCCACAAAAAAAAGTGAGTAGTACAACATATTAGGTCGCATAATTATGTTATGTATATAATACTGAGGATTAGTATGTGAGGTGAAAAGTATAATGATAGAATAATAAGTTAATAAAAGTATTTTAACTAAAAAAATTATCAGACGATTGTCATATATAACAGAATTTGTTTTCCATCAAAAATTTGATGAATGTTGTAAATGATAAAAAAAAATGGAAGAATCACATGTTCAAAATATAGAATACGCGAATAAATATTATATTATACTTGGAATCCTCATGACTCCAAGAGTTCTTGGGTCTTTCAGTGAATGGATCTAGGCTTTTCGGGTCTACAAGTGTCGCTAGTAGAGAGTTTTTTTTAGTCGTAATCACAAAGCTCTCCAATCAAACCACATGTTTATTCCTAAGCTATTTTAATTCAATTCTACAAAGATGGTAGAATAGTAGCAATAAATGGTTTGTCTGGTTCCGTTTCTTTTAGACACAATTGAGTGCATCTCTTTTACTTTTGCTTATAGCTGTCTTGGTTTATCTAGTCATTTAATAAGTAAGATGTCTTTTAAAGAGTTCTTTAATGATTCAAAGCTCCTTCATTGCCTAAATATACTTGTATGTATGATATGATAACTAGATTAACATGATAATCATTACGTATAACTAGACTAAAATTTATATTAGTGTCATACTAACCTATTGAACACGTAAATTGCATGATAATAATGTTAGAGAAGTTAACATTCAGATGAATAACACTTACTAGATAGGTTAGCACATTAGAATGTCAGATATTGTTATTACTATTGTTACAAGTGCTAGTTATTATTGTTAGAAAGTTATAAATATTTAATATTAGTGTTAACTTGTTATAAGTGTCATATAATATTGTTAGCATGGAATACTCAATATACAATTATGAGCGATGAATAGTGATTAACGGTTAAGATGAACAGTATTTGCGATGGAGATGAACAATGTCAACGGTGGCTAGTGAACAATTATGGCGGTAGTTAATAAAGTTTTATCAGTCACATGCTATGTATTTACACGGAAAAGGATAAATATGGTATGTCATTTATTTCTCTTTGTTACTTTGTTAATTTTTAAAATAACTTTGTTAGAAAACTAATTATTTAATTAATTATGTATATATAACTCTATCACCCAGATATATGTTCACTATTCTTTATTTATTATCCTACGTTTTTTTTTCTCTCTTTCCTCTTTCTTTCATCTTTTTCATACACTTTTTTTGTTTCTTCAACTATGAAATATGCATATTTGTTTTTTTTTCTTTCTTTTTGATCAATATGAGAGGAAATTTCGATGAAAATCCAACAAAACTACGATGAAGATCCAAAAAAATCTGGTGGAAATAGTGGGAATTTTGCAAATATCCGGTGAAGATTCACTAAAAATATGATGAAGATGTAAAATAATCTAGTGAAAATCATGTAAATGTTGAATAATCTTCTTGAGATATTGTAGATTTCCTTTTGTATGTTTTTATTGATATTGTTTATCACTTGCTTAGATGATTTTTGAAAATGATGTTGAAAAAATAACGAACCACACAAAGAACTCATCAATAGATTTTTTTAAAACATTTTTCATTAAATATATGAAAGATAATTATTCTCATATACGTCTAACTTCTTGATTACAATTTAAGAGATATAATGAAGTTGTATACTATATATTTAACATTGGGTATTATTATTGTAACCGATTATATATTTTGTTAATGAATTATATTTATTTGTAAGGATTTTTTTAAATCTATTTAATTTCATATTTATTATCAATCTAACATTTTATTTACCGTGTATACAATATATCTAACACTGAATAAACATCAAAACTTTAAAAATTATTCAATCGTACTTTTCTTGTGTTTAATATTAAAACATATGCATGTCTTACTTACTATAGTTAACACTATAATTATAGCTAACATTGTAGCTATTGTAGCTAGTGTGGTTAACAATTTAATTAGTTTTGCTAACATTTAAATTGATATAGCTAACATATTATAAAAAAAATCGTGTATACAACTATTGTAGTACATATAATATATTTACATATGTGCTAATTTTAAATTTGAGGATTGTTATCATATCATATAACTTACTTGCACCTAACAAAAATTTGAGCTGATTTTAAAATCAAACATGTACAATATAATAATTATTTATTATACTTTAGATATACATATATTCACTCTCTATTTTTTATGGCACATGTTAACTTAATTATTGATTTGTTAACATTTATGATGCATTTTTCAATTAAATATGTATCTTGTGAAATATATAAGTTTACCAAAACATGATAACGAAATTAGTAGTGCTGATTTTTAAGTTATCTTTTGTAACAACATATTAAATTATATTATTGTATATTTTAATTTTTGTTTAACACAGTAAAATCTTGACATGAGTGTTGCTCTTGTAATAGTAGTAGAGAAGATGTAGTCAATGTTTATAAGAAAGATATGAGACTATAGACCAACTTTACATATTAATTGTTGTTGTTTAGTGATTATTACGACTCTTTTTTTTTAGTTTACTTTTTGTTCTTCTTATTCCCTATAGATAATGATGGTCATTTCGTAAATTCGCTTCTTTTTCACTATTTGGTTTTCTACCAAAGTGAGCAGTACAACATATTAGGTCTTGTAATTATATTGTGTATACCATAATGATGATTAGTATGTGAAGTGAAAAGTATAATGATATAATAATAAATTAATAAAAGTATTCAACAAAAAAATTATGCCATATATAATAAAATCAGTTTTTCATTAAAATTTTGATGAATGTTGTAAATGATAAAAATGGTAGAATCACATGTTCAAAATATGGAATATGCGAATAAATGTTATGTTATATTTGGAATCTTCAGGATTCCAAGAGTTACTGAGTCTTTCAGTGAATGGGTTTAGGATTTTCGGGTTTACAAGTGTCAGTGATAGAGAGTTTTTGCTTAGTCGTAATCACAAAGCTCTCTAATCAAACCACATTTATAATTCCTATTTTTTAAATTCAATATTCAAAAAAATTTAGAGTAGTAGCAAGATCTGCTTTGTCTGGCTCTGTTTCTTTTTAGACACAATTGATTGCATCTCTTTTACTTTTGCTTCTAGCTGTCTTGGTTTATTTGACCCTTTAATAGGTAAGATGCCTTTTAAAACGCTCTTTAATGATTCGAAGCTCCGTCGTTGCCTAAATCTACTTGTCTTATGTCTTCTCAAATTGTTGTAAACTTGGCTTCAATATGTATTCATTATCCTCTGGATGTTTGGACATTGTAGCCAAAATATTGTTTGAAATTATAGTTTAACCTTTTGGTTGTGTTGCTTTCTTGTTATCTTTTGGAGATTGTTGATTTTGTGAAAGTTCAGAAGGAAAGGAATCAACAGAGCTCTTGGCTTTAACAACTAAGTTTCTTTTATCCGGTGAAGATTCATTAAAAATATGATGAAGATGTAGAATAATCTAGTGAAAGTCATGTAAATGTTTAATAATCTTCTTCTAATTTGGAAAATTCTCTTTTGTATGATTTTATTGATGTTTATTACTTGCTTAGATGATTTTGAAAATGATGTTGAAAAAAATAATGAACCACACCAAAAACTCATCAATAGATTTGTCCAAAAAAATTTCATTAAATATATTAAAGATAACTATTGCAATATACGTTTAACTTCTCTATTATAATTTAAAAGATATAATTAAGTTGTAAACTATATTTCTAACACTGGATATTCTTATTGTAACCGATTATATATTTTGTTAACGAGTATAAAGCTTATAAAAAAACAAAACACACGTAATAATATATTTAATTTAGTATTTATTACCAATTTAACATTTTATTTACCGTGTAAATAATATATCTAACATTTAAATAAATGTCAAAACATAACAAATTCTTCAGACATTTTTGCATTTAATATTAAAAGAGGTGCAAGTGTTACTTAATTTAGTTAACACTATCATTATAGCTAACATTGTAGCTAATTGTAGCTATTATGATCAATAATTTAATTAGTTTTGCTAACATTTAAATTGATATAGCTAACATATTATAAAAAATTGTGTAAGCAACTATTGTAGTACATATAATCTATTTACATATACACTAATTTCAAATTTAGTGATTGTTATCATATCATGTAGCTTACTTGCACCTAACAATAATTTGAGCTGATTTTAACATAGAATATGTACAATATATTAGTTATTTATTATAATTGAGATATACATATATTCAATCTCTAATTTTTATAGTGCATGTTAACTTAATTATTGTTTTGTTAACATTTATGATGTATTTTTTAATTAAATATGTATCTTGTGAAATATATAAGTTTATCAAAACATGATATCGAAATTAATAGTGTTGATTTTAAAGTTATCTTTTGTAACAACATATTAAATTATATTATTGTATATTTTAATTTTTGTTTAACACAGTAAAATCTTACTCATGACATAAGTGATGCTCTTGAGATTAGTACATTCATCAGAGAACAAACATGGTCAATGAGTAACTAACTTACTAATAATTCCATGAATATAATTTTTTAACAAATCACATCTTATTACTATTATTACATATATTCAATATTAAATAATTAATACTACATTATATTAATCAATGGTTCATATCTATACTTCACTATAAAAACTTGCACAAACACTCTTTGGGATTAGCTAGTAGAACTGCCAAGTCATTTTTATGTTGGTTTAATAACAAAGTATATTTGAAACCCAATATTTTACTACAAAAAACAAATAAAATAATAATAGAGAAATGAAATAGTGAATACTATGATTTGCTAGATTTGTAATAGTATAGAGAATATGTATTCACTGTTTACAATAAAGGTATTAGACGATTGCCATATAAAATAAAATCAGTTTTTTATTAAAATTTTGATGAATGTTGTAAATGATAAAAATGGTAGAATCACATGTTCAAAATATGGAATATGCGAATAAATGTTATGTTATATTTGAAATCTTCAGGATTCCAAGAGTTACTGAGTCTTTCAGTGAATGGGTTTAGGATTTTCGGGTTTACAAGTGTCAGTGATAGAGAGTTTTTGCTTAGTCGTAATCCCAAAGCTCTCTAATCAAACCACATTTATAATTCCTATTTTTTAAATTCAATATTCAAAAAATTGTAGAGTAGTACCAAGAGCTGCTTTATCTGGCTTCGTTTCTTTTTAGACACAATTGATTGCATCTCTTTTACTTTTGCTTCTAGCTGTCTTGGTTTATTTGACCCTTTAATAGGTAAGATGCCTTTTAAAACGCTCTTTAATGATTCGAAGCTCCGTCGTTGTCTAAATCTACTTGTCATATGTCTTCTCAAACTATAGTAAATTTGGATTCAATATGTATTCATATCCTCTGGATGTTTGGACATTGTAGCCAGAATATTGTTTGAAATTATAGCTTAACCTTTTGGTTGTGTTGCTTTCTTGTTATCTTTTGGGGATTGCTGATTTTGTGAAAGTTCATAAGGAAAGGAATCAACAGAGCTCTTGGCTTTAACAACTAAGTTTCCTTTATCCGGTGAAGATTCATTAAAAATATGATGAAGATGTAGAATAATCTAGTGAAAGTCATGTAAATATTTAATAATCCTCTTCTGATCTGGAAAATTCTCTTTTGTATGATTTTATTGATGTTTATTACTTGCTTAGATGATTTTGAAAATGATGTTTAAAAAAATAATGAACCACACTAAAAACTCATAAATAGGTTTGTCCAAAAAAAATTTCATTAAATATATTAAAGATAACTATTGTAATATACATTTAACTTCTTGATTATAATTTAAAAAAATATAACTAAGTTGTAAACTGTATTTTAACACTGGATATTATTATTGTAACCGATTATATACTTTGTTAACTAGTATAAGGCTTATAAAAAAATTAAAATACACGTAATAATATATTTAAATTAATATTTAATACCAATTTAACATTTTATTTACCCTGTAAATAATATATCTAACATTTAAAGAAATGTCAAAACATAACAAATTCTTCAGACATTTTTGCATTTAATATTAGAAGAGGTGCAAGTGTTACTTACTTTAGTTAACACTATAATTATAGCTAACATTGTAGCTAATTGTAGCTAGTATGATTAACAATTTAATTAGTTTTCCTAACATTTAAATTGATATAGCTAACATATTGTAGTACATATAATCTATTTACATATACACTAATTTCAAATTTGGTGATTGTTATCATATTATGTAGCTTACAGCTGATTTTAACATAGAACATATACAATATATTAGTTATTTATTATAATTGAGATGTACATATATTCAATCTCTAATTTTTATAGTTCATGTTAACTTAATTATTGTTTTGTTAACATTTATGATGTATTTTTCAATTAAATATGTATCTTATGAAATATATAAGTTTACCAAACATGATAACGAAATTAGTAGTGTTGATTTTAAAGTTATCTTTTGTAACAAAATATTAAATTGTATTATTGTATATTTTAATTTTGTTTAACACAGTAAAATCTTACTCATGACATGAGTGATGCTCTTGAGATTAGTAGATTCATCAGAGAACAAACATGGTCAATGAGTAATTAACTTACTAATCATTCCATGAATATAATTTTTTGACAAATCACATCTTATTACCATTATTACATATATTCAATATTATATAATTAATACTACACTATATTAATCAATGGTTCATATCTATACTTCACTATAAAAACTTGCACAAACACTTTTAGGGACTAACTAGTAGAATTGTCAAGTCACTTTTATGTTGGTTTAATAATAAAGTATATTTGAAAACCAATATTTTACTACAAAAAACAAATAAAATAATAATAAAGAAATGAAATAGTGAATATTATGATTTGCTAGATTTGTAATAGTATAGAGAAAATGTAGTCATTGTTTACAATAAAGGTATTAGACGATTGCCATATATAATAAAATCAGTTTTTCATTAAAATTTTGATGAATGTTGTAAATGATAAAAATGGTAGAATCACATGTTCAAAATATGGAATATGTGAATATTTAGAATCTTTAGGATTCTAAGAGTAATTCGGGTCTTTCTGTGAATGGGGTTTAAACTTTTTGGGACTACAAGTGTTAGTGATAGAGAGTTTTTGCTTAGTCGTAATCACAAGGTTCTCTAATCAAGCCACATTTATAAATTCTAAGTTTTTTTAATTCAATTCTGAAAAGATGGTAGAATAGTAGCAAGAGCTGGTTTGTCTGGCTCTATTTCTTTTTAGACACAATTGATTGCATCTCTTTGACTTATGCTTCTAGCAGTCTTGGTTTATCTGATCCTTTAATAGGTAATATGCTTTTTGAAACACTCTTCAATGATTCGAAGCTCCGTTGTTGCCTAAATCTACTTGTCATATGTCTTCTCAAATTGTTGTAAACTTGGCTTCAATATGTTTTCATTATCCCCTGGATGTGTGGACATTGTAGCTAGATAATCTTTTGAAATTGTAGCTTGGCCTTTTGGTAGTGTTTCTTCCTCGTTATATTTTAGGGATTGTTGGATTTTGTGAAAGTTCAGAAGGAAGAGAGTCAACAGAGCTCTTGGATTCAACAACCAAGTTTCTTTTATCCGGTGAAGATTCATTAAAAATATGATGAAGATGTATAACAAATCTAGTGAAAGTCATGTAAATGTTTATAATCCTCTTTAGATCTGGTAAATTCTCTTTTGTGTGGTCTTATTGATGTTTATCACTTGCTTAGATGATTTTTGAAAATGATGTTGAAAAGAATAATGAACCACACCAAAAACTCATCAATAGGTTTGTCTAAAAAAATTTTCATTAAATATATTAAAGTTAACTATTCTCATATACGTCTAACTTCATGATTACAATTTAAAAGATATAATAAAGTTGTAAACTATATTTTTAACACTGAATATTATTATTGTAACCGATTATATATTTTTTAACGATTAATATTTATTTGTAAGGATTTTTAGCACATAATAATATATTTAATTTAGAATTTATTACCAATATAACATTGTATTTACCACGTAAACAATATATCTAACATTTAAAGAAATGTAAAAATATTACATATTCTTCTTTCAACCATTTTTGCACTTAATATTAAAAGAAGTGCAAGCCTTACTTACTATAGTGTACATTATAATTATAGCTAACATTGTAGCTAGTATGGTTAACAATTTATTTAGTTTTGCTAACATTTAAATTGATATAGCAATATATTATAAAAAAATCATGTATGTAATTATTGTAGTACATATAATCTATTTACATATACTCTAACTTTAAATTTGACGATTGCTAGCATATCATATAGCTTTCTTGCACCTAACAAGAATTTAAGTTGGTTTTAACATTCAACATGTACAATATGTTATTATTTATTATACTTTATATATATGTATATATATAACCTTTAATTTTTAGGGCACATATTAACTTAATTATTTCATGTTAACATTTATGATGTATTTTTCAATTAACTATGTATCATATGAAATATATAAATTTACCAAAATGTGATAATGAAGTTAGTATTTTTGATTTAAAGTTATATTTTGTAACAACATATTAAATTATATTATTGTGTATTTAAAAATTTTTTTACACAATAAAATAAGTAACTTAATGTTTTATAACGGACTAACAGTTATTATATCATATAAACAAGTAAATTTGCATATAAATTTTCACGTTATTGTTAAGGTATTTGGAAGAGTAAAATAGGTATACAAAAGAGAGCTATTTAATTTGGTTGTGTTCAAACATAACTCGGTGATTCGACTCGTGAAACAAAAAAAAAACAATTTCATAGTTTATGCCACGTATAAGCAAGATAAATTCCAGTAATATATTTGGGATGATGAAATATCAAAGTGCAATTAAATGGAGCTTAGGAAGGTGAGAAGATTGAATGAGAGAAGAGAAAATATGTTTTCTCATTTATGAAAGCGCATAAATGATAATAAGTGAAATTGTTGTGTACAGAAAAACGAGAGACTATAATTAACTAAAAGAGGTTATTAGTTTGTGGATTTAAAAATCTTAGTAAAATTCATTGTTATTGGTTTAAGGATTTTTAAATTTCATTCAAAACCTTTTGTTATTCAAAAAGTTTAGATATTACTGATTTTGTAACTCTATTAAAATCTAATATTATTGTGATATGAATTCTACATATTATTACTCATAAGACTCAACTCTCTAAGTTGCATTTATATTCATAAGATTCTTAAAATTTATTTATAAAATACACTCCACAAAAGAGTTATGTCTCAATAAAAAAATGTTATTTGATATTCATTAGTTACATTGTTAAACACGATAACAAATTGTTTCAAATATGATCATGTAAGGCTTCATGTGCTCTTTCATGAGCTCCAAAATCAAGATTTTTGTTTCTCATTAATAAATTAATTACGAATGGATTTATGTTGCATACAAATAGCAAAGAACACTGCAGACATGTTTGACTCTATTTGAACATTATCAAAAAGAAATAACATCAAATTGATTTCTCGCCAGTTTTCAAGACTTTTGGAGATTTGTACAAAGTCTCAAAAGTTTCTCATAATTATAAAGAAGCCCAAAACGTGTTTTACCTATTATATAACAGGTTTTAAGTCATTGTTTAGGCTACGCTTTACTTACGCTTTATTTCTACATTGAGAGAGATTAGAGCTTTTGGGGCTGATTAGATATTCGACAGAGAGAAGATTTCGAACCCCTTTTATTCTTCTATTAATCTCTTTAATGCTTTCTTAGATTATTGATATTATGTTGATTCTCGCAACGAAAGTTGATTGATTAGGTAGAAAAGAACCTAGGTGAGAAATTTGTCTATTCGCAAAGAAATTTGGTTTAAGGAAATTGTGAATGAACGAACCCGAGATTAATGCATGTTTAGAACTCTAGAACTCGCAAAGAAATTTAGTTTTCTAGGTTGTTAGACATAGTTAATATTCACAACGAAAGTTGGTTTGTTATATTTTTGTGTTTCTAGTTCTGGAACTGTTCTTAATTTGATCACGATTGATTGATTAGTTTATTTCATGATTTCCTGATAATTTCTCTGAGCTTGACGTTTTTCCTTCTTGCTTACAAGCCGTTCTATTTACTTTCTTGCATTTTTTTATTTTTATTCACTATTTTGCTTAGCTTAACTTGACACTATAAAGTCTATTGTAAGAGTCAAGTCTCCGTGGATTCAACCCCTATATACTAAAATTTTATTTTGTGCACTTGCAATGTAGCTGTAGGAAATTGAAACTTTGAACATATCACGGCGACCATAAACATTGTTTAATGAGTTATACTTTCTTTATCGCATTAAACAAATGTATAACACGTATAACACACAAACTTACATACACTAACATGAATTACTAATTTGGTTAGTATGATAAGTAGAAAGTTAGATATACATTTACATATTTACATGATACAACAGACATGTTAACATGTTTCAAAAATATGTACATTTATTAAATATAAACTTAGCAATATGTTTCAATATTTATCTACTATTATAATGAAAAGTTGGGATTTGTTGTTCGATATTTCGACATTTCAGCATAATCACCATTGTGGTTGGGATTTTTGTTCAGTATTCAGCATTTCAGCATAATCAACATTGTTAGTGTTGTGGTTATTGGTATAATGATTGATAAAAAAACAATATTTTTTAATCTTTAATTTAGGTTGACATTTAGTTTCGTTTCAATTATTTTTATTTAGTAAGTTAACTTGTTATATACAAATATAAAATAATAACTATTATAAATGTTGTTATCATTTGACAAATTACCGATATAACTTGTTAAATATAAAATTAGCAATATATTTAATGATTATCTTATAATATAAATATTTAACATGTACAAGAGTTATATTGTACTTCTAAAAAATATAACATTCAAAAGAAATGAATATAAAGTTGGTTTCTCATGATACTAAACAAATGGTAAATGTGTAAAATATTTTACCGATAATAACAATAAATTAGTCTTTATGTCACATTATGTCCGTTTAACTAATTTCATTCTCATTTTGTATTTATTATCCAATTGTTCATAAAAAATAAAATAATTTATGTAATTCAATAGAAGATAAAAGTAAAAGAGGAACTAAAAGATGTAAAAAAAATTTGGTCTATATGATAAAACTTATGTATATGAAATGCAAAGATCTATTTTTTTGTTTAATTTGGAGATATCCTTAACCTATAAAGAAACTCAGATTAATCTCCAAAAACAAATGTAGTTCATGTGTAAAAAAATTTGGGTAACAAATAAACCTTCTAAAACAAGAGTTCATATCCATATAAGTGTCTGAAATATATATATGTGTTAATTTCGCATAGTAAAAAAATCGAATCCAAAATGTGGTAGCATCCACAATTCATCCTTACTATTTAATCACAAGCGTTCAGATAAATTTTTCAATCTTCTCTGATTTGTTTTCTTCTCATTTTAATTAAGAATATTTGCTTCGTTATTAAGATAACCAAAGTATTGATGTTTCGTTCTTGTAATTAATATCTCGACTCTTTTCATTAAAAAAATGAAAAGTTGAAGTTAACAAATTTAAAATTTCATTTCAACATTTTTTTCTCTTTGCAGATGTACTAGACAAAACCTTGGATTAAGTATCTAAAGGTTAAAGAAGAAAAAAATATAATTTATTATTTTTATATATACAGGATCTTTTATTTTTTGTAAACATCATGCATTAAACGAGTTTTGGATTCGAATAATAAAATACATGTAATAATTGATCACCTTTTGACATAAAAAGAAAAATTAGGTGTCGTAGCTTAAAAAGAGACACAAATTACGAAAATAAAAAAAAAATGCTTTTGAAGGTATGTAAAAATGTCTTTTTAGTCTATTTATCTTAGCATTATTTTCTGACAATTCTCTTTCTTCCTTTTTTTTCTTTCACAATCACTCTCCTTCTTTTGTAACTTTATCTATTTTGCTTTTTTTTCATCGAACTCGTTTTATTTTCTCTTGACTTAATATACAGATGTAGTAGACTATTTTAACATCTCTCGTGAAATAGTCGTATACTTATAAAGATATGATGTAATTAATTTTATATAAATAGTTAACTAAGATAGTAAAGTATTCCAATATAAATGATAAAATAGTTATTATATACATCTATTATTCGAATATATCATCGAGTATAATTAATATTGAATTCTAATATCCAACTATTTTTTCAACAATTTATCCGCTTGAAATAGTTGTATACTTTTAAAGATTATGTAATATATCTTATCTAAATAGTTAACTATGTATATTTTAAAATAATAGCTAACTATCTTATCAAAGTATTCCAATGTAAATTATAAAATAGTTGAAAAGCAGTTGACTATATACATCCAATATTCTAAATAGTCGTATACTTTAAAACTATGATATAATTTATCTGATCTAAATAGTTAACTATGTACGTTGTAAAATAGTAGTCGGCTATCTTATCAAGGTAGTCCAATTTAAATTATAAAATAGTTGAAAATTTAGATGTCTATGTACATCAAATATTCTAATACATCATCGAATATAATTAAGATTGATGTCAAATATACTCAATTACTTTTCCAACAATTTATCAACGTGAAATAATCATATTATTTTAAAGAGATGATGTAATTTATCTTATTTAATAGTTAACTATATACGTTATAAAATAGTAGTTGACTATCTTATCAAAGTATTTCAATGTAAATTATAAAGTAGTTAACTATGTAGATACATTATTCGAATACATCATCAAATATAATTAAGATTGTATGTCAAATATATTCAATTACTTTTCTAATAATTTATCAGCGTGAAATAGTCGTATACTTTTAAAGAGATGATATAATTTGTCTTATTTAAATAGTTAACTATGTACGTTATAAAATAGTAGTTGACTATCTTATCAAAGTATTCTAATATAAATTATAAAATAGTTAAAAAGTAGTTGACTATGTACATTCATTATTGGAATACATCATCGAGTATAACTAAGTCTGGATGTCAAATATATTCAATTACTTTTTCAACAATCTATCCACGTGAAATAGTCGTATGCTTCTAAAGAGATGATGTAATTTGTCTTATATAAATAGTTAACTATGTATGTTATAAAATAGTAGTTAGCTATATTATTAAAGTCTTCCAATGTAAATTATAAAATAGTTGAAAAAATAGTTGGTTGTGTAGATCCATACATCATCGAGTATAATTAAGATTGAATGTCAAATATATCCAACTATTTTTCAACAATTTGTCCATGTAAAACAGCTGTATACTTTTAAAGATGATGTCATTTATCTTATCTAAATAGTTAACTATGTATATTATAAAATAGTAGTTGATTATCTTATCAAAGTATTCCAATGTAAATTATAAAATAGTTGAAAAAGTAGTTGGCTATGTATATCCACTATTTGAATACATTATAAAATAGACAACTACGAAATATTAAAAACAGCTGTCACCTTCCATCAATATTTTATATTCCAAAAAGCATAAGGCTTTGAATGGTAGCAGCGGTCACAGCGGACTAGTCCGCAAGCGGTCAAGACCGTTTTTATTTACCATTCATACTAATTGATACTCCCTCCGTTTCACAAAGAGTGTCATTCTAGAGATAAATTTTTGTTTCAAAAAGAATGTCATTCTACATTTCCAATGTCATTTTTAGATTAAAATTCCTATTTAACCCTCTACTCACAGCTCATTTTATATGAATTTAAGTCATTCACATTTAATTATTGGCATATTAAATAGGGGTATATTTGTATAACTATGAATTTTCTTAATATGTGTGAAATATGTCAGAATGACACTCTTTGTGAAACGGAGGGAGTATGTAGTAGTGCAGACTGGAAAAAATAAAAGCAGTCCGTTGCGGACTAAGTGCAGTCCATTTTTAAGAACAAATTAAATTTAGTCTGCAACGGACTGTGTCCGCCCCAAAATTATAGTGGTTTAGTCCGCACTTAGTTTTGTCCGCTGCGACCGCTGTTACCATTCGAAACCTAAATCACTTTTTTTGTAGATCTGAAGAGCTAACGCATGAAACAAAAGCAGAGATAATTTGGATAGTTTATACGCTTCATATATTTGATGTGGTGCTAGTTGCCTAATTAATCAATTTGACTTGCTAATTGAATGAATTTTAACCACTTTTTGTAATATTTATGCAAATTATAATTATCCAAAAAAAAATTCCCCCGTAATTAGATTAAACATTTTTTAAAAACACACAAAAATTTCCCAATCCTGAAGAGTTGAACTTGAGAGCTCCTCACTCACTGTCTCGCTCTCTCTTCAACAACGCAAGTATCTCTCTTCTCAAGAAGAGATTCTCCTTTCTCTCTTGGGTGGATCCAAGCAGGTTTGTCTTCTCCTCTTCCTTAATATCATCATAAGTTACGTTCCTCTAAAAGGCTTTCTGCTTCTGCTACTCTTCTATTAGGTCCTGACCAAGTAACATAAAAAGCTTTGAGCTTGAAGATAGTTACTTTAGAGTCTCAAAAATGCATTAATTGGAAGAAAAAGGGTTTTTTTGCGAATCATTTCGCCGTAATCTTTTCTGGGGTTTCGTAGTTACTAAATTAGGATTCACTTCTCAGTTTAGTCTTTGTTAGTCATTAAACTGTAATTTAGCGAGCTTATGGAAAAAGCAGAACCTGAGCTTAGACTTTAAGTAATTTTTCATTTTAGTGCTTCACTGATTTAACTATAATTCAAGTAATCACTTTACTTATTGGCTTTGTTTTAGTGTCATTGATTATGTAATCTTAAACATTTCACTGATTGTAGGTGCCAAGGAAAGTTGGAACCTTTTGTTTAAAAATACTTGAAAAAGTTGTGTTCTTGAGAGTCAAAAAATGGAGGAGATACAGTCTCAATCAGATCTCTACCGTTCATCTTCGTCTTCTGCAAGTAGTCCTACTAGTAGAGTCCCATCTAGTCACTTCTTCTACCTAAGAAAACCTGGTTCTCTTAGACAACCTATATCCTTTGAAGACTCTCCTGAGTGGGAGGACACTGATGCTGATGCAAGAATGGATTATGAAGCTGGTGGAGATTCTATTAACGATGCTACAACTCCTATTTCGCCTTCTTTATCGAAACTCAATAGCGGTTCAATGGCTTCTCCTCCTGTGACTGAAGGAGGAGGAGCGGGAAATGTCGTTAGAAAAATCGCAGGTGCTTCTATTGCTTGGAAAGATTTGACTGTTACTATGAAAGGGAAGAGAAGTTATTCTGATAAAGTGATAAAGAGCTCGAACGGCTATGCATTTCCCGGTACTATGACAGTAATTATGGGTCCTGCCAAGTCCGGGAAGTCTACTCTATTGAGAGCACTTGGTGGAAGATTGCCTCCTTCAGCTAAAATGTATGGAGAGGTGTTTGTGAATGGTTCAAAATCACATATGCCTTATGGATCCT
Organism: Orychophragmus violaceus; assembly: GCA_030180135.1. Lineage (NCBI taxonomy): Eukaryota > Viridiplantae > Streptophyta > Magnoliopsida > Brassicales > Brassicaceae > Orychophragmus > Orychophragmus violaceus. Next base: position 16,252,513 of record CM058235.1, on the reverse strand, counting down.
ACGTGAGTCACCTATTGTTTTTAGTTTTCTTGATCTTCTCTTTCAGTTTGTGATTTTCTTTTGCTGCGTTGCAGGGGTACGTTGAGAGGGAAACACAACTGATTGGATCGCTTACAGTTCGTGAGTTTCTTTACTATTCTGCCCTGCTTCAGCTTCCAGGTTTCCTCTGTCAGAAAAGGAGTGTTGTGGAAGATGCAATTCAGGCGATGTCTCTGAGTGATTACGCAAATAAATTGATTGGTGGTCATTGTTACATGAAGGGTCTACGAAGTGGTGAAAGAAGACGTGTCTCTATTGCTCGTGAACTTGTGTTGCGACCGCATATCTTGTTCATCGATGAGCCTCTTTATCATCTTGACAGGTTTTTTAACCATTTCTTGACTTATGTTATTATTATCTGTTCTCTATCTTGCAGTCTTAAACTGGCCTTTTTGCTCTCTATAGTGTTTCGGCACTCCTTATGATGGTGACACTTAAAAAGCTTGCAAGTATGGGATGTACACTTGTATTCACGATTTATCAGAGTAGTACGGAAGTGTTTGGTTTGTTTGAAAGAATCTGCCTTTTATCAAATGGCAACACACTCTTCTTTGGTGAGACACTAGCTTGCTTACAGGTGAATATAATATGTCTTGAACTTGTAAAATTTTTCATATCTGAGTTATGTTGACTTGTGATGTGCCTCCTTGTAGCACTTTTCAAATGCTGGATTCCCATGCCCGATAATGCAAAGCCCATCAGATCATTTTTTGCGGGCTATAAACACAGATTTCGATAGGATTATTGCAATGTGCAAGAACTGGCAGGTACATACACCATTATACAAATGGAAAGAATATAGGATTGTGTTTCTTTCTTGTAACATTTTTCTGATATGAGCTAAAAATGTAAACAACAGGACGATAATGGTGACTTTTCAGCAGTGAATATGGATACTGCTGTTGCTATTCGCACTCTTGAGGCGACCTATAAATCATCTGCAGATGCTGCTTCTGTTGAGACTATGATATTTAAGCTTACCGAAAGGGTAACAGTTGTCTTTTGATAATTCTTGTTTCCTAACTTCATAACTGTAAATATACATCTAAGTTTCTTTTTCTTTTGCAGGAGGGCACACAGCTTAAATCCAAAGGAAAAGCTGGTGCTGCTACACGTGTTGCAGTTCTCACTTGGAGATCGCTTTTAGTTATGTCGAGAGAGTGGAAATACTATTGGCTCCGACTTATCCTCTACATGATTCTTACACTTTGTATTGGAACATTATATTCTGGCTTGGGACACTCTTTGTCTTCTGTTGCAGTAAGTCTTCTAAACCATTCTCACAGCATGCCTCATTTGAGTACCAAACATGCAATTTATCGTTCGATGTGATTATTTCTTGCAGACAAGAGTTGCTGCTGTGTTTGTTTTTGTCTCCTTTGCCTCACTATTGGGGATTACTGGAATACCTTCGCTTTTGAAAGAAATCAAGGTTACCACTTCTTCTTGGTTTCTCTAAACTTTGATCACAGCTTCCTTTGAGCTCTGAAGTTTACTATTTTTGTATAATAGATATATAGAAGTGAAGCATCGAACCAGCATTCGGGTGCTTTTGTCTTCCTACTAGGGCAGTTTCTGGGAAGCATGCCGTTCTTGTTTCTCATGTCCATTTCCTCAAGCCTTGTGTTCTACTTCATGGTCGGATTAAGAGACGATTTCAGTTTGTTGATGTACTTTGTGCTCAACTTCTTTATGTGTCTATTGGTGAACGAAGGGTTGATGCTCTCCATTGCTTGCATTTGGCGAGATGTTTACTCTTGCACTTTGACTCTCATCTCTGTACACGTGAGTTTTGTCTTCCAAATCTACTCTTTTTATCTACTTCAAGATTCTTGTCTTCTACTATATCTTTGTGTTCTATCTAGGATATTGCATGGATTGATCACTTTGAATTTACAACTTAGGGAGAGATTTACACATCAAGAGTGATGTGAAACCAAAACTAGAATGGTAATCTTAGCCTAAGCCAATGATATTTGAAGTTAGGAAAGATTATATGCTCACTACTCACTTAGATTACAAATGAGGATTAAATACCTTTACAAGACTAGTAAAAGGAGAAACCGCTTTTAGTAATGAATTAGTCTCAAGTTAATGTTTCATGATTTGCAGGTGATCATGATGCTCGCTGCAGGCCACTTCAGAATCCGTAACGCTTTGCCAAAACCCGTCTGGATTTACCCGTTCGCTTACATCTCGTTCCACACTTACTCCATTCAGGTTACACAAACACTTCAAAAAAGAACAATCTTTGCTTCTTTCGAAGAAAAGTCTAAGACATTCTTGTTTGATTGAATGTTGCAGGGTCTTTTGGAGAACGAGTACCTTGGAGAAGTGTTTGCTGTTGGAGAAGTGAGGAGTATATCGGGTTACGAAGCAATACGAGGAAATTACCAGATATCTCCAGACAGAAACTCAAAATGGAGGAACATGCTTGTGTTGTTGGCTATGGCTTTTGGCTACCGTCTTATTGTTTATGTTTTACTACGTTTTGCCCTAAACAAGAATGTGCTTTGTCATAGGAAGAATAACAGTTCATAGGAAGAATAACAGTTCTAGGTAGATTGTTGATGATTTTAGAGAATGTTTGTCTTTTTTTGGTAGTTGAAAATTTTGGTTTGAATTTGTTCTATATTGATGGTAGTAGACAAAATAATGTATCAAATTAAACCTGGAAACTGAAACCAGAGGGTGAATTAGGATAACAAAACAGGATTGAATTCATATCTTCTATAACTCCAGTTAAGATGAGGAGAAACATCTGAGCAATGCTTTCTTTGTTCTTAACTCTGCAGTTCCAATAGAGAACCTGCAATTTGTTTTATTTTCTCCTTGGTCTTTAAAATGTTGTCAATGAGATGTTTCAATATTCACCAGAACCTGAGAAACACCATGATGCTCCACCAAGAATGTCTTCGTCTCTTCTGCATCATTTAGCAAGAGCTACTGATTTGTTGTTCCATCTGAGACGTTGCTTGTCTCTGCACAACCAAGCTATTCAAGGAAAAGGAGCCTTGCTGCTCCAACTTTTTCACTTCTCTTAGATATTTTCTCCTCTCTTTCTTCTTCTGCTTCTCAATGGATCTGAGATTTTCTCTCTTGAAATCTCGGTCATTCTCAAAGCTTTACTCAGGCGGCCTATAGAACTCCTCATAAGCCACGTGTCTCTCATTCCATAAAGTACAGCCTCCATGACTATCAAACTCTTACACTTCTCATCTTGACAAATCATGATTTTTTTGGCTTGATAGAATCATAAAACTCAGAACATGCTCTGATACCAGTCTATTAAGATTCAGAGACTCTAAAGATATCACCTTTGAAAGCATGAATTCAAGCAAACTTAAGATAGAAGTTGTTTGATGTTCATGAAACAAAGACTAGCACAAGAAAACTTGTTCTGGAGAGAAGGAGATAACCAATTTCTCATCTACACAGATTCTCACACATTTCCAATGGCTAACATAGTTTCATGTTACCCCCGATTTATAATTAAAGAAAAAGTGCAATAAACAGTATAAGATTTCCTCGATAACAAAACCGATACAGTTATTCTCTATGATTTAAGCTTTTCCGTTTGATAACCCAACCTTAGCCACAAGCCCATCAACAAACAAACCCAAATTCTTTTCCGATGATCCATTACATGTCAACGCACCTTCCAAACTCATTTTCACCCGTCCGATCGCACCCTTGACTTCCTCCCTCGATTTTCCACACATCAAACGGTCAATACTCATCTTCACTTCATCTCTCCCAACAAAACTCCGATCCTCACACAGATTCATCCCAATCTCCCAATCATCAACCACAAGCTTCCGATTCGTAACCTGATCAGTCAACAACGGAAAACAAAGCAACGGAACCTCACACCATATACTCTCCAGAATCGAATTCCATCCACAATGAGTCAAAAACCCTCCGATACTCGGATGCGACAAAACTGTCATCTGACAACACCAAGGAATCACGATCCCACGATCTCCAGCTTCCGATTCGAAACTCTCCGGCAGTGGGTTGTTCTCATCGGAGCTAACGATATCAGGACGAACCACCCAGACGAAATTAACTTTGCTCAACAAGATCCCGTGAGCGATCTCGACCAGATCTTTCTTCGTGACATGTGCGTAGCTACCGAAAGAGATGTATAAAACCGAACCGTCCGGTTTAGTGTTGAGCCATTGTGTGCAATCGGATTCTGACCAGAGACTCGTTGTAACCGAAGAACCGGTTTTGAGATTGAATGGGATTATCGGTCCGATTGCATAGAAAGGGATTTTGGAGTTTAGAGCTTGGATGGTTTTGGATTCGAATTGGTGAATCGTGTTGCAGAGGACGAAATCGACTTTCTTCACGTCTTCGAATGCTTTGAAGATGATTTGATGAACCACCGAGGAGATATCGGTTTCTTGCAGGTACGACGCCGTGTCTTTAGGGTTTATTGCTTCAACGCCGGGAATATAATCGATTAAATCGCCACGGGTTTCTGATAAAATAAACAGGGGAGATTTAGATAATTAGAGAAATATAAGGATGAGTTTGATAAATGTTTCGTAATATATGGACCCAACTATAACTGAGATCAATAAACAGGGAATAGTTTAGAAAACTAAGGAATTGAAGGACGAGTTTGGCAATAAGTATTTTTAAACAGACCCTATAAGAAAATGAATTTATGGACCCAACCACACCTGACATTATTCACATGCGCCATTATTAATGATAAAAGCGTAGCTTTTATTTTATGTGAAGTCCCTACTTAATTATTTTCCCCATATTTAGATCGTTACACCTTTTTGTTCGGCAAATCGTAACGCTTCTACTTAAAAAAATAAAATAAAGAATATGTTTCTGAAAAATCAGTAAGAAACATAAACCATACAAAAAAAAATCACTATCACCAATTTGTCTATATGATAAAAAAAATTGAGTCACTTAGGTAGGTATCATATTTTAGGCTTATTTTAAATATGATACAATATAAAATATAACTAAATGATGTTTCCCTAATATGACTTAAACTACTAACGTGATCTCATCAATTAAAAACGTATTATGCCAATGTTCAAAAGAAAATCTATTAAAAACGCCATTTATAAACTACGTGGAATTTTGTCATCCATTGTTTTTATAAATATAAAAGTAAAATTTTACTACGTATGCATAGTTTCTAAAACTAATCACCAGTATTAATATTTCTCACATAACTAGCATAGTATCATATAAGTGTGTGTATATATATATATTAATAGAATATTCGAATCTTGGATCGGCAAACATGAAATGAAATGGTCAGCAATTATTTCAAAATAAATATAGACGTTGACGAAGACTTTACTAGGATGATGTACTCGTAAAATGCGGAAGATCTAACGTTATTATTAATCTTTTAAACACAAAATCAGAGAAAAATTAATTAAATTAAAGAAGAAGAAAAATCAGAGAAAAATTAATTAATTACCTTGAGCACCAAAATGACCATGAATCCGAAGCAGATCCATATGGTAATAGAGAGAAAAAACTAAAGCAGCTTCGGTCCAAAACGAGACACAAACCAAACCGAACTTCCTCGCAACCACCGACGGCCAAACAAAAAACGTGTCGGCGATCATCACATTCACACCTTCTCCGACAAGACTCGCCACAAGCTCCTCCACGTGAGCCGAGAACACATGCAACAACGACGATTGGTACTGGTCATGATTCAAAGACCGGTCAAATCCGAGAGGAAGTCCGTCGGAAACCGTAGCGTACCGTATGTCAAGGCCAGACTCCGATCTAACTCCAGCGAAAATATCGCCGGAGTTTATTTGGTGGTGGTTGTAATGAGTATTGACGAAAGTGACGGTAATCCCCTGCGAAGCGAGCTTGATGGCTAAGTGTACGAATGGGTTTACATGTCCTTGGAATGGGTATGGGATCAAGAGAGCATGAAGATGATTATGGTGATTGTTAGGGTTTTTAACATCCGCCATTAAAATTGGGATCTTCTTTTTGGGAGCTTTAGATAATGAGGAGAAACTAAGAAATGAGATAAATTTAAAGGTTATATTTTTTTTTGTTAACTAAAAAAAAAAGAAGTATCTGTAATTAAGAAAAAGAAAAAAAATAAATGGGGCAAGTTGGGAATAAATGAATGACTTTGCATTGATTCGCGGAAATGCCCATAGAAGTGGATGGTTAGTGGCATTTCTATGCATTTTCTCTTCTCTTTGATTTCTAATATGTACAAAAATATAATTTGGGGATTAATAAAATTATTTCCTTAAAATATATTTTTGATCAAATCCAGTAAGATACTATGGATAAAATCTAGTTCCTATAAAAGGCTAACCATTTGGATTAGGGTTAGAGTTTTAAAGTTGCTGTTGTTACATAAATTCGCCTAGTCAATATTACGGGCTATGATCTGAAATGTCTGAACTACGAGGTGAAATATAAAGGTTAAGTGAGGTCGAAATGATTATTTATTGATCTTAAGGCCGAAGCCGAGCTATGAACAGGATGGTACGAGGTGTGAGTCCGTCGAATGACGTGCTCACTAGACAATGCTTGAGGTCGGAGCTTTATAGAAGTAGCTCGGCCTCTCGCAAGTTACAATCTGTCCAGAAATGAAGAGTGAAGGGTCGTATTTATAGCACTTGGATGCTGACTCTTCTTTGGGCTGTTGACTTCTTAACGGGCTTGTCTTCTTGGGCCGAAATGACATTGTTGGTTTAGTAAGATTTCCAATGGGCTTATGGATGGGTGCTAAACCCATATCCAACAATTAGTCCCCCCCCCCAGTTCGTCGAGTTGCGAAGCTGAGCTCGGCGGATTTCTTTGAGTATTTAAGTCAGGAGGAAATCTTGTTAGGTCAGTTTTTTTGTTCTTTCCCATTCGCACCGTTGAGTTTTGCTTTGCTTTTTAGGAAAGTGAAAAGGCGTAGCTTTGAAGGTCGTGATTCTTTATGCGAAGGAAAGGTCTGTTCTTGTAGGTTTTGCTCTTTCGACTTCTATCTTCTCTGGGTGATTGCGTTTCTGGATTTGCATTCGTTTTTTCTAAGTTATCGTCTTTCTTCGATTATCTTCTTCTCTGCTTGGGGGGGGGGGGTGTAGTCTTCTCAAGGCTTCATTTGGGATCTTTCTTTTACCCCATTTTTTTTCTTTTGCTTGGATTTCATTTCGAAGATGAGTTGGAGGGATGCTTCGTTGCCGGATTATATTCAGAGGGTTCTCGCTGATGTTATGGACACTCCTCTGGTTCAAAAGTCAATTGAAGATGATCGTAGCGCCCAGCCGGTTGTTCAAACGGAAGAGGGGTCGTCAATTCTTCCGAACCAGTCTGAGGAAGGGGGGATGGCCCGTTCCGAAGGTCAGGTTGCTAATACCGTACCTGATGGTCGAGCTGATGAGACTGATTATAACGACAATGGCGGCGGCGTTGATGGAAGCGAAGTTGTCAAAGAATCATCCCTTGCTGGAGGAGGTTACGCAGGTACCGAGGGAGAGTTATCACTTGATATAAGGGGTGACATTGATACTATGAGGGGGTTATCTCTTGACGATGGGGATCCCATTTAGATTGAAGAGGAGTCGTCTTTTGCAGGTGGGAATGATGCTAGCGAGGGGTTGACGCTTGATGATACCGGTCCTTTCGAGGAGGAGAGTAACGACCCTGGTTTTAACGGAGATGATGCCCGTCTAAGCAGAAAAAGGCGTAGATCGGAAACCGATGAAGTGTCTGCTGAGGAATTGAACCGCTTAGGAGATTATGTTGATCCGGTTGTTCGGATGGCTCTTACTCGTGTTGGAAAACGCAGGGCAACGGGGTCGTTGCCTGGGAACGGTCCGTTTGTGACTGATAGCTCGAAGGTATCGGCGGGCTTGAAAGCTTTAGATGGTTCGTTCGACTTTCGTCACAACGGTCCTGATTTGATCGTTCGTGACAGAGTTTCTTGTATGAATCTCTTTCGTCATTTATCACTGAAGCCCCATCCTAGCTCGGTTCCTGTCAATCAGTTATTCGACACCTAGACCCAGCAGGATATGAACTTTCATTTTGCGATGGTAAGTGTTTTCTTCTGGTCTTTTTCCTTTATGATGATACGTGAGAGTGTTTTTGCTTATGCTGCTGTGATTTTTCTGGTTTTGTTAGGCCTTTGCCAAGTTTAATCATCTCAATGATTCTTTCGCTGCGGAGCTTGAGGCATTCAAGGCCAGGGAGGAAGATCTTAAGAAGGAGATTGTGAGTTTGCGGCGGTCCTTGAGTGGGCCTGAAGGTTTTCAGAAGAAGCTTGCTGAAGCTGAGATCGCTAACGTCGAGCTTAAGGCCCGGGTCCTTAATCTTGAAAAGGAGAAAAGGGAATCTGAGGACCGGAATGGCAATTTGGTTGACTCCTTAAGGGCCGAGGTCGAGTCTCTTAAGTTGGAGCGTGACCTGTTGTGTTCCTCGTGTAATGAAGTTGTTCTTCTCGAAAGGCGAAGGATGTATGAAAAAGCTTCCGAACGTCTTTACAAGATCAGGGTTGAGAAGAAAGATGATGCCCTTGCGATGAGTAAGCTGCTGGAGATTCATCAAACTACCGCCGTGATGGGCGCCTTTCAGCTTCTTGCGGAGGAGGGGTTTGAGGTTCCTTCTGTTCGTTTTGAGCAACTTAAGGAGCATGATGCCCAGCTACGGGCTGAGCTGCTCGCTCTGCCGGTTCCGGAGCTTGGAAAGGATGAGTTCTTTATGACTCCTCTCGGTGACCCTGGGTATGAGGATGTATATTCTGAGGCGCTGGTCGACTTTCCCTATGGGTCGAACACCGTGCCTATTACTCCCGAAGTAGCTGCTGGTTTACGAGCTTTGGGAATTTCCAAATGATTTAGTTGTTTGCTTTTGTCTTTGTATGTTTTCTTTTGTAAGTACTCTTGGTTTCGCCATTGTGTTTTGGTTTTTGGATTATTGCCTATAGCGAAAAGAGAGGTTTCGAACTCGTCGTGCATTGCTTTGATTTCCTGTTTGTTTGTTTTTTTTTTTTAGTCCGCGTAGTGTTTTTTTGTTTGGGATTTATGACAGTCCCATGTATTTTTACGAGGTGTTACCTCGAGTTTTTTTTATGTTCGGATTTTTCGAACATTAGCGAGCGCAAGTTCAGTCTTTGACCTGTCCTCTTTATGGTTTTTAAGTACGAATTGTCTTCGCCTTACATACAAATATTTTTGGGGCGCGGGCTTGGGCCCGGCTTATCCTGTTATTTGTTAGATTTTAGGTGCGAGTACGTGCCCGGCTTATCCTGTGAAGTCTCAGAATTGGATTGCGCGAAGGAGGTTCGGCTTAATCAATCTATTATGAGGACTTGTGCGGGTCTGGCCCCGGCTTGGGTGTTTTCGAAACTGACAACGTGGCACGATGCCACTGCGCCTTAGGACGCGTTTTAATTATATCGATCATTTAGCCAGAATGTCGATGTCAATATTTCGGGCAATCCGGGTACGTTTCAGGTAGAGAACGCGTTTTTAATTTTTAGAGTAAAGACAAGGGGGTGACTGGGCCTTATAAAGGCTGCATACGTACCCTCAAATGAGAGATCAAGTCGAGCGTAGTTCTTTTCGTTGTTACAAAAGATTTTGCGGAATTCATATATATATATATATATGTATGAAAGAGCGATAGAGGATCTTATCTACGAGCTTGGATCCTGAGTTGATGTTTTCTCTAAGGTCGTTACCCCGTCTGGCTGTGTTGGGTTTCGCGTATTTGATATACCATGGATTTTAAGGCTTTTAACCAGGGTATATGTTCTATTTATCGTGTCTATTACTATGTTTTAGAGTCATTTCAGGTATTTAACAGGTCTAATCACTTTTGGAGCTAAATTGGAGATTATGAAGCTTTATGGAGAATTTTGGTGTTTTGAGCCGAGAGATAGAAGTCACTGCCATATTTGACGGATGTGTCGATCGACACATATTTGGCATCGATCGATGCATAGCGTGACCAGGCAATTCTCGCGAGACTTAATGAAGAATGTTGAAATTGCACTAAAGCCCAGAAGTTCCTGATATTTACAAAGAAGCCCCAGAACGAGATTAGGCCTATATAATTAGGTTTTAGTGTTTTTAATTAGATACGCTTTCATACTTAGAGGAGAGAGTTTAGGAGATTTTGGGGCTGGTTTTGTTCTCGAAAGAGACTTGATTTCAAACCCCTGTTCTTATTCCCTTGATTATTCTATGATATCTATTTTGACTATGTTTTCTGTTATGACTGCTATGTCTGAGTAGATCTCTTGTTAGGTTAGGGATTCTCATTAGGGATTTGAAGGAATGTTAGAATAACTGATTAATTAGGATTCATCATCTAGTTCTTCATCTAAAACTGTTCTTAATGCTTAATCTGAACTGGCCATTTAGATTACTGATATTAGGTTGATTTACACAACGAAAGGTTGTTAATTAACTAGATCTGATTTAGGTGAGCAATTTATCTATTCGCAAAGAAATTTGGTTTAGAGAAATTGTGAACGAACGGACTTGGAATTAATGCATGTTTAGAACTCTAGAATTCGCAACGAAAGTTGGTCTGCTAGGTTGTTAGACATAGATAATTATCGCAGCGAAAGCTGGTTAGTTTTACTTCTGTGATTCTAGTTCAAGAACGCTATAGATTGAATCTTGATTGTAGTTAATCTGATTTCCTGATATCCTGAGAACTTCCCGAAACCTGACGCCTTCGTTAATTGCTTACACCTACTTCATCTCACTTATTTACTGCTATTTTGTTTACTGTTCTAAAATCTGTTTCGCTTAGCTTAATTCGAACTACTCATAATCTATCGTGTGACCGGAGTCCTTGTGGATTCGATACCCTAAGTACTACATCTGCATCACTGTTCACTTGCAGTTAGAATAGGGATAATTCTTGACCTATCAAGTTTTTAGCGCCGTTGCCGGGGACTCTTTGAGTTCGCCGATAGATTCAGTATTAGGATTTAGACTAAGCATTTTTTTAATTTTTTTTTTCTAGTTTACTTACGGTTTTGTTTCTTTGGTGTTGCAGGAATCGCACAACATCGATCGACGCATACCTTGCATCGATCGACACAAGGCGAAACCCGTGATACCGAAAGCTTGAGCACTTAGCAGGTCTCTCTCTATGGAGCCTGTGATTCTGATTCGCGGTGAAGACGGCATTTTACGAGACCAAGAGGACCATATATGCAACGCAAAGGGTCAGAAACTGGATGGAGAAGGAAACCCCATCATACCAGAGTACTACGCATTGGTTGGGCAGATAGCTGAGATGAGAGACAAGATTGATTCTATCCACATCATCCTACTTAGGAAGAGACAAATCCGAGCTGATGCAGTAGTTGGAGAGTTTGCAGAGGTAAATTATATAGCTGGAGCTGATTATCATGGACAGACATATGGAAATCAGCAGAGACAAGGTTCTAGTTATGCTCCGAGAGATTATGGTTATTCATCTCACCAAGCACCTCCTGCACCTACACATAAGAGCAGATTGGAAGTCATGATGGAGCAGTTTCTTGAGGGACAACAACAGACCACTATGTCTTTCAACTCGAAGCTTGATACCTTGTACACTGATTTGAATGGAAAGTTTGAGTCCTTGAACACTCATATGAGGCTGCTGGATACACAAGTGGATCACATTTCAAATTTTGCCAAAGGGAAGAATGCTCAGAAAGCTCATGTCAATGCCATCTCAGTTCAGTTTGACCATAGGCTGGATCAAGGATCGTATCTTGAAGTTAAGACTATGGAAATTGTGGAAAACAGAGAAGAATCCGAGATTGAAATCCCTGAGTTTGAGAGTTTTGACGGACCAGACTCGACCGAGATTGACATTGATCTTTTGGTGAAATCCATCAGTGTCGATCGACACCCTTTTAGTGTCATGGACACCCACATCAGAGCTTGGTCAGTTCAGATTGATAATGGACCAAGCCAAGGAGAGAAATTTGAGTTTAAGACTACTGAAATCGTGGGAGAAGCTGAAAAACCCGAGACTGAAGCTGGAACTCGAGATGAACTACTTGCATCGATCGTTGCACCAAGTGCGTCGATCGTTGCATACCGAGAAGAATCAGCCTCACTTGTTTCTCGTGGAATTGTTAAGGAAAAGGTCTACAAACCTCCAATACCATTCCCAAGAGTTCGTATAAGGTCTAAACATGAGCAGAATGTAGTAAAGTGCATGGTAGTGATGGATAAGGAGCTAAATGAAACCCCGCCAGCTGATGATACACCATATCACCCTTGTGTGCAGAGAAATGCGAGGAAGTTGATATCTACTGATGGAGATTTGAAAGAAGGGGTGGTGATTGTATCTAAGCAAGACAGTTCTATGCTGAATCAGATTCTAGAAAAACTTCCAGATCCAGGAGTCTTTGCGCTAGATCTCTCTATCTTCGAAAACAGCTTCAAGCACTCCTTATGTGATTTGGGATCTAGTGTGAATCTCATGCCATACTATGTGGCTGAGAGATTATGAATATTGGATTTCCAGCCCACTAGGATCTCTCTAATCCTGGCTGATTGATCGAAGCGGATCCCGGAAGGAATTCTAGAGGACATCCATATCAGAATTGGAAATTTCTCGATTCCAACAGACTTCGTGGTGCTGAAATATGAATTGGAACCGGATGATCCTCTGATACTTGGCAGATCTTTCTTAGCTACAGCTGGAGCAGTGATTGATGTGAGGCATGGTCTGATTGATCTCCACCTTGCACTTAAAGATGGACAAGCTGCGAAAGCGACCATTGATGGTCAAGCTTTTAGTGTTCAGCTAGAACAAGAAGCTCAGATTTGCGAGGCTACAGTGTCTGATTGTGGAGAGAAGAAGATGGTGGTTCCTCAGGAATCTACTCTAACATCTTCAGGACCTGCAACTGCTCATAAGCAGAAAGCTCCAAACATCAGGCATCCACCAAAGCGAAGAGTTACGAAACGAAATGTTCCACCTGACCTTGCAGCGATTCCCTCATTCCTTGGACGTTCTCATGCTGCTACCTCTTACACACCGCCATGGATGAAGAGGCATTCACAGAGACATTCCAAGTCTCTGTTGAAGCCCCCATGAGTCTGATCTCCTACCATCAGTCAAGCTAATGACTTAAAACAAGCGCTGAGTGGGAGGCAACCCACTGGTTCGTTTTTACTTATCTATTTTGGTGTTTTTATTAGGATTTTACGTCTTGTTTTTGTTTTTGGTGTGTTTTCTCTGCAGAATTCGAGTCTGAAGATTAGCATCGATCGTTGCTCCTGTTGTGATGGTCGTTGTTGTTCTGTGCAGCAATCGTCACACCCGGTTCAAATCAAAATCAAAGGTACGCAAGTTAATCGAAAATCAGATTGGTTTACCCAAACCTGATTAAGCAACGATCGACGCACCTAGTGCAACGGTCGATGCAGGAGCGACACAGGTAAAACCCGGCTGAAACATTAACTCATCCCATAACATTTTTCTTTCTTTTTACCGAATCTTAGCTTGACACTACTGGGGACAGTGTGTTTCAAGTGTGGGGGAGATGATACTGATTCCTATCTTCTTTGTTTTCTTAGAGTCAGTCAGTTTGTTTTTTCAAAATTGTTTTATTGAGTCAAAATCTGTATGAAACTATGATTTTCCGAGGAAAATTTTCGCTTGAACAGGAACTAAGTAACCATTGGACAGACTTGCAGAGCCTCTATGACTGTTAGAAAACCCCAAACAGATTAACCTACCAAGGACACCCATATCTAACCAGGTATTCAGAGGATCCATTACTAGTCTCACTTTAATCTTGACTTTAATTTCTCGCTTAGGGGCTTGGTAATCTTTGGATCAGATTCCTTTGATGTGTTTGGCACAGCCTATGATCCTGTTCCAAAGTATGGTTTCTGATTTTTCCCTTCCTTGAAAGTAAAAAAAAAAAAGAATAATAAACTGAGGATGAGCTAGTAGCTCCGAAGTGGTCACGGGAGTGGTAGCAAACACTATCACCTCCTGTGCATTCATGGAATGTGTCCAAAGTACACCCCATAACGGGAAGAGCACTGATAAAAAAAATAAAATGATACCCAATGGGGAAAAATCAGTTGCTAAGGGAGAAAGGGAAAAGAAAGAAACCAGAAACCGACAGTTTGGTGGTCAGACACTAAATAGGTTGAGTCCATGTGTCCTTTGATTCGATACTCCCTCTGTGAGACCGCACCTAATTGTATACAGAGGCTAGTGTGGTGAATTTGAATATCCTAACTTGATTGTGGAGTTTACTTGGGACGGTTGCTAAGTGTGGGGGAAGTACATTGTGGTCTTGAGTTCTGTAGGGAAGTTTTCAGTGGCTTACTAAGTGAATGCGAATGCGAAAATTCCTAGGACGAAATGAGTTTCTGTTTTTTCAAACTTCTTCTTTTATATTTTGGTTCTTTACTTGTCTGAGGGCAAGCAAGAGCTAAGTGTGGGGGAGTTGATATACCATGGATTTTAGGGCTTTTAACCATGATATATGTTCTATTTATCGAGTCTATTACTATGTTTTAGAGTCATTTCAGGTATTTAACAGGTCTAAACACTTTTGGAGCTAAATTGGAGATTATGGAGCTTTATGGAGCATTTTGGTGTTTTGAGCCGAGAGATAGAAGTCACTGCCCATATTTGACGGATGTGTCGATCGACACACATTTGGCATCGATCGATGCATAGCGTGACCAGGCAATTATCGCGAGACTTAATGAAGAATGTTAAAATTGCACTAAAGCCCAGAAGTTCTTGATATTTACAAAAAACCCCAGAACGAGATTAGGCCTATATAATTAGGTTTTGGTGTTTTTGATTAGATACGCTTTCATACTTAGAGGAGAGAGTTTAGGAGATTTTGGGGCTGGTTTTGTTCTCGAAAGAGACTTGATTTCGAACCCCTGTTCTTATTCCCTTGATTATTCTATGATATCTATTTTGACTATGTTTTCTGTTATGACTGCTATGTCTGAGTAGATCTCTTGTTAGGTTAGGGATTCTCATTAGGGATTTGAAGGAATGTTAGAATAACTGATTAATTAGGATTCATCATCTAATTCTTCATCTAAAACTGTTCTTAATGCTTAATCTGAACTGGCCTTTTAGATTACTGATATTAGGTTGATTTACACAACGAAAGTTGGTTAATTAACTAGATCTGATTTAGGTGAGCAATTTATCTATTCGCAAAGAAATTTGGTTTAGAAAAATTGTGAACGAACGAACTTGGAATTAATGCATGTTTAGAACTCTAGAATTTGCAACGAAAGTTGGTCTGCTAGGTTGTTAGACATAGATAATTATCGCAGCGAAAGCTGGTTAGTTTTACTTCTGTAATTCTAGTTTAAGAACGCTATAAATTAAATCTTGATTGTTGTTAATCTGATTTCTTGATATCCTGAGAACTTTTCGAAACCTGACGCCTTCGTTAATTGCTTACACCTACTTCATCTCACTTATTTACTGCTATTTTGTTTACTGTTCTAAAATCTGTTTCGCTTAGCTTAATTCGAACTACTCATAATCTATCGTGTGACCGGAGTCCTTGTGGATTCGATACCCTAAGTACTACATCTGCATCACTGTGCACTTGCAGTTAGAATATGGATAATTCTTGACCTACCAGTATTGCTTTTACCTATGAAGTCAGCTCTTGGTTTCTTCTGTTCTCCCCAGATTGTTTGGGTTCCTTGTGAGGTCGGGAATTTGATACATTGGTGGTAGGTTGAGATGACCGCTTTCATTGCGTGGATCCACGGGGTTCCTAGTATCGCGTCATACGTCGCTGGTCGGTCTATGACAAGGAAGGTGGTGGTATGATTGATTTTTCCTGCGCGGACTGGCAATAGGATCGTTCCGATCACCGTTGTCGTTTCGCTGCTGAAGCCAGTGAGTGTTCTCTTTGGTCTTCTCGCCATGTGCTTTTCGAGCTTCATTTCCTGCAAAATTTCTTTGAAAATGAGGTTAATCGAGCTTCCAGTGTCGATCAGGGCTTTAACGATTCTTTGTCTGTTTATTTGAAGTTTGATAACAAGTAGGTCGCCGCTCGGTTTATCCGTTTCTTCTCCGTTCCTGGTCGTGAAAGAAATCTCGTTTTTTCCTTTGGCCTTGCTGACGTGATCCTTTTCTAGTTCCGTGCTTTCATTGTGATTTGAAGTTCCTGAGTGTTTTCCCGAGTCGTCCTGACCGGTGAGTCCTTCCAGTATCATATTGATGCGCCTCCTTGGTGAAGGCTTTGCCGGCTCGTTGCTGCCTTGAGACCGCTTGTGTGACTCCGCATCGGCGTTATCCTGTTCGGCCCGTTGTGTGCCTCCGGACCTTTTGTTCTTTCCTCTGATGAGCCTGACTCGCTCGCTGCCGCTCGTTGCTTGTTTTTCAGCTGGTACTATTTGTGCGTTTCGGTTCATTATGTTTGTATCTCCCCTCTGGTATTCTCCGAGTAGGAGGTTCTGCAGGTGTCGACACTCGTCTGTGTCGTGTCCCGATCTTTGGTGATATGTGCAGAAAGGTCGATCTTTATCTCCCGCGTTTGAGCCTTTGCTTTTGGTGTGGTTCCTCGGGTTGCCTTGCAGGTCGTGGTCGCCGGCGAGGTAAGCCACCGTTTTCTTGCCTTCTTTCTTTGAGTTCTTGTATTCTTGATTGTAGTGTTGTCGTGGTTCGACGTAGTCTTGCGTCGACTCCTTTTCCTTCGTTGGCTTTGCTGACCCGAATTTTTTGGCTAGCAGTTCCTTTTCCTCCTCTATTTCGATGAAGATGGCGGCCCGATGTAGGGCGTCTTCGAGGCTTTGTCGTTTATTGAGGGTCAGCTCGCTGCGAAACGGCGATTCGTACCAGAGTCCGCTTCGTAACGCGGGTATCCCTTCGTTGTCGGTGACTGAGATTTTTGACACGACGGTTTTGAACCTATCAATGTACGACCTTAGGGATTCATGTTTTTCTTGGTTGATTGACCAGAGGTCGGCACTGGAGGCTCCTTTTTGAATGAACATTGAGTAGTGTTTGAGGAAAGTAGTCGTTAGTTGCTGGTAGCTGTCGATTGATTGTGCTTCTAGTCGCGAAAACCAATTGAGGGCGGCGCCGCAGAGGTTCTCGACAAAGAGTTGACTGAAGCCGGCATCGCGCTCCTCGGGAAGGAATTGAGTTCGTCCCATCGCGATGCTGAAGGCGGTCAGGTATTCTCGCGGATCTGAACTACCATCGTAGGTGGGCTGTTTGATTTTTCCTTGATGTCGGACTAGCGTTCCCGTTATTTTTTTTTGTGAATGGAATATTCTGAGTTTCTTTTAGGACTCTATCGATCTCGGGAGCTGAGCTGGTGGCCTTGTGTACTTTCGACGTCATGCTATCTAGCTGCGCTTTCAGGAGCTCGATTTTATTGCTCGGCTCCTCTTTGTGTGCTTCGGACTCGTGTGCAGATGTCAGTCTGGGTATGGTTGGTCCCTCGCCCGGCCGGATGGTTGTGTTCGGGAAGGTGTCTGCGGATGATCCCACGTTTCGGGGTGTTAGTTCGGTTGCCTGGAGGCTATCCATTTGCTCGTGGCATGTATTTTGGGCGCATGCAAGCCGTTCGAAAGGATTGTTGTTGCATCGTGTCAGCTCGTCGATCTGCGCCATTAGGGTTCTTATGAGAGAAATGGTATCCTGCTGGTTTTGAGTTGGGGCTTGTACGGCTATGGTCGTTGTTGGTTCGGCGTTTCTGTCCGTGTCCGCGGTCTCGATTTGGTTGACTGGGCTGTTGACCATCGACATTTTTGGGCGAACTAGCGCGGAGTTGGGCCCGGCGACTTTTGAGAGCCCCGAGGTGATGAGAGGGTTTGATGAGCTAGCTGGCGGGTGTGGCAAGTCCGTCTCCTTTTCCGAGTTCTGGGGGTTTGGGTTTGGCGGCTGTCCTGTTGCCTTTTCTGAACTGTCGCTGGCTGAGAGAGGTCCTGTCATCTTCGGCTTCGTCTTATATCGTAAAGAAGTTTGTCGTCCCCAGAGTCGGCGCCAATTGTTGTTACAGAAATTCGACCTAGTCAATATTACGGGCTATGATCTGAAATGTCTGAACTACGAGGTGAAATATTAAGGTTAAGTGAGGTCGAAATGATTCTTTATTGATCTTAAGGCCGAAGCCGAGCTATGAACAGGATGGTACGAGGTGTGAGTCCGTCGAATGACGTGCTCACTAGACAATGCTTGAGGTCGGAGCTTTATAGAAGTAGCTCGGCCTCTCGCAAGTTACAATATGTCCTGAAATGAAGAGTGAAAGGTCCTATTTATAGCGTTTGGATGCTGACTATTCCTTGGGCTGTTGACTTCTTAACGGGCTTGTCTTCTTGGGCCGAAATGATATTGTTGATTTAATAAGATTTCCAATGGGCTTATGGATGGGTGATTAACCCATATTCAACAGTTGCCGGGTCAAAATGGTTAATTTGTCAAATATATTCTCCTTACAGTAAACGACGCAGAGAAATATATATCATTTATATATATATATATATAATGAAAGTGAAAATGAAGATGAACAACTTTTTTGGTTGGTCCATTATACACCTATAAAGTTTATGCAAATTCCATTCTATTATTTGCATGCATCTATTAAATTCTAAGAAGTTTATGATGAATATAAATATATGCCAACGCTTTTAATATAAAAACGTAGTGTTGGCCCTATTGGGGAAAAATATGCATTCTCGAATGAATTTTTTTTTTTTTTTGCTAAAATGAAAATATCATTAAAAATAAAGGTTTATGATTAGCTAAAATAGCAGATTAAATATGTGACACCTGTTTTCCGGTGAACCGAAAACGCGGTGTTAGGGCTCCCGTCGAATAGGAACGGTCTGACCGGGACGCCTTTTCAATTGGTCCCATGAACTTGACACATCCTTCGTATTCAAATCCACCAATAACGTCACATGATCGATCAATCCCGTAACTGCAAGAAAAAAGGGACGGGAAAAGAGAAAGAGAGCTGAGTAATTGTTTCAAACACAATTACCCAGCAAGGACGGATTTCTAGGAACCCGCGATCCCGACTTACGCCACACAACTACGAGAAAGAGTTTTAAGCTAATATCATCTTGCAAGCAAACACCCGAAGGCACAACCACACAATTTCTAATTTCCACTCGTGCTGACACACTCATGGACACCTCTTCAGCCTGAAGACCCACACAACCGGCCCAAAGCCGAACTTCTCGGCATGAAGCCATTCACTGGGGGGCTCGCCAAAACCTCCTTCCGACGATACAAGGACGCGTGCCACGTACTGGTCCACGCGCCCTACACCCAACACCAATCACGGAGGCCCTACCACAATACTATTCCACACATGTCCATCACACACAATCAACGTTTTCAGTTTAAACGATATCCTAACAGTTCTACATTCCATGAATCAATCACATCAAGCGCTTTACTACCCTATGCTACCTAGGAAAGACGGTATTAACAAAGGACTCAAGCCCGAAATTGAATGAGATAAGCAAGGACCAAGACCGATCCTCACTAGGTCAAAGAAGGGGAAAAATCGTAAATTGTAAGTTCCATTAGCCCAAACAGACATAATATCTGGAAATAGGACGGAAAAATAAGTGGATTAGGGTTTTGTTTCGTTCGATTCGGGTTTAAGACAGTGTAGTTATAGTCAATTGAAATCGGTTGACTAAAAGTCAACGGTCCAAGCCCAAGTCAACCCAGTCAACCCAAGCCCAAACCCAAACCCAGTAACCCAGACCCAATTGCTTAACCAACCCTAAACCATCTATACCGGAAATTAGAATTAGAAATCAAATTGAACCGAATGGGTTTTAGAAAACCGAACCGAACCAAGATTGAAATCGAAAACCGGTTAAACCAAAAATAAAATTGGCAAACCGGATTTGAATTGTATCGAACCAGGTTAACCGGACCAGCCCGATTGAACCGGATTGAACTGGTCAACCCAGTTGACCCAGCCGACCAAGTCGACTTAGTTCGCCGGTGAGTCAACTTCGCCGTCCGGTGACCGGCGACGGCGGACGGCGGGGCTCCGGCAAATCTACGGTGGTGGGTGGTGGCTCCAGTCGGCGGCTGACGGCGGCGCGTGGCGGCGTGACTCCCAGTGTGTGGCTTCCCGGCAGAGCGTGGATCTCACTTGTGCGGTGCTTCTCCGGTGCGTGGGGGCGTGTGCGGCGGTCTCCAGCGGTGCGGCTGGCGTCTCCAGCTTTGTCCCGACGAGATGGTCACGGTGGTGGGCTCGGTTTTATAGGATTCAAAACGGTTTTTAAGTTATGGCAAAATTCATCTCAGGTTTTGTTTTACAACTTCTAGATCTAGAGTTTTCGAGGTTACCTGGTGAGAGAGAAAGAGAAAAACGCTGGGAAGGCTTCGGGAAGGCACAAACGGCTCGAAAATCTAATAGGGCTTCGCTGGAGAGGTTGAGAATGAGTTTCTCTAAGGGAGGCTCTAGTGTTTATAGGAAAAGAGAGGGAGAAAATCCTAGTTTTGAATATGGAAATAGGGCTTTGGGGCCTTTCTCTCCTTTTTTACAGAAAATTTTAACGGGCCGGGTTTTGTGATGTTACAAAATACATGAGGCCTTGGAAAAAAACTAAAGACAAGACAACATATGAAATCTCAGCTGTAGTGATTATCTTAACCAAAGAGCCATTAAGTTTCTGAAATGGCGCATATTGCTTCTTGTTGTGATGGAATTTCGACCTCTCTGTCAATGGCTTTGAAGACAGCAGTAGGAGGCATGGAGATGGCGTTGTGCAGCAGGTTTTTCCTCTGCTTCCATAAATGGAAGATTGTTGCCTGGACCGTAAGTCTTCTCAGGGTTTTAGGAGCCGAGAGTGAGCTTGCTCTTGTCCAAGAGAGAACTTCCGACCAGTTGCTAAATCCCCTTGCTAAAGGACGCAGCTTTGCGAGGACTAAGTTCCAGGTAACCCTGCTGAACCCGCAAAGGATGAAAAGGTGATCTCGACTTTCCGGGGCAGACGAATAAAAACAACAGCTCTGATTAATCTGGAGGCCCCACGATGCGAGTTTGGTTTTGGTTGGCAGTCTGTTTAAATGCGTGGCTTAGAAGTTGAACGCATGCTTGGGTATCTCCCCTTTGTACCAAACAGATTTTGTTCATTCCTCTCGAGGCGTCCGTGGTCGCATCGCACCCCAAGTTTTCCGGGAAGAAAAACCATGGCTGTCAACATCATTCACAACCCAACAACAGTAATCATTCTCATCAAAGGCGCAAGGGAGAGGGAGAGTAGTAAGATAAGCGAGAACCTGAACTGCTCGGTCAGAGCGTGGATCCGCTATCTCCCAACCCGTCACCGAACAGGCGTCAGACACCAAAGCTTCTCTTCTCACACGCAAGCTAGAAGGACCAGCCTCACCGAGATAGGAGATTAGAGCCCCAAACGGGGTCCATGAATCGTACCAGAAACTAGTTTAACTTCCGTTTCATTTGATCTTCCTAAAGAACTGAGCAGCTAAAGGTCTTAGTGCTATAATACATCTCCATGTCCATGATAAATATGGCGAATATTTTATTTCCCAAAAATAAGCGTTGCCGATGCTGTATGTCGAGTGGAAGGACGACCAAGCAGTGATTGGACCTCCGAGAAGAAGCCAGATGTATCGCAAGCATAAACACTTGTTCCAAATCAGGAAGTTGCGAACTCCCAACCCTCCTTCTGATTTCGGGAGGCATACATGAGACCAATAGATTTTTGCTCTTTTACCCGAGAGAGTGTCCCTTTTCCATAAGAACCTTGCACACAGCTTTTCAATTCTCCTTAAACAGCTTTTCGGAAGAATGAATGTGGAAATTCAGAAAGAGACAGTGCCCGTTATGACTGTGTTAATGAGTTGGAGTCTCCCTGCAAAAGACAGAGTCTTAACCGCCCACGATTTGAAGGATCTCTGGAATTTCTCAAGTAACGGGTCGTAGTCAGCGATTCTCAGCTTTCGACTCATAAGAGGGAGGCCAAGGTATCGTATCGGGAGGGAAACACTTGTGAAGCCAAATCTTGCTAGAGCATTGGTTTCAGTTTAGTTCAGTCCACCGTGGAAAAGGTGAGTTTCCTGCTTGTTCATGTACAGCCCCGACCAACTAGAAAAGTCGTCTAGCATTTCGTTTATCCCATGGAGAGAGGAACATCCACCGTCGAAAAAGACCATCACGTCATCGGCGAACATTAGGTGTGATGTTTTCGTTTCGTCCGTTCTGGGGTGGTATTTGATGTAGCCTACATCAATTTGAGATTGGAGGAACTTTTATAAAACTTCCATTGTGAGAACGAACATGTACGGGGACATCGGGTCCCCTTGTCGCAGTCACCTAGTACTCTTAAAGAACCCTCCCGAGATGCCCTTAACAGTGACCGAGAACGTCGGTGTGGAGATGCACTCATAGATCCAATCCACAAACTTTGGCGGCATGCTTAGAGCTCGCAGGGTTGCGATAATGAAATCCCATCTGACGCTATCAAACGCCTTTCTTAGATCAACCTTTAACATGCCCCTCGGCTCAATGTTCTACTTGTTATAGCCATGCACAGTTTCCGTTACCAAGAGGACATTCTCGCCTAGTAACCTTCCCGGCATGAAAGCCGACTGCGCTAGCGAGATTACCTCGAAGAAGGAACGCTTGGAGCCTCGCAGTGAGAAGCTTGGCTATAACCTTGGACATGGTATTGAGGTATGATATTGGTCTGAAATCTGATGCGCTCTCAGCATTATAGATTTTCGGTATAAGGATCAGGTTTGTCGCATTCCACTGACGCATAAGTTTTCCAGATCTGAAAAAATCCGACACAGCTCAGTCACCTCAGCACCGATAATATTCCAAGTTCCTGTAAAGAATTCAGACGGGTAACCGTCGGGTCCGCTTGCTTTGTTCTTTGGAAAGGAGAAGAAAGCTGCTTTGATCTCCTCAGTTGAAAAATCCTTTTGCAGAAAGCTGATCTGATCCGGAGAGCAACGGTGAGGCAAAAGCAAGTTGATGTTGTCTTGGATAAATAAACTGGGCGTAACAGAACCCCCCAAGAGATCTCCAAAGTAAGCTGCACAATGGTCAACAATCTCAGATTGAGATTCGAGTCGATTACCATCCCTGTCGATAAGGTAGTGAATGTGGTTAGCTGCTTTCCTTGAGTTTGCCATTCTGTGGAAATACGCGGTGTTGTTGTCACCTAACCTTAAGCACGTGATCCTTGATCGCTAAAAGAAAAAGACTTCTTCCGCAAGGCTCAGTTTTTTCCAGATTTTATCCGCATCAAGTTCGGCGAGAGCATTAGACGTGCTTGACGAGGAAAGATTTGCAGATTAGCATTGCAGCATGATGGTGTTGGCCTTTGCAACACGCTTCTCAATATACGAGTAGTTGGTCTTACTGAAATTGCGAATCACCTGCTTCAGAAATTTTAGTTTGCGCGACACCCTAAACATAGCAGAACCAACCACAACAAACGAATAGATACACATGCAAATATCTGGTACAAAAGCCTCATTATGAAATAGGAAGTTGTATAATCTGAACGGGCGCTTGTGATTGACTGAGGCAGGATTCAGGGTGATGTTACACACCGCATGGTCTGATAACTCAGGCTCTCCGAAAGTAGCAAAAGAGGAAGGGAAGAGATCTGTCCATTCCGAGTTAACTAGGGCACGGTCAAGCTTCTTCGCTATCGGTCTCACCAGACATTTGTTGCACCAAGTAAACAAATTTCCTCTGAAAGTAAAGTCATCTAGTTGAGCATCCAACAGACAAGCTCTGAAGTTTCTCACTCTAGCGTCGTGGTTCAAGCTTGGCGGGGACGAGTGCTCTCTTGGATTTGGAATCTGATTGAAATCTCCATGAGCTAACCAAGGTTTATTGATCACAGCCGGAGAGACTGAAGCTGCCACAAGCTCGTGCCAAAGTAGATGTCTCTCGGTTTCGTCATTTGAAGCGTAAATGATAGAGATAATGCACCAGTTAGCCGCGTCGGGAAACAGAACCTAACAAATCACCATTTGCAAAGATTTTGAGATGATCTTCACTCTTACACTTGGGTGCCATATCACCCAAATCTTTCCAAGATCAGAGAATTCGTAATTAGCTTCCAAAAACCAGCCGGGTAGAAACTCATTACGAACTTCACACACTCTTCGGCTTCTTAACGTGGGTTTCTATAACACCACCAAAAATTGGCTTATTTATTCGATACCATTTTTTCAGGCCGCCGCAGTGATTTGCCATATTAAAGCCCCTGAAATTCCAACAAAAGATGTCCTTACACATGGACTAAGGGAGTTTGGGGCCCTTGCCTCTTGTAACCTTCTTTTGATACTTCTTGGACTTGCTGCTCACAACCGGGGTATAACCCGCAATGTCAAGCTTCAAATTTACCCTCCTATCAAAATCATCTGAGTCGACGTCGGAGGAGTCTGAGTTAACGCCATCCGAGGAAGACCGGTCAATGCCCGAGTCTAAGCCAGTAATGGTGCAGGCGGGGAGCACCGTGATGGAGGTAGCGGCAGTTGAAGAAGACCCCACCACAAAATCGCTTTTCTTACCAAGAGCTGATTCCGAGAAATTCACAACCACAGACGTTGGCTGGCTTACAGCAGTCGTTGGAGCTGATGAAGCAGCCTGGTTACCATCATAAATTGGCACAGTCAAAGCAGCCTTTTCTTTGGCCTTGTATCGACGAGAAGTTTGCTTCACTTCACCCTTTGAAGCCTTCCTCGGGCAGAGAAGAGAGGAATGAGTCGTTGACTTTCATTTGGCGCAGAGAATAGGGGCAGTTTTACAACGCCTGAGACAGTGTCCCACTTCCTTACAGAACTCGCAAATGGGAGGCATCCAAGGACTAGACACCCGCACTTGACAAATGTGTCCTGACTGGAATTGGCATTAACCGCCTCAGAAAGAGGCTTCCTCGGATCGATGATAGTGAAGACCTTTTCCACTTCCAGGTTGGTTTTGTTTGCTGTAGTAGGTTGGAGAAATTCCGGTTCGCCGACTAGGGAAGCTATACGCTCCAGTCCATCTTCATTGAAAAACTGAAATGTAACGTCGCGCAGCTCCAGCCAGATCGGCGCAGAGGTGAGCTCAGGTTTCACAGGAACAAAGTTGGGCTCCCATTTCGCAACAAACATCGTTTGACCTTCAATTTTTGATAAGCATTGATTGATCACTCTGTTTTTGTTTGAAGCTATCGGTATTCTAAAGAGATAGGCATGACCTTCCGTCTTGGAGATTGAGATGTCTCTATAGCGTGTCCAAATACCATTAACGATATTGTGAATGGTGCCTTGGGATGGAGGCTCAGAATAGAATTTTCTGATCATAAAACAGTCCCAATCCTTCTTGTTCTTCTCAATGACTGAATTGGGGATTTTGACGCATGCTTCACGGGATGGGAGAGTGAATCCCTATCCTGATTTCTTTAATCTCTTTTGTGGCCCATTGAAAAGGCTGCTCCAAGAGTCGAAACCACTTCCCGCCGGTTTTCCCGTAGCCGCTGACGTTGTACCGGAAGGTAGTTTCACAGTAGTTGGGGTAATCAGCGGAGTGGGTTTAGAGACTACGGCATCAACCAGAGTATGTTTCGTGGAAACCTGTTGATTTGCTTGTTTCATGAATGGTGGTGCTTGGCCGGTCGGAGCTACTCTGGGTACAGTTTTCACATTTGCCGTGGTAATTAGATCTGGAGCAGTTGTTGCGTCAACATTCACAGAAGTATAAGGAAGACCTGACGTGCTCGGAGAAGGGCTTAGAGTGGCCGGGACCACTATTGCCTTGGTCGGAGAGCGAGAGGAGGCTAAGTCCCCTAACCGACTCGAAGGAGGGCTTAGAGTGGACGAGTCCACTATTGCCTCGGTTCGCGAAGGTGCGGGGGCTTGTCGTGCCTTAGATTCCTGTAGCAGAGAGCGGTCATCAGCGACAGAGGGATTTCTCAGCGGTGGAGGGTCACCTGGGGTCAACAGCATCCTCCTCCGAGGAGGTCGACGGAGAATTTTGCGGGGGGCAAGAAGGAAAGGCATTCTGACCCTTCGGAGGGGATTTCAGCTTGTGCTTCTTAGGGGAACGTTTCTTCATCATCGGAGACGGCCTGACTGAGGAGAGAGTCGACGGAGGAGAATTGCCTATATAGACCGGCGGTGGAGCTGGAAAATGAAGGAGAGGCCGCGCCTCGGGGAACGAGCCACAATCGCACTAACGTTTAAGTAAAAAAAGATTTTATTTGAATGAAAACGGAAAGCAATGGGATAATCTTATATGTGGTTTGTTGTTTATCTGAGTTAGTGAATTATTGTGGTTTTAAAGAGTTCATCAAATTTCATCTTGTTTGGTCCACTTTGTGTGATATATAATGTTTTAGGTTTGAATACTGGGTAATCATTTTCTTGGATGGATATAATAACCACTTTTGGGTGTTATGTCGTGAGCCACATATCCACATGGCTCGTAGGTTTCGCGCAGCTAGCACTTCTAAAACACGTTATCAAATCACGCATGCATGGTTGGTCAAAATAATTAATGTGGCTTTCTTCTTTTGTTTCAAAAGTGTACATGATGCGTTAGATCATGCTCTTAAGTCTTCTTGCTAGATGATATAATGCGATAGCTTGTCATGCTCTTAAGTCTCTCATTAATTGGCCCAATTGCCAGCCCATCAGTTACTTATTAATATTACCCAATATCTGCTTCACATTAATGATATACTAGCCACACTCCTTAGCGTTTTAGGTATCCGTTCGGATTCATATACTAGCCACACTCCTTAGCGTTTTAGGTTTCCGTTCGGATTCAGATCAGGTTTTTCGGATTTTTGGATTTCCGAGTTTAAGGCTAGAAAACCCGTTAGAATATTTCTATATATCGGGTCGGGTTCGGTTTAGGACTTCTCGGGTTCGGATCGGGTTCAGATACCCGAAATTATCATAAAATATCTGAAACAATTACTCAAAATATTTGAATTACTCGAAAATCCCGTAAACATTATACTCAAATTACCTAAAAGTATTTGAAAGTACCCAAAATATATGTATTACCCAAAATATAAAAATAGAAAACTACTCAAACTACCCAAAAATACTTGAAAGTATCATAACTAACCAAAAATAGATAAAACTTCGGATTACTTTGGGTACCTGTTCGGGTTGGTTCGGGTTCGGGTATTACCGAATACCCAAAATATCTTGACTTAAGCCCCATTCGGATATTTTTTAGAATCAGTTCGGATCGGAATCGGGTTTTTGGACGGGTTCGAATTCAAATTTGGGTTTTGGGCAAAATGCCCAGACCTACTCAATACAATAGACTTTCTGCTAGGTATGTGCAGTTTACCTAGCTTCACAATAAAAATGAACTGACCACACTAAATAGACTTGCAGCTTCCTGCTCAGTTAGGTTCACCTGTTTATGGGAAAGGAAAATAGCGGGTTCCCAAACAGGAAAATATCATTTTTCCCAACTATTTGCAACTAACACTTTTATTCCCCAAGTATCACCAACGCAAAATAATTAGCCGACTTTTCGCTGATCTAATCATTGTTTGCTCGTAATTAGTCAATGTTTATGACTTTGCCCCGACGTTAACTCACTTAAAATGCCAAATTAAAACAATAAACCGACCAAAGCAAATCAAATCTAAAAATCCCAAATCATGAGAGAGGAAGAACCCTAGGCAATGAGAGACGAACTCGATGACGGATGTGGCTGGATAATGAGCTTTTCCGGCGATAGAATGAAGAATTCGAAGAGCAAAACCCATATCCCAGAATCGTCTCAATCCGTAAGTTTTTTTAATTGAAAACCCCCAAAATCAAGAATCTTGATTGTTATTTCTAGGATTTTAGAAACCGACATTGAACTTGTTTGAGTGTAGGATGAAATGATTTCGACCTTGTTGTATTATGGGTTTAATGTTCGAAGAGGGATTCTAAACAATTGTGTGTGGAAGTCAAGTTGGCATTTACACATCAAAATCGAAACAAAATCTGGGTTGTCTTTATTTCCATTATACTTTCAGTCGAGAGGTAAAGTTGTTTTTTCATTGTTTTCATATTTATTTGTGACGATCTAAAATTAATAGTGATTAACGTAAGTAAAATGAAGGAAGATCACTTTTTCAAATGGGTAGAGAATGGTATGTGTGAAGAGGTTAAGGACGTGCAACAAATGTTTGGAAAAAGAGATTCTCTGGTTGAATGAAGTGAATGGGTTTAAGGACATTGTTGAAAAATTGGAAAGGGGGAGGTGGTAGAGTGCAAAACGCAGATACACAAAGCAAAGGTGAAGGTGGTGGTGATTGTGGTTTGGTGGCTATCTTAATCGTTTATCATGTTTTCTTTACTAAAAGCAAGAAATTTGTAATAGATATTTGAGCTTTTATATCTTTCTGATTGTGGTTTGTGAGACTTTGTATTGGTAATGTAATACTTGTTATATGTCTTTGCATTTGTAATCTTCATAATATGATAACAAGGATGTCTTGATAATAAAACGAAGCAAACAACACAACATTCAACTTAAGAGAATCAAACCAATCAAACAACAAAAACATAAGTCTTAAGAGTCACAAACCAAGCAAACAACAACATAAATCTTAATAGTCACAAACCAAGCAAACAACAACAAAATAAGTCTTAAGAGTCACAAACCAAGCAAACAACAACAAAATAGTCTTAGGAGTCACAAACCAAGACATGATAAATGATCAACATAAGTCGGTTTTTAAGAGAATCTGAATCTTCCTTGAGATGATTCTGCTTGTGAACCTCCTCCAACTTGTGATGATCTAACTTGAGAACCTCCAGTTTGCGATGATTTAACTTGAGAACATCCCACTTGTGATGATTCATCAACGTGTGCAGTCATCACTTTCTACACTACTATTATCACTAGCTTCTCTATCTAAGCTGGTTCAACCATATCCGCTTCAACCATCTCGGACATCTCGGGCTCAATCTCAGGCGAACGATTTTGTTCTTCAATGTTTTCATTCCCACTGTCAACTCGACTGCAAATACATAAATTTCAATTCGATTTAAAACAATATTCTACATGTTCATAGCACACAACAAGTTCATATTTAAGTACAAGAAGAATCGAGAGACCAAAATCTAATATACCTTCTCGGATCCTCGGATCTCGCTGGTCTTATGAATCTTGCGTCTGGGCATCTTTTTATCGGATTATCGACTTTGATCGGGGTTTAAGTAATGGGTCGAGGGCCGTCGTCGAGTTCATATCTCTTTGCCTAGTTTTCTTCCTCTCTCACGATTTGGGATTTTTTGGATTTTGATCTGTTTTGGTCGGGTTAATCATTTTAATTTGTTTTTTTTTAATTTATGATTTAACGTCGGAGTTAAGTCTTAAACGTTGACTAATTACGAGCAAAAACTGATTAAGTAAAAAAGTCAAAAAGTGTTAATTCCAAATAGTTGAAGAATTAAATAATTTTTTTCCCATTCTCAAGCAGAGTAATATTCAAACTCTCTTACCCTCACTAATTTAAGTAAAAAATCCGGTAGAATTTGGATAACTTTTTTTTGTCACAAATCTAATATATTAAATTTAACTTGGTGTTACATCATACATAAGATAAAACTTTTTGACAAAGAGTCCGATTCTTTGAAATACAACAATGAAACACAAATGAGCCAAGATGCATAAAAACATAAAACATATGAACTTTGGAGATAAGTCGACAACGAACTCGAAGTAAACTCCGAACGTGTCGACGAAGAATTCACAGCATTGTCAAAAATCAGAGATTGGGTCACCTTAACATGTGGCTTTGAATACCAAATATTTCCTTGTAGTTTATTTGATGCATCATTAGGCCTAAAATAGACCATTGAACATAAGAACAACTTGGTTACGAATTTGGAAAGTTTCTTCAATTTTGATTCCAAAGAAAATACATCTCTCAAAGAGATGGAAAATGTTAAGATTCTCTCATTGAAAGAGGAGAAAAATGAAAGTGATCTCTCCTTAACAAGTGAAGAAAGTGGAACCGATCTCTCTCCCTTAAAGGGAGGAAAGGTGAAATGATCTCTCCTAAAAGGAGGAATTTGATAAATTGTAGCAAAACCCAATTTTTCGATAAGTTTTTGGATCTTGGTTTGCTACCAACACATGGGCTATGTCCAAAATAAAATACATCCGGGAGACAAAAGCATAATCGGTGTTGATGGAAGACTCCGAGGTGGATCCGGTTGTGCCGGTTAAAACTGCTCCATATAACCGAGAGATGAGGCAGTAAAGAACGTAGGGTAGCAGAGTATGGTTGTACACCGACCCTGTTTGTACGAAATTGAAGGTGCATGGGCGTTAGATTTGAATCTTTGATGCCTCTCTGATGGGTATGAATCTACGAACTTCAGAAAAAGGTGAGAAGCGGCATTTAACAGTTGTGTAGGAGGTGGGTCCATCAGATGGGACGACCGTGGGTTGAAGAGGGATTCAAACTCGGATGGCTGATTGGTGGAGAGGTGAACCGTAGAGCCATGATAACAGTGAAAGGTGTTGTATATAAAGGAGAATCCGGCGGAGGATCAGACGGATCTGGAGGCTATGGTGGTTGTGGGATCTCTCGCCTCTACGGAGGTACAAGATCGGGTAGCTTTGGAATAGGAGGATTGTTGCCTCGAAAGACTTTGGCCGTGAGTTAGGTCGCTCACAAAAAGATATATATCCGGCGGAAAGGTTCCGGACAGCAGTGGCTAGAGCGCTAACATCAAGGTTGCAAGCAATCAT
This sequence comes from Orychophragmus violaceus, assembly GCA_030180135.1. NCBI lineage: Eukaryota > Viridiplantae > Streptophyta > Magnoliopsida > Brassicales > Brassicaceae > Orychophragmus > Orychophragmus violaceus. Next base: position 16,221,753 of record CM058235.1, on the reverse strand, counting down.
CACTCAGCGGTGAGAATGGGTCTTCAGGTGAATCCAAGCGGGGTCCCGAAAATGATAAGCATGTATTCTCGTGAAGAAATTATGGCGGGAAGAAGCTGGTTCCGAGGATTCATTGCGACCGGCAGTGATGAGGTGAACGACGCCTCGGTTGATGAGCCCGAGAGAGAAAATTTTGGGGCGATCACTTTTTTCAATTTTTTATTTTTTTTAGAATTTGTGTAACTAAAGTAATATTTCAAACTCTCACTAATTTCCATAAGGATCGACAAACATGCATATTGGATAAATATTTAATTTGAAAAAAAATATTTTGAATATTTCAGATAATTTTGAAAAACAAAATGATGGAAATTTGAGAAACCTGAAAAAATGGAGATGATTTCCATTTTTGAATATACAAACCGATGATTCAAATACTTCATCTCATAGCTACTTAACCTATTACATTATTCGTTGAACTAAACTTAAAAATAGAGAATTATTTAAAGGAAACAAGTACATATAGAACGAAATATACATAAGGTATTTGTAACATGAAATAAATAGATATAGTAAAATGTTGGTTAAAAAAACGTTGATTAACTTACGGTTAATGAAACATGTTTTCTTCACAATGAAGTTCTTAATTGAGTCTTCCACATCTATTTTAAATGTGAATATATATATTTTTTAAATTTTCTTGTGACTATATTGAAATGTTTTCTTGTGACAAGATTTTCTTGTGACTATATTGAAATGTCTTGTGACTATATAGAAATATCTAGTGACTATATTGAATCTGTTAATTACCATAACTTGTTTTTTTTTAACAATATATCATATTAATATTAAAGATGATGAATTACAAGGAAACAAGCAGCATCTAAGAGAACTAGAGAAAGGAGGGGGCGGATCATTTACACTGATAGTTTATAGAGCCTACAAATCACCAACACTCTCAAGGTGGGTTAAACCATACATTAGATAAATCTGGGTCAAATTTAGAGCCAAGAAATATCATAGCTGAGCACTTGTATCTAAGAGAATTGAGAATAAGAGCCTCGATTTTGGAAGGAGACTTCGTGAGACCATTGTGGAGACGATTATTCCGCTCATGCCATAGACCATGAATAACCGATTGCCATCCTTGAAGAAGTGCTAGCTTGAGCAATTTACCTAAGGAGACATTCGACAACCAAGAAAGGACCACATTCCATATGATAGGAGGAGAGGGAAGTCTAATGTACCTTGCGATTGATAATCAAACTGGTTTAGAGAACTCACACTCGAAGAACAGATGCTCCCTAGACTCCGGAGCTAAACCACATAGAAGAAAAGTGCTTTATGTGTCGTAACCCCATCTCTTTAGGCGATATAATGTGGGATTTTGGTTCAACACAAATAACAAAGTAGCTATGGCATGACGCGGGATTACAGCCTTGTGCCATACAAGTGGAACCCAAAATAATTCAGTCTTGGTGATTCTTATAACATTCCACATGCTTTTGGAGATAAAACGGGACATCTTGATGCCATTCACAGACCATGTCGCAAAATCAGAATCGGAGGGGCATGACAGTGATGAAATGAAGGCATGAAGGCGGACTTGCTTCTCCGATCTAGCATCAGGAAAAGACCAATTATCTCCTTTCTTCAACTCTGAAATTGTTGAAAATAAAGGGATGCGCAGCAAGGAAGGACCACCCGTAGCCAAGTGATGATACAATACTCCAAACGGAGTCCAAGGATCCTACCAAAAGAAAGTGGAGTCACCACTTCTAATCTGAATCCGTAGGAAATTAAGCGCCTTTTGTCTCAAATTTAGAATCCGCATAAACATCCAGGAGTAAGTGTAGTTCTGATCATTTAGCGCCCAAAGAGTCGAAGAAGATAGATATTTGTTTCTCACCCAAGCAACTCAAATGGAACTGGCTTTTGAAAAACAACATCCAAATAAGATTAAATGCACAAGTTTCATTCTAGCTTTCAAAATTCCTTAAACCTAGACCACCTTCTTTCTTCGGGAAATAAATGTCCAACCAAGCAACTTTAGCTCCTGAAGATATACTAATTGTGCCATGCCATAAGAAGGAGCGACAAAGCGCATTAATGCTCTTCATAACCTATTTTGGGATAACAAAAGTGCACGTCCAAAATTCAATAATGCTAGAGATGACCGAAGAGTTGAGGGTAAGCCGACCGGCCATAGATAAAACCCTTGTTGTCCATGAGCCCATTTTATTTTTAATCTGAATTAAGAGACGATCAAAATCACGAACCGAGAGATTTTTGGAAGAAAGCGGCAACCCGAGATACCTCACAGGAATCTGATCGTTGGAGACTATAACGAGATGAAAGCCGATCCCTTTCAGTAACATCAATACCAGAAGAGAACATTAAGGTTTTGCTCAAATTAACGGCCAGTCCCGAGATGTGCTCAAAGTTGGCAAGAAACTTCAAGTAACCCCTTAAAGAAGTCTCAACTCCTTGAGGAAAAATTAGGAGATCATCTGCGAAGCAAAGATGAGTGAGTTGCAAGTGTTCACAACCATGATGATACCCGAAAAAACCATCAACAACAGCCTTGTTAAGCATTGAAGATAACACATTCATCATCATCACAAAAAGGATCGGCGACAACGGATCCCCTTACCTTAGCCTAGTTTTACCTCTAAAATACCCCGATGTAACTCCGTTAATGCTGAGAGAGAAAGACGGAGAACATATGCAAGCAATCTAACCAATAAAGATAGGCGGCATATTATAAGCTTGAAGCCAGTTTAGAAAAAAATCCCGTCTTACCGAATCAAATGCCTTTGTAATATCCACGTTAAGAGTGATTTTTCGAATCAACGAATCATTTTTGTAACCAAGGAGGACTTCAGAAGCTAAAAGAAAATTATCTAGAAAAAATCGGTCCTTGAAAAGGCCGTCTAGTTCGGCATGATTAGACTTGGAAGTAACAATTTCAGCATGTCGGATATCAGCCTAGTGATTAACTTATACTGGGTGTTAAGGCACGAGATTGGTAGAAACTCATTAATATTATCGGCTCCCGAATGTTTTGGCAGCAGGACAAGAGAGGTCGAGTTTTGGGAAGTCGGCATAAAACTTACTCCAAAGAATTTCTTGACGAAGCTAGTGAATTCAAATCCCAAGACCGATTATGCCGCTCTGAAGAATTTCGCGGTGAAGCCATCTAGACCCGAGGTTCTGTTTGGAGACATTTTGAATAGACTTTTCTCAATCAGCTCTGAAGTGAAAGGAAAAACCAACATAACCTGCTGAGATGCCGAGCATCGACCAGATATAATCAATTCCAAGAACTCCGGCAAATTAGGGTAAAACACAACTTTAATAGTGCAGAGAATGTCTTCAAAATAACTCACTACCAAACCATAAACTTCTTCCAACGAGACTGTTTTTATTCCATACGCTTTAATTAAGTGCTTAAGGGAGTTGCTTGCATTTCTAGCAATAGTAATTCTGTGATAGTATGGAGTATTCGAATCTCCTTCACCAGCCTACTTGACTCTTGATTTTTGCTTGAAGAAATTTTCTTGAGCGATTTTTAAATAAGCCCACGAATTTCTTGCCTCGATCTCACTTTGAAGATTAACCGAGCAAGGATCACTGAGTGCATGTATTTGAACTGGCGCTAAACATTCCTCCGCAACCATCACACATATTTCAATCTCGCTAAAATTCTCCTTGTATAGCATTTTCATGTGGCATTTAATACGCTTCAGCTTGAAACTGAAATCCCGCAGGTTTGAAGCCTCTGACTCAATCTCAGACCAGCCCAGATGAACACTATTCAGAAATGAAGGGTGCCTGATAAGCAGATTGTTAAATTTGAAAGGACTTGATCCAAATTTTGGTTTGTCTGATTCCAATTTGATATGGCACAGTGTATGGTCAGAAAATTTCGGAACCTCAAATCTGCAATAGCTAGAAGGGAAACACATCAACCAAACTCCATTAACCAAACAACAGTCTAATTTCTTACCCACCAGATCCGAAGGTCATGTATTAGTCCAGGTAAGTTTCGGACCATTAGAAGGAAGGTCGAAGAGGCCGATATATATCAAACATTCTCCAAAAAGCAGCATACCTCTAGTGGTTCTGACAATATTCGTGTTTGAGGTTTCAGATGGCGCAAGAATCTCGTTAAAATATCCATTAACAGTCCAAGGTTTCGAATCTAAACCAATAGAAGCCTCAGTATCCCGAAGAGATCTCCACAACTCCTTTCTCGTGTCATCATCATTAGATGCATAGACGACAGTGTATATAAACGAAGTACCATCTTCCAAAGATACTTCATAGGTTATGTACTGCAGATCCGAGAAGAGAAGCCTGACCTTTTTTTGTTATTTGTAGATTATCCATATTTTCCCCAAATCCGAGTATTCGTAGTTATCCAAAAGATTCCAATCCTTTCCAATGGCTAATAAAATAAGATGCTTGCTTGTTTCCTGCACATGCGTTTTCAGAAGCGCCCCAAAAGAAACTGGTCTCTTATATAACTAGGAAGGTAGTGGGCAATGCTTGGTAGCATCATTTAAGCCGCGCACGTTCCAAAAAAAAATGTATCCGACATAAAATTTAGTTGGTGTTGGTATCCTTCTTCCAGTCTAAAGGAAGAATAACATTCTGAATAGGAGATGAAGGCTGCATGAATATTTTTCTGATTGTCATTCTGCAGCGTCATAAAGGATGACTCCTCAGGGTGCTTAACTGACGACGAGTATTTCTCCTGCTCGTCCACTTCCATATTCGATGATCGTAAGATGTCAAAAGAATTAGACACGGGAGTAGAGACTACCAGAGCAAAGGCATTTTCCTTTCTTGTCTTTGTTTCTGTACTTTTTGGTTTCACCAAATCCTTGGAGGTAATTTGAACTTGCGAAGATGATTGGTCCGAGGTAGTAACCACTCTGAAATTCCCTTTAAAGCTGGAATATTTGCCACACCCTGAACATGGAAACAATCAACGACCACCTGCTCATGTATAGAGCCCGACGTACCAGCCAAGTCTTTCTTTGATGTTCGATTACAAGCCGGTTACCACTCAGATTTCCCCTTCTTATTCTGATCATTTGGTCGAGGTTTATCTACATGAGGCACATAAGGACATAAAGACCTTTTTTGCACTATTTCATGACAAAACGAGCACAGAGGAGGTAACCATTGATATGAGACCCTAAAAACGAGGATCTTACCATCCTCACAGTCAATTTCAATATCATAAGGTAGAGGCTTAGTCGGATCGACAATGACCTTCACCACAACAGATGAGATACTCGTAGCGGCTTCGAGTCGACCATCCGTCCTAAAGGATGACAATTACAATTGAACCCTTCAAGAGTAATCAAGTTAAAAGGAATTCCTTGAATTTTTCTCATACCAAAGCTTTATCAAGAGAAGGCGGGTTTGTGCTGAATTCGGACTTCCATTCCGTAATAAAGAATGGGGAATCAACCACTCTCCAGAGTTCATGTTGCAGGACCCTTTTGTCAGCGACAGGGAAGGAATATGAAACAAGAACGCGTTCTTCGTCAAGTGATGTATAGTTACTCTTCTATCTTTTCCCCAAGGGTAGTTGAGGACTCCCCAAATCTTCCCATAAAAAGGAACTTTACCATAGAAAATCCCAACTATATAAATCTTAATAAAAGAAAAGCGCCTAACGTTTTAGCTAAGGGAAGCAGATAACAAGCGCTTAGGAGAGCTCCGTCACTCCTTAACAGGAAGGATTTAGAACCTTTACTCTTGGATGACCCAAGTCAGACATGCTGACTGCGCGGACAATTCAGGAAATTTAGCAGTAGAGTTTAGGTTTTTAGCCAAATTAAATCACCTGACACATTAGCAAGAGAAGCTTTGGGTTGCATATTCGGCACGGAGGATGATGTCGGAATTTTGTCGTTACCAGACCCATCTTCCATATTGTGTCGTTAGCTAGATTCAGCAGGTCAATACTTGAGACATGAGTAGTAGAAACAGAAGGACATCCTTGATTAACAGAATCAGTAGCTGGAGTAGCTTGACCGGGCACATGAACAATCGAAGCACCGACATACAAATACTAGATATTTGATCCAAACGCAGAGAAAACTCAGAAATCATTGGATCCGAAGCAGAGATGGATCCGGTGGAAATGGAGGTTTCAGGGGTACCGTCAGGGAGATCCCATACGCCATCATGAGAAGCTGCACAACCGCTAGGTTAAACGAAAATTGTATAAAAAGTCGCACTTTTGGAACGAGAGAGAAAACTCAAATTCTACAGAATATAACAAGTATTAGAATCAAGGGCAATGTAAACCATCAGATGAGATATCAAAGCTTTTGAGTTTCTGCCCTTTCAGGCTTTCATCAAATATACAAACTCAAATTTTATCAAGCTATTTATGAGTATCAACCACAAGAAAAATCTCGTAAGGACTTCCGAAATTTTTCTTAATTTGTTTGCTTTTATTTTGTATAGAAACATTTAAACCCATGCGAACGGGACGATCAGACAAGGGTAAAAACTAAACCTAATGGGGGGGGGGGGGGTGATTACGGTTTTCATATGACTCAAATATTTGTAAACTAACCCCATTGAGTAGAGTTTTTTTTTCTTTAGTTAACTTTTAACAAACTCTAAACCATATTCATCATGTACTTAATGTACGATCTAAACGTGTTTACTCAACAATAAATTTTAATTTAAAATTAGAAGTTCATGAACGATGTGTATTTTTATGGTTTTCATTTAGTTTTCTTCATGTATTTACAATTTTATTTATATTTCTTCTTTCTTAAAAAAAAAAATAATCCGACACACAAAAATCAGAAAATCACAATATATTATATTTTTCTAATATTGGGGTGATTTTCGATTATATATATTACTTAGTTAAAACTGTATATTTTTATGAGTTGGTTTACAAATATGATTGCAAATTATTTCTAAATTATTACAAGAAAACAAGTATACTATCGATGGAATTCCCGACGAAAAATAGTTTGTTTGTAATTGTTGGTAATTCTTCTGTTTTGATCGACGAAAAACGTTTCATCAATAATTTTATCGGTAGTTTCTGATAGAATACCGACAGCATGTGTTCGTCATGTAAAATCCATAGGTCAGGACTAATATCACCTAGTAGAACAGTTGTAGTAATTTGAAGTTTCGACGGATTATCGACGTAACGGCTATATTCGTCGAAAATTTGTCTGTATATTTATCTATAAATATGCATCTTTCCTCACATTATAAAATCCCAACTATACACTTAAGGAAAAATATCTTCTTCAAAAAAATTTCGACTGTGGATGGACGAACAATTGGTGAATCCATCGTCGTACATACTGGTTGACGATTATGCATGAGGTGTATGTGAATTCATAGAATTATCATGTATGCAACCATAAGCGAAGAAAATATGTAAGTTAAAATGTCAATGTTTTATATATTGGAATTCTCATAATATAATGACTGATTTAGTATAGAATTATTACAATGGATTTATGCCGAGTTATAAGATTTGGTATCTTTATAGAGAAAATACCAGATTTTTGTAAAACTAGTGAACCTTATATTGTTGAGGCCAAAGAAAACCTAGAACATGAGTAGATTTTAGTGTAGGATTGTTAAGATGGTGAATGATGCTTATCGAGAAATTTCCAGTCTCTCGGTAAAGATCGAGATAGGATAAATGAACCTAATTTTGAAGTGCATAATTTCTAATATGTTAGACGCATACAACCAACCACTGTACAAAAGTTGTAAGGAGGATCATTCGTTATCATCATATTCTAGTAAATTAATGACCATAAATATGCACTTCAATTTAGCCGAGGATTGTGTGGATAAGATCATTGAATTTGTGATAGATGTTATGTCTGAAGATAATCGTTCACCCACTTCATGCTATGAGCTACAAAAACTTATGTAGTTTTGGATCATCGTACCAGATAATAGATATGTGCATCTATAATTGTATGATATATTAGAGAGAAGACAAATACCGTTCTATATGTTATTATTGCCGCAAGCCGCACTATCAAGACACAAGTGGTATAGTTTCAGTTTTATATAAATGGATGTAGTATTTGTCGTTAGTTGATAGTGTATTTGAGTTTTGTGTATGAGCCAATAAACAAGTATCTCAGATTATATATTGATGGTTTTAACCCATTTGGAAAACAAAGAAGACAATATATGCTGTGGCCATTAATTATGACACCTTATAACTTACCTTTATCTCTATGAATGCGTTAAGATTTTCTTTAACTATCCATTCTCGTTCATGGACCAGTGCATCAAAAAAAATCATTTATTTATGCAGTCATTAATATATGAGTTGCAAATATTTTGGGAACATAGTGTTGAAGCATATGATGTATCGTTCCAACAGAATTTTCAAATCTGTGATGTACTTATCTGAAAATTAATGATTTTCCAGCATATAAGATGTTATCTGGATGAACAACACATATAAGACTATCATATTTGTTTTGTCAATATAACACTTCTACGTTCTAATTGAAAATTTATACCGTGAGATCATCCATATCTTTGTTTACACCACACTAAAAAATGTATGATGATCCACCTCCTGAAATAAAATAGAGAGATATTGTAGATCAATTACGAGATCTTGGTGATAGAGGGCATGCTCTATTTGATGGTTGTGGTATTTTCTTTTTTTTTGTGAATTTACCATATTGGAAGAACCATTTACTAAGGTTAATTCTAAATATCATGCTCTTGATTTTTTTTTTATAACATCATAAATATAATTTTAAATGTGTAAAGGAAGACGAAAAAAACAATTTAAAACCCAAACTTAATTTTCGAGATATATTCCCGTACTGAATTTCATGTTATGGCGAACGACAAATGTTCGATTTCTATATATCGTTTTAAATACTGTTTGAATCCAATCTAGTTAGGTCTAGATTTAACACCAATCCAAACGTTATCGGTTTTAACTTTTAAAATTAGATATTTGAACCGATTTGCTCAAACAACGATGTAAAGACTCTAGCTCAATAAGATGTTAAACACAGAAAGATAAGTCGTCTTTTTGTTTCTTTTTAATTTGTTCTTGGTATCTTATGATTGCTCTCTCAAAGTTGAACGAACATAAGCTTGTAAGATATAGCCGGCTTAGCTCAATGTTTGCCCGACATGTTTTTCAAAGTGGGTCACACGTACCAATTTGCATGCATAATATTTTAATGATTCAGTAGCTGTTGCCTGTTGTGATTGTGGAGGAGCAGTGGGATACGACGAAAAAGCATTAATTTATGTTCTTTTTATTTTATTTTTATTTCATTTCGACTTTAATTATAGCATGGTTCTTTGAATTTCCTTGACTATTAGAAATTTGAAATTTAATATTTATAATCAGAAAAACATTTATAGTCGAGCTCTGTGGCTAACAAATAATAGGTTTTATATGTTTGTTTTTTGTCTTCATGATTTAAATTCGACATTATAGAAAAACAAAAATAAGAAAGTACATTATATTTTTTTTTGAGGAAAGGGTTGGATCCTTGTTTCTTAAGTTTTTTTTTTGTAATTGCCATGAAAAGTTTTGGGCATCGATCCATAATCTTATATAGTATATATCAAACTCGTTCTTGAAAAAGAAGATGATGAGCTAACGAGAGAAAAAGTTTGTTACTGAATTTGTTTATTCTCATTAACTACTGAAAAAGAACAATGTTCATTATTTATGTACAACAAATAAGATGTTATGATAAGCCTTAAATATACACCATTTAGCTAACATGAGTCAAAAATGATATAGTCTTCGTGATACACCCCCGCAAGCCTTCAATCCGGAGCTGGTGGAGGATTGAAGAGGTTTGATAATGACATTCTGCTCAAAATTGATTTGAATGGGCCAGGATGAAGTGTTTTGGTCAAAACATCAGCCAGATGGTTCTCACTTGAGACATGGAAAGCTTTAAGATTTCCTACTTTGAGCTGATTTCTCACAATGTGACAATCAATTTCCATGTGCTTAGTCCGCTCATGAAAGACATGGTTAGTGGCTATATAAATTGCGGATTTTTTATCGCAAAACAGCTTAGCCGTAGTTGTTACCTCAACATGAAAATCCCGCAAAAGCTGTTGTAGCCACAGAACTTCTCTTGTGAAATCTGCAAGACTGCGATACTCAGCTTCAGTACTACTTCTACTCACCACCTTTTTTTTCTGAGCACGCCAACAAACGAGAGAAGTGCCTAAGAAGACACAATATCTTGTAACTGATATGCGTGAATCAGGACAAGAGCTCCAATCTGCATCGGCAAAGGCATTGAGGAGTAAATCAGAAACCGAGGAGTAAAATAAGCCTTGGCCAGGATTGCCTTTGATATACATAATGATCCGGTGAGCTGCTTGTAAATGCACATCTGTTGGAGCTTGAAGAAATTGTCTAAGTTTATGAACCGCATAAGTGATATCCGAACGTGTAATAGTCAGATAGAGAAGCTTCCCAATTAATGCTCGATATGGTGTTGGTGAAGGAAGTATTGTCCCTGTTTCCAGACTCAACTGCGTATAAGGATCCATTGGAACTGAGCTTGGTTTACAAGCAAGGAGTCCGGTTTATTCGAGTAAGTCCAATGCATATTTTTTTGGCAAAAAGAGATTCAGTAGCTGAGCGTGCGATCTCTAAACCAAGAAAGAAGCGCATAGGACCTAAGTCCTTAATCTTGAAGCTGTCGGCAAGAATCTGTTTCAGTATAACCAGCTCTTGATGATTATTGCTTGCAATGGCAATATCATCAACATATACTAAGACAACAATGAAAATATCATTAGAAGCCTTCGTATATAAACTTTCATCCGACTCAGTCTGGGAGTAACCAGCATTAGTCAAAACGGTGGTGAAGGTCTGGTTCCATTGACGCGATGCTTGCTTTAGACCATATAAACTCTGTGGAGTCGACAGACATCATTAGGAGGTAAGGTAGCACCTGTAGCAGGTGTATAACCCTGAGGAAGACTCATATAGATCTCCTCATCCAAGTCACTATGAAGGAAGGCATTAAAGATATCCATTTGTGCAAGTTCCCATCCCTTCATAGCTGCAAGACTTAACATGAGCTTCACACTGGTTAGTTTGATAACAGGGGAAAACGTTTCATTGAAATCAACACCTTCCTATTGGGTGAAACCCTTGGCCACAAGCCGAGCTTTGTACCTCTCCACAGTGCCATCAGAGTTGTATTTCATGGTAAAAACCCACTTGCATCCAACAATATTCTTCCCATCAGGCAAAGAAGTGATACTCCACGTATGATTCTGCTCAAGAGCCTGCAATTCCTCATTCATAGCCCCTTTCTATTTGTCAGATGTCATGGCCTGCTTAAAGGTTTTGGGCTCGGTTTCAAGAGAATCGGAAAGTAAGAAACCATAATATGGAATGGCTAAGGATTGATAAGAGAGGACAGAGGATAATGGGTATGGTGTGGTATGGTTAAGAGGAAGTGTGGAATGTGTTTCAAGAAGAGCACAGTAATAATTGGACAAGTAACTAGGGGCCTTAGTCTGACGTTTGGGTCTCTCAAAAGTTTGAGACAACAAATTACCATCTGAAACAACAAGTTCATCAGAATGTGAAACTAGACTAGGTTAAGATGCAACAAGTTCAGAAGAAGATGCAACAGGTTCAGATGTAGATGGAACATGTGCAGGACTATGCATGGGTGGATAGGTAGGTGAAGAATCAGGTGCAAAAGGAACATGCATTGGTAAAACAGTATGGGTAAAGAAATCTGGAAAATCAGAGGATTTGTCACGAAATGGATAAATGGTTTCAAACAACATGTCGTGAAATAGAGATAACATTGGTATCTATATCTAAAACTTTATAGCCCTTATACCCGGATGGGTATCCTAGGAAAACAGATGGACGAGCATGAGCAGTAAACTTGGTACGATCCTTATCAAGAGTACTAACATAGCACAAACAACCAAAACTGCGAAGAAATGAGTAATCAGGTGATTTTCCTAACAAGACCTCATAAGGACTAACATTAGACAGTAATGGAGATGGAGTCCAATTGATAAGATAAAACACAGTCACTCCAATAAGGCAAAGGAACATGAGATTAAAACAACAATGCACGAGAAACATTAAGTATGCGTTGGTGTTTCCTCTCCACTACTGAATTATGATGGGGCGTATATGCACAAGAATAGAAATGAGTCATGCCTTTCTCTTTGACTAAGTCATGGAAATGTAATTCAGGCGCATTGTCACTTCTAAAAACTTTGACCTTAGTTGTATATTGAGTTTCAATATGCTTTATGAATGTCGGGAAAACAGTTTTAACTTCACTCTTAGTTCTAAGCATATAAATCCAAGTAACACGACTAAAGTCATCAACAATAGTAAGGAAATATTTATAACCATCTATTAATTCTGTAGAAAAGGGTCCCCAAATGTCAAGATGTAAAAGATCAAAAGCAGTCTTTGACATGTGATTATGAAATGGGAAAGACAACCTTCTTTGCTTAGCTAATGGACAAATTTCACAATGATGAGAGGATGCCAGACTCGACTTAGGAATAGAAAGAACATCAGACATAACTTGTAACTTGGCAGGCGATGGATGTCCAAGGCGATGATGCCATAGAGAACCATCAGCTGTCAAGGATCCACAGAAAGCAGCAGGAACAACAGGTGGTGATACGCCAGTGAGATCAAGTATGTAAAGATTATTGATTAGATTACCCTTCCCAATCATCAAGCCCTGAGAAAGGTCCTGAAGAAAACAATTGGTAGGGTAAAAGTGAGCTGAACATTGATTTTGATGCAGCAAAGAACTGACACTAATGAGATTGAAATGAAAGGAAGGAAGATGTAAAACATCATATAAAACCAAAGAATCAGAGAGATGAATAGTGCCAGTGTGTGTAATTGGTAATCTAGTTCCATTAGGCAGAGATACTGTTATGTGAGGTGCGCTAAAGATTTCTCTAAAGGTCAGAACAAACGTGACTAGTGACCCCACTATGAATTATCCAAGAATCAACAGGCAAAGAGGTGTATAAGGTAGATAGACACTGATGATGAAAAGTGAAAATGTGGTGTTCATAACGGAGATTAGTGGATAAAGGTGCCATGACACCATTTTCAGTAATGGTGGAGGATGAACAAGTGACCGCATGCGCTGGAGACTAAATGTGAGTATTAAGCTGTTGAATCAAGGACTGAATCTGACTAGGACTGAACTGTGTCATATCAAGACTCGTGGCAGTCAATGCTGGTGGTGGAAGATAAGGCATAGAACCACCACTAGAAGCATCAGAAATCACATTTGCCACTGCTCTATGCTGAGTTGATGGGGTGAAAGACTGTCGAGGGACAAAACTATTCATGCCACGAGGAATAGAAGAGGGTTTGTTCATCTGAGATGCTTGATGGTTGCCAGAATAATTCGATGTTGAGAACTTGAATCCAGGCGGATAGCCATGTAACTTGAAGTAGCGATGAACAATATGTCCTAGTTGTCCACAATGAGTACGTAAAGGTCGATTTCCACGTGGTCTGAATGTATTGTAAGCAGCAACATACTCCATATTGTCAACATTATCAGAGAGAGGACCACTGGTTTGAAAGACTGGATTATCCGACTTAACAACAGACTTGACATTCCTTTGTCTTTCATCTTGAGCCACCATGTTGAAAGCCTCTTCTATAGTGGGAATAGGCTTCAACATCAAGATATGACAGCGAGTTTGCTCATATGATTCATTTAAACTCATCTAAAAACTCGTGACACGTCCCCTTTGCTGAATATTTTCCCATAGAAGAGCAGCATTACACTCGCAACGTCCACACGTACATACTGAAATTTCAATGTAATTCTTATACTCTTCTCAAAGAGTGATCAACTCAGTATAGTAAGTACTAGCATCAAGAGATCCCTCCTGAATCGTACTAAGCCTCTGCTCAATTTCATAAACGCGAGGAGCGTCGTCTTGCTTGAAGCGAGTCATGAGGTTATTCCATATAGATTCAGCAGTCGACATATACAACAAACTACCACCTATCTTCTTAGACACAGAATTCATTAACCAGGTAGCTACTATGTCATTGCATCTAGACCAAGATCCAGAATCACGACTATCATCAGGAGGTTTCAGAATCGTATCGTCCACAAAACCGAGTTTATTTCGAACATTAAGAGCCATTCGGACTGAACGGCGCCATGAGTGGAAATCCGCACCAGATGTGAGACGATTGGTCACCAATTGTAAACCAGCATGGTCGTTGTTGTGCAAGAAGTAGGGATTGTAGTAGTGATCTGTAATCAGCGGAATTGGTTGAAAATGAGTTTGAGACCCCATCGGAACGATGAGAGAAGATGCAGAAACGATTCAATTGAGAGAAATCGAAGAGAAATTTCTTTAATCGGACGAAGAAAAGAGACGAATCGAATGAGAACAAGAAAGAAAAAGAAGAAAAAGATGTTGAATGAACTTCGCAAGAAAACTAGAAACGAAAACGAGAATCGAAAGAAGACTAAGAAGAAAAATATCGATACAAGAAGTACTCATGATCGTGAAAGCTCTGATACCATATCAAACTCGTTCTTGGAGAAGAAGATGATGAGCTAACGAGAGGAAAAGTTTGTTACTGAGTTGTTTATTCTCATTAACTACTGAAAAAAACAATGTTCACTATTTATGTACAACAAATAAGATGCTATGATAAGCCTTAAATATACACCATTTAGCTAACATGAGCCAAGAATGATATAGTCTTCCTGATAGTATCCAAAATTAGGTTTTATATATTCTTATTTAAATAATAACTCTATGTATTAAAGGGAGTTTTGAATCCATGGTATAATAGAACCAATTCATTATATTACCACTAAACCACTCACATTTACTAAATCATGATTTTAAAAAGACACAATTTAAGTTTTGACGTGTACTATCAGATGTTGGTTCTGCCGTGTAAGATCTCAACTCGGTCTATCCAAAGATAGAAAGAGTTTTAGGGTTTGTGATTAGGGATTCTAAAAGAAGAATTAAAGAACGCGGTGAGATTTAGAAAATTAGGGTTTAAAGTCGGCGTTTCCGAGATGGAAGCCGGTAAAGGAGAATTCTAAAGTCGCCGAAGAGATATTAGGTTAAGAGTTTGCTCTAAAATCTCTCCAGCAAAAAATATTAAGAAAAACGTATCCTTTATTGAATGTCAGGGTTCCCTTATATAGGGTTACAAGTCGGTTTATTAATAAAAGGAAAATAAGAGATAATTATGAAATATTCCTAATAACTCGGCTTTGCCTCCATATGGAATATTCCCTTTTATCGACTTTCTCATGCGGCGTCCTTGGACTAGACACCTTCCAAACCCTAGTGAAAGCCGGTTTAGCCCGAGTTCGGTTTAACCTAGTTTTACCGCCTTGGGCTTTGTCGCCAACTTTCCCTTCTGGGCCGGCCTAAACTCATGAATAGGCCTCTTTAGGAAAGTGCTAATCTTGACTCTAACAATAAGCCCCCCCCCCAGTGTGGCGACTTGTACTCAAGTCGTCATTACGAGGAGTTAACTCATGGTTTATGATATGATTTCGGTTTGGCCCATATCTGTCGTCTATCGAAGTACGTCGCTGTTTCGGCCCATATCATTTTTATTGGGCTGGTCTAAACTTGGCCCGGAATGATGAAATCGAACGAACCGGTTTTTGAAAACCATTGATGACCCGTTGGAACCGGAATTGATTCTCGGTTTAATTACTGGGTAGGTGTAACATACGAAGCGTCGCCTAGGTAACGATGTACCTTGGTTCCTGCGCCGTCATTTTGCTATAAATAGTCTCTTCATACTTCATTTTTCTCATTTCGCTCAAGTGGAGAAGTTTCAAGAGGTAATCTTCTCTCTGTCTTATTTATTTTCCGGCCATATTTCTGCCGCCGCTCCGCCTTGTGCTCTTAGGATTTTTTAGATCGAAGCATTACTTTTTTGTTGCGTTCTTCTCCTGTTCTTCCGAAAATTATGTCTTTGATCCGTTGTTCATCGGGAAAAGATAAAGAAGTTGTTTCAGTCTCTTCCGCGGATGACTCGTTAAGTCGTCGATCCGCTTCCACTCCTTCAAATGCTTCTCCCGACTTGGAAAGCCATCCTGCTCGTTCTGAGATTGAAGAGTTCAGGTCTCGATGAGAGTCATCACGCCAAACCATTGCTGCCGAGAGCTCTGGCCGAGAGGTTTTTACCGTCCCGCAGCTTCGAGACGAGGACGCTATGGATACCGACCAAGACGTTTCTCATGAAAATGCCTCCTCTCCTGTATTGCCTTCCGAACCTAGAGAGCTATATGATAATGTCTTCGGGACTCGATCTACTGCAGAGTCGGTTAGATCTTCGCTTCGCGGTTGTGGAGCAGATCCGGCGATTAAGGTTATTATTCCCTTCCCGCGTGACCGTCCTTGGACTCCTCCGCCCGGCTATATGACCGTTTATGAATCGTTCTTCATGAACACCAAGTCTGGGGGTTGTCGTTGTTGGTTTCCGTTGCCCGACTTGCTAGTTTCATACTGCTTTCGTTGCGAGATCGCCATTTCCCAGCTTTTGGTTGTTGCGGTGCGCCACATGGTTGGTCTCTTAATGCTGGGTGCTGAAGCCGGCGTCACAATTACCGCGAGTGTTTTTGAAGAAATGACGTCGATTAATGCTATGGGTTCCAGCCCGGGGTGCTATGCGGTGAAGTTCAAAAGCGGCCATCGTATACTGACAGATGCTCCTAAGAAAATTAATAACTGGCAGAGAAATTATTTCTTTGTTGAAATTTCTTCGTTAGTCGTCCCTGATGAGCACAGAGAACTCGTCAGGACTTCTTGGAACACAGATCTTGGTAGATGTCGTTCCAAATTTGCCGTCTTTCGTATGTGATGATTACTCAAATTTCTTTTTTTTGTTGCAGTGCATCATCCGTTGTTTAAGCCGTACCCTGACAATTACTTCTCGATTCTCGAAAAGATCCAATCTCTCGGTCTTCGCAAGTGGTAGGATCTCTCCCGGGATCGTATAACGAGGACGCTACCGCAAATATCCAAGCGGTTTTACTCTTTTGTGATGAGCGTACCTCGTCATTTCAATTTCCTTTTTTTAACTTGCTTTTTCTTTTCTCTAGTGAAGTGGGATACTACGGTGAAGGTCACTCCTGAACAACTTGTGAAACCCGGGAAGATGGGCAAGGTGCAGCGAATCAGCTCTGTCGATTACTCCAAGGAGATCTCATCCCAACCGTCTTCTTCTGCCAAGTCGTCGAAAGGGACGGACGTGCCTCCTTCGGCTTCGGATGGCAAGCAGCTTCCGGATAATGGTGAGAAAACAGTGGCTCAAGCGGCAAACTCCCCCGCCCTTCCTCCTAAGGTCCCATCAAGGAAGAGGCCTGCTGATGATAAGTCGGTTCAAGACAAACCGGCAAAGGTGTCAAAGACCGGCAAATCAGTCCAAGATGCTTCTAATGAGGCGGCGCCCGTCAGTGAGCCCGTTAAACAAAAGGACCCGTGGAAGCGTTTTTACAATTTCAAGGGGACCGTTCCTGACTCGTCTGGCAGTTCTAAGCCTTTTGAGTCTAACAAGGAACTCGTCTTTGTGCGGCCAAGGCGTGAGGTGAAAGAAGGGGAAGTGCGTCCTTCAATTCATAACTTCGCTTATCAGTATGAGAGCGAAGTTCCTTTCATCAACAACCCCCGGGCTTGTTTTGACATGCTGACGTGCGTGAGGGGGAATGAATCGGATTGGCCGGTTTGGGAGGAACTCCCCCACTCAGATGCCATCGTCAGGCTAAAGCACGCTGAGGCGACGGTAGGTTTCTGGTACTAAAATTTTGCATTTTTTTTTGTCAAAATAACGCTTGTGCTATTTTCAGATGATCGCGGCTTCAAACCGTGTGGCTTTGGAGAGTTCCTGGGCCCAGAAGAAATTGGCCGACGCAGTCAACAAACGCGACGTCCTCCTTAAGAAGCTCAAAGAGGAGAAGAAGGTGTTGGAAGGGAATAACCTGGTTCTGGAAGGTAAGCTTAAGCAGGCTGAAGAGAAGTCGAAAGCCGATCTTCTTATGTTCAAGTCGGAGAAGAAGAAGCTGCAAAAGTCTTGCCTTGACGTGATTGGTAAGGAGAAGGAGAGAGTCGAGGCCGCTGTCAGAACTAAGGCGCAGACTCATTTCGACCTTTTTCAGCGTTATGTCAAGGACCAGGAGGGCGCTGTTGCGCTTCAGGTTAAGCAGGCTCAGATTTCTGGGCTCAAGAGGTGTCTGATCAAGCTCAGCGAACAGGGGGTGCCGATTCCTCAAGACATTTTAGACAAAGTTGCTGCGGACGAGGTTGTGGCTGATGCAGAGCTGGACGATATGAATGTCGTGACAAAGGAGGAGCTCACCTTTGTTCTCTCTCCACTACGTCACCCTCTTCTTGACCGTTCCCATGACTCCCCTCCTCCCGTTCCGTCGGACGTTGACCAATTCAGAACAAATCATGGGATAATTCCGGAGGCGGTTCCTGCTGGTCTCGTCTCGTCTGTCCGTTCAGAGGTAGCCGCCTTGGAAGGTGTAGTACTGGATCAGACCGTCGAGAAGAGCGGACCCGAGGAGTTGCAGCCTGGAGCTTAACTGAAGAATCTTTGTTTTGTTTTTGTTTCCCTGTAATAAGTTAGAAACTTTATTGCTTTTTGAGCTTTATTTTAAATGGAGGTTTTAATTTTTGTCTTTCTACCAAGCTTTAAATAACTTAGTGACTTTCGAGTAGTCAACCTCAACTGATCTAGCGACTTTTAAATAATCGGACTATTATCATTTTAAGCTTGTCGTCAAACTTAAATGATCTAGCGATTCTCGAGTAGTCGGGCTAATCTCATGTTAAGTTTGTTGCCAAACTTTCAAAACGGTTTAGCGACTTTTAAATAATCGGACTAATCCCGTATTAAGCTCTTTATCAGACTTAATCGATTTAGCGAATTTTGCCGTAAGGCGGTTTGCGAGACTTACAAATGCTCGGCTTTGTTCTAAGGGTGGGAGAATGCGCGAGTCTTTTATGCCCGACTTATTTGTTCTCCTACCGCGAAGAATTTGCGGGACGGATCCCGACTTTTCCTTACCACGATGTGCACCTCGTGTGCAAAGAAGACCACGCCTCTGGCCAGGAGGCATGATGCTAATGATGTGAGTCGTTTGCTCGTCTTTCTGCGAGTTAAAACTCGGTTTTTGGCGAGTTAATACTCGACTTTTGCCTGAGATGATACTCGGCTTTTTGCGAGTTGATTCTCGGCTTTTTGCGAGTTGATACTCGGCTTTTTGCGAGTTGATACTCGGCTTTCTGCGAGTTGATACTCGGCTTTCTTAATACCATTAAATATTTGAATATTAATGAAAGGACTTACCTGTTTTTTGGTTTTGCTTGACTTTCAAGACTTCGTCCTCTGAAAAAAAAGGTTTTTATTAGATTTGTGACTGTGCCGGTAAAGGCTGCCTACGTATCCTCCGAGGAAGAATCAAGTCACTCGTAGTTCATAGTACATTTTTTTTTTTTTTTTGGCCGTCTTAGTGGTATTCCTTCAGGCTGGCCGAGTTCCAGGATCGAGGTAAAGCCTGGCCTTTCATTGACTCAAGTTCGTAGACTCCCGGTTTGACGACTTTTGTGACTTTGTAGGGTCCTTCCCATTTCGCCCCGAGTTTCCCTGCTCTCCACTCTTTGGTGTTTTCGTAAACTTTGCGGAGGACGAAGTCACCGACTTGAAAATGGCGTTCTTTGACTTTCGAGTTGTAGTACCGAGCTGCGAGCTGTTGGTAGTTCTGAATCCTGAGTAGGGCTCGATCCCTTTCTTCCTCTATGGTGTCAAGAGCTTGGATCAGCATCTCTTCATTGATCTCGGTATGGTGCGGCATGAGAGACCGGCGGAGAGTGCGAATGTTTGCTTCTGCTGGTACCATTGCTTCTACGCCAAAGGCTAACGAGAATGGGGTGGCCCCTGTTGCACTGTGGGGTGTCGTTCTATGCGACCAGAGGACTCCGTCTAACTCATCTGCCCAAACTCCTTTTTTGCTTTCAAGGCATTTTTTGATGCCGGCAATGATAGTTTTATTTGTAGCTTCGGCTTGGCCATTCCCCTGAGGATACCTCGGTGTCGACTTGCTAAGGCGTATATCCCACTTCTTGCAGAATCCTTCGAATACTTTCGAGATGAATTGTGATCCGTTATCTGTGACGATCTCATAAGGTAGCCCAAAACGACATATTATGTATTTCCAGACGAAATTTTGAACCTGGACATCGTGGATGGCGACGTAAGCCTTGGCCTCTACCCACTTTGTGAAGTAGTCGGTCATAATGAGCAGAAAACGTCTTTGATTGGATAATGGTAACGGTCCAACGATGTCCATTGCCCATCTCATGAACGGGTAAGCCGCGGTTGACGTCGTGAGTAGCTCTGTAGGTCGATGTATGAATGGCGCATGTCGCTGACACTTTTCACACTTGTTAGAATAGGTCTCGCAATCGGTTATCATAGTTGGCCAATAGTGACCGTTCAACTTGATTTTTAGGGCGAGAGACCTGCCTCCGGAGTGGTTTCCGCATGCTCCAGAGTGCGTTTCTTCGAGAACCCGACTTACCTCATCTCCGTTTATGCATCTGAGGAGGATCTTGTTAGCAGAATACTTGTAGAGGATACCTTCATGTATAGTGTATCGCGCGCTCTTGACTTTAAGTCGTCGTGCTTCCCATTTATCTCCTGGGAGCTTTCCTTCTGTCAGGTACGCTCTTATCGGAAGTCGCCATTCTTTATTGTCGCCGGTTAGGACAGCGATGAGGTCTGTGCCCTTTCCTTGAATATTGTAGCACATGTCGTCCTCACCACTCGAGATTATTTCTTCAGGTTCTTCTTGACTGCTCTCAGGGGGCGGGATGCTTGGTTCGTGGATCGTTTCTACCGGGATCCGTCGACAGAGATTGGGATTAGATGCCAGCGACGCAAGTGCATCTGCCGGGGCATTCTCCTTTCTTGGTATCTGGACAATGTCGAAGAATTCGAAGGAACTGGTGAGTTCCAACGCCGTCTTTCGGTAAGCCTCCATTCGTTCATTTTTAGCTTCGTAGTCGCCGTTGATCTGGTTGGCTACAAGCATGGAATCGCAATGGGCCAAGAGATGTCGTACTCCGATTTCCCTAGCTAGTCTGAGACCGGCTAACAAAGCTTCGTACTCGGCTGTGTTGTTAGAAGCCGTGAAACCTAGTTTGAATGACTGCTCTAGTATCTCGCCGGTTGGTGATATGAGACGTATCCCTATCCCGGCTCCTTTTTTGGATGAAGCCCCGTCAACGAACAATTTCCAATTTTTGTCTTCTATCTCCGTCCCGACATCCAATTCAGGCGATAATTCGACAAGGAAGTCAGCTATCACCTGTGACTTGGCGGTTGTCCTGTTTCTGTACTCGATGTCGTACTCACTTAACTCTATTGCCCACTTGGCTAGACGGCCAGACTGCCCTGGGCTATGAAGTATCGTTCGAAGAGGTTGCCTGCTTAATACGGCAATTGGATGTGACTGAAAATATGGTCGCAGCTTCCGTGCCGAGATGACGACTGCGAAAGCCAGTTTTTCCATTGCAGGATACCTGGTTTCGGCTCTGTTCATCGTTTTGCTAACGTAGAAGATCGGCTTCTGTTCCCCTCGGTCTTCCAGTACTAGTACGCCACTCACTGCTGTCGTTGAAACGGCGATGTAGAGCAACAATGTCTCACCATTCTCGGGTTTAGACAGTATCGGCGGGTTTGACAAGTAGTCCTTGAGTTGGGTGAATGCTTCTTGACATTTATCGTCCCACACGAATCTTTTATTCCTCGTAGGAGCTCGTAAAAAGGCAGACATTTATCCGTTGACCGGGATATAAACCTGTTCAAGGCGGCTATGCGGCCAGTGAGGCGTTGTACCTCTCGAGTGTTCTTGGGAGATGGCAAGTCGATTATGGCTGTGATCTGCTTTGGATTAGCTTCTATTCCTCTCTGAGTTACCACGTTTCCCAGGAACTCTCCCGATGTCACTCCGAATGTACACTTAGTTGGATTAAGCTTCATGCCGTATCGGTTAAGGATGTTGAAACATTCCTTTAAATGGCCGACATGCTGAGAGGCAATCAGAGACTTGACTAGCATGTCGTCGATGTAAACCTCCATCGTTGCGCCGCTGGTAGGTGGCGCCGGCGTTTTTGAGGCCGAAAGGCATGACTTTGTAGCAATATGTGCCGCGTTCAGTGATGAAGGCCGTCTTTTCCCTGTCGTCTGGGTTCATGAGGATTTGATTATACCCTGAGAACGCATCCATGAATGATAGCAATTCGTTCCCGGCCGTCGCCTCAACAAGTCGGTCGATATGCGGCAGTGGGAAACTATCCTTGGGGCAAGCTTTGTTGAGATCCGTGAAGTCGACACATACTCTCCACTTCCCGTTTTTCTTCTTCACGACTACTGGATTGGCCAACCAGTCAGGATATTTGACTTCTTGGATTGAACCGGCTTCAAGTAGCTTCTCTACTTCATCGTTGACTGCTTTAGCTCTTTCTGGGCCGAGTTTTCGCCTCTTTTGCTTGACTGGCTTGTAAGTCGGATCAACATTCAGCTTGTGGGTTGTAATGGTTGGATTGATACCCTTCATGTCCTTCATTGTCCACGCAAACGTTGTGACGTTTTGCTGTAGGAAGGCGATCAGTTCCCCTTTGATGTCGTCTGGCAATTCTGCGCCAATGCCTACACACTTGCTTGCATCTGATTCGTCAATGATGACTTGCTGGATCAGTTGTTTCTCCGGTCCTTTTCTTCCGTGTTCTGTGTTGATCATGCAGGAAGGTATCCTGATCTTATGTTCTCTCGCGAAACACGACCGGCTTGCGCTCTGGCATCCTTTAACTGTCTGGATTCCTTTAGGTGTCGGGAATTTCAGACATTGATGGTATGTCGAGGATACCGCCTTCATGCTATACAGCCATGGAGTCCCGAGGATTACGTTATAGATGGTTGGCTTGTCAATGACATGAAATCTCACCAATCTGTTAACTCCTCCTGCGAAGACAGGCAACTTGATCGTTCCAATTGTGTATGTCGTCTCACTCGTGAACCCGGTGAGCGGCTTGGCCTTCTGCTTGATATCCTCCTCCTTAATGTCCATCTTCTTGAGTGTATCTAGGAAAATTAAATCTATCGAGCTCCCGGTATCCACCAGTATTCGAGATACTTGGCAACTTCCGATCAGAAGCTCAACCACCAGTGGGTCGTTATGAGGGTAGTGAGTTCCATAGAGATTCTGGTCGGTAAAAATGACGGGCGGGTCATCTGATAGGATTGGTTGAGGCGCCTTTTGCGCGGCCAATGCTAGGCGTTCATAGACCTTGATTGACCGGACCGAATCATTTACGGAGATTAGACCTCCCATGATCATATTGATTCTTCGGATGGTCTTGGGGGTTTCTTCTTCGTCCTCCTCCTCTTCTTCTTCACGGTTACGTTTCAAAGCTATGCTTTTGATACGCCGTGGTGGTTTATCTTGCTTGGGAGCCTGCTCGTCGGCTTTGTCTTCCTCCTTCTGTTCCGATTCTTCCTTCTTCAACCTTTCGATGGCCGCCTTGATCTCTTCATTGGAAAGTCGGGAGTAGAGCGCGTTTCTGAGATTCCGACATTCAGCCGTGTCGTGTGACGTAGCTTGATGGTATTCGCAGTACTTATCCCCCGTAGTGGAAGCTGTCTGCCGCGCCTTCTTTGCCTCTTTACCCCTTTTATTCCACGGTTTTGATGACCGGGACTTATCGGTGCCGTCTACAACCATTGTTTTGGCGCTTTTACTGTCGTAATGCTGTCTGGGTTCTCTTTCTTCCTTCTTATCTGTTTGTTTGCCAGAACCGAATCTTTTTGCCAATGCGACCTTCTTCTCTTCCAATTCCACGAACTTGTTTGCCCGATGGAGTGCGTCTTCGATGGTTAGTGGCGGGTTGATGACTAAATCTTGGTAAAATGGCGACTCATGCCAGACGGCGTTTGTCAGGGCTGCGATAGTGAATTTATCTGGTGCTTCAGCTCGTGTCATTACCGCCCTGAACCTTTCCACAAAATCTTTCAATGTTTCCTTTTTCTCCTGTGTCATCGACATCAACGCACTCAGCGAAGTGTCCTTACGAATGTAGGCAAAGTGATGCCTTACGAATGCCCATGTGAGGTCGGAGAAACTATCGATTGATTTGGATGGGAGTCGGGAGAACCAGTTTAGCGCGTCTCCTTCCAGGGTTTCGGTGAACAGTTGGCAGAAGCCGATGTCACGCTCCTCACTCGATGAGAACCGCGCCTTTGCCGCCATGATTTTGAACGTTGTGAGATGGGTCGCTGGGTCTTTTGTGCCATCGTACATCGGTAGCCGGAGCTTCTCTCTTTGCCTGATATACGTGTTCGTGATGCGCGAGGTGAAGGGTGTCCTACGAGTTTCTTCGATGATCCGGTCGATCTCAGGTGCGGATCCCTTCACGCCATGGACCTCCTCTTTTAATTCTTTTAGGGTGTCTTTGAGCTCAATCAGTTGTTTCTCGACATGGTTGCGACTTGCTCCGCGAATAGACGCTCCATGAGTTTTCTCGTACGACATACCTCGCTCGCGGCGATAGTTGTCTCGGTGCGAGCCATTCTCATGTCGCGAATTTCGTCTGTGGTGCACGTCCCGTGTCCGGTGACTGGTATGTTCCTCCCTATCGGGTGAATATCTCTCATCACTTCGGTCGTTATGTCTTTGACTTTCGCTCCGTTTGGGTCTTTCAGACCCCTCCTTCCGATGTGAACTCCGTTCGCGAGTATCCTTCTTGCTGCTTTCTTTACGCGGGTTGCTTCTGGACTCGCTGCTACGGCTCTGTTCATGGTGGCTTTCCTCAGATGTGCTATAGACCAGTCGTCTGGCGACTTTGTCTTTTACCTTCGTCGACACCTCTTTCTTGGATTTTCTAAACTGTTGATCCGAACGGATCTTTGCCTGTTCTTTCTGTAGTTGGTTGATTTTCTCCGAGAACGTTTTGATCAAGTCGTTCTGTGACTCGACCTTGGCCATTAGAGTGGCTAAGGTCTTGTCTTGCTCGATCTAAGCCTCTGTTTCGCTGGGTGACGGGGCATGTTTGCCGTCATCCCGAGCTTTGTTTGTCTTGGCGGCGTCGCGCGGCTGCTTGCCGCCTTTGGCCGCATCGTCTTCTCGATCACTCTGGTTGTAATCACTTTCATCTTGAACGCTTAATTCAACCATAGGGTTTTCTTCGTCGTTCTCCTTATGATTTCCTGACATCTCGTTTCAGAAATTTCTCTTAGAAATCCCCACAGTCGGCGCCAATTGTAAGATCTCAACTCGGTCTATCCAAAGATAGAAAGAGTTTTAGGGTTTGTGATTAGGGATTCTAAAAGAAGAATTAAAGAACGCGGTGAGATTTAGGAAATTAGGGTTTAAAGTCGGCGTTTCCGAGATAGAAGCCGGTAAAGGAGAATTCTAAAGTCGCCGAAGAGATATTAGGTTAAGAGTTTGCTCTAAAATCTCTCCAGCAAAAAATATTAAGAAAAGCGTATCCTTTATTGAATGTCAGGGTTCCCTTATATAGGGTTACAAGTCGGTTTATTAATAAAAGGAAAATAAGAGATAATTACGAAATATTCCTAATAACTCGGCTTTGCCTCCATATGGAATATTCCCTTTTATCGACTTTCTCATGCGGCGTCCTTTGACTAGACACCTTCCAAACCCTAGTGAAAGCCGGTTTAGTCCGAGTTCGGTTTAACTTAGTTTTACCGCCTTGGGCTTTGTCGCCGACTTTCCCTTCTGGGCCGGCCTAAACTCATAAATAGACCTCTTTAGGAAAGTGATAATCTTGACTCCAACATGCCGCAGAACTGCCAAATGAAATTATAGACTAAACATTTGAATCTTTTAGTTACAGAAAATTAATATAGACCAAAGGTTGAGAACTTTCTAATTATCGAATTATATAATTAACTAGAACACAACTAGGTTTGGCTACATCTGTCGGATTTTATTTAATTAATTCACAAATCCCACACATTATATTTCCATTCTTGTCTGAAGATCTGATTTTTCTTTTCCTTGTTTTTTTTTGTAATGAACTTTGTGAGCACAAAATGACATATAACAAAAAAGTATTTCTCGAGCACCTGAAAGTGCAGATACATATATTCTCCAAACTCATATGATCGTTCTCACTTTATTCTTACTGTGTTTTTATTTTATTTTAACTTTTGACTTTGGTTTCACCAATATCAACGAGCTAAGTTCACAAAAGATCAGTTGACAAAAAAAGGTTCACAAAAGATCTATACAGAAGCAAACCTTTTGTCGGTTTGTGAATTTTTATCATCAATTTCTATGACAAAACATGGCGGAGAGAAACTGCGTTGCCAAAAATGGTTTATTACATTTCACGGATTAATGCCAACAGGCAACGTTTGATCTTTCTATAATAGTGCGAGTTGTACAAAAAGTGACTTCACATCCATTTAACACATATTTCCATATATACATTAACTAACAAGCAATCATCAACTTGTATATTGGATTGTAGTCTGTATTGGTTCAAACCTAACCTTTTGCTTTGTGTTTATACATATAGAAAATATATTGTTGCCTTGTTGATATTAATAGAAAGTATGATCTTATCTAACTGTGTCACAATATATTTTTGTAAAACACAAGCAAAAACACCACACGCAAACTTAGTTTCCCTTTTTTATCTTCTCTCAGCACAAAAAAAAAAGCTTTTGATTAAACATTAGAGAATCCACATCTATGAGTTTCTCAAAACAATCTCTTACCAAAATAGTATTAGTAGAATTTAATTATATAACTAAATTTTAGTTATAAAAGTAAAATTAATTTAACCATTTATAATGAACTATGTGGCTTAAAACTATAGTCTCTCATGAGTTTCTTAAAATCTCTAAAATAAGAAATTCAATCATCTCATTTTTTTTTTTCTAAGCCGAGAAACTCCTATTAAAAATATTTAAAAATAACATATATTACCAATCAAAGTCTATATTAGTCTCCGAAATATTTTTAAAATATATACAATACAATCTCTATAAATAAATATTCAATGAATTAATATCTCAGAAAATTAATAGTATTTTCTATTTTAATTTATCTAATTAATATTTTAGTAAATTAATATCTCACTAAATTAATAAAATATCTTTTTAATTAATAAAATATCATAATTAATAGTAATGACATTATTAATTTAAATAGGTTTTAGTGTATTTGTCATTTTATACGTCTATTGTAGCGAATAAAAACTTGATCCCTTTGATTTGTACATGACATACCCCCTACCTATTCGAAGAAGATTGTGATTTATTTGAAGGAAAAGAATAACACCACTATCATGAAAACGATCGAAACTTATTAAACACCACAAATATGGAGGGTGGATTGTGATTGCTGTTTGAAGAAAACGCCATATATGATGGTGATTTCATTCGAAGAAAAAACACCACTATCATATATTAACTTTAACACCAAAAAAAGAATCAATCTAATCTTATTATATATAAGCGATTAAATTTACATCAATTAATGCCTATATTTAGGCCGGTCCTAATCTCATCGCTGAGGTCATGTGTGGAGGGTGCACTGATTGAGAAACTACAAGTACGGATTGGTGTACATTGTCCTACCTTCTCTTTTGGTTTTATGTACATTGTCCTGCTATTAACATATATATACATTTATGTAAATATCTATATATTTATCAGGGAACATAGATATCTACAGTATTTAAACCTATGAGTGACGTCTCATATCTCCTCTCCACATCAACTTTTACCTTTCCTGCGATACCAATGTAAACTTATCACATTCGTACCGAAGCTATAAACATATCTGCCCCCACATTCATTTTTATCAATCACTTGTAATAAACTAATAATTAAATGTTAATATTTAAGGTAACAAGAAGTTGTACATGGAGGCTTGTTTGTGTCTAGGCTTCGTGTTTTCTTACAGCGTAATCGTGTATTACAACAATAGATGATTAATTACGGTTATCATAATAATTTTTTTTTATGTTTTATTCACGTGTCATAAAGAATAGCAGTGAGAACATTTCATTTTAAATCTAGGGTTCTGTTCTAAAAAAAAACGATGAAAATAAGTTTAAGTCGTTACCGTTTCAATCGTAATACAAGAGTCAATTCAAGTCTAAGAGCATTAAACCACTTTTAATCAGTTGTTTAAGATATGTTTTTTTTTTAAAACAGTGGGTTTAATTTTGATCATTTGTACATTTTTAAGATTAGACTATATATAACATGTAAAATTTGCCGGACGTTTGGCATCGTAACTGTTCGTAATGCAAGTTTGAGGTGTGCATGAGATGAAGTATTCGTTAGGTACGAAAGCATAGTTAAGCTCGAAATACCGGAAATGCTTTAGAGTCATGACTCTAGTAACAAATCCAGTCTTATTATTTAATATCAAGCAGAACATATATATTACAACTACATCAATACAAATTCTAACTCCACTGTTCGGCCAATATCTCCCGGAGGTGGCTTGGCCGGCAAGGTACCATGAGGGCCCCATCGTGACCGAACCCGTACTCTTCCTCCGCCCGTTCCAAAAGCTTCTGGAACGTCGGGTGTTCTAGAAACATTAATGGAACAACAAATCTTTGTGTAGGCTCATGACATCCATCAACGGCTATCACCGCAAAATGACCTTCCTTCACATCTTTTGGGACACAGTCACCGCTGTATTCGTCAGAAAAAGGTTTCCTGGCCGAGGAAAAGCCTTTGATCTGCACTAACCTCTCTACAACATTCTTGAGCTTCACAATTCCACTCATTTTCTTCTTTGACGACTCAACTGTGGTTATTCTTTGCCTGGCCATGATAACAAACTAGGTTCCCTTTCTTTTTTTCTTGGGGTTTGAGGGTTTTCAGAAAAGTATATGTTCGAGTATAAATCAGAGAGGTAGTATATATAAAGAGGAATGGTGCAAAGAGGATAAGAAAGAAGAGGAAGAAGTGAGAAGGAGGAGTATAGGAGACCAATGCATGTGGTTGAGTTGGTTTTCTTCCCTTTGAATTTTCCACAAAAGCTGTTTCCATTGTAAGTTTTAGTTTGTCTTCTTTTGTTTTTACCGTATGTAAATTAACATCTATGGAGGAAAACTTAACCATGACGACCAATGAAACATACTTAGATCATGAGTTCTACTCTTAACTCAAGTTTTGAACAATTCCAACTCCAAAAGTGTTTGTGTTATAATCCCTTTAGAGGTTTCTTATTACTTAACTCCACATATAGTTTCGTACTACAATTTATAGGTACACGTTGTTATATATTTATACGGGATCCTAAACCTTATTGCTCTTAGATCGCATATGTAAATTCAATCCAATGTCAGGAAACCTTTGAATTGGTTATAGACCAAAATAGTGTTCTTTTTTAATATTAATCTAGGGGTATTTTGAGCCTATAGAAGAATTCATATTAATCTTCAAGTGGAGGTGCAGTCCATAGAAAAATTATTTCACCGAATATATAAATGGGCTGAAAACAAGTCTCATATCCATATGGATATCCAAACAAATGTGTTTTAGTTTCGTATAGAAATTGGATTGAATTTGAAACGTGTTGACGTCCCAAGTGTATCTCCTTACCACTTGACCACAAAACTTTTGACCAAAAAGAGTGTTCTTTGTACAAAATAACTTCAACAGCAGCAGAAACAAGATAATTAGAACTAGACTACCATACCATACGATATAGATTATTAAGTTAGAAAGGGTAATATTTATTTATTTTCTATTAATTTTGAAGCTTAATTATGAAATTAATATGAACTAAGATGAACATTCTAAAGTTAGAAAGACTAAAATGTAGTTTGTACAAATTGGATGAACAAAGTGATGGAGATGAGTTTAGCACCTTTCAAAATAATTATATCTAAATTGAGATAGAACCAAAGAAGAGGTGTCTCAAAAGAGTGAAAACCATCTTAAAAAAAAAGATAAAGATGATTTCTAAAAAAAGAAAAAGATGAAGCCGAACAGACAAAAGAACATAAAACCGATCATGAGAAGGAAAAGGAAAAAAATGCCGATCTTAGATTTGTATAAATAATAATTTAAAGCGTTAGAATATTCATTCATAGTGACAAGCAATACACTTAACACAAATAATTTCTAAGAGCTTTTGACGGGTTTCCGGAGAGTTAGGGTTCAAATTGTCATTCCGAATACTTAAATTAATTTTTCAACGATCTAGTTTAACTTGCTAAATCAATAAAATTTCTTCTAACCCTAAATATAAAATTTTATTATTTTTAGATAGAGAGAAATAGAATTCATGAAGAAATAGAAAACAAAAATCTAAGGAACACAAAATGTTCAGTTAAGCGAAACTTATTTTCTTTAAACAAATAGTTGTAACTTGCAGAAGATAAGCGAAAACACTTTTGTCATGACAAAGTTACTGGAGGGCAAGAGCGATAAATTATCGACCTTTTTATTAACTTTGACCACAACTATACAAAAATATTAAAGATTTATTGGGGACATCTGCGCCTACAACATTTGACATAGATCCGTCCTTGTATCAAAAACTTAAGTGACAGATATGTTGAAAACTTTTTATCGTATGGCCGAAAGTTGTGCATCCATAAAGACTCGATGATAGCATAAAATTAAATTAAGAATCAATTGTAGTTATGTGATTCATAAATAAATGGAATTGAAACAAATTAATATAAAACTCCAGAGATTAGATAGGGTGCTTAATCCAGATTACTCTTTAATTTTTATTAATTTTTTCAGAAACGTTCTACTGTTATCAAAAGGGTTTAAAAATTCAACTTTATTTGCAAAGATCAATAGAGTGACACGGCATTATAACTTATTTGATCTCATTCTTTGAATCACATAAAACTTGAAACTTAAAAAAGAAACAAATTAACCAGGCTTGCCTTTTTTTTTTTTTTTAAACATTACCAGCCTTATGTTTTCCCCCATATGTTTCACGTTCATCCAGATTGTTTATCTAAACCGGACAAGAGTTCTCCACCATTGAAGGTTTGATGAAATGTCATTTTTCCAAATATACACTGTATTGTGTGCCATTATGAACTGTGTACTAGTACTGAGCTTTGTATCTTTCCATGCTAAGTTGTAGTTGGTTTCGTACTACATCGCATAAAAGAAAATGTACATGTGATAAGAATGATAGATGTTTTCAATTCTAATGAACAAAATAAACAGCATATATTTCGATATTTAATGACCGTTTGAAAATTGCAGAGATCCATAGATGTAACTTACATACAACGCAGTAGAAGCAACCTTGCAATAGTAAAAATAAAGAAACAAAGAGCGTGGATCTCCACGCGTTAAATCTTTTTCTCTCTACTTCTTCGCTTTCTTCTTCGTCTTCAAGGTCTTCTCCGGTGCCGGCTTCACGCCGCTCCGTGAGAGGACCTCCCGTCCCTTTCATTTTGTTGTTGTTCGTCAACGGGTGGCGGAGGAGCTTGAATCGCACCCCCTTTTCTCTGTGACCTAGTTGTAGGGTAGTCTGAAGCAATTGTCACAGCGGAAGTTCCGTGTCTATGGAGATCCTCCGCTCCGTCGAGTTGGTCGGGCTCGCCATAAGACGGTGGGACAGGTGGACGAAGGCGCGGAGGTGGATCAAAAGGGCTTAGAGAGGTGATGGTTTTGTTTCAGATTGGTGGTTATGGCTCGATGTCAAGGGATGTACTAGTGACGGCAGGCGGAACCAGTTTGGGGATGGCGGTTTCCCGGTGGTGCGTTTTGATAGGTCAAGAATTATCCCTATTCTAACTGCAAGTGCACAGTGATGCAGATGTAGTATTTAGGGTATCGAATCCACAAGGACTCCGGTCACACGATAGATTATGAGTAATCAGATTAAGCTAAGCGAATAAGATTTCAAAACAGTAAACAAGACATCAAGTAAACAAATGAAATCAGGTGAATGTAAGCAATTAACGAAGGCGTCAGGTTTCAGGAAGTTCTCAGGATATCAGGAAATCAGATTAACAACAGTCAAGATTCAATCTATAGTGTTCTTGAACTAGAATCACAAAGGTAAAACTAACTAGCTTTCGCTGCGATAATTATCTATGTCTAACAACCTAGCAAGCCAAATTTCGTTGCGAATCCTAGAGTTCTAAATATGCATTAATTCCAAGTTCGTTCGTTCACAATTTCTCTAAACCAAATTTCTTTGTGAATAGATAAATTGCTCACTTAAATCAGATCTAGTTAATTAACCAACTTTTGTTGCGTGAATCAACATAAAATCAATCATCTAAATGACCAGTTCAGATTAAGCATTAAGAACAGTTTAGATGAAGAACTAGATGATGAATCTAAATAAATCAGTTATTCTAGCATTCCTTCAAATCCCTAGTGAGAATCCCTAACCTAACAAGAGATCTACTCCGACATAGCAATCATAACAGAAAACATAGTCAAAATAGATATCATAGAATAATCAAAGGAATAAGAACAGGGGTTTGAAATAAAGTCCCTTTCGAGAACAAAACCAGCCCCAAAATCTCCTAAACACTCTTCAAGAAAAGCTTAGCCTAACAAGTGGCTGTAAAACCTAATTATAATGCTAATCACGTCTTGGGGCTTCTTTGTAAATATCAGGAACTTCTGGGCTTTATTGAATTTCCACATTCTTCATTAACTCGCCGAGAAATTGTCTGACTCGCGTGTGCATCGATCGATGCAATCCTCTGTTTTGGACAGTGAACTCTATCTCTCGGGTCAAAACTCCAAAATGCTCCAAAAAGCTCCATAATCTCCAATTCCGCTCCAAACGTGCATATATCTAATAATACATGTATAAGACTCTAAAGAAACACTAAAAGACTCTAAAACATACTTATATCATGGTCTAAAACCGTTGAAAACCATGATATATCACGTTTCAGCCAGAAGAAGTGAGGATTTTGGCCGGATTTGAAGTTTTGGTAGGTTTTGTGCGCGTTTGAGTGAGAGGTGTGAGGCGGAGGAGTTTTTCCGGCAAAGGCTTAGCATGGCTAAAGGGGTCGCCTCATCGTGGTGGTGAGCGGTGGATATTGCCGTGGGACAGCCTCCGAGAGTGCTGACTTTCTGATTCCTTATTTTCGGTGGATCTGGGATTTGGTTCTAGACACATCGTCTTCCGGATTTGGTCGAGGCTTTCGAGCTGTGGTTGTCTTCTTCCAACCCCTTTAGATTCCGGATTTCGGTTCTCCGGCGATGTTTTTTCTTGTTTTCTTTCCTCTTTGGACTCGCCGTAGTTTTGGTTTAAGTTCTCCGACTATAAGTTTCTGAATGCCCGACGTTCAGTCGGGTTAGATTTTTATTTCAATGCAAATATAATTATTAAAAAAAACTTACATAT
Source organism: Orychophragmus violaceus (assembly GCA_030180135.1). Classification (NCBI taxonomy): domain Eukaryota; kingdom Viridiplantae; phylum Streptophyta; class Magnoliopsida; order Brassicales; family Brassicaceae; genus Orychophragmus; species Orychophragmus violaceus. The sequence continues at coordinate 16,188,304 of CM058235.1, read as the reverse complement.
AACATACACTCTACAGTAAATAATAAAGGATCTATGAAAAAGTCCAACCAAGAAATATTATAAACCATGGATAGTTCCACGTGTATATTGATTTTATGTAGTTAAATATATTATAAATATAATTTAATTTTTGTTATTTTTTATTTTATTATTATGTTTTTAAAATGTAAACATATAATTTTACCGTTAATAAAAAATGTTCACTTTAACTTTATCATTAATAAAAATAGGTTACCAAAACTAGAATAATATATGGTATTATTAGTTTGATTATTTAAAATAATTTATAAACATGTTCAATGATGTTAGTTTTTACTTTTTTGAATTCATCTAATTTTATTATTGAAAAATAAATTCTTTTTCCAAGATTAATATTTAGAAACAAATAAATTTATCTTATTAAATAAATAGTAAACAATAAAATAGAAAAAGAAAAGTAAAGACAAGTGTAAATTAATATATAAGATATGTTTGCATGAGTTTCTTTTTTTAATTTTTTGAATTAATATAAAGAGTTCCATTATTTTAAGAAATTTTATTATTTTGGGAAACTTTAGTTAGATATGTTTGCATCAATTTATTTTTTACTCTTTTGAATTAATATAATATAAAGAGTTCCATAAATGAACTCTTTTTGTTTCTAAGATTAAAAATCTAAAACAAATATATATATATATATATATATATATATTTTTTTTTTTAATTTTCTTCACAAAATAAAATATTGTTTTATCCATTGGAAGTTGTTGGTACCAAAATACGTACCAGGATTTGGGCCGATAAGGTTTAATAGCCTTATCTTTCAAACAAGTCGACATTAGAGACATTACTCTAAAACCGAAACCCATCATATCTCCGCCTTATCAACAAAAAACGACTGTGTATCAAGGAAGGATTGCCCGATATTTAAGTCAACCGTCGAGTTGATCATGTCAAAGCGTAACACTCTGAGATCAGCTCAACAGTCCGGAGATCGCGGAGATCATTCCAATAAGAGGACTACGAGATATGCTGATGGAGAGCTCGTCGAAGTGGCTATAAAAAGTGCTCAATGTCTTTAATCGAAGGACCTTCTTTTTCCATCAAAGAAGAGCTTGAATGTGAGGCGCCGACCATGGACAAGCAGAAATGAATCGAGGACGATCTGGACGAGCTGGTCGAGGACGAGTAGTACGAGCTGGTGGAGGACGAGCTGGTCAAGGATGATCTGGATGAGCTGCTCGAGGCCGAGCAGGATGAGCTGGTCGAGGACGAGCTGACCAAGGTCGAACCTGAGCCGATGGTCACAGAAAAGTGATACTTACCCGCGATTGGTCGAGAACTTTAATCATGAACGAGATCACAAGCTAGGGATGATTTGTACATTTCAGCTGGACCAATTACAAGATCCAAGTCTAAGAAGTTCAGAGAAGCAGTGCAAGCACTTTTGGTTGAGACAGTGATTACCATCTCGTTACTAGCCAATACCAGGGCGAATACGAAGCTAAGGATGACAAAATGGACGTCTACTTAAAGGTCGTCCACGAATTAACAGCTCAGTTTGTCTCATTCGAACTAACCGTAATCCCGCGAGGTGAAAAAATCTCTACAGATGCTCTGGCATCTCTAGATGCAACCTCAGACCCACTGGTCAAAAGAATAATACTCGTCGAAGGAATATAAAAAACTCAGTATCGACAGAGTGCTAAAAAAACTAATTGTCAATGATATAAGACCACATGGCTACCAAGAAATCGTTGATTCCAACACCCTAATGAGACCTGAGTCTGGACAACCCATGTTCGAGTACATCCAGCACAGACTCTTGCCCCAGACAAATGGGACGCCTGCAAATTCAAAGCAAAAAGCGCAAAATAGTGTATAATACAAAAGAGATTATACAAGTGCAGTCTCTTCGAAGCATGCTTAGTATGCGTTCAAGGAAAGCATATCACAACTTTACTAAAAGAAACACACACGGGAACCTACGGAAACCAAGCCGGAGGTCAAGCACTGGCTGTACGAATCAAAAGACAAGGCTACTTCTGGCCCACAATGGTTGTGGACTGCGAGACTTACTCAGTAAAGTGGGACATATGCCAACGACATGCACATATAATCCAGGAACCATCTATTTTGATATCATCTCCTTACCCATTCATGAGATGGTCTATGGATGTTGTCGAAATTTTCGTGCCGTGCGGAAAGCAGAGACATCACTTCGTAGTAGTCCTGACATACTATTTCACTGAATAGATAGAAGCAGAGTCCTATCAGAAAATAACTGAATTCTAGACACAAAGCTTCATCTGGAAAAACACCGTATATCACCACGGTATCCCCTATGAGATCGTAACAGATAACGTAACTAATCTCACCTCCAAAAGGTTCAAATATTTCTTAGAAACATACAACATTCGCTTGACTACCTCGACCACGAGATATTCTCAAGGAAATGGTCAGTCCAAAGCAGCAAACAAGTTGGTCCTTGACAACCTCAAGAAAAGACTTGATGCTAAAAAGCATATATGGAATGAAGAGCTGCACAGAGTACTTTGGGCGTGCCGCATTACACCTAGCAAAGCCACTAACGAGACCGCATTCTAACTCACATAGGGAATGGAAGCGGTAGTTTATGCCGGGCTACACGTTTAAAGCCTACAAAGGATACGTTTTCCTTAAAACGTCGAGCTCAACAAGCCTCATTCCGAAATACCACCCCATTCTCATCAATCTTGTTTTTGAAGATCCACTTAGTTCCCACAATATTCTCTCCTTCAAGTCGTGGCACAAGTTTTCATACATCATTCCAAACAGCTCCAACTTTTGTTCCATTGCCACAATCCAAAACTCATCGTCCAAGGCATGAACATGTGTTTTTGGTTCAATGACTGAGACAAAGCTTGCAAAGCGAACCATTTCTCTGAAGTTTAGGTGAACCTTCATAATCACTCGTTCATCATTTACATCCCCTATAACACAAGAGAGAGGGTGATTCCATTATACCTTGTTGGGTTTTCCCCTTTTTGTGGCTCAGGTTTATCTGGGGAGCTTGCCTCAGTGACTTTGTCTTGATCAGCTTGTTCTGAGTCATTTTCTGATGTTATAACAGCCCATTTCATAGGAAAGTAGTCATGAAATACAACATTCACAAATTCAATAACTACCTGAGATCTCGTGATATACACTCTGAAGGTTGTACTAGTCCATGAATAACCCAAAAAGATTCCTTCATCACTTCGTGAATCAAACTTGCCCAAATGGTCTTTTTCATTCAGTATCTAGCACTTTCCACCAAAGACATGGAAGTAGCTTTGGTTTGGAGTGTTCTCTTTCCAAAATTTGTATGGTGTTTTGGGTGTTCCTTTTCTCACATGCACACAATTTATAATGTAGCATGTTGTATTAAGTGCTTCAGCCCAAAATCTTATTGGTACATCATTCCCATGTATCATAGCTCGCACCATTTCTTAAATAGTCTGATTTTTTTTTTCAAAAACTCCATTATGATGTGGTGTTCTTGGTGCTGAAAATTGATGAGCAATGTCATGATTCTAAAAAATGCTTTCATGTTTTAATTTTGGAGTTCACCAACATGATCAATTCTGATCCGTTTGATCCCTCATTTCTCATTCATCAGTTGAATTGCCAAATATGGAGGCTGTCATTTGTGTCAGAATTCTCACGTATGAACCTTACCCACGTATATATTGTATAATCATCCACCAAGACACACATATTTCTTTCCTGCAATTGAATTAGCCATATCAAGTCCATGTGTACCAGATCCAACCTCTCTTTTGATTGAACGTCTGATAGTTTCTTGTGATGGACTTTAACTTGGTTTCCTTTGTTACAAACTCCACATACCATCTTGTCACCTCTTTTGAATTGAGGAATCCCTCGCACAATCTCATTCTTGATTAGACTGGTCATGTTTCTTTCATTCATGTGACCAAGACGCTGATGCCATATGTGTACATCATCTTTTGCACTGAGACACTTTGTGTCATTCTCCCACATGTAGTAGTTGTTTACAGATCTTTCCCTTGCAATACAGTGTCACCAGCCTCATCTCTTGTTATCGTAACTATTGAAGCAAACCATCAATCCTTCATCACATAGTTGACTTACACTGATCAGATTTGCCTTAAGTCCTTTTACAAGATAAAAATTCATCAACTTAGGTAGATCTGAATCTCAAGTCTTACCCTTTCCTTTAATTGCCCCTTGTCTTCCATCACCAAACTTGACCTTTTATGATTTGATAGTTTTGATGTTCTCAAGATGACTCCTTGTTCTTGTCACATGTCGTGAGAAACTACTATCAAAGTACCATGAACTGGTATCGTCTTGTTCAACAACCACGAATGTCATGCTGCATCGCACATTGTTTACTGTAGTACTTCTTGTACCACTTTATTTCACATGCTGATACAAGTTTGCCTTTCTGATCCAGACTAATACTTATCCTTGTTCCATATGAATTTACCCAGCTTTCTGAGTTGTATTACTCTCTCCAGGAACTTGTAGCAGTGTACCTTGTAGTGACCGTCCTTCCCTCAATAGTAATAACCAGATTTTGTTGTGTCAGTCACCTTCTCCGTCAGCAATGTTGCACTATCTGGAACGAACATAGTTTTTCTTGAGTTTGTTGAAGTTCTTCCAGTATATTTCATACTTGAATTTTCAGTTCTCCCATAACTCATAATTTTATCCATTTTCTTGGTTCCAGCAAACATTTGAATTTTGCGATGTTGTTGATAAAGCTCAGATTGGAGGTGTGTAGTCTCTCGTCTTTCTACTTACAGCATATTTCCAACTCCTTTGCTTTCTTATCTAGTGTTAACTTCTCCCTTATTAGTGTGACACTTTCTTAGCTTAATTTCTTTTCTACCTTTAATTCTTCTTGGAGTGACTCAACTTGTGATTCAAGTCGTTGTTTCTGATAGGTCAAGAATTATCCATATTCTAACTGCAAGTGCACAGTGATGTAGTTGTAGTACTTAGGGTATCGAATCCACAGGGACTCCGGTCAATGATAGATTTAGAACGATAAAGTTAAAACTAGGAGAAAGCAATATGGGAAAGCAGTAAATCAAACAGCAGAAAAGTAAATCAAGCGAGTTTGTAAATCAGAAGGCGAAGGCGTTAAGTCTAGGGAGTTCTCAGGAAATCAGGAACACAGACAATCAATCAAGCGGGACCTAATTAGGAACTGTTCTAGAACTCAAACACAGATATAGAATTAACCAACTGTCGTTGCGAGAATTCTCTAAGTCTAAGTGCAGCAATCCAAATTCCTTTGCAATTACTAACAGATTAAACTAGCTTTAAGATCAAGTTCGATATGTTCACAATTCAATTAAACTAAATTCCTTTGCGAGTAATTCAATTGCTCATCTAGGTTCTTTCTAGCTAATTAACCAACTGTCGTTGCATCAATCAACCTAACATCATAAATCTGGATAGCTACTTCAGATTAAGCATTAAGAATAATCCTAGATGAAGAACTAGAAGATATGAATCCTTACGGATTGATTAAACTATAATTCCATGAAATCCCTAATGAGAATCCCTAAACCTAACAGGTAAACTACTCAGACATGTTCATCGAAACAGAAGACATCATGAATAGAAAACCAAATATCATATAACAGAATAAAGAACTGGGGTTCGAAATCAAGTCTCTTTCGAGAACAAGATCAGCCCCTGAAACTCTCTCTGAGTAAAATAAAGCGTAAGTAAAGCGTTTTTAAACAAGTGGCTAAAAACCCTAATATATAGTCTAAAACATGTCTGGGGGCCTTTTTGCAAGTCTGGGAAGTTTCTGGGCAAAAACTGTAATTTCTCCAAAATACAGATTTTTGGGTGCAGAACTGCGTCGACCTACTGCGTCGACCACTGCATAACTGCGTCGATCGTTGCATTGCGAAAACGCAGCCAGTAAACTCTGTGAGATCTCTAAATAGTGCAGAATTGCTCCAAATGCTCCCAAAACGCCCAATTAGGCTCCGGATGTCCTTAAACCTGTAAAACACCTGAAAAGACTCCAAAACACATAGAAAGACTCGATAACAAAGACATATACCATGGTTAAAATCCCTAAAATCCATGGTATATCAACTCCCCCACACTTAGCTCTTGCTTGTCCTTAAGCAAGTAAAGAACCAAAGTATAAGAAAAGAGGTTTGAAAACTCAGAAACTCATTTCGTCCTAGGAACTATCGCATTCGCATTCACTTAGTAATCCACTGAAAACTTTCCTACAGAACTCAAGACCACAATATACTTCCCCCACACTTAGCAACTATCCCAAGTAAACTCCACAATCACATTCACGCATTCAAATTCTCCCTAGTGACTTCTGCAAGTATTTAAGTGCAGTCTCACCTAAGGAGTATCGATCAAAGGGCACATGGATTCTTACCTTGCCAGCTATAGACCACCATACTGTCTTTATCTGGTCTCTTTCTTCTCTTTTCCCTTCCTTAACAACTGATTTTTCCCCACTGGGTATCATTTTATTTTTTTTATCAGTGTTCTTCCCGTTTTGGGGCGTACTTTGGACACATTCCATGGATCGCACAGGAGGTAATAGTGGTAGCTACCACTCCCGTGACCACTTCGGAGCTACTAGCTTATCCTCAGTTTATTATTCTTTTTTTTTAACTTTATGGAAGGGGAGAAGGGAACCAAATAGGACATGTTTACAGGCTGTGTCAGAACTAACAAAGGAATCCGACTCAAGGTATTTCAAGCCCTTAGGTGAGAAAATTAAGTCAGTATTAATGTGAAGTCAGTAAAAGGATCCTCTGATACCTGAAGTGATGTGGGTGTTCTCAGTAGGCTGATTTGTGTTGGGTTTTCTAATAGTCATAGAGGCTCTGCAAGTATGTCCAATGGTCACTTAGTTCCTGTTCCAGCGAAAATTTTCCTCGAAAAATCATAGTTTCATACAGATTTTGACTAAATAAAACAATTTTGAAAAACAAAGGATTGACTCTAAGAAAACAAAAGCGTGCGTCAGTAGCTCCTCCCCCCACACTTAAACTACAATGTCCCCAGTGTAATCAAGCTCAGGATCGGTGAGAAAAATAATCAAATTGAAAACAGTCCGAAAGTTGCAGAACACTTACTGTTGTCGTCCTGCATCGATCGATGCCACAAGGGTGGCGATCGATGCAAGGAATTTTTTGCCCGTGGTTACGTAGATAACCGATGTCTGAACCGTAATCAATTCGGCTAACCGTAAATCGCAACTGTGTCGACCGATGCACTTTGTGTGTCGATCGATGCAGTGCGATTCTGCATGTTTCTCTCGCCTCTGAACACACTTAAACAGATAAATCAAAACACCAAAATCAAAACCAAAAATGAAAACAAAATGAACCTATCAGTGGGTTGCCTCCCACTCAGCGCTTGTTTAAAGTCAATAGCTTGACTATGGAAAGGAGATCGGACTCATGGCGGTTTCAACAGAGACTTGGAATGTCTCTGGGAATATCTCTTCATCCATGGTGGCGTATATGCATTATGATCATGAGGTCTCCCAAGGAACGAAGGAATAGAATCAGGGCGGGAGCGAAGCTTGGGTGGGATGCTGCGTTTTCCTGCATTCACAGCTGATGGATTAGGAGGTTTAAGTTTAGGATTTTTATACCTGTGCTTTGGTGGATGCAAGAGATCAGGAGTTTTCTGCTTAAGAGCAGTTGCAGTTTCTGAAGATGTTAGAGCAAGTTCAGAATGAACTGCCATCTTCTCCTCTCCAATAAGAACCTCTGGTTTCTCCTCAACACTGAATATATGTCCATTAATGGTGGCTTTCTGCTTCCTATCCATCATTTTCATGCAGTTAGCCACTTCTAGCTACTGTTTAGATAGTTTAGGAACCTTAGGATACGGCACGGAGGGCCTATAGACTCGTTCTGGGGATGTTACAGGTCTCTGGTCACGTCTGCGTTCTGTGTCGACCGATGCACGATGTGTGTCGATCGACACAAGGCAATTTCGAGCAGTTTCATCAGATGTATCGGGACTGTGTCAATCGATGCTTGAGTTGTGTTGATCGATGCAAGTCTCAGACAGACAATATTCACCCAGAAAATCCGAGATTATGCTCTCTTCTTCTCCCAGCAAGTCAATCCCATCTCTTATGGTCACAGCATTGATGTGCAGCTTCTGTTCAGCTCTCCTAGCTTCATTTTGACTTTGTATTGCTCTAGCTGTTTGTTTAACTTGGACATCTAGCTTCTTCACATGTGTGCTTAAGGATTCAAACTTCCCATTCAGATTTTCATGCATAGCATCCAGCTTCATGTCGAAGTCTACAGCAATCTTAGTCTGATCCTCTAGCAACTGATCCATCATGGATTCTATTTTCCTCTCATAAGCATTAGCTGCAGGAGGTACCTGATAGGAGGATGATCCATAATTTTGCTGAAAAGGCCTCTGATAACCAGCATTCTGTCCATATACAGAAGAGATTTGCTTGCTTGTGAAAGCACTCTTATGTCCACCATCAAAGAACTTGTTACTTTGCTGACTACCACACCCGTTTTCTTGGAATCCAGAGCCATTGATGTAATTTAAATCCTCTTCCTGTCTTTCCAATAACTGCTCCATCATACTTATCAGCTTACCAGACTGCGTATTTTCAGGAGGAACAGGCTGATATGATGAAGATTCATAATCTCTGGTGAATGAATAAGAACCATAGTCTCTACCGAATGAGTTATTCCGCTGATTTTCCAACATCCGTTCCATCATTCCCATCATCTCACGCGTAGTGTCGATCGATGCACATCAGTGTCGATCGATGCAAGTGCGAAGATGTGACGATCGACACACAGGACCGTGTCGATCGATGCAGAGCGATTACAGGCGTACCTAAAACGCAAGAAAAAGAAGAAAAAAAAAATTAATAAGCAAAAACAAAAACGAAAAACCTAGTCTAAACCCTAAGTTCAAATCTATCGAAGACTCAAAAGAGTCCCCGGCAACGGCGCCAAAAACTTGATAGGTCAAGAGTTATCCCTATTCTAACTGCAAGTGCACAATGATGTAGTTGTAGTACTTAGGGTATCGAATCCACAGGGACTCCGGTCAATGATAGATTTAGAACGATCAAGTTAAAACTAGGAGAAAGCAATATGGGAAAGCAGTAAATCAAACAGCAGAAAAGTAAATCAAGCGAGTTTGTAAATCAGAAGGCGAAGGCGTTAAGTCTAGGGAGTTCTCAGGAAATCAGGAACACAGGCAATCAATCAAGCGGGATCTAATTAGGAACTGTTCTAGAACTCAAACACAGATATAGAATTAACCAACTGTCGTTGCGAGAATTCTCTAAGTCTAAGTGCAGCAATCCAAATTCCTTTGCAATTACTAACAGATTAAACTAGCTTTAAGATCAAGTTCGATATGTTCACAATTCAATTAAACCAAATTCCTTTGCGAGTAATTCAATTGCTCATCTAGTTTCTTTCTAGCTAATTAACCAACGGTCGTTGCATCAATCAACCTAACATCATAAATTTGGATAGCTACTTCAGATTAAGCATTAAGAACAATCTAGATGAAGAACTAGCAAATATGAATCCCTACGGATTGATTAAACTATAATTCCATGAAATCCCTAATGAGAATCCCTAAACCTAACAGGTAAACTACTCAGACATGTTCATCGAAACAGAAGACATCATGAATAGAAAACCAAATATCATATAACAGAATAAAGAACTGGGGTTCGAAATCAAGTCTCTTTCGAGAACAAGATCAGCCCCTGAAACTCTCTCTGATTAAAATAAAGCGTAAGTAAAGCGTTTTTAAACAAGTGGCTAAAAACCCTAATATATAGTCTAAAACACGTCTGGGGGCCTTTTTGCAAGTCTGGGAAGTTTCTGGGCAAAAATTGTAATTTCTCCAAAATGCAGATTTTTGGGTGCAGAAATGCGTCGACCTACTGCGTCGACCACTGCATAACTGCGTCGATCGTTGCACTACGAAAACGCAGCCAGTAAACTCTGTGAGATCTCTAAATAGTGCAGAATTGCTCCAAATGCTCCCAAAACGCTCAATTAGGCTCCATATGTCCTTAAAACTGTAAAACACCTGAAAAGACTCCAAAACACATAGAAAGACTCGATAACAAAGACATATACCATAGTTAAAATCCCTAAAATCCATGGTATATCATCTGTATCAATGCCACATTCTCTAATCTGATTCTGATCATTGCATCTCTTATTTTTTTGTAGTTGCCAGCTAGATCCGCTTATGGTTTTGATTATGATTCATATCTTTCTTCTTCCACTTTAGTGATGCCCAGAAATGCTACAAAGTTGTTTACTTCTTCTTCATCAATGTGTTAGCTGACACAATTAGGACTGCTTTGTACTTCTTTCCAAGAAGGGACGCCTCTTGAGCTAGTGATATGATCTTAGAGCTAAAGTCAGCAATCAAACTCCTCCATTTTTAAATTCTCAAACTTAGTATCCAAAAATCCTTTCATAAGTTCTAAACCTTTTTTGTCCATTCAAAGTACGTCTGAAGAATATCACATGCCTCTTTTGAAATCTCACACCCTTGAATCAGCGCAAACTGCTTCTTTGCTACACCACAGAGAATAGCAGTTAATGCTCTAGAATTGTATTTGGACATCTTGAGTTCTACTTCTGTTCAGAGCTCCTATGGTTTGGGTACATCTTCTTCAGCTTCATTCTTGTCAGTGGGATTACTCCAACCGGTTTCGTCTGCTTTCCACGCAAGTGCGTGTATGCCTTTAATTTGCAATCTCATTTTGCTTTCCAAAAGACATAGATGTTGCATCCAGTATCACTCTGGAGCTATTGATTAGCTCATTGTAGTTTTTCATTTCTTCCACATGATCTCACATGTATATAAAATAAACAAGTGTCCGTTCTGATACCAAATGAAAGGCGAGAACTACTTGATACAAATGTAAAACAGAGCATTCTTTTCAAAACTTTTTATTACAAAGCAAACTTACTTATAAGTTTCACCTTAACAACCTTGTCTTTCTTACTTTTCGATTATACTTAATCTCAAAGCCACTCAGATTCACCCTTAGCACCCGTGTTTAATTCCCCTTACAAAAATCACTCAAACCCTTGCTAAATGCAATCTCTATTTTCAAAAATACACCTTCACGGAAGCCCTAACCAACTTATTTATACATAATATGATATTTTACGGCTTTTCTAACTACCCAAATAATATTTTCATTTTGATCAATATTACTCATTTAAAAGTACACATTTTTCTAAATCTTCTCCAAGCAATATATCTTTTGATCTTTATGTATATCTTCTTTAAGATACTTATTCAGCTCGTCTTCTCTCCTTTCGCCTTGTCTTAGTCAGCTATAAATCTCCTAAAATTTCGAAAACTCCAACCTAGTTCGTTGCGTCTTCAACAACATGATAAATAGTATCCAGGTTTTCACATGCTCCAGAAATAAATAAACTAACTAGGTGTCGCTTATTTTTATTTAGTAAACTCTTCCGAATGTTTCAAAAATCACTGAAACCTGTGTTCATGTTTAACTAAGTGTTCTAAAGAAATTTAGTAATTTTCTCTGAAAAGTTCATATGAAAAAAATCTAAAAATCAGAAACATTATAGAATCTGAGAGAAAAGAAAACCTAATTAAGAATAACACAAAATTCACAAGGTCTTCTTTTATATAAGACCACTCACATTGGTGAGACAGGGGTGGGTCTCTTAATTTTATTTTTTTATTAATTTGTTTTTTTTTTAGGCGAAAAAAAAAACCAAAAAAAAAATCCGACCAATCGGCATCCGACACGTGGCGAGACCGAGATAAGGAGAGTCTCTTAAATAAGAGATTTTAGAGACAGTTTCTTAAAAAAAATGTGGACCCCACGTGGGACCCACATTATTTTAATATTTTTTTGGGCTAAGAGACTCCTTGAGTCTCACCAATGGACGTGGTCTAAAGTTTGATGTCTTTTCGCTTATAGCCGTGTTCGTTTTAATGACGCGGCCGTGACGTCTGCTGACATAAAAATAGTGTACAACTAAAGACAAAATTAATGACCGAGAAAGGAAAAGTTGACGCAGCGTTTTGGTTTTGTGCAATTTGTTTATACTTTTGCAGTTTCCGGTGCCGCTGTGTTTCTCCGACGGCAGATTAACCAAACGCGAGCGTCAATTCATCTCTCTCTTTACATGCTCAAAATATAGTTGCGTCTGAAATTAATTAAAAAACCATGTTAATTCTTTTGCCGCTTGCGGCTGTTAAAAGAACAGGCCTTATGTTAATCTAGTGAAACACTGAAAGTGATATTTATATGTGCGGAAAATATCTTATAGTGGAAATCCATTTGTGGTGATATATATAGGCACACATATAATAGTATAAATCCATATATTCGAATGAAAATGAACCCACAAGTTGACAATAAACTGAAACAAAAATAGAAGTGTTAGATAAAAAAAAAACACATTCACACATACGCCCTAACCACCTCGTACCAACAGTAATCGTTTACCATAAATAAAAATAGTAGTCGGCATTTAACTAGGATCACATGTGGGAATAGAGAAGGGTCATTGTCCAAAAAAGCTACTCTTGAACGTCAGTCGAAGGTGAAACAACTTGTTGATAAATATCCTAGAACTTCATGACTACATAGTAACATAATGTGACCTAGTGATTAGACATATGATTGCGTAAATAATTCCACATTGTTTATTCAATTATTTCTATGATAGAAAAATGGGGGGGCAAAAGCGCATATAATGTCGTTACCAGTCCACAGTCCAAATTTAATTTGAAAGGTATAGCTCAGACACCCGCTAACTTCGGGCTGGTCCGACATGGTCTTTATTTAATTTATCATTTTCTTGTTTCGATATTAATGAATTGCACTTTTTGTTCGACTCTGTATATGCTCGAACAGAACACGCGTATACTTGCCGTGAATGAAATTTGGTAGGATATTATATGATGAAAGAAGGTTGTTACTTAACAAGAAAAAGGGTTATTGACCCAAAAAACAAACATAATATCTTGATATTAATATCCAGATACCACTGCAATTTGCAAACCATAATAGGTACTTATATAATGACATACTAATTATTTTGGCGTTATCCATGGACATAATGAATCATCTTTACGGTACGTAAATTAGATCAAAGACGTAAAATTAGAAGTTAATTAGTCAACTAACATGACAGTTACCAAGGTGTTGGTAGCCTAGTGGTAACACAAGGGGGTTGGTTCCTTTGTGCCCCGGGTTTAAACCACCCTTGGTACGAAGAGTTACTTTTTAAATAGGAGTTTCCAAAGGCTGTCTTCGGGCCTGGGGGAGATTATGGGCCTAAGGCTCAGAACTTCCACTGTTGTCAAAAAAAAACTAACATGACAGCTATTTCTTTCTTTTTTTGGAGAGTAGGAAGAAAAAAACATTTAGAAGAAAATTGCCTATATGACATTACTTGACACCAAAAAAAAAAAAGACTTTCTGGGAAAGTATTGGAGAGAGTAAATTAAGAACAAATAAGAGACAACAATAGAAAATTAAAATGAAATGTATTTTCATCTAGCTAGAATACCAAAACAATCATGTTACATTCAACACCCAAGCATTTTCTCGGTGTTATATATGCTCATGTTTAGGAAAACGTATGTTATAGGGTTTTTCGCCATGTACTGTACGTATTCGAGAAAACCATCAAAATATGTCCAAACTATGATTATATATTTACATATGAAGTTTGTTACGGTGAATTAAATAGATTATAATTTCAAATTTTCAAAAATCATACCTTTTGTTTGATTTTTTTTTTGTACAGTCATGCATTTTCTAACTAATGGTCGGTTAACACTCGTTAACGTAAATGCCACGTATTAGATAATGTATGTCTTTTTAATAAACTTCAATGCATAAATTGAATATATAGGTTTTGGTGATTTTTCTGCCATGACTAAAATTTTTAAAAAAAATTAACAGAAACATGACAAACAATTAGCAACTATTTAATTTTGAGCAATATAAATAATAAATAAAAAGAAACAATATAAATAATAGAGTGATGACTCGATTAATCATGGTTTCTTAATCAATATGATGAAATCTTTCAACAATTGTATGTCACCAGGACTGAACGCGAATAACCATATTGTACAAACTAATTCACAAATCACAATAGACATGTTTTAGGATGAACAAGTATTTATCTGGGCCATAAGCATCAACCTGTGTATTTTGTGCAATCAAGGGCGGAGCTGAAGTAGCGGAGGCTGTAGGCGGAAAAAAATGGGGGTCTTCGTTGTAAAGACGTAATACTTTTCTTTTAATTCAAAGGATTTTAAATATTTAAAATAACATAAAAAATAACTTTTCCAAAATAAAACCCAGAAAAATTGATAGTAAAACTACTTATTTATAAAAATTATTTTTCTTGTATTTTTCCCATAAAATTATTAATCAAACTTTGATAATCATGCTTTTAATCATATTCCGTTCAATTTTGTTCTTAAATTGGTTGTGCTTTGTTTTTTGTTCTTATTAATTTGCTTTTGTCTCTACTAAAACAGCAAACATGATTCTTTTGAGAAACAGGGACCCTAAACAAATGCTTTAAATGTCTTTGCTCAGCTCCGCCACTGTTTGCAATGAAGTAGCCAAGACAAGGGACAATCTCTCCTTTGAGTGTATGATTTCAAATCTGATTTGAAAAAGTATTTTTTCTCTAACTGAAATTAACTACGTCAATATACACTCATGCATGGCGTCACTGGCGGAGCCAGGTAAGGAGGAGGGGGTCAGCTGATCCCCATGACTTCTAAATTTTTTTTTACAAGCTGAGTTTATTAGTGTAAGGTAAAAGATTTGGTTATTTTATGTATTATTGACCTTCATATTCTATGACTAAATCTTAACTTTTGCACATGTTTAATAATTCTTTTTTTCGTGAGTTGTTTAATTATTTGTTTTTATTAATATACTATGCACACTATTTAAAAGAATATTTATTCATTCATATATAAAATTGTTACAAATGATTTTGATTATTTTTTAATAAAAATAAAAATTGTTTGATTAAAAGTTTTATTAAAGATAATGTTTATAATAAATTTTAACGAGAAAAAAAATATTTTTTTAAATAAATAATGTTTAACATTGTTAAATAATATAACTATTGACCTTGGTGACAAAAAATTCTAGTTCCTGGATGGGGTTACACTATTTTTGCTAATCTCGGCTCAAAAAGGAATTAAGCATATACTTGCACTATTATATATGAATTATGGCGTGAAAGAATTATGAACGTACATACTAAGACATATATATAGCATTATATGAACGTACCCAAACCACCTAGCTCTCATCCTTGCGGCAAGCTCATCCATTAGATGTTCGGTCAATATGTCTCTATTCTGGTTTGTAAAAGAGTTAACCTAATTTGTTACACTCTAAAAAAACTTGATACATCAAGTTCAAAAAAAAAAAAAAAAAAAAAAACTTGATACATCACATGCAATGTTTATAGTTGTGTTCTACTTCTCGCTGAAAAAACTCCATGACTGGGCCTTCCATGGAACCGTAAGGCCCAAGCCCACGATTGAAACCACCAGGAGAACCAACTTCTGTAATTCCCTCTGCGTTCTCTATCTTCATGTCCTTATAAAGCAAAAAAAAATTCGGGTCAATAATGTTGTGTGTTTAAAAGGCTCTAACTTTTTTTTTCTTGTCATAAGTTTGGAAGGGGGGCTTGGGTCTTATTTTGTAAAATTTACCGGAAAGGAGTGACCTTTGAAAAACCAGAGAAAGCCCTAAAGTAATGGAAGCCGATCAGACGGTTATTTGTAAATTGATTGCCGTCGACCTCAGCAATTATTGCTACAGAGTTTGTTCTTGCTGCGAGAGAGTGCTTCCCGGAGATAATAACAATGGCGTTTCCTCTTCTTCGTTCTGCAAATACTGCAAATCAAAAGAATCCAAATTGCTCTACCGTATCCTCGTACGAACCCCTTTCTCAGTTTTGTTTTCTCAAATCGTCTAATTTTCAGAAATTAAATTCGTGGAGAGTTGGGTGTTTTGCAATTGGTTAATCTTCAGTTCTTTTTGGTGAATCAAAATCGAAACTTCAAATTTGTGTTTTTCTATTGCCACATTTCTGAATCTGTGTTTTGTTTTAATCTAGCAGATGTCTATAGTAACAGATACTTCAGTTAAAACTGTGATATGCTTTGATAGAGCTGCGACTGTTCTCTTTGGTTGCTCAGCCGATGAGTTCTTCCACTTCACTAAGCTCAATCCTAAAGCCGGTAAAAAAAATCATCACTCACTCACTGAAGCTATTTAAACCTATTGATTTAAGTTCTTGAGATGGTCCTTTCAATGGTGTTGTTTCCATCTGCAGCATCTATGGTTAATCTGGTCTTTGATGGAGAAATTCTTCGGATGACGTTGACTCGCCCTCGAAACCTTAACGCGCAACACATGAGAGTGACTTCAGTTGTTCCACTAAGATCAGGGTTTCAGCCAGCTATAGTAACACTCAGACAGCTCTGCTGCACACAGAGTGCTTCTTTGGGGTAATGTTCCACAACAAATCACAGTTTCTAATGTTTGAGTCAAACTTGTGGAGGCTACAACAATCACAAGCCGTTTGATATCTTGTTTACATTGAACAAATCACAGTTTCTTATCGTGGAGTCAAACATATGGATGCTACAACAATCACAAGTCGTTTGGTATCTTGTTTACACTTGATTTGTGTTGATGAAATAGTCTGATTCTTTGTTAAGATCTCCTCTTCGGCTAAATCAAATGTGAAAGGATTAAGTTCCAATTGTGTCTTGTCAAGAAAATGACTAATTCAAATTGCAGTCTTCTGTCTGAAACCTCTGCGCCACAAGGACTGTTTCAGAGAGAGAGAGAGAGAGCTCTCTTATTGTAAGAGGAATGTTATCACGTTTATTGTATCTTCTTGTAGCTCTCGGTTGTGTGAGAAGCTCAAGAGTCTCTGAATAGTGAATCGATGTGCACAAGCTGCTGGCCGAGACGTAGGTTCGAATCCGGTAAGTCGCAATTTGTTTCTTTTTAATTCTCAAAGTAGTGTCAAAAACATATTGGTTTACAGAAAAGTGTTTGACTTTCTTCTAACAGACCTATTCAATTTCTTTGACAAAGCTTCCAAAACTTGCCACGTGGCGTCTCCCTCTTGCGGAGGAACGTTATACATAAGGGCCCGCCTAACAGACGGATCCTTAAGGTTCTTCTGTATGACGGACAAATTAGTAGCCGCCACGTGTTCTAAAATATCCCCGAGTTTCCTGACGTCTCTCTCAGCCACCGTGAGCGAGACATCTGGCCAACGCACGGCGGATGGGAACGGCAAACGAATCCCGTCGGCAATAATAACTGGCACACACCCAAGTGCAACTGACTCAACAAGTCTCGGGCTCCATGGGGCCCATCCAAGAGGACACAAACAGAAAACAGAACGAGCGATTTCTGACTGGTAACCGGCAAATCTTTGTCGTTGGAGATAAAACCGCCTGTCACCACCGTAACTCCTCCATATCTCCGTCCTTACTCGCCTAGTAGAGAAAATTAACTAATTATAGTTGAGTACTGTATGGTTGTTGTGTAATGTGACAAAAAGAAAAACAATTATGTCTCAAGATTTTATTTTGTTACTTGCTGTAAAAGCGACCACTGATGTTTTTGGGATGAATCTCCATCTTCCCGCGGAAGAAAACCCAAATGTCTCGTTCATTAGCTACCGGAATATTCTTTTGAGTCTTGTGCAAACTTTCCGGCGAGATGTACGGTGGTATCACAACGTTCTCTACCTCTTGGCATGGATGCTTAAAAGTAACACCAAAAGTTTACAAAACTACAGAATTTCTCAAAATCCTTGGTACCCCAGCAGCAATAGCTCTATCCTCCTTCAAAAACAAAATCATTCTCAATATAAATAAATCTATAAAACTGACATAATAATTTTAAAATAGGGCTGTCTTGAACTAACCATGGTGTGGAAGCAAGAGCCAAAGTCGTGTGTAGCGATGAAGACGTGGTCAGAGCCACTGGTACGATTCCAAAACGGGAATCGAGCAGAGACGAGCTCGATCGCTTCCTTGATGAGTGATCGGGCGTGACCAATCGCTGGAAAGCCATTGATGGTGCTGAAATTGCATGAAACATAGACCGGGACGAAGAAGAAATCAGCTTCGTATGGATCTTCCGTCCGTACGTCTCCGTCGAGGCTGAGCAACGCCTTGTGGAGAGCCACTTCCGCGGCGAAGAGGTGGTTGCTGCATCTGTCGTTGGCTAACCAATCTGTGTTGAACTTGGAAGGCAAGTCATAGACGTAGAGTTTCAAATTGTTGAATACATCTGAAGGAAATTAAAACAACAACAAAATATTGTTATAACATGAAACCCTAGTCCACAAGGAGGACATGCACAATAAAAAATATCTTTACCAAAGAAAAACAATCATGAACTAACATGTATGTATAAAATACCAGTTCTGATGTTGGGACGTTGAGAGGGAAACCCATGTCTGTGATCGTGGACTTTTGATTCAAACATGGCACGAGGAGCGAGAAGCGTGGGTTTAGGTATAGTTAGACGAGGGTTCAATCGGGACATAGAAGAAGGCGAAGGATGGTCGTCTTGGTCATGCCCGACAAAGAAGGAAGCAACAAAATAGAGACTGAGTGAAAAACAGAGGATCCATTTGTAGTAGTGTTTAAAACAGAGACCTTTCTCTGTTCTTCTCTGTTTCTGTGTAATCATCGTTCTTGATTTTCTTGGATATATCTTAAGGCCTCTTCTTGTCTGATTGAAATCATCTGACTGTTGGAATTAGTTAATAGGGTTTTAAGTTGGTGAGGAGAGGTTTTCGGAATTGGGTTTGGGAGATAAAGTAGAGATTAAGAATGGTGAAAGGTGGCACAATAGAAGTTGGACAATGTTTGTTGAAGACTATCCAATTAATCTTTTATATCTCTGCCAACTCTTAAGATATAGAAAACCTTCATATATTCTATTGAATTCTTGATTTCTTTTTTTTTCTTCTTCTTTGTAAGCGATTTTAGCTCTCCTTTTTATTTTATGGATCTCTCATATAACGAGGGCTCTATATTTGTTTGTACAGTGATGATATTAATACCAGGCTAGGATACATATTATTTCTCTACTTTTACTTTTTATATGATACAATTTACAAACTTTCCGAATTACTTCATTTTATAATTATAAAATGAGTAAATTCTTTGGAAACGAGCTAACGAATCTCTGAAATCTTTATATTAATTTAGAAATGTTTTTGAGATTTATTCATTCTTAAAATGGTTGATTACATATATATCTTTAATGAAATTAGATTTTTTTACTATGTTAATCTTATTTTAGACTAATTTTGTTATTATTCTTAGTCTTAAAAGTTAGTTTATTTTGTTTTGGAAATATAAACTATTCCTAATTTAAAATAAAAATAAAAATATAAGATGATAAATATGAAAATATTTTGAAATAGAAATTTTAATATTGGTAAATATGATATTTAATATAATATGATTATTTTAAAAGCAATATTGTTTTATTTCGTAAATTTATATTATTTATAAAAAAAATAAATTTGGATAAATATAAATAATAAAATATTTTTAATAAGAAATAGGTATTTTGAACCAAAATGTTTGTTGAAGACTTTCCGATTAATCTTTTATATCTCTGTTGACTCTTAAGATATAGAAAACCTTCATAGAATTCTTGATTTCTCTTTTTTTTCTTCTTCTTTTAAGCGAATTTAGCTCTCTTTTTTTATGGATCTCTCATATAACCAACGCTCTATATTTGTTTGTACAGTGATGATATTAAGACCAGGCTAGGATACGTATTATTTCTCTATTATTACTTTTTATATGATACAATTTAGAAACTTTCCGAATTACTTCATTTTGTAATTATAGAATGAGTAAATCCTTTGAAAACGAGCCAACAAATCTCTGAAATCTTTATATTAATTTAGAAATGTTTTTGAGATTTATTCATTCATAAAATGGTTGATTACATATATATCTTTAATGAAATTAGATTTTTTACTATGTTAATCTTATTTTAGACTAATTTTTATTATTATTCTTAGTCATAAAAGTTAGTTTATTTTGTTTTGGAAATATAAACTATTTCTAATTTAAAATAAAAATAAAAATATAAGATGATAAATATGAAAATATTTTGAAATGGAAGTTTTAATATTGGTAAATATGATATTTAATATAATATGATTATTTTAAAGAAATATTGTTTTATTTGGTAAATTTATATTATTTATAAAAAATAAATTTGGTTAAATATAAATGATAAAATATTTTTAATAAGAAATAGTATTTATAAATACATTATTGTAATTTATTATAAATAAAAGAAAATATGTTTACAAAATCAATATATATATATATATTTTTTTTCTTCTACGCTTTTAATCTAAGTCAAAATAGGCCGGACATTTTGGTTTTCTTTTGGTGTTCCGAAACCCGAGAGGTTATGACTTACAAGCAAAAACTCTCGACCCCGTGTCCTAGCCCTTTTAGCAAGGATGTCGGCAATTACATATCACTACGTCCAATGTGAAACATACTAAAATACAAAAATTTCTCTCTAATAGTAGCGACGATATCCAAATCTGAAATAAAGCTCGACCAGTCCTTCGGATCTTCAATCATCTTTGCGAGGTTCACACAGTCGGTTTCAATTCTAACATTGAGAATACACTTATCACTAAGACTCTCCATAGCGCAAATGAGTCCGTCCAATTCCGCATAAAGCAGTGATAGGCTTCTCCTGCACCCCTTTTCGTCTGCTAGGATCCAATCCATATTATGCTGTAGACATTATCCCAGTCCCTAACAATACCATAATCAACCAATGAGGCATCAATATGGCATGTAGGGATAGAACGAATCTCGGAGGAGGGGGGGAGGTGATTTATATATATGATTTTAGATAATAATTTATTTTATGTCTAATAATTAAATTTAGATATAAACGATAAAGATTTTAATAAAAATGAAATATAATAATATTTATATGTATGTTTAATTATAATTAATATGATATAATGTTTTCATAATATTTTTTAATTAATAAAAAATTGTGCTTATACATGATTCAGGTAAATCATACTAGTAAATTGTGTATTGTTCTCCCTTTTCAGGTTATTTCTTACAAATGTCATTTACATATAAAATTTAAAGAACTAAAATTATTATGTCTAATTACTAGTATTTATATTATTTTTTTTTTAGTTTTTCAATAACATTTATGTCAAATTATATGTCTGGAAATAACAAAAATTGAAGAATATCTTAAAACTTTTATAACATTATTTGAGAAGTCTATTCCTTCCAGTGTTATTTTCTTGTTAATTCTTATGAGGCCAAATAAGCACCATTAGTTTAAAACTAATTTAGTAACTAACTTATTAAATATTTGAGAACTTTTTTTTACATTTCACATTCACGTTAACTTTTACAAAGATCAATTACATAAACACCTTTATGAACTAAAACTATTATGAGTAATTAAAATATTTATTATTTAGGATTTTCTCAATTAATAACATTAATTTCAATTAATTTTGAGACAAAAAAAAAGATTTTTTTAAAAATTCTAAGATAGCACAAAATCTTGTTTTATGGACAAACATAGGCTAAATCTTTAAAAGTCACACACGTATAACATATTTTGGATTGTGACATTTTTTCACTCTTGTATAATTTTATACAAGAAATATCAATTAAAATAAATAAATAATAAAAATATGAAATTGTTTTTTTCGATTTTTGTAAAGGACAAATTCACAATTTCAAAAACAATTCTAGAAAACTTTCTCCACGTTTATTTATAAATAGTTTTAAATTTAGAATAAAATTTATTGGTTTATAAATGTCATTTTAGAACGGTTTCTTAAACATTAAATACATGTTTAAGATGTAAGAAGATATTTTTAATAACTTAGGAAATATTACTAGACCTTATGAAAAATTAGTAAACATTTTAAAATAGTATCAATATAGATAATTTGTTTTTAACGCTCAGAAAAGTGATTGTAAATCTATTGGAATAATATATAAAACATGTATGAAATGTTTGGATATGTAAGAAGATTCTTTCTTAGCATATTCGAAATAATTTTAAATTCATAAAATAATTTAACCATTAAAAATGTTACCATAAATATATTGAAATAGTTTACAAAATATTTGATAAGTGTTTTGAGATGTAAAATTGTTTCTAAGAATTTAATATATTACTACTTTTTAAGAATGTTTTGTAACTTTTTAGGCAATGATTTACAAAATTTAGAAAGAATTTAGTGAACGTTTAGAATTATTTTAACAAACATAAAGTTGTTTTTCCAACAAGATAGAGAATCTACATAACACATTTAGATATATGATTATGTTGGAATATATTTTTGTCAATTGTTGGAATGATTTACTAAATATTTAATAATTGTTGGAAAATGTTTCTAAATATTACAAAATGTTTTTAGAATATTTAAGATTTTGTTTTTACTAATTTTATGAATAGTTTAACATTTTATGGGTTCCTAAAAGTTTATAAAAATTTAGTAGATTAAAAATAGTTTTTGGCATATATAAATTGTTTTAAACGCTTACAAAGGTAACCATAAATATTTTAAATGATTTACTAATAATTTAATACATATTTCAACATGTTAATTTTTTCTTAAATTAGGAAATGTTTACCAATTTTATAAATATTTTTTTTGAAAAAATTTTAAAATTATTTTTAAAACTTGGATAAAAATTTAAAATGGTCCTTAAACATTTAGAGTGAATTTATAATGTTTCTACACAATTAGAAACTCTATTAAAACTAAGGAAGTATTTACTAATATTCAGGAAGAGTTTCATGAAAAAATTGAAATAATTTGTCTTTTTAAAAAAAATAGTATTTTGAGAAAACAATTATGAAAGAAAAATGTATTTTTTTGAAGAAAAATAATTTTTGGGAAAAAAGAATTTTGGAACTTTTTTGACAAAAAAAAAAAAACTTCTTTTGGGGCTATTAGAAGAAATGCCCTACACACTTTAATACAAATTTAAACAGGAATCATAAATCATTTGAGATGAGGTAGTTTACATTATTTTTTGTAACGAAAAAGGATTGTAATTTTGTAAACGACCAATAACAATCAAACCATATAAATACATAATCCTCTACCATTTAGGTGTTTGTAAGTTTATAGTGTATTTTTTTCCTTCATCTCAGGGTTTACAGTTTTGTGCGAGTGGTTAGCACTACGAGTCCCTCTACTCTTACTCTTCGGAGTTTCTATCTATACTATTAAAACAGAAGTACAAAACAAAAATTATCCATTGTTTTGAGTTTTTTTACAAAGAATGCCATTACTTTTTATTATTTTTAAATTAATTAAAAGTATCCATATCTTTCTCCATCCGAATGTAATTTTTTGTGCTAACATTTAAAAGTATTTTTAGAAAAGTGGGCCATCCAAATTTAATCTTTTTTTTCCTTTATGTGCTGGATTAAAAATTGAAAATAAATTTATTTATAGGAATCTCAATAAAGAGTTTAGTCTTTAGAGATAGTCTTTATATAAAATTTACAATGTGGTATATGCTTTTAAAAGAGAATTCCAGGCGCTACCTGTTGCAATGCAAAGCATTTGTGGGGGACTATAAAAAGTTGGTGGATTTAATTAAAGGAAAGATATGAAATATCGGCTTATAATTCGAGTCGCAAAATTCTAGCATTGGAAAAATCAGTTTAGCATGCAGGATTTCGCCAGGGGGCATATTGGCGAAGAAAGAAATCCCTGAAGATTGATCCTAAATTTTCCATTTTTCCGTTTGTTAGTCTTAAGTTATTTGATTCAAAACAGAATCTTATAAGATATTTTAAATATACTTTTTCATTTGTGTATTTTTTTAAAAAATATGTCGTTTTTAATCTAGGGTAAGAATATAAATGTTATGAATCAAAAATTGAAAATAAATTGATTTTAGGAATATGCATTAAAAATAGCTCAATTTTAGGAACAAAAATCCAGTTTTAATATTTTTAGATACAAAAAAGATTTTTTCAAATTTGTAAGGTACACAATTATTAAAAGATTCAAATTATAAGGAAATTTGATTATAAAGTAGCTTGAGTTTAGGAACTAGAATTGGTTTTAATTTTTTTTTTTCATTACTATTATATTTTTACAGTTTTTTATGATATTTGATATTAAAAATATTGCATAATCTAAAACCCTAATTATCCACCTCTATATAAATCAAGACCAGTCATTTGTCTCTTTTCATTCTCAAAACAAAACCTTCATCTTTTTTTCTCGCCGTAAAGTTTTTTTAATTTTGATTTCAAGTTCATTTGTATAATCATTTTACTTTTTTTTTTGTTTTGGTATAAAACATGAAGTAATTAGAAAGGAGGCTATTATTGATTATTATTGAATATTCCTTTAAATCATCGATGATTTAGTAAGCATAATATTATATTTCATAAATTTTAATGATTTTGACTATAAATAATTTATTCAAATATAAATATAAATAAACATACTTAAACTAATTTATATATTTTCAAAATAAATATAAATAAACCTACTTAAACATACTAATTTCAGTTGAATAGAGTTTTATATATAACTCTCACAAATAAGTTGTCAAATTTGGGTTTAATGGAAAAAAATATTTACGATGCTTGCCATATTATTCTGATTCTTTGTTTAAAATTTCTATTATTTTTTAAATTTTAAAATAAAAATAGAATTTTGGAGTATTACTATTCGGCTTTAAAAATAAAAAATCTATTTAAATAAATATAACTAAATTATATTTGACGATTTTTGGTACAAAATTATTTTTAGTAAATTCCTATAAATAGATTATATTTCAATTAGTAAATTTCATTTTTTTTCACCAACGACTTTGTGGATGAATGAAAATATTGATCTGATTTTTCCTACCTAATAGACTAGATTTTGCCTTCTTCTTTTTGTAAACGAAATTATGATCCAAATTTTATATAACTAATACATAAATTGATTCTTTAAATTTTTTGACTTCGATTTGAAAATTATTCTCTTAACAAATATATGAGCTTAAACAGGTTTAAACGGTCACATATTATTTTTAACAGGTAAAGCGACATGTCTAAACAAACCATAAATATAAACGGGTCTAAACGAGTCATAAATATAAACATGTCTAAATGGATCGGTCTAAACGGGTCAAGTCTAAACATATCTATTAAACCTAATAAACTTTCAAAAATCAACCCCCAAAAATTAAATATTTTACTAAATTATTTTCAGAAAAGGAAATTGTCCCGGACGCGGTAGTAATGCAATTTTTTTAATAATAACTTTATCAATACCATTAACAATGCAATTCTTTTATAACTCTTATCACTTTATCTAAACCCTATAAAATGTTCTATTTACCTCTACATCTTGATACACATGTTTTAAACTTTATAAATTGTTGTAAGTGCACAATAAATACATTATACTACGTAAGGATCGAATCCCGAATCCCACATAGATCGTGAATGTGCTAAGGTTTTATCTTTTGAAATGAAGCTAAGATGAACAAAAATATTTAGTGATAATAAACATAAAAAATTATTCCGCGCTTGATAATATAAAATATAACTTAATAACACTCCGAAAAGAAAGTAAAATATTCATACTTTAAAATAAATAGACTATAAAATTTGAAAAAACAATCTAGAAACCAAAAGCGATAAAAAGAACAATTTAAAACAAATAAAAAATGATCTAACAAATATTCCGTGCTTAGCGCGGATCAAAATCTAGTACTCTTTTAAAAAAAAAGTCTCAATCCTTAAAAGACATGCGCATTTGGAGCTAAAATTCCTCCACTGGGAAGTAACGTAAGGTAAAGCAACTAGAAGAAATGCAAAACTTGATCAACCACGCCTTTTATACACATTTTGTATATCTAATAAATAGGAAGGGATAAGATATAGACATGTCCGGTTATCAACTTATCATAAACTATCAATATTTGCAAACCGACCGCATATTAGTAATGTTTGGGTAGATAATTTTAACAAACCAAATAATATAAGGTATAAAGTCACTTTCAAGAGGTTGCTTGGTTAAGCAGCAAATGACATAATCCATAAATAAAATACTAACATAAAATTGTAGAAGTTGATGAGTGGTTAGCGATTAGTCTGTCCAATAATTGAAAATGGTCTATCTATTGTAAATTTTAAATATATTAAAACGTTAATACGAACATTGAACTGAACATCAATCTCTATTTCACTTGAATTCAAGTGGTCCAGTGGCAGAGGTGGAGTGTCTTGTAAGAGGGTCACTTGACACCCATAAAATTTCTAAAAACCAATTTTGAAATAATTAATTTCGTTTGACCCTTAAAATTATTAAGTATAATAAGTACATTATTAACATATACGATTGTCTCTCTTCTCTCTCTACATCAGTTTTCTCTCGCGAGCGTCTTTACATTTGAACCAGTTCCGGCCACAGGAATTCGGTTCTCGCCTCTCCGGTGGTCTGGTTACTTTTGTGGTGTTTGTTTTTTCGTTTTGCGGCGGTATTTCCTCGTTTTGGGGTTTATAGTTGAGGAAAACGTCGCCTTTGCTGCGGATCTTCCGCCAATAAATTCCGGCTTTTTGCCAGACTCGGCGTTTCCAACTTCCTGTCAGCCCTATCTCCCAATCATGCTCCGATTTTGTTCTCTACTCTTTTAGATCAGCGCGTGTTTTGGGTTACTCCGGGTTGGTCCGGATCCCTCACGATCTAATCATCCGCCGTTTTCATCTTGTCGGTCAAGGAGACCACCATGCTTCTCTCGATCTCGTCATGTGGGAAATGGTTCTGTCCCGGATCTCCTTTCCATGGATTCGCGACGTGGTAAGAAGGAGTCGGCTTTGATCGGAACCTCTTTAACGGGTCAATATATTGAGCCCTGGCGGTGAAACGTTCCCCCAAAGCATGCAGCGATTGGTGAGGTGTGTAGTTTTACCCAAAATTTGGTAACTTTTCTGACAAATCTTTCTCCGGAGTTAGATCGGCAGAGTGAGATATCGATTGCGAAGTTATTCACCGTCGTCGGAACATCGCGATTTTCCGGCGCCGTTTGTGCATGCCGGCGTGGTTGGGTTGAAGACGTGTGTTCGTGAGTCTCGACACGTGGTACTTAGCTGGTTCTACTCGAGTTGACTGGGCCGAGCTGGGCCACTTTACACGCTTGTTTTTATCAGTTTATGTAATTGTTCGATCTCAACTTCAATATTATAAGAGTTGCGGACCAAAAAAAGTATAATAAGTACTATAGGACGTTAGTTCAATAGTACTCATCAAAACTAAATATAAATCAATACTATTAAAAAATTAAAGTCAAAAGAAAACTAACTTTTAGTTCATGTGTTTATTACAACTTATGCCATTGCATATTAATTATTTAATTAAATTTCATTAAGGGTAATTAGAGAATATAACATTATCTCTACAATCCATGTTTCCAAACAAGACAATTATTAAACATGTAGCCAAACAACCAAAATATAATGGATCCCACTTTCCTAATTAACTAAAATCAAAACAAATTAATTGATAAATATAATTAATAATTTATACATCAACTATTATATATAAAAATTAATATTCTAATTTAATTCAAAATATATTTATAATATATTTTAATATCTTTTTATTTTGTTTTAAATATATATATATATATATATATATATATTACGATTGACGTTTTTACGATTGTATTTTTTAGCAGGTTTTTCCATCAAACTGAAAAATATTTAAATAATTAAACGGGTTGAAAAATTAATTAGTCAATTTCGATAATAAATTTTCTAAAAAAATCTGCATGAGTTTAAAATATATATATACATATAGTAAATAATTTCAGCTGATATATTTTAAACTTAATAAAAATATCAAAATAATTTTATATTTATATTATTAAAATATTTGAAGCTTCAAATTATGCTTTATGTTTGAATGAAGTTTTTAACGGGTTGTTCCATAAAATTTTCAAATTATATATACGACTACACCATGTGTTTTATAAAATAATATTTTAGATAAATATAATAACAATTAAACCTATACCACATAACTTTTAGAATAGTTATTTTCAGATATATATTTTTTCCAAACGATGATCTTACGATACAACACATATTAAAACATATAATGCGAAATCGTTATTTTAATCTCTTAATCCTTACGATATATCTCCTTCAAATAACACATAATTCATTTTAAAAAAAAAACTAAATTGCTAACTCACTGTTTATAATGCTGGTTAAACAATTATAATCAAAATTAGATTACATAATTAAAAATCTAAACTACTATTAACAAAATGAATAAAAAATAAAATTTGTAAAGAAAATTAAACCCGCACTTTCTAAGTGCGGGTCAAAATCTAGTATAGTATTAAAACTATAGTATCCTAAGGGGCCCGCTATTATGGTAGAAAGAGAAACTGAGTTAAATAACATTTCTCATTTTATTATTTGGACTTTTCATATTTGTCCTCTGTTAATATAATTGTTCATGATCCACCGCAATCAAATTTTATATTTTTAGATTAGATAAAAATATATATTGGTTAATTTTGTGTTAATAAAATCTATAAACCAAAAATTTCACTAATCAGTATTTTGAATAAACTGACAAAAATCACTCTTCTTTTTGTGTGGATTTGTTCTTAATACAATATCTGTATTTCTTAAAGTATTGTAAAATGGCATCCCTTACTTTTATTAGTAATACTGCATTTTTATATGATTGTTTAAGAAAAACATGTATTTAATATTAGGTCAATCAAAATGGTGATAAAATGATTCTAATATAGTGAGTGTAAAATATATAATCTAAAACTAGTTTTTGGCCCTCGTTGAGTGCGGATGTAAATCCAAACTTTATATTACATATTTTGTTTGTGTAGTTTTTTTTTAATATTATGGTGTAAATATTTGATTTGCATTTTAATTTTTTAATTAAGATGTATTTGGTTTTTCTGTTTTTGATTTCGATTACAATTACGATTGTTTTATCAGTTTTATAGTACTATAAATTTATTATATTGGGTTTAGTTTTGATTTTAAAATTTAAAATACTATTGTTTACATATTTGATTTATTTTTTTATTGATTTTTCTTTGGATTTCTTTTTTTTTTAGATATTCCAAGTTTAGATTTTAGGGAATTGGGTTTTATCTATAATTTTATAATTAAGATTTTATATTTTTATATTTGAATCAAAATTATTTTATCTAAATATACTATATAATTTTGTTTATTATGTAGAATTAATTTTTATATTTGAGTTGTTATGTGAGATTGTATCATGTAATCTATTTTATTTGAAAGTAAAAAACAAAGCTAAGCACACATATTTTTATTTAAAATTTTATATTTTTGAACTATAGTTTTATAATTTTATCAATTTTATTATATTAAAAAATTTATTATCCTTGATTTGGCTTTAATTGTAAAATTTAAATACTATGGTTATACATTTTGTTTGTTTGTTTTTTAAAATGTCGAAATTTATCAATTTTCTATAAACTAAAATTTAGTTAATATTAAATTATAATAATATTTTAATAATAAATATGAATTTTATTTATTTTTATAAAATATTTGAAAAAGATTTAACTGTGAAAGAAAAATAAAAATGGAAGATATTAATAGATAATATGAATTAATTAGTGATAAATTGATTTTACCATTACAAACCTAATGAATATTCTAATACTAATGGTATATTAAGTAATAAACACAATAGATAAATGTTAGTTTCAAAATGATTCTTATTTTGATAGATTAGATGTATATCATTTTATTATTTTGGTAAAATTTATCTATATTAAATATAAAATTGTGTTATTCATAACAAAAATTTATGGGTCCGCCAACAACAAAAATAAAATAATTTATATTATTAAAACATGAAGGTTTTATGAAACTAACATTTAATTGACGTGCTATTACGGTTTGTGTCATTAGAATTAATAGATATTATTATTAATCGTTAAGAGCAAATTTGGATTTAATAAAATTAGATTATATGTAGGCCATGTTAAATATTCTCTAATTAATGTTTTTATTATAAAATATATTCATAATAACTTTTAATATTTTTTGAATATATATATATATTTATATTATAAAAAATATTATAATTTTTAGATTTCTTAATAAAAAATATATATATATATATATATATTTATTTGTATATATTATTTAATTTATTATAAAATAATTCATAATGTATTTATGATTTTCTTAATCTAAATATTTTCTAATTTGTGATTTTATTCAAACTATATCATAATGTAATTTCTCCCACCAGAAAGGTCGTAGGACAGACGTCATATCTCCTAAAACTTGTGATGGAAGTTTAAAGCATGAAATTAAATAAATTGGCATCAATACAACAACATATTTAAGCATAACCTCCTTGCATGCATGAAAAAGAAATTTAGTGTGCCAAGAAGATGTTCTGCCTTTGAATCGTTCCAGGATGTTGTTCAACATATCACATTTCTTTCGGCCAAACAGTCCAGGAAAACCAAATATTTACCACATCCACCATGATCTTCTATACCCAAAATGATTAGAACTAAGTAAGTGATTGTCTTCACCACTGACATAATCCATGAGATCCAAACATCCAAGAAACTGAAACCCCTCATTTTGCATCTAAAAAATCTCATTCAACACGATCATTCGCTTTAGAGATGTTAGTCTTAACAACCATATATGTTTTAGCCACCATCTTCTTGATCTGAGTAAGTGCATCAGTTCATTGGCAATGAGAATATTATCCGAAATCATTCAACCAGGAATAAATGCCTCCTGGGATTCCAATACAATAACATCTATAGATCCTTTTAACGCGGAACAAGGAGTTTGAAGATAAGTTTATACATAATATTGCATAATCTTTGGGATCATGCAGATAATCATATGATTTATCTTTGGTCGCATAGATCTAGTTGCAAAGAAATTCCTCACTTCGTTGCAAACATAAAGACCCACGATATCGCAACATTGATGATAAAACTGAGCCGTGAATCCTTACAGACCAGGTTCTTTATCAGTCCTAACAGCTAAAATAGCTTGTAGAATCTCTTCAATTGTGAAATATCAGGTTAGTGAAGCATTCATGTCGCTTTCTAACCCATGAAAGACAGTTTGGTCAATGCGTTTTCCAGAGCTTGAGTAAATAGTTTGAAAATATGACAGTGCAAGCATACTAATGTTTCTTTCTCCTCAAACAACGTAACATTGTCATTTTCATCCTGTAACAACATGATTAAGTTTTTGGCATACCTTTTTTCGTAAAAGCATGGAATTACTTAGTATTGTCATCTCCTTCCACAAAACTCACAGTTCTACTCTTCTGATACCAATATTCATCCTCATATGGATATGCAATTTGGACTTGTTGATAAAATAAAGGAACATAATCATTGTGTGATGTCATAGCACGGTGCATGTATTCCTGTAGTTCCTTTATACACCTCCCTGAATTTAAATTGACAGTATGTATACCTTGACAATGAAGATCAACATTCTAATATTTGATTGTAATTGTTGTTGCATTAGCCTCTAACCTCTGATCAAACCAACCTTGCGCCACACGGTTTTCAAAATCCAGAAACTTGATTATCCTTTTATAAAAATAAAATTGCTTACACCTTGTGTTAACTTGATGTGGTATGTGAGCTATCAACGACCGCTGACCAGATCCAGTCAACGTTAGAAACTCCACATTAAAGCTGGGAATTGAGCTATACAGTCAGTATTAATAACAACCTGATGTATACACTTCAATAATATAAGTATCTTTCTAAAACTCACAAAAACCGACTACCAACTGATCGTAAATCAGTTAATTACAAGTCAGATACATGTGTTTGAGCTTCAGAATGTTTATTACACCTTTTCTAGTCTTCCCATTTTCTCATCATTGGACAAAAAGTCATTGTAATCACCATCTACGGTCCATCCCTAACCGAGCCAATTCGTTATAATATGTCTCATAATTCAAACCATATTTCTTGACTAGATGACCATAAATTACGACAAAAGAAAGCCATTCCATTGCACTGGACTTAAACATCAAAGCTAAATCTCCACCATGATATTGTAGAGGTGCAATAAAAAAATAGAAAATACTAGTGAAGCAGCTACACTATGTATAACTGAGGGAACATTCATCGTCTCAATGAATAAAATGATATATGGAGAATTTTGACGATAAATATCTCTCTGTCGAGGCTTAGTAAGTGATTTGCAAAGGCCTTAAATGTTCCATGAATATATATTCATGGAGTAGTGGGGGTAACCCGTGCCTCTGTCTATGAATTGGTTAAATGAACATCATTCTCAGATTTTTTTATCGTAAATCTTCTTCTAACTGGTTCCAGCATTAACCAGTTAGTTATACCAGCTTCATGGGCATCTTGTGATACCTTATCTAAACTCTCTCTCTTGTGTCTTTCTCCTTCATCTACATGCTGAACAGAATTAACAAATGCATCAGTGAACTGATCTTCCATGTGTTTTCCTTTTTCTTTATGATCCTCTTGCAGACGATGTTTCTCTGTTAGAACTGTATTTGAACTAGTGTTTCAACAACCCTCACATGTGTAACTGCAGCTGGACTATCAGCATCGCCGTCTTCAATGTCCAAAACATTAAATTGGTTATCATCCTCATCAATTAGAACTGGTTGAGAAGGTGTCGCGGTAGTCTCCTGAAAATATGTATCCACTGTTGTAGCAATCTCAAAGTTTCGTTGATCAGTATGATCATATGGTCATCATTCTTCGGACAATCATCGTAACCATCACATCATATTCAAACGCAATGGAAATTCCTTTTTCTTATGGTCGTGCATACCGTATCGCTGACAAAAGTTCCTCAATCGTTCACATTTGAAGAATTGTGTTTTCTCCTCGAATGAATTGGAAGTTTTCCTAAAACCAGAGTGGATATTCACGTTTGACATCACCTGGACCCAAACAAAATCAACTCCTGTAGAGTTCTCATCAAAATCCACATCGAAGACCATAACTAGAGTTCTCCCAATGAAATCAAGAGTGTTTCGCATCAAAAACTGCAGCAGAATTCTCCTGAGTTGTACCAAAACAGGATGATTTTCACATACTTTGTTGACAAATTTGAGTACCAGTAGGTAATTGTCATCATCCACTTGAGAAGGATAAAAGGGGGGGGGGACCATAATACTAAGTTCAAGGTTTTTACATATTGAAATATGAATTGGACTGTGATGATGCGACCGGTAACAGAATATTCAAAACCCCACATGCATGACAACTGGGGGATCATAGCCTTTAGGTTCTGCTTTCTTGGGCTAAGGGGGACAACCACCACAGAAAACCTATTTTCTGTCGCTGCATGTTGACAGTTAGTAACCGGTAACAAAATAAGTTCATCGACTATGCCTAGAGTAATGTTTTGCAACTTTGTTGGAGATTTTCTCCCATGATTTTGGTTAAGTAGTTGCAAATATATAATTTTCTGATTTATTACAAAGTTTGGGTAATTCCTTATATAGAAGGCTTGTTATGGCTATTTAAAAATATTGATCATGAATACAATTCATTATCGAAACTATTAGTGGGATCACACACCCTTCATGGCCGCAAAAAAAAATATTGTGAAAGCAAACCAACACCTATATGGCTGAAGAAATCACCGTCATATGTCAGATAAACACTCAAATTGATCCAAAAAAAATCACCATTGTAAATCACACTTTTTCGTCATAAGAGATACACATGTAAACAATTTCTCACAATGTTTAGTTTTTTTAATATGCTATATTGTTTGTCATATCACATAGGGAATGAAATATTTTTCAAACTTGAGAGACTTTTTATTATCGTGGTTTCGATCAAGCAAGAGGCTGCTCATTTGTTCGTTTATTTATCCAGATGATTCATCTGGATAATTGTCTTTTTGTTACTAAACGAACAGTTGGATTAGTGGTATAACACCTAGACGAAAAATCAGAGACTAATCAGAGATTATATAAACCTAATTTTAAGACATTTTATATAATATTATATATATATATAAAATATATATATATATATATATATAAAACATATCTGTAAGAAAACAGAGAAAAGGTAACGTGATTAATTAATGGTATTGCCCCAGGTTTGACGCCCTATGACAGTATTATCTTCGTTTTTAACAAAATTTTTAATAAGAGGTAAAATAATCATTTTCCATTCATCATTTTCCTTGCACCTCCATGACTGAAACCATAAAATTACGGCCGCTCGATTTTTTTGCCATTTTTTATTTTTTCGTATCTCTATCTTTTTCCATAAAATTGATAAATCTACTAAAATTAGGGAGTTTCCAAACTAAAAAAAAAAAAAAAAGCAAAAGGTGAAAATTTCAAAATGAACGATTTTTTCATTGCTAACCATAAAATTCTGACGGCTCTTGACTGCGTCGAACGACTAACCGCCGCCTAAACGACCGCGGAAGCCACATTTTTAAACAAGGAAATACTCTATTTAAAACTAAAATATGCTTTATTTTCTAAATACTTACGGTTTTTTTATTAAATTCAGAAAAAAATAATAGAACATGAGATCAAAATTCACATAAAAACAAAGTTTTGGAAAAGAATTGATACAAAAAAACAAAACATTAAAACTAATAGGTTTAGAAACTTTTTTTTTCTTGGACAAATTTGGATTTAGACATTTTATTTCCTCACAAATCACAAGCTTATTTATAAAAATGAAAATCCTTAGGCATACATATGTATTGCACAACAATACTTGTTATTGTTTTTTAATTAAAAAGATGCTCAGATTTTATCCCCCCGCAAAAATACAACAAAGGGCTCTAAGTGGCCGCTTACTTGATAGGCTGGGCCTGGACTCTTACACTGAAGCTTATCTCAACTTTTGACGTCTAATCATGATGAGTTTGAAGGTACAATCAGAACCGAATTTCGATTTTATATCCAGATCTAGTGTTTTGTTCATATATGATTAGACAAGTTTGTTATGGATCTCACCTGTTGATTTACTAATAATAACTGCCACATGTAACTAGAAAAGTGTATAAAAAGAGATGTCCGGTCAACTTAACCTATTTAATTTCAGATAATTTCAACTTAAACCAGTTTAGTGACCATTTTATATGTCCAAGCTCTGTTTTTTTGGGTCTAATTTGGTCTCTTAATAGTTACTATCCAAAGGGAGATTTACATTTGTTACTCTTCTTATCCTTATCTTTTTGGAACGAATGATCTAACCGACAAAATTAGAAAAGACAGATAATATGGGTCAATCTTTATTATTATTTTCCTTGTATCAATGTATAAAATGGTAAATCTTCTTCAAAACTTTCCGACAACCGGCTCTCTCTTTGATACAAATATCCCTTTTTCTTGCTCTACTATACATCCCTAAAGACTTTCTGTACTTTTAATCATTTCATCTCTCATTCTTGATCATCTCAATTCCACCAATCTTCGATTTCTCAATTTCTTAGTCAAGATAGTCTTCAAAAGACTCACCGTTCCAAGATTCAAATCCACAGAGATCTCGATTCTGAAGACTCACTCTTGTTTCCAAGATGCATCAATCTGGGGAGACCGTACGGTTCTTGATTCACCTCTTCAATGGAAGATGGTTCATGGTGTTTGCTTCGTTTCTCATCATGGCATGCGCTGGAGCCACTTATCTCTTCGGGACTTACTCTAAAGACATCAAATCCACACTTGGTTATGACCAGACAACGTTGAACCTGTTAGGTTTCTTTAAAGATCTCGGAGCAAACGTAGGAGTCATGTCCGGACTCATAGCCGAAGTCACACCGACTTGGTTCGTCCTAACCATCGGCTCTGCGATGAACTTTGTCGGTTACTTCATGATCTGGCTTACCGTAACAGGGAAAGTAGCGAGACCAAAAGTTTGGCAAATGTGTCTCTACATTTGCGTTGGAGCTAATTCTCAGAATTTTGCAAACACAGGAGCTTTGGTTACTTGTGTTAAGAATTTCCCTGAAAGCAGAGGAGTTATGCTTGGTTTGCTTAAGGGTTATGTCGGTTTAAGTGGAGCAATCATGACGCAGCTTTACTTTGCGATTTATGGTAACGATTCCAAGTCTTTGATTCTGTTGATCGCTTGGTTACCTGCTGTGGTTTCACTTGTGTTTGTGTATTCCATAAGAGAGAAGAAGGTGGTGAGGCAGAGGAATGAGCTGAATGTTTTTTACAACTTCCTTTATCTCTCCATATTCTTGGCTCTGTTCCTCATGGCTATGAACATTGCTGAGAAGCAAGTTCATTTCACCAAAGCCGCTTACACGGCCAGCGCTACGATATGTTGTGTTTTGCTCTTTGTGCCTCTTACAGTTGCGGTTAAGCAAGAGATTGAAGTGTGGAACATGAAGAAATTGCCTGTGGAAGAGCCGAGCGAGGTCAAGGTTGAGAAACCTAAGCAAGAACTTGATCTTGTTCATGATCAAGAAGAGAAGGTTATGAATCTTGTTTCTTGACGGTTTTTGATCCACCGTCAAGAGGGGAAGATTACACAATACTACAAGCATTGTTCAGCATCGACATGATAATCCTATTTGTCGCGACTTTCTGCGGTTTAGGATCGAGCTTGACCGCTGTAGACAACCTAGGACAAATAGGGGAATCACTTGGCTACCCGAACCACACGGTTAGCTCTTTTGTGTCTCTAGTTAGCATATGGAACTACTTTGGTCGAGTATTCTCTGGTTTTGTCTCTGAATACTTGCTTGCCAAGTATAAACTACCCCGACCGCTCATGATGACATTAGTCCTATTACTGAGTTGTGTCGGACACCTTCTCATCGCGTTCCCAATACCAGGCTCGGTATACATAGCGTCGATTCTAATGGGATTCTCTTTCGGCGCACAACTTCCTCTGCTCTTTGCCATCATCTCTGAACTTTTCGGGCTTAAGTACTACTCTACATTGTTCAACTGTGGACAGCTAGCTAGCCCGCTCGGGTCTTACATCTTGAACGTTCGTGTAACGGGAATGCTTTACGATAGAGAGGCTTTGAAGCAGTTAAAAGCTCGAGGGCTAACTCGAAAAGATGTAAAAGACTTGACTTGCTTAGGAAGGCAATGTTATAAATTGCCGTTTGTGATTTTGGCAGCAGTGACGTTCTTTGGAGCGCTTGTGTCTTTGGGTCTAGCGATAAGGACGAGAAAGTTTTACAAAGGTGATATTTACAAGAAGTTTAGGGAGAGTCCTGAATCTGAATCTGTATTGGTCTCTGATTCAAGAAAGTCTTGATGAGGGAAAAAAAAATAAAAGCTGTTGAATTTGTTTGTAATCATTACCAGACAAATATCATTACCAGACACATTGATATTTGTCTGTTGAATTATAGATGAATAAATTATTAGTAGAGAGCCGCTTCTTTTTTTTTTTTTTTTTTTTTTTTTTTGACAACAGAGCCGCTTCTTTACTCTGCTTCAACGTGGATTACTTTTATTTAGTTCAGCCCAAATTGTGGAACCGCTTTTTTGTCATATTATGGCTACTGTTTAATGGTCCATTTAATATACAAGAAAAGGTAAAAGTAATCATGTGATAATGCAAAAATCTCGAATTATTCCAAAACGAATGTTCACGTGTTGCAAATGTTACATAAGATCTGTCATATTCGCACTTTGCGTCTGTCTCACTCTCACCAACTATGGGTGACGCGTGCGGGTTGGTTGTTGAATTACCAAAAGTTCTCGTGTAAATTTGTTCGTTCAAGCGATAGAGTCAAAAGCCAAAACACTTCAGCACTCTTTTGAGATTTTCCCCCCCAAAAAACTAGCTATGTAAAGTAAACTAGAATACATTATTTATTGAGTCTAGGTTGATTTGGTATAAGATTTTAGGACTTATATATATTGTTTATAATTGACATATAAGATTCTAGGACTTATATATTGATTTTAATTGACATAATAATAACATTGTAAATTTTTATAATCTTTATCATAATAAAATATATAATCTTTATCACAATAAAATTATATGAGAATATTTTTTAGTTAGACTATGATTTTTATTTTATAATTGTCTTTTGTAATCCAAACACTTAATTTACAAGATACACATCTTTTCCTTTAAGATATTTCTAACATTTTTCCACACAATAAATATTAGACCAGAACACTTATATATGTAGTAGACATGTTGAGGATGGACAAAACAGGTTAATAGACTCTTTCAGGTGGAAACATCAAACTTGAAAAGAGTGATTAAACTTTAGTTGATCTTGATAAAAAATACATTATGTGGGCGCACTGTAGTTCTGCAAATAATCGTACTTGCTTCAAACAGACCGTTTATTAGACAAAATATAATCTAAAAATATGTGCCTTCAATTAGAATTCCCTTATAATGGTTAATCCATAATCAAAATCTCTCAACTAGGAAAAAACCCCCCTAAAACAATAGAGTTTAGAATCTGTGATAACTTTAACCCTTTCTCATCTCTATTTATAAATTTCTCAATAATTGTTGAACTAGCAGCTAGGCTTAGCCGTTCGGGTACCTGTTTGGGTTTAGTTCGGGTTTTTCAGATTTTTGAGTTTTCGGTTCTAAGAAAATAGGACCCATTCATGAAATTTATTCAAACAAAAAAAAACATTTTTACAATCAATGCAATCGTTTTTAGAATTTACACCTTTGAAAATTCTCTAAATCATCTTGAAGCAAACCATGTCCTCATGGCTCCTTCCAATTTTAAGTTTCCCAGACCTTTGATCGAAGAGACCTTGTTAAGAAATCCTTTGTCGATATGGTGAATGATTACCTCCTTTGTTTTCTTTGCTTCTCCGTGGTAGCGATTGTTCCTTTCTCGCCAAAGGGTATGAATTGTTATCTGGAAAAGGTATTTACGGAGGAAAACAATAGGCGTGTCGATGTTCCTGTCCTCGACAATGTGCAGAATCTGAGCCCAATTCGTTGTCCATTGATTACCAAATAAGTTCCATGCCAAGTTTTGCCATACAATAGCAGAGAACAGACAGAGGAAGAAGATGTGATCTCGGGTTTCTAGTGAGCCATTGCATAGCTTACAAGAGACATCAACACTTGCATTCCACTTTTTACTATGTTTCCAGTTGATAATCGATCCAAAATTGCCAGCCAAGTAACGAACGAGTACTTTGGAGTAGCAAACTGAAATCATATCAGCTTGCTCCAGCTCACAAAAACTTGCTTATGTCGAGTATAAAGCAATGTTTCCTTCGTACTGAAATATGGTTTATACACATTATTTTTCCCCTTCCAAAACCATATGTCGTCCTCTTGGTTTATACCTCTGCTTCTGACATTCTGCAATTAATGTTCAATCTGATTTAGAAGCATGTTCCTGTGATTTCTTCTTCTCATGCGACTGCAAAAGCACCTTCTCCATCATTGCAGAGATTTTTGTTCCCATGTCAAGGCATCCACGAATCCCTGTTGCATCAGTAAGCCTGCCCATAGGGCACCATGAATCATACCAGAAAGATATACTTGAACCACACATCACTTCCACCTTCGTCAAACTAGACGCCAGCTCTCTCATCTTTCACACTTTTTTTCCACATCCAACTTCCTAGTGCACTTGTCTTATTTGTCGACCAGATTGAGCCCTTGCGGATGAGGTATTTACGAATCCATTGTACCCAAAGGAATGAGTGACATGATATGATTCTCCATAAGATTTTTAGGCAGGTTATGGTGTTGGCTTCAGTGAGGGATTTCAGACCCAATCCTCCTTTTGTTTTTAGTTTGCAGACATCTTTCCACACAACCTTTGCTTTCCTTGTATTTAAATCAGGCCCGGACCATAAGAAAGTTGAGCAGAGACTGTCTATTTTCTGAATACACTTCTTTGGTAGCATGTGCGCCGACATCAAGAAATTTTTCAAGCTGTGTATTACCGAGCTAATCAGCTATAGACGTCCAGAAAAAGAGAGGTACCAATCAGTCCAGCTACTAATACGAGCCTTGATCTTGTCTATGAGGGGAGCGTAGGCATTGATAAGCATTCTCTTTGTCATAAGAGGTAAACCGAGGTACCGGACAGGTAAGGATCATGAATCAAAAGGAAAGCAGTCTAGGATTTCCTCCTAGTCAGTATCCTTTACACCAACAAGGAAGAGGTCGACTTTTCAAGACTGATTCTCAGAATTGATATCTCTGCAAAAAGTTTGAACACCGCTAGGATACCTTCTATGGACGTTTTTATCCCATCCGCAAAGACAAGGAGGTCATCGGCAAAGCTGAGATGTGTAAGATTCAATCCTTGACACTTTGGGTGGTATCCAATTTGTTTCTCTGCAGCTGCCTTGTCCAGAAGCTTAGATAAAACAATCATACATATCACAAATAAATATGGTGAGAATGAACATCCTTATCGCAAACCTCGCATACTTTTAAAATATCCTGCAAGTTCACCATTCACCTGCACTGAGAAGGAGGCCAAAGATATACATCTTTGTATCTTGAGAACATATTTATCAGGGAACCCCAGAGCCATGAGAGTTTTGAGGAGGAATGGCCAATGTACATAATCAAAGGCTTTCGATATGTTTATATTTACCGCACATCGAGAAGAAACATCACTCTTATGATAGCTCTTTACCAATTCCGAAGCTAGAAGAACATTCTTCATTAGCAGCCTGTTTTTAACAAATGCAGACTGATTTAGAGAAATGAATTTGAGAAGCATCTGTTTGAATCTATTGGACAGAATCTTATATATAAATTTATATATCACGTTGCAGCACGAAATAAGACGATAGTCCTTCATTTGCCTGGGTTCATCCTTCTTTGGTAATTGGTATAAAGGCCAAGATTGTAGAATTGATGCCCGCTGGGAGGAAACCATTGATGAAGAACGACTTCAGAGAAGCAACAAAATCCTTCTCAATTATTGGCCACACAGATTTATAAAACTCACTGGTGAACCCATACGGGCCCGGAGACTTATCACTCGGCATGCCAAAAAGAACTTGTTTGATTTCTTCAGAAGTGACCTCAGCTTGTAATTGTTGTTGATCTATTTCAGCACATTGGAATTGCAACAGATCATGTAACTCTTCCTCTGTGACATATTTTATATCGTCGTCCCGCTTTGTGAGGAAGCGTTCAAAGTAAGACACATCTTCCCCTTTTATATCCTTCTGGTTATCCACAACAGAGCCATCTTCTCTTTGAATCTCCTTTATGGAGTTCTTGGCCTTTCTTATTGTTGTTACACTATAAAAGTGTTTGTTAATACCATCCACTACCTTCAACCAATTTATTTTTGCCCTTTGACTTAACACTTTTTCTTCAATGCGTGAGAATAATGACCATCTACTATAAGCATGTTTCTCTTCCTCCATTGCAGAATGAGATTGATTTTCCATGGTACGCATCTGACATTTACAAAGAGTGTCGAAAGCCTCCTTTGTTCTTTTCATAATATCACCATTTTTCTCTTTCCCGAAGGTTTGTATCAGCGGTTTCATTGCCTTTAATTTTTTTGACAGGCGGTTGAGAGCTGAGGTTGAGCTAAATATTTCCTCTGTTGTTTCCCAGTAGTCTTTCACCGTAGGAATAAAAGCCGGATTTTCAGCCAGGACATTGAAATACTTGAATGGTCTCTTCAGTTTCAAAGGAGCAGCTGCAACATTTATCCTACACCTAAGGTGAACTGAACACTTCTGCTTCAAATACACAATAGGCTTGAGGATATGTTTGCAGCCAAGTGTCATTGATCAAAGTTCTGTTAAGATTTTTGCAGATTATATCTTCATCTCTCTTGTTACACCACGTTAGTCTTGGCCCTTGCGCTTTCATGTCCAATAAGGAACGATACCGAGTTAGATTCTGAAATCAATCATTCCCGGAGCATGAACTTGTGTTGAGCCATAGCTTGAGTAGTCGTACGGTTGTAGAATCTCATTAAAATCTCTGAAGACTAGTCATGGTTTATTTCTAAATAATGGAGAGTCTTGGTGATCTTTAAGCTCTGCCCACAACTCTTTTTGATCATCCGCAGAGTTTGAAGCATAGATGAAGGAGCAGAAAAATTCTTCCGTGTTACCTTCAAGTAGAACTGAGCAGGTGATCATTTGGCTACTCTTATAAAATGGATTTAACCTCACTTTGGGTCCCCATACGACCCATATCCTTCCCTTCCAATTGTACTCATAGTTTGAGAGAAAAGACCAGTCTCAAAAATATTGTATTTGCTAATTGAATTGATTTGCTCGACTTAAATCGTGTTTCCAAAAGGCAACCAAATTGAAGAGAAGCTTCTCTAACCCATTTCCGGATCACATTGTGCTTTGATGACTTACTCAGACCACGGATGTTCCAATAGAAACCCGACATTAATGAGATTTGCGAGTATTCCGTTTATTCAAATCGCTTGGACATACATCCTTTGCTTTTTGTGATTTTCCTTTGACACTCTTGGGAGAGATTGTCGTAGGAGTAACACTTTCTCTGAGCCTTGAGTCCGACCAGTTATATCCTTAGTGTTTTTATTATCTTCCTCAGCTCCTGCAGTTGTTACAGTCGCAGCAGCTTCCAAAACTGAATGATCTTGCTCTTCTTCCTCTTTATTGGTTTCATTTTCTACTTTTGTTTCCCACCACGTCCTTTTTACTTATTTCACTTTCCTCTTCCTCTTCCTATGATAGAACAGAGTAACGTGAGTTAGTAAGAATAGAAATATGGCCAACTTTTAGCATGTTCTGCTCTTGGTCTTGGGTTTTCCCTGCTTTTTGGGTGATATTTTTGATCATGTTGTTCCTGCTTTCAACCAACCTGCCTCCTCTGTTTCACTTCTATTATCCAACGATGTTTGAACCAGTTCATAGGATTGTTTCCCTGTACTGATTCCACTTTGCTCCACATTCTCTTTGTTCGGTCCTTCTATATCCACGCTTTCAACAACAGTTTCTGAGTGGACTATATGTGGTGATGCCTGA
Source organism: Orychophragmus violaceus (assembly GCA_030180135.1). Classification (NCBI taxonomy): domain Eukaryota; kingdom Viridiplantae; phylum Streptophyta; class Magnoliopsida; order Brassicales; family Brassicaceae; genus Orychophragmus; species Orychophragmus violaceus. The sequence continues at coordinate 16,145,207 of CM058235.1, read as the reverse complement.
TCTGATATCTTTGTTTCCTCCCCATTTTGTAAATTTATCAGACACACCTTCTCTAAGTGTCCCCATTTTTTTTTCATTTTGTACACTTTGAAAGAAGCCATGGATATGAGTATTCTACCAAGATGTCCTTGCCTTTTAGATTGAAATTCATAAATCTTGGGAGTTCCTTTGTTAGATCTGCTTTGACAAACATATTTGCAAGTTTGAAATTCACACATTGCTCAGTTTCTGGGTGAAGCCTGACTGGAACTCCAACTGGACTAGATGTGAATCTCAAACCTTTCCAGCTGAACATATCCATTGGTACATTACGCATGTGTACCCGCAGTGGTACTGACTTTACTTCCGGCTGTATATCCTCCACAAATGGTGACCATTTTGAAGTCACAACATGGATATTAGCTAGGTTTAGGGATGTTGTTATGGGTAACCCATACCCATTTAGACCCAACCCTTTTAAACCCATACCCATTTAGACCCACATCCTTTAAAACCCATTTAAAATAAATGGTTTAATAGGGTACCCCATTTAGACCCTTTTAAATTATATTGACCCATTTAAACCCAATTAGACCCATTTAATATGTATTTAACACTTTTGTTTACTTTTAATTACTACAGATTTTGTTTTTATTGTATTTACAAATATAATTATTTACATTCAGATATTTTTAAATACAAATGTAATTATACAAATGTAATTATTTTTAAATACATTCAGATATATGATTATTCTGTAAATATTTTAAAATGGCTTATATGAAAAAGTTGAGTGTTTTTTATAGATCTAAGGAGCTTACAAAATTGATTAAAAATGTATTAGTAATACTATATTATGGTCGACATGAACAAAATCAAACAAAACAACCTTGTTCATGTTGAAGCAAAGATTGTCATAATTTTTAACCAAAAACAAAACAAATTATATATTTATATTTTTTTTACATGGATTTATAGAGAAGAGATTATTTTTTTTTTTTTTTTGTTAAAGTATAGAGAAGAGATTATGATAACGATGTTTCAGTTTTGCAAAATACAAACTTTAAAACAACTTATTATTGGTAAGTGGTTGAAATCAAATTGAAATACAAAACTCCATTCAAAGATTATCTTGAAAACTCACGATTAGCTAAAATCATTATCGCTAAGATCTCGATGCAGTTTGTAAAACAATTCACGTACGTACTAAACTTGTTTGGCAAGTGATGGAGACATGGTTGTAACTGGAAACTAAACGTGTATTCGTAAATTAGTTTATCTTTCGTGGCCCATAAAAGTAGTCCGAGATTAAAATAAAAAGAAATATAAACGGGTCTAATAGGGTACCCACTTAAATATTATCAAAACCCTTTTAATAAATGGGTTTAATAGGGTATACCCTTTTAAACCCATATAAATCAGACTGATAAATGGGGCTAAATGGGGTTTTAATTTAACAAAGGACCCATTTAGACCCACAAAATTAAAACCCATGACAACATCCCTAGCCTAGGTTCCACATACCTCTCCGCAGTATCCTTGTTCTTGTTGTTGGGTTTGAGACCTTGAACTTCAACGTCGTTGCATTGACGACATGAACATTTATCATTTGAGACTTGTCACCTAAGGCCCAAATTATGTTAACAATTGCGTGAATCTTATCAACATGAGGAGCTGTTCCGAGAAATCTTCCAATGAGGAAATCTTCCCATAAAGGCATCACATCCTCCAAAACTTCATCCGGACAACACACTTTCCCACACCATCAACCATCTCAAGTTCGACTGAATACTGCTTTAGAACTTTTTGTTTTTGAACCACACCCAGAGGCGGACCTACCTTATGGGTAGGGGGTTCAATTGACACCCGTAAAATACTATAAATTTCATTTGTGTGAAGAATTACGTTAGACTCAACAGCAAATTTGGTTAAGATTCCCTTTGTTGACACCCCTAAACCAGAGTTCGAGTCTTATCCTGCACCCGTTTTCCATTTTAATTTTTTTTTCTGGTCGGGCCTTAAGCCCAATTTTATTGGTCTGATCCAAAAACTCATTTTAGTATGACCTCTTTTATATGGATTGGATCTAAAATTGTTTTCCTCTTTTATTTGATTGGGCTTTAACTTTTTGTTTTCTTTTTCTTTTTCTTATTTGGGCTTCCAAAACCCAAATGAACATAAATTTGTTTTGTTTTTTAAACAAAAATCATGATCTATTAACAATTTTTTATATAGGTTTTTTTATAGAAATAATTCTAAAATTTAATATTCTATATAATAAACATTTTCAACAATATTTAAATCAAAATAACTAATTTAAATTAAATTAAATTATTAATTTAATTTAATTTAAATTAAATAATTAATTACGTTATTTTAAATTTAATAATTAATTTTAAATTTAAATAAATAATTTAATTTATGATTTCGGTAAAAAAAATTTCTGGGTCCGCCACTGACCACACCTGCCCATGAACTCGCTTGATTCGTATTGCTGACTGGAGAAGAAGGCTGTGACACCTCTCCAGATGTTTCCGTGACAGCCGCATCCCCCATCGGAGAGTTTCAGCGGCGCCGGCTGTTCCTTGGAGAAGACGAGAAACCGGGAAACCCTAATCGCTTCAAAAATCGCACTCAGAGCAAAATAGGGCCGTTTCGGAACAATTTAACTGTTATTAATTAAAACCAGACCCACCCATTGGTATCACGTGGATGGCTTCACATCATCATCGTCTTCGTCCAGATCTCCAAGAAAATCTTGTTTGAGCGTGAAAGCGTAAGTTTTTTTCTTTCTTTAATGGTAAAACTTTTAATTTTGATCCACTAGAGCCGAATGGAATATTTACTTTAGGTCGAATTGATCCAAGATTCTAGAACTCATACATATATTGTTTATCATTTAATATTGTTAATACCAAATCATGTAAATGTTCATAATCTTTATGACATTAGAATATTTAATCTTTATCATAATATATAATATATATATATATATATATATATGAAAATATTTTTTGGTTGGGTTGGTCTTCACGGTCTTTACTTTATAACCGGATATTTATAGTTCAAACACTAGTTCGCAAGATACACATTTTACTCTCTAAGATATCTCCAATATCATCTCATTTAAAGAACTTTCAAGAGAACTTCTTTAGTCATAAATCAACGATCATATATAACCATCTTGCGGTTGAAACTTTTTGTTGCTGTTGTAGCAAACATTGCTGACCAAAGGGAATATAATCATCGGTGGTGGAACAAATGTTTCAATTCAGAGAAAAAATAATCATCAGTGGTGGAACTAATAGTTCAACTCGAATAAGAAGTTCAATTTTTGTCAGCTGTCTCTGAAATCGCAAAAGCCAAGTATTATGCTTGTGATGGATAACCTCAAACAATGTCCTATCACTACAAGAAAACACGCTATAATTGATAAACAAATCTTCGGATGTCCGTCGGCAATAGCCATTATCGATGGATTTCTAACCGAATGGATCCATCAATTCTATTACGTCGAAAACTGAAATCTGTTGGTGTTCTGTCGGTAATTACTAAAAATTATCGACAGATAAATATCGACGCCTAAACGACAGAATATCGACGAGTCAATAACCGACCGTTATACGACGGTTTCTCGACAAGAATAAACCAAGGGATTACTGGCGAAAATTATCGACAACTATTTTGTCGGTAATCCTTCGGTTTACAACCATCAGGTTTTACCGACACGGATTACAGACGGTTATTTACCGACAGATTACCGACAATTTTAAATATATATTTTTGATATAAAAATATTTTTTTTAATTACAAAATAAATTTATTAATATTAAAATTAATAATTTTATGAAATCAAAATATATTATAATTTTTAAATTATAAATTTATTCAAAAATATTTAAAAGCATCAAAATTACATAAATCGAGACCCAAAAGTCCGGATCCCGATTCCCCCTGTCCATATCCCACTCCCTCAGCTATCGGTGCCGCTCCCGGTTCCGCTCACGGAGATACCGGTGCCGGTCCCACTCCTGACGGAAGACGACCAAACATCATGAAGTCCAGTATCTAAGATTGCGTCTCCTGCATCTTTCAGTTGGTTTTTTCTGTTCTGCTTGCATTGTCGCTTGAGTCGCCTTCAACGTTGCGATTTCATCGTTTTTCTCCCTCAACGCTTCAGTGAAGGAGTCTCAGAATAGAAGCGGGAAAGCGGTGTCGAGAGCTTCTCAGAGACGTTTCCTAAGCCGAATAAACGACCCTTACATTTCGGTGTTTCTTGCGGAAATTTTTTATAATACAAGTTATGAATCAAATAATCTAATTAATAATAAAAGTAAAAATTAACATAAAAATTTACCTCGAGAAATATCTCGTTGATATTTCTCGGCGATAGTGAGGTAGCGGAAGTCGACCCTTCCTTGGATTGTTGTGATATGATTTCCGCCACTCTCTTCTTCGAAGCCTCGAGATCGGATCTTGAATCTTGTCGGTTGTCTTGTTGGTGTGGCCGCCCTAGACCAGCTCAACATACATTGGCTATCGTTCGTCTTTCCAGATCTACAAAAAAACATTAATTAGAAAACTGACGATTAAAATATGGAAAAAACTTATAAACTTACAAAATCAACTTTGCATTGCAAAGTGCTCTTTGCTCTAGCATTATGGGTCGCCATCCCGACACTGCCTCTCGGGCTCTTGTGGTTCTTCGTGTTCATCAAAGAAGACGCTATTGTTGCTGGCTGCAACCAATGATGGACGGACCCGGTCCAAACATCCGACACTAGTCCCTTCTGGAAATTTTCTGCCGCCCACTTCTGCTTTCAATCGTTCATGTCGTGAGTATAATGCGATCTCGCCTTCTTGTGGAACTCTCTCTCTACAATTTCAGTATACTTCTTATCCCAAGTGCACTCCTGCTACAGAAAAAAACTGTTTATTATTCGGTTTCGGTTTGATCTTTTTGGTTGGTCTGGTTTAGTTCAAAAAGTATAATGAAAATCAGGTAATATCAGAAGACCAGTTTGGTTTGGTTACGGTCCAGTACGGTTCAGATTTTCGGATAATATTGGTTTATCATGTAATTTGGAAAAACATAATATGTAATTTAGGTAAATATATAAGGTAATTTGGACAATACTATTTTATGTGTTGCAGGTTGTCTCTTTATCTGCTTACTGATAGAGGGAGCTGGTCTTTGAGTTAATTGGGCTGATTCTTTAATTTGAGCCTTCTTATATGTCTTTGGCTTGACGGTTTTGTGCCCCATTGTTTCTGATCCGGTAACATATTCAATGTTACTCACATTTCCCGTCAAACATGGAGTGAGTGGAGTACACATTCCAAGTTTGGACCGGAGCAAGACGAAAGAGGTTCGTGATAGAGACTTTGTGAATATGTCAGCAAGCTGGAGAGATGCAAAGATGTGTTGTGCCTCGATATGGCCAAGCACAACATGATCTCGTATGTAGTGGTAGTCAGTGTCAAAATGTTTTGAACGGTTATGATGATCTTGGTTTGCAGACATGTATATTGCAGATAAATTGTCACACTCTACCAAAGTTGGTTCAAATTGAGTGATCGCGCAAGGTCTCAAAGAAGTAGGCAGATCCAAGTGAGTTCTTGAGCAGTGGATGAGAATGCTATATACCCTGCTTCTGTTGTGGACCTTGAAACAACCGCTTGTCTTTTAGCGGACCAATATATAAGATTCAAACCTACCAAGGTGCAGAATCCAGTGGTTGTTTTTTTTTTGCTCCTTACATCCTGCCCAATCACTATCGCAATAAGGTGAAAGAAGAAGGTTTGAGATTTTATTGATCGACAGTCACATGGTTGTTATGCCTTTAACATACCAGAGAATGCACTTCAATAGAGAAAACTCAGACACAGTTGGAGTGTGCATTCTTTGTCACACAAATTGACAGCATACTGAAAATCTGGCATTGTGATGGTTAAGTACTGCAATTTTCCTACGAAACTTCTGAAGTGTAGGCTTGGAAAACATTTATGTGTCGAGATTGTTAATATTTTGAGGTAGAGGGGTTGCAAATGATTTCATTCTGAAATTATCATTTGATATAGTTTATCTTCAGCATAAACCTTTTGATGTAGAAACAGTCCTTAACAGAGGTCTCAATCTCAATACCAAGGAAATAGTGTGGAGTTCTCAAATATTTTATCGAGAATCTGTCATTCAGCGACTTAATGAGTATTCCAATGACTGTTTGATCACTGCCAGTGAGTAGCACTCCATGTGTCACTTGTTGGTGATGCATGCAAGCTGATCTTCAGCTATAAAAGGGAGCCCAATGCTCCTCATTTTACACATCACAACAAAGAAAAGAAAAAGAGAGAAGAGAAGAAGAAGCTTGAAGAAGAAGAAGAAGAAGAAAAAGAGAGAGAGAAGATGAAGCGTGAGAGAAGAAGAAGAGAGAGAGATGGAGGAGAACTGGAGGAGAGAGAGAGAACCAAAGGAGAGAGAGAAGATGAAGCTTGAAGGAGAAGAAGAGAGAGAGAACCAGAGGAGAGAGAAGATGCAGATGGTCCGGAGGCTCGATCAGAATCACTAAGGTCAATTGTACGGTCAAGTGCAGATCAAGGTCGGGTCAAAGCAACGATTCGGGGAAGGTTCGGGTTAGTGTGGGTTTGTGCCGGGTCTCGTTGTTCCGCTAGTCCGTCAATCCGTCAGTCCGTCGTCATAATAACACTGTGAGTCGGCTAAATTGTGTTTTGCAGTTAATTAGAATCATATAGATACGGAATTGATAAACCGTAGTTTAGGGTGCATACCCGATTGATTGAATTAGTTAGAACGGCTAGGTTGATTAATAACTCGGTTAATTAATTAAATGGTTAAGTTAAGAGATGCATGCTAGTTAACTCATATCCATAATCGTTGATAGTTCGTTGATTGCTTGATTGGGTGTTGCATTAATTAATTGATAGTTCGTTGATTGCTGGATTGGGTGATGCTTACATATAGAACGGCATGCTAGGACGTATATGCATATATAAGTATTTAAGAACGTATCTAAAGGAATCTATATACGGGAAGTTATGAGTTGATTAAAATACGGTTAAAAGACATAATACACTTACAATATAATAACGGGGTGGGTTAATTAGTCGAGCTAAGGGTAATGAATGGAAGTTAATGAATAATGATATGTCGGGAGTTAGTAATCTTACTAACTCTAAACCGACAAATCAAGGACTTATTAAATATACTTAGGAAGAGATAAGTAAAAGAAGTGGTGTGATTGATGGGCTGTCTACGGGATTAGTAATCCACTAATCCCAAGGTAGTGGATTGAATGAGTATAGGTTAAAGCTTGAATGAGGAAAGGTTAAGAACATATTAAAACACTAATAAACCTAAATAACTGTTTGTGTGGTGTTGTGATTATTGATTGTGTGATTGTGTATCTACTTCGGTGTTGGGCCGAGTAGACTGTTGATTGTTTGTGTGATTGTGTATCTACTTCGGTGTTGGGCCGAGTAGACTGATTGCTTGATTGTTTATCTACTTCGGTGTTGGGCCGAGTAGACTGATTGCTTGATTTTTTATCTACTTCGGTGTTGGGCCGGGTAGATTGTACTAGTAGATACTTACTCTGATGCGGGACCGAGTAAGTTTGGGTGATGTGGAGGTTGGTGATAGGACTTGCAGGATGGATTGGGGATTAAGATAGTGTTTCTATTTGACCTTGTCGGTCTTGCGTGATAGAGTCCCAGTGAGTCTGCTTGTTTACATTTCTGTTATTAGGACTTTATAGGGTGCGTTAGATCCCGTAAGTCTAAAGATGGCGTTCCGGTACTTCCTACCCGATTGGATCCTCGGGAGTTGAGAACCTAGTCAGTTCACGTACCTTCGGTAGTGGTTCTGGCAGGTGTTAACCTATGGAGTGACGTCTGTAGGTGTGTGGTCCAGAGAATACGGGGTCGCGTTCTAGGGCCGGATTGCATGGAAGCTTTGGTTATCTAGGGTTAACCCGAGTCACCGCGTATCGATGGACAGAGAACGATGTCCTAGTTGTAGGAATTTGTGTTTTCGTCTAGGAGTCGTGGGAGGTTTTAGTTACCGTGGGGTAGCTAAGTGTTCCCGTGGAAGTTACCGAGTTCGCATAGTGGCCCAGATGGTGTGGAGATTGCGTTAGAGATGCGATAGATAGATCGAGTTTAATCGAGAGCATGTGCCGCAGTGTTCTCGATTCCCTTGGTTACTTTTGTGTGGTTGTGTTGTATTCGAATGCTTGTGTGTTGTGGAGCTCGTCACGTCTTGGTAGCACGTGGCCAGCTATTTGTACTTGATTGTTATTTTGGGTTTGGGCGGGATTATTAAATTGTTTGCAGCCTTTAGTTGGGAGCCGTCTCACTGTGTAATCTTAGATTGCTCATTAGACTCTTTTGTGTTTTCAGGTTTGGCATAGCTTGGCGGACGCGTAGGACACTCGGAGTAGTCTCGGGTTGGCATTGGGTATCGATTGTTTACACATTTTAACTTTACTTTCGGTTCCGGATTTTGTTTGGGATATCCTGCTAAAAGTTTTGTATTGAACCATATATTGTTATTAATAAGATTTATATTTTTAAAGTAATAAAAACGGAATAGTTTCCTGATATACGGTTTAGTACGAACCGAACACAACTCGTGGAAGTGGTACAGGTTGAAAAGCCTCGTATCGTGGAAACGAGGTAAACAGAGTCAAAGATGGATTGGTTCGAGCCTTTGTCTCAAACTGGACTGTCTCTGGATTTCGTATTGTGACAAACTCTTCTTGTATGACTGCTCGGTTTCCATCGGTCATGTTCTTGTTTGATTGTTCGCCGGTCAGGTCGCCGGTCAGCGGAAAACGGGAAGGGGGCGTTACAAAAGGTGGTATCAGAGCATGGTTTGTCATGGGTTCGAATATTCCGGGTTTTCAACGTTTTCAATGTTTTATCGAGATGAAATGTGTCGCCAATGTAACCATTAGGAATCTGAGTCGCGTCCGTCAAACCGGGGATATGGTATGTTAGAAAATTTATTAGGATTGTTCTAATCGTTTAGTGTTTTGTCGCTGTCACGCAGCAGAGTTGTCCTAGGAGGATTGGTGTGTGTGTGTGTGTGGGGGGGGGGGGTGACGACAAGATGAGCGGCATCAACATGGATGACCTTGGATCCATCAGATCTACTGCAGCTAGTCCCGGTTCATACTTCCAGCTTGCAGAGCGTTCCCATCTTTCGCAGCCTATTCTGGAGTATGTGATTACCGGTGCCGAGCCCGTTACCGCTGCACCCATTCCATAGCCGCCTTATGATACGATTACATCCGGAGTACCACCGTCAGCAGCACCTGCACTGCCCATATTCATCCCCGATGACATGGCGATCAAGTACATTCTCGGGATATGGGAGCTACCACCACCTCCTATTCGACCACCAGTCCGACGCATTGGACCCTTCGTTCCTTTCTTGTGCTGCCACGTGTCTTTCATTTTTACTCGGTGCCAGTTTTTTTTTTGGCCGAGCATATCAACCACCGCCGCATTGAAACAGATTCCGACTTGTCACACTTTCGACCGAGATGAACATTGTGCTCCTTTCTTGTCATGATCGAGACCGCGTCGCTCCGCCACCACCACCGCACTCATTCCATTCTCCTAGCGCACCTATCGGTTAGGATCCACATGAGTTGTACCGCTCATGTTGGATATTTTAGATTAGGCCCAGGTAAGTAAGGGCTCTAACTCACTTTTTAGGTGTGTATATCGGCTTGCGGTCGTCTCTGACGATTCGGTTGTGTGTAGTGGTGTTTCTTTTGGGACGGATTGGTAACCGCTAATATGTGGACTCCGACAGACCTATGTATTTAAAACTCTATGTGGTGAATAGAAGTTTTATTACATAGTGGATGTTGAGTATTTTGGTTGTCGTTTTGAGTAGCGGAGTGGTTATATTGCATACTCATGATGGTTGTGAATGCAATGTAGTTACGATGTGAAAACAAATGATGGTCCGAACAGACGGTTTCTATCAGAACCCAGAGAGATGACTGCAATCGCCGATTTGCTTGATTTATTGATTGTGTGTGATTGATTGCCTTGCTAGGGTGTTAGAATGTTTAATTGATTCATTGCTGTGATTGCTCGCTAGGTTGTTAGTCGTTGATTTTGAACCATTGCATTTGGTTGATCGTTAGGTTGTTAGAATTTCCGTGTTGCATTGCGAATGAATGCTAGGTTGGTAGGTGGTTAATTGAGGCTGTTGCATTAATCATCTCGTTAAGTTGCTAGATTGTGGATCGGTTATGGATGGAATTTCTAGGTTGTTAGAAGGTGCATTTGAGAACTATCGCATTTTTGGTTTGTTAAGAGGACTTTTAAGGTTTGGTTAGCGACTCGTATAGATGGATGGTTAGCAATAAATGTTTTGGTAAGAAGTAAATCATTAGAATGGTGTAGTTGGAATGATAAGTTATCGGTTACTTGAGATTGAGCGGAATTATAAGATATTGATAATTAGCCACGTGTAACCGTTGGGTACGTGACTAAATACCACTATCTCTATAAGGAAGTGATATCGGGAAGTGAGTTAGAAAGATCTAACTGTTCCAGTGTTGTTGAGATTGTTGATGTAAGACGTGATGGACGATTTGGCGAGGACACAAGACCGAACCTGAACACGAGAGACGAGATGTTATTTCAGGAAGCAGTTGACCCGAGCCTGCAAGAAAATCAGTGTGGATTCAGAAAAGAGTTTGGGTACCAGTGGCAGCAAAAAAAAATCAAGACGGATGAGTTTGATGAATTAGCAAAGAGATTCAGAAGCCTCAAATTCAGTGGAGGAGTCCCTTCGAGGATATCAGTGGGAAGAACAGTTTTGGAGTCAGTAAAGCGTGAAGATCAGTGATCGAGGAAGTTCGAGGCATGCATGAGTATGGCGGTTTAGATGGAAGGAAGAGAATCGATATGAACATAATATCGTTAAGGAGCGGTAATCATTGGAACAAGTTAAGCAAAGGGAATGGAGGACGAGTTATTATTGCGTGATCGGGAAAGTCAAGAAAAAGTGGGGAAGCCTGGAGTATTGGTCGGCGCAGATGAATCCATAAAGCGGAGTATAGCAATTCAGTCAGAATTGGTGGATTTGGGAATCAGAAAAAGAATCGATGAAGCAATCAAATGGAGAAGTCAGGATTGATCGAGAGTCACGCCATTTAGAGTGAGAAATTTAAGATGTCAGTATGATGATAGTTGGATCAAAACCATGTTTCAAGAAATAGTTGAGCATCAGGAGTGTAGTTGCAATTGATTTAGAATTCAAGCGGTATCATATGGCGTAGATGGAAACAAGACTCGCCGTGCAGTCAAGATGAATGAATGTGCAATTAGAGTACGGATCAGTGTAGAGAAGATTTGTGCAAACCGGTGGTTCGGAAGTCAGTAAGCATCAGGAGTATGAGCTTAGTGTGGGAGCAGAGTATAAGCAGCAGAGCATGGATGGATTAGATTCAGAGACGGAAACTTACAGGATTCAGATTCCGATTCGAAGTTTGTTACTAACGGAGAATTCGGGGACCAAATTCCTGTAAGTGGGGAAGAATGTAATACCCTGTATCAAGAAATGGTCAACGGGCAGCAGAAAAGTCAATGGGGGCATTTTCGTAATTTTGAGAAGTTAAGGGGCATTTTGGTAATTTTACCAAAAAGCGAGCCGGAAGATAAGACGGGCCAAATGTTATTCTTTTTAAATAAAGAAAACATTTAGAAGACCAAGAATTGTGGAAACGGACCGCAGATGAGTTTTTCGGACTATCGGGAAAGGAAACCGATAACACCGACAAAACTTGTAAAATTCATAACGGGAGCTACGGGTGTCCGTTTGAGGTGATTCAAATTGATAAATTAATATAAGAGCATCTAGAATCTGAAAATGAGGCTTGGTGAATTTATAGAATCATCTAAGGAGTTTTTAAAATATTAAACGCAAAACCGGTTAAACTGAAGCATCGGGATGGTTCGGGAATAAGAAGCTTTCTGATTGGTTGGAGAAGAGAAGAGAGTGACACTTAGCACTCCATGTGTCACTTGTTGGTGATGCATGCAAGCTGATCTTCAGCTATAAAAGGGAACCCAATGCTGCTCATTTTACACATCACAAAAAAAGAAAAGAAGAAGAAGAAGAAGAAGAAGAAGAAGAAGAAGAAGAAGAAGAAGACGAGAGAGAGGAGATGAAGCTTGAAGAAGAAGAGAGAGAGGAGATGAAGCTTGAAGAAGAAGAGAGAATATGAAGCGTGAGAGAAGAAGAAGAGAGAGAGATGGAGGAGAACCGGAGGAGAGAGAGAACCAAAGGAGAGAGAGAAGATGAAGCTTGAAGGAGAAGAAGAGAGAGAGAGAGCCAGAGGAGAGAGAGAACCGGAGGAGAGATAAAATAGGAGAGAGAATATGCGGATGGTCCGGAGTCTCAATCAGAATCACTAAGGTCAACGGTACGGTCAAGTGCGGGTCAAGGTCGGGTCAAAGAAACGATTCGAGGAAGGTTCGGGTTAGCGTGGGTTCGTGCCGGGTCTCGTTTTTCCGCTAGTCCGTCAATCCGTCCGTCCGTCGTCATAATAACACTGTGAATCGGCTAAATTGTATGTTGCATTTAGTTAGAATCATATAGATCCGGAATTGATAAACCGTAGTTTAGGGTGCATACCTGATTGATTGAATTAGTTAGAACGACTAGGTTGATTAATAACTCGGTTAATTAGTTAAATGGTTAAGTTAAGAGATGCATGCTAGTTAACTCATATCCGTAATCGTTGATAGTTTGTTGATTGCTTGATTGGGTGTTGCATTAATTGATTGATAGTTCGTTGATTGCTTGATTGGGTGATGCATACATATAGAACGACATGCTAGGACGTATATGCATATATAAGTATTTAAGAACGTATATAAAGGAATCTATATATGGGAAGTTATGAGTTGATTAAAATACGGTTAAAAGACATAACACACTTACAATATAATAACGGGGTGGGTAAATTAGTCGATCTAAGGGTAATGAATGGAAGTTAATGAATAATGAGATGTTGGGGAGTTACTAATCTTACTAACTCTAAACCGACGGATCAAGGACTTATTAAATATACTTAGGAAGGGATAAGTAAAAGAAGTGGTGTGATTGATGGGCCGTCTACGGGATTAGTAATCACTAATCCCAAGGTAGCGGATTGAATGAGTGAAGGTTAAGGATTGAATGAGGAAAGGTTAAGAACATATTAAAAGACTAATAAACCTAAATAACTGTTTGTCTGGTGTTGTGATTGTGTGATTGTGTATCTACTTCGGTGTTTGGCCGAGTAGACTGTTGATTGATTCTGTGATTGTGTATCTACTTCAGTGTTGGGCCGAGTAGACTGATTGCTTGATTGTTTATCTACTTCGGTGTTGGGCCGAGTAGACTGATTGCTTTTTTGTTTATCTACTTCGGTGTTGGGCCGAGTAGACTGGGGATTAAGATTGTGTTTCTATTTGACCTTGTCGGTCTTGCGTGATAGAGTCCCAGTGAGTATGCTTGTTTACATTTATGTTATTAGGACTCTATAGGGTGTGTTAGATCCCGCAAGTCTAAAGATGGCGTTCTGGTACTTCCTGCCCGATTGGATCCTCGGGAATTGAGAACCTGGTCAGTTCACGTACCTTCGGTAGTTGTTCTGGCAGATGTTAACCTATGGAGTGACGTCTGTAGGTGTGTGGTCCAGAGAATACGGGGTCGCGTGCTAGGGCCGGGCTGCATAGAAGCTTTGGTTATATAGGGGTAACCCGAGTCACCGCGTATCAATAGACAGAGAACAGTGTCCTAGTCGTAGGACTTCGTGTTTTCGTCTAGGAGTCGTGGGAGGTTTTAGTTACCATGGGGTAGCTAAGTGTTCCCGTGGTAGTTACCGAGTTCACATAGTGGGCCCAGATGGTGTGGAGATTGCGTTAGAGATGCGATAGATAAATCGATTTTAATCGAGAGCATGTGCCGCAGTGCTCTCGCTTCCCTTGGTTACTTTTGTGTGGTTGTGTTGTTATTCGAATGCTTGTGTGTTGTGGAGCTCGTCACGTCTTGGTAGCACGTGACCAGCTATTTGTACTTGATTGTTATTTTGGGTTTGGGCGGGATTATCATATTGTTAGCAGCCTTTAGTTGGGAGCCGTCTCACTGGGTAATCTTAGATTGCTCATTAGACTCTTTTGTGTGTTTTCAGGTTTGGCGTAGCTCGGCGGACGCGTAGGACACTCGGAGTAGTCTCGGGTTGGCATTGGGTATCGGTTGTTTACACATTTTGACTTTACTTCCGGTTCCGGATTTTGTTGGGATATCCCGCTAAATTTTTTGTATTGAACCATATATTGTTATTAATAAGATTTATATTTTTAAAGTAAAAAAAACGGAATAGTTCCCTGATATACGGTTTAGTCCAAACCGAACACAACTCGTGGAAGCGGTACGGGTTGAAAAGCCTCGTATCGTGGAAATGAGGTAAACGGAGTCAAAGATGGATTGGTTCGAGCCTTTGTCTCAAACCGGACTGTCTCTGGCTTTCGTATTGTGACAAATTCTTCTTGTATGACTGCTCGGGTTCGATCGGTCATGTTCTTGTTTGATTGTTGGCCGGTCAGCTCGTCGGTCAGCGAAAAACGGGAAGGGGGCGTTACACCAACCAGGGTGTTTCATTGTTGAATCAATTGACTTTGGTTAATCCATAGAAAATCTTGAGGTAAGAAGTTTATACTGTTATTTTGGTTTGTGTTTCCTAGCTCTATCCTTTGTTGTCATAGTGTGAGAATTTCTCGGTTCTGCAATGTGTGGATTGATCAAGACAGGTTCCTCAAGGATTTGGTGTTGTTCTTGATCGCTTGCATGTCAAGTTTGTTCTTAGGTGGAAGCAGTGGTTCAACATGATCAATATCCAGAACTAAAGGAGCAACATTTGGTGGATTCTCAGTTTCAACTATAGGATCCACTTGAGTAAAAATTGGTCTGCAGAGAAGGTGGAGAGGTTGAGATGTTGAAGGGTCTGTTTGATCAGATTGCTGACTTGTTAGAACTGGTATGGCATGTTTCCATGCTTTAAGGAGTGGTGTCTGATAGTTAGGAACCATGTGCTTATATTGGTGTTTGAAAGGGAAGTGTTCCTCTTCAAAATTACATGCCAAAAGATATACACTCTCCATGAGGGAACAATCCCTTATAGCCTTTGTACTGACTGTTATAGCTAAGGAAGATGCATTGTAGGGATCTTGTTGTGTTGAGCCACATGTGTGAGATAGGGATAACATGCTGACCCAGAGACACGAAGAATTGAGTAGCCTGGTTTCTTGTGAATCAAGGCTTCATGAGGACTAACGTTTTTGAGGGATGTTGAAGGCAACATACTGCCCAGAAAGTTTGCTGTATAGAAGGCTTTCAACCCAGAAATATAGAGGAGTTTGGTTGTGGAACATCATGTATAGAACAAGATCGACTAAGGGCATGTTTTTCTTTCTGCAATCACATTTTTTGGGGCGTGTAAGGGCATGAGATGCGGTGACGAATTCCATTTTCAGAGAAATGCTACATAATTTTGTTGTTCACAAATTCTCCTCCCCATCACTCTGAAACTCTTTAATATTTGTACTTAATTGATTCTCAATCATCTTTTAAAAAAGCAATGAATATGGTGAAAACTCAGATTTGGAGTGAAGAGGATATATCCAAAAAAATATCTAGAATTCATCCACAAAGATAGCATATAACTTAAACCCTTGGTTAGATACAATTGGGGAGAGTCCCAATAGATCACAATGAATCCGATCTAGGAGATTTAAAACACTAGAATCTGAAGAAAAAAAACTGCAAACGAGTACTCTTTTCCAACTGACATGGCTCATAGATATGAGAAGTGCTGCTCTTATTCACCCTTATTTATTTATTTCCTAAGTTGAAGTTTGTTTAGGTTCTTGAAGCTGGAATGGTCCAACCGATGATGACATATGTCCTCATATGCTGCACAGTTTCAATTAGAAAACGAAGCTATAAGATCCTTATTCTGAGACACATTTAGTCCATTACTGTGTGGACCGTTTGACACCACTTTCTAAGTGTCCAAATCAATAACACACACTTTTCAGCACCAAAATAAACCCAATTTGGATAGTCATCACACAACTTAGAGATAGAGAGAAGTGTTTTTGTATATCTAGACAAACTAAGACTTCATTTAATGGGATAGTACCTTTGTAGGAAGTGATGGTGGCTGATCTAACATGAGTAATGGGTAAGTACGTACCGTCTCCAATCTGGACTGTGTCATTACCCTCATATTCTATAGATGTTTGAAGGTTACTGACAGAGGAGGTGACATGAGTCGAAGAATTTGAAGCCGGGTACCACTCTTTACCGGTTTCATTCAAGACACACAGAGTGGAAAGTAGAGAAGGATTGAGAAAGAGGTTTGTATTGATAGTTTTGTCAAATATGTTGTACCACTTGATCGTTGTGTGACCAGTACGACCACAAATCTGACATACATGCCTTTCTCCTGAATGCTGAGTCGTGGATTGATGTTGAGTGAATCCCCTTCCCTGTGATGTGTAGCCACCTCTTCCCATGTTTCCTTCAAAACGTCCTCAACCCCTTTGATTAACAAAGTATTGTGGAGCAAGAGAGGTTGACCTTTCTTTGTTGAAGGCAGCATGATGCGTGACATAAACTGTCTTTTCGTTAGTTTGGAGTTTGTTGTCATAACTCTGAACTTCTGATACAACATCACTAAAAGTGGGTGTGATAAATTTTCTAAGTGAGCTCTGAATGACCGTTTTGATGGGATCGTACTCTCGTCCCAGCCCATTGAGAAAACCAAAATTTTTCATGGATTCATAAGTTGATTTTCCGATGGAGCTGAGAGAGTCACATATTGTTTTGAACTCCCGAAAATATGCATGAAAGGACTTGTATTTCTTTGACAGAAGCTGGAGGTTCCTTCGTAGAGAACAATATCTTATGATATAGATTTTGTTGAAGTTTCTGGCCAGAGATACCCAGATATAGCGAGATGTCTACAGATTATGGACGTGACCCATTACTTTTTCTAAGAGGGTACCAACCAACCAAGATCTGACTAGCTGGTTTGTGAAAAACCATGCTTCACACTTAGGATTGGACACCTCTAAAGTGTCTTCTCCATTGACGACTAGACGGGTTGAAGAAGGTGGAATCACAACTTTATTGACAAAACCTATGAGTTTTTGGCTCGATCGAAGAAACTCAAACTGTTTTTTACACAATAGATAACTACTGTCAGTTAATTTCAGTGTGACCGAGCTCGAGACATAAACACCATCTGGAAAAAGGTAAATGGCCGCCTTTGATGCACCTGCTAAGGTTTCTCAAGGCTCTAATACCATGTGAGAGAAAGGATAAGAAAAAAAGTTTCTAAATTTTGACTATATTTGATATGTTCATAACACATGATTACACAAAGCCTATATACAAATGTTGAGATTGTTCTAGAAATGAAAAAGCAAAAGAGGAAACTTATCCGCATAAGACAGCTATATTTGGTGACTCATTTCATAGGGATTGCAGTCCTTGTAATCGATTTATATGGTGGAGCGTATACTTCGTACACACAACGGTTTTTTGTGTTGCAAGTTTGTCTTTATCTGCTGGCTGAGAGAGGGAGCTTGTAACACCTCTGGAGATGTCACAAGTGTCGAATACCGCGAACGTTCCAGCCGTTTCCGAGGTCAGGCTGGCCCGTCCTTGATATCCGACCCTCTTGGCTAAGGCCTAAGGCTAGCCAACCTGTACCAAAGTCGAGAGTTGTGTTAGTTCGGACTAAACAAATATCATTGGAACCGTGGTGTTTAAGAAATCTTGTTTTATTAATACTATGTAGGTTCTATTACAAAACTTTACCCCAAAACTATACCGTATATTGGGTACAAGTCAAAAATCCTACATAGTAAACACTCCACGATCTTCATACTCACAACGCAAAACTACACTGGCGGTCTAACGTCCGAACTTTCCCTCTAGCCCGTCTATTTCTTCCTGCGAGGCAAAAGTAGTATAATGAGCAACCTAGAGTTCCCCAACGAGTCCATGACCCTCTAACATGCTTTAGTGCCCAATCCCATCCCATAGCCGGGGCACAGTGCATCAATCATCTCGCAGGCATCAACATGCAACCACAATATCAAAGATATGCACAACGTGGAAGCATATAAACAACAATGGATAACATGACTCCTATAATGAATGCATAATACGTCTAGACTTTCTAGACTTCTCAAACTCCAAAACATGTGAATGTATCCTAGTGCACCGGATACTCCCTCCTACAGACGTGACTACTTGATATTCATACATTTTCATGCATTTAGGCTTGTATATAGTTCTTGTTTTGACTTTTTTTCTCCATCATTCATACCATTTTGTCGAGTCATTGTCGCATCTAGAGTCTAGAGTTGTTTAGGACTAGGATTAGGCATTCTAGGCTTGCATTTGGAGTGTTTCTTGTGTTTTGCAGGTGAATGGAGGTGTCTAGGAGCATTGGTGAGCCTGGAAGTGGAGTCTTGAGCTCAGAAGACCAAGGAAGAGCCAGCAGAAACTCATATTGGCCACCATATTGGCGAGCCTGGCCAATACGACCCAGCAGGAAGTCATATTGGCCACCATATTGGCGAGCCTGGCCAATACGACCCAGCAGGAAGTCATATTGGCCACCATATTGGCGAGCCTGGCCAATACGACCCAGCAGGAAGTCATATTGGCCACCATATCGGCGAGCCTGGCCAATACAGATCCCAGATTTTCACTTGGATCCGGGTCAACACCCGGTTTGTCCCGGGTTGACCCGGTTCGACCCCTTTTACTATAAATTCATAATTTTGGGTTTCTAAAACCCTAAGCTACCTAAGCATAGTTTTGTTTTAGGATTTGGATCTTGTAATCTTTGATTTTGAGTTTAATCTAAGTACTTCTTTATATCTTCTTTATCTTTTCTCTTAATCTATCTTTAATCATGTTATCTCATACTATCTTTATGGGTTTTGTGAGAACAATGAAGATTAGAGAGTAGAGTTTTTGGGTTTTGTGGATGAGGTTGATTTAGGTGGTTTATGTGATGATTAGTGATGTTTAGGACTTATTTATGAATAATCCTTCTCTAATTAGTTGTGCTCTATGCTAGGTTGCAAGGAATTGTTGAATCTAGATGCTAGGCTTTTTCATGCCCGAAAGGTGTTCGATGAAATGCTTGAATGAACTTTTTAGAGGATTTTCATATCTTAGCCTAAGAGATTAGTTGTCTAAGGTGATTATTGGTAATGAGAACTTGAAATTAATGCTTGCTTGATTCTTAATCACAAATGATAATTTGATATTGATTAGGGATTAGTCAAAGGGATTAGTGCCAAGAGATTGGATTAGTCTAATGATTAATGTTCTTAGCCTAAGGATTAGCTTTGCTAAAAGGTGTTTGATGGATATTATTGCATGCTTGTCTTGTAATTTGCAAATGAGAATTGAATGATTTCTTGATTAGCATAGGAGTTATGAACATGATAATGTGATTAGCTTAATTATGATCATTAGCCTTGTTTAGCATTGTTTGATTGATTGAAGCATCCTTGATTGTCTCTAAACCACCTAATCTCCGTAGTCTCATCCTAGGACCCTTCTTTTATCTTGTTTAGTGTTTTATTTGCTTTATTTCTTTCTTGTTTGATTAGGATTGTTAGTTAAACCTTCTTTTATCTATTTGGCTTAGCTTAAGTAGTATTTTGCATTCTTAATGTGTTGTTCTTCTTGCCTCCCTGGATTTATACCTTAAGTACTACAATGATAGGAGTAGACTTGAGGAATTGATCTAGAACTAGATAAAAGTCTATCATCAATTTGGCGCCGTTGCCGGGGAGGTGTAGCAATAGCCATTAGGATTTAGATTCTACTTTAGACTAAGCTTTTATTTTGTTTTTACTTGTGTGGTTACTAACTCTCTTTCAAGTGTTTGTTCTTTTTGCAAGGTACAATCATAAGGAAGAGAGCATGGCTTCGGAGATAGCTTCAATGTTGAGGGCTATGCTAGAAGCTCAAGAAAGAGAGATGGCTTGGGACCCTACAAGTCATCATGGTTTTGAAAGCACATCCACCTATCAAGGTGATCTTCCAAATGAGTACTCTTCTCATGAGTACCAATATGGATATGGTGATGGATACCAATCTTGGAACATGGAGCATGAGCATGAATCAACTCACTCTTCTCAAATCTCTTATGATGAAGAACTTATCAACATGACAAAATTGGCATTGGAAGGACAAGAGAGGTACAATGAGAGCTTAAGGATGATAAACAATGACTTTGCTCATTTGCCTCAAGATGCAAGCATTGTTGAGCCAACACATGAGGAGAATGCTCAAGTCCAAGATGAATTCTTGCAAGAAGCTTACTCTTTCCAATCATGTGATCAAGAGCTTCTCAACTTGGCAAAGATGGCATTAGAAGGACAAGAGAGGTATAATGAGAGCTTAAGTATGATCAACACTGATTTTGCTCATTGGCCTCAAGATGCAAGCATTGTTGAGCCAATACATGAGGAGAATGCTCAAGTCCAAGATGAGTTCTTGAAAGAAGCTGAAGAGACTATCAAAGAATTCGAAATGCTTCTTGGTTGCACTGTTGGTGAAGACCTTATGATTAGTTATGAAGAAGAGGATGATGAAGAGACATTTATGGGTCATTCAACCAATAGCAACAATGAAGGAGTAAGAGAAGTTGTGAGAGATGAGGAAGAACCTTATGAAGATGGGTTGGTTGTTGAGTGCAAGGAGATAAAGGAAGAGAGCACACAAGATGAGCTCTCAATCATTGAAGAGGAACCAAGGCAACCAAATCCCAAGCAAGAGCTAATTGGAGGAAATCTTATGGAGAAACAAGATGGTCCCAATGAAGAATCCTTCAAGGAGGATGAAGAAGATGGATCTCCAATGGCTCAACCCTTTCACAACTACCTTGATATAGTCTCCACCATATCACCAAGCTTTCATGATCCAAGGAAGATCCCTTTTGAGGAGATAAGGATGAAAGAGTTTAGGGGGTGGTTCTACGATGAGTATGATCCCGGTGATACAAACTCATGCCACATCCCTAACCAAAAAAAGTGAAGGGATAGTCAAGCTTAGTGACTCAAAACAAGCTCACTTGGGAGTAATTCCCATGTCTATCCTTTTGGGGAGCTTTGAGGTCAATGCAAGGAAGAAGGGAAAGAGTTTTGGGTGCAAAGGGACTTCAATGCTAAATCACAGGATTATGAAGCCTATGAAATGGTCTAAGTTTGGGGGAGTCTTGTGCCACATTCGAAGATGCCTCCACCTCCCATTCCTCCTCTCCATTCCACTCTCCAAGTAACACTCCAACTTTTGTCTTTTTGATTTTGGATTTTTGATTTAGTCTTTTGTCTCTTTCCCTTGCTTCTTTCACACAAGGGACTGTGTGATTTAAGTTTGGGGGAGGAGACTAGTCGCTAATAATGTGTTTTGTGTTCTTATCTTCTTTTCTTGTATCTTGAGTCTCATTCATGCATCTAAGGCATAGAAAACCATAAAAATTTGAAACATTTTCAAAATAAAAAAATTTCACAAAAAGAAAGCATGTAGGATCGAGTCTAGTTAGTGTTGAAGGATTCATGCATTGGGAGCAATGATTTGATTTCCTTATAAGGTCAATTGAGTAATACTTGTTTCTTACGCTAGCTTATTGCTAGATAGATCACACTAAGGTTGTAACTCGAGAATCGCATTGAAAGCTAGAACGAACCCTACTTGGATAACTTGCTTTGAACCTTGATTTGATGCTGAAACTTGTTGTGATTTGAAGCTAGCTCCATCTAAGTGAGAACTTTAATTGAATCATCTAATTATCCTTGTTCATGCTTTGTGTGATAAACTCATGGGTACCCCAAAATATTTGAGCAAGTTTATCCTTTCTACCCCTCTCTACTTGCTCTAATAGATTTCCACACCTTTCACCACCCTTACTTCAAACCCCAAACACTATCTTGAGTGATAGGCCTATTTGGAACAAGCTCGGTAAAAAGTGTTGAGTATGAGGCGACTAGGAAAGATTTCCATTTTAGATGCAAGCTCTACATTTTTGGCTATGCGATAGGTTAGGACCTAAGTTTGGGGGAGGATTTGGGAATGAGGAAAGAGAGAAAAGAAAGGAAGAAGTGGTTGAATGGGATCAAAAGTTGTTTGGTAACAAAGAATGAAAAGCTCTTAAGTGTTTTGAAAAAGAATAAAAGAGTCTCAATCTTTTGAAGTGAAAAGAAGCCAATTGGCTCACCAAAAAGAAAAGAAAGTTTATGAAAGAAGAGACTAAAGAAAAGAAAGAAGAGTTTTGAGCTAAGTTGAAAAGAATAAGGTTACCAATGTTTTCAAAGTGTTTTGAGTGATCCTTTGGGGGTTCTTGGGAAGTTTTGCATTGTGAAAGAAAGAAAAGGCAACAAAAGCCTTGAAAAAGGGTAGAACTCATTTAGGAGGGTTTAGACTAGGAGTTGAAGTTCTTGGGGTATGGGTAGATGGGAATCTATCCTAGTATGCACCAATTGCCTCTAACTCTTAGCATTTTACTATAGCTTGTTCATATTTCCTCCGAGAGAACCTAAATGATTGTGGAGAAGCCTTTCTTTCAGTTGAGACCATTTTTGTCTCAAGACCTTGTCCCTTAAGCCAAATGAGTTTGATCACATTGCTTTGAATAATGATTCACTTGAAAAATCTAATGAATGTCAAGGAGCTAGTGGATTTGAATGCTTGTGTAGGTTGAAGGTTAAGCTAGAAGTTTCGTTTTGATGAGTATGGCTATATCCTTGGAGTAAGCTTTTCTCGGTTGCACTTTGGTTGTATAGACTTGAAACTTGTTGAAGCTTGATTGAACCTTTGGATATGAGTTCCCACCTTCAAACCTTTTCCCCAACCTGTGTTGATTGACTTATGCTTGCTTGTGGACAAGCAAGATTCAAGTTTGGGGGAATTGATATTCATACATTTTCATGCATTTAGGCTTGTATATAGTTCTTGTTTTGACTTCTTTTCTCCATCATTCATACCATTTTGTCGAGTCATTGTCGCATCTAGAGTCTAGAGTTGTTTAGGACTAGGATTAGGCATTCTAGGCTTGCATTTGGAGTGTTTCTTGTGTTTTGCAGGTGAATGGAGGTGTCTAGGAGCATTGGTGAGCCTGGAAGTGGAGTCTTGAGCTCAGAAGACCAAGGAAGAGCCAGCAGAAACTCATATTGGCCACCATATTGGCGAGCCTGGCCAATACGACCCAGCAGGAAGTCATATTGGCCACCATATTGGCGAGCCTGGCCAATACGACCCAGCAGGAAGTCATATTGGCCACCATATTGGCGAGCCTGGCCAATACGACCCAGCAGGAAGTCATATTGGCCACCATATCGGCGAGCCTGGCCAATACAGATCCCAGATTTTCACTTGGATCCGGGTCAACACCCGGTTTGTCCCGGGTTGACCCGGTTCGACCCCTTTTACTATAAATTCATAATTTTGGGTTTCTAAAACCCTAAGCTACCTAAGCATAGTTTTTTTTTAGGATTTGGATCTTGTAATCTTTGATTTTGAGTTTAATCTAAGTACTTCTTTATATCTTCTTAATCTTTTCTCTTAATCTATCTTTAATCATGTTATCTCATACTATCTTTATGGGTTTTGTGAGAACAATGAAGATTAGAGAGTAGAGTTTTTGGGTTTTGTGGATGAGGTTGATTTAGGTGGTTTATGTGATGATTAGTGATGTTTAGGACTTATTTATGAATAATCCTTCTCTAATTAGTTGTGCTCTATGCTAGGTTGCAAGGAATTGTTGAATCTAGATGCTAGGCTTTTTCATGCCCGAAAGGTGTTCGATGAAATGCTTGAATGAACTTTTTAGAGGATTTTCATATCTTAGCCTAAGAGATTAGTTGTCTAAGGTGATTATTGGTAATGAGAACTTGAAATTAATGCTTGCTTGATTCTTAATCACAAATGATAATTTGATCTTGATTAGGGATTAGTCAAAGGGATTAGTGCCAAGAGATTGGATTAGTCTAATGATTAATGTTCGTAGCCTAAGGATTAGCTTTGCTAAAAGGTGTTTGATGGATATTATTGCATGCTTGTCTTGTAATTTGCAAATGAGAATTGAATGATTGCTTGATTAGTATAGGAGTTATGAACATGATAATGTGATTAGCTTAATTATGATCATTAGCCTTGTTTAGCATTGTTTGATTGATTGAAGCATCCTTGATTGTCTCTAAACCACCTAATCTCTGTAGCCTCATCCTAGGACCCTTCTTTTATCTTGTTTAGTGTTTTATTTGCTTTATTTCTTTCTTGTTTGATTAGGATTGTTAGTTAAACCTTCTTTTATCTATTTGGCTTAGCTTAAGTAGTATTTTGCATTCCTAATGTGTTGTTCTTCTTGCCTCCCTGGATTGATACCTTAAGTACTACAATGATAGGAGTAGACTTGAGGAATTGATCTAGAACTAGATAAAAGTCTATCATCACTACTCGCAACCAATCACCACAAAGGATCAAGGTCCAAGCATCACAGCTGATTATGAGGATCTCTATCACTCGGGTTCCCGTTACGGAGATCTCTATCTCGCGGGATCGTTCGGCCATGGGAGCAACCCAAGTACCCCTTCGAGCCTTCTTCAAGTCCACGGAGGAACACAATGGGAGCACCAAATACACTAATTTTAGAACAGTAACACAAGTTCTAGAATGCAACAACTAGGACTCACACGTTCTAGGCCAACTAGAGCAATACAACACTTGCTCTATCACAAACACAATTAACTGGGCCGCGGTGTCCCTTGTTACCACCTACGTCCGCATGCATATCTCAAGATGCGTCTCACACACGTTACGGTGTAGGGTTATTCAAAGGATCTGAATATCGCGGCAGCCACTATAACCGTCTTAACAACGAAAGGAATACTTACGTAGATCCGAGATCTCACGAAGCTACCACATCCTCACCAATACGGGAAAACATCTAGTCTCTTTCAAACATGCATGCAATCTCTATCTCGAAGAATCTAACATATATTCAACGAGATACATCATATACCAAGTCAACACAAAGATTGTGCATGCAACCATACTAACGATTAAGGCATGCCATAATACCACAATGAAACTAATCCACAAAATCAATGGGTAAACAACTCAACATGCCCATGCCTTAACCAAAATATCTCAAACAACCATGCATGCATCAATCAAATCAAACGGACATAACCTCAACCATAACGCAAGTAAATCACGTAAATTCACTTAAGGATAAATACTCAAATTATTTCAATCTTTAAAGCGTAACTTTCACTCTGTCTGTTAGTCTAACTACCGAGACTCACCCCTTTCCGCGGCTTGTTCCTTACTCCGGGATTTCTCTTGGATCTAGACACAAAGATCCTAAGTAAGAAACTGATTAAGCTAAGGTTCAGACACTAAAGCTTATCAGATCTAAATCTTACCGACCACCGCACATAAATCCGCATCCGAACGCCCATCGGATCCGCTAACCAATCATCAAAATGCCCTCGGGATTACCCACGCTCGTACCATCTCTCTCCCGCATTTTTCTCACTTTCTCTCTTTAACCCAGAAGTCCTCTCTCTCTCTAGAAGTGGGTTTTCAGATCATAATAAGAGAGAAAATGGTTAAGGGGAGCTTAATATTTATACTTGGGCTGAAATGGTTTAACGGCGATAAATGGCGATCATGCGGCCGACGGTGCCTGCGTCGCGACAAGTGGTGGTCTGGTGGCTGATCAAACATGCACAGTGACATTTTTCAGCCCTTGGTCATGATACCATACCCTTCCATGCATCCAAACACTTAACCATCCTCATAATGCAACACCCAGTCTTTTTCATGCATGGAAACACTTATCAGCTGCCTGATCGCGACACCTCGTGACGTCCATGCGTGCTGACAGATCTCCTGCACCTATTCTGATCATATATTTCCTGCTTATCCACGCCCAACCATTTTCCGTCCGTACTGATCAACCCGACGTACCTAACTTGACCATACTTGGATATCTTGCAATATGTTCAGTCTTTTCACAATCTGCTTCGACCAGACTTCATTTTTTTTTCTTTAACTCTTCCAAGTGACCCCCCCCCCGGCATTCTGAGACTTTTGGATTTTCGACCGTTCCTCGGCCATCCTTCTAGTCCTTCGACCATCTCTGAATCCGTTCGTCCCATTCGAATTCTAACTCGACCAAAAGTCTTAGAATGACCTATTTAGGTAACGCCGTCAATTTGACATTGCTCTCATAACTTTGATTTTTGGTCAATCTTTGTCCTTTCCATCCTGGCCAGTCATATTCCTCGTGTGGTCGTTCCACTCCGTTGGGAGGGTCATTACAGAGCTGGTCTTCGAATTAATTGGGCTGATTCTTCAGTTTGGGCCTTCTTATGTGTCTTAGGATTGACTATGTCGTGGCCCATTGTTTCTGATCCGGTAACATATTCAATGTTCACAAATATGAAGGACAAAAGTTGTAACCTTATCTGAACTTTCATGTTCCTGGTTTAGGCGGAGAAGTGGCTCTTTTCCAGTAAATTGGTCAAGGAAAAGCCGGTATTTAAAGACATGTGGGCTGTATTTCTCAAAAAGTATTTTTGTCATATCAATAGCACCGACCTTTGGCCTTTGCATCAAAAGTGAGTAGATTTTATGTTGTTTTCTTTTACTTATCGTCGTCTTTAATTTTTCGATTTGTGGTTATTAATAGGTTTGTACTAAAGCATCATACCTTCTTCAAGGATGCATAAGCGATTGAAGTGGTAAATCTGGAACATTGCAGTCAGTTTTCTAAGTAAAATTTCGTTAATATTTAGGTTTTGATTTTTTTGTAGGTATACCATGTGAACATGCCTATAAAACTATCCTAAATGCAAGTTTCAAATCTTTTGACTATTTCACTCCATGGTTCTCGACTGAAATATGGAAGTTCAGCTACAAGACTAATATAGAACCAGTTAGAAGACTACGGTTCCGGTTGAAGAGACATTATCATCTAGTAGTTGATCCTCCACAACCAGACTTGCCAGGAAGAATGAAGAAATCAAAGAAGATAAAAAGGAGAATCAAAGGCAATCACGAGTTGCCAAAGAAGAAGAATAAACATATCATGAAATTTCCTAGGGCTGGTTGCATTATCCATTGTTCAAACTGTGGTGAAGAATGTCACGACTATACGGGTTGCATGGTTCGTCCAAAGAAGAAGCCGATAAAGTTAGAGGTATTAATTGATCTCATTGTGTTTTTTTTAGAAATGCTTCATGTGTTGTGTGGTGTTCTGTGGCGTTGTATGCTATTGATCTCTTCCCTCAGCTTTTCAGGCTATATAAGAAGGTTCATCACATTCACAAGTTCAGGTGGAAGGTTCATCTCAACGACCTGATTTTATTGCACTCACTCAACTCTCTCAAATGACTCAGAACAAGTAACATCTTTTCAAACTTTCAAAGTCTTTTTGTTGTTGTATTGTTGTCAAACTTTCAAAGTTTTTTTGTTGTTGTTCTGTTGTTGGCTCATTTTCTTTGATGTAATAGCAGTCATCAATCTTAGATATATCAAGTCTTTTTTAATAGATTGCCTAAACACCTAAAAAATTTAATACAAACAAAACTTAACATAAATCTATCCAATTACTCATAGAAACGAAAAGGTTATCCCAGTTTTCACCATAATCTTGTTATTCATCTCTCGAACCATCTCTTCAATAGTTACACTTGCCACCAATAACTCTTGCTTGAGCTTCTCTTTCAACTCCTCATTTATCTTCTTTTTATCTCTTCTTCTATGTTAACAAACAGTTTGTTATGAAACTCAAGGTTGTTCACCATCTCCTTCTATAGCTATTTCACTTTATATACAAGCCTCAATAGCTTTGCATCTACAATTCTCATCTTGTCGAGCAGAACTTCTTCAACCCATTCAAGGGATGGTTCTCGGTTTTTTTTCTATAAAACAGTTAAACAGATCAAATTTAATAAAAAAAAAACACATACCTCGATCTTGCAAAACTAAGATCATACTAACCTTCATTGCAGCCTCACATCTATAGAATCACCGAAATGGGTTCTCCTACGTCTGGGAACAAAATGTCCTCAGCTTCCTCCCACACCAACATCTCGATGGACACCCATTACTTATCACTTGTGGGTTAACTGAGATGACGCAGAATAAAAGGTGCTCATTTTTGGTTTTATTTCTGCTAAGTATCTCTTCTCTCTTGAAATTACGTTTTCCCTTTCTCTCTCTCTATCAAGCTCTATCGCGGCCAAGAAATTGAAATTCTTCTTCAACCCTAATTCCCACATTTCAACCACATTTCGGGTCGGGTTTTAAAGATGAATATGGGTCTATTTTAATCAGTTTCGGGCAATTTTTTAACTTAAACATGATTTCTTAATTTTGATCGTATTTTAGTGGGTTTAAACACACATGTGGAATTAGGCAGAAAAAAAGTTTGGAGGAAAAATTGACATTAAATGTTATATTTTGGTACTTTGGGAAGGGGGATCAGTATAATAGGTTTTGAGTTCGTGTGGAATAAGACGGGAGCAAAAATTGTAGAGGAGTCATAGACAATCAATCTTTTATTCTTTACCATTGAAAATATAAAATGTAGAAACCTCAACTAACCCTTCTTTTTGCACATATCTTGGGGTAAACGAAATTTTATCAGTGGATCCTTTGCTATACTTAGCAAATCTATATAACTCATCGAATGGTACTATTTTTCTTATATGATTTTGAGTTTGTAATTTATTTTAACAGAATATAACCTCTATAATAAATATTTGATAAATTAATATTTTAATAATTTATAAATTTTGGGTCTTAAATTAATTTTTTATCTTATTATTCTTCAAATTAAATAATATCTCGTTAAATTGATAAAATATTATTGCCATGAATAAGGGTGTCAATATGGATGTAATTCAATTGAATCCAAACCATAAATTCTATTGGATATAAAACTTTGGTATAAATAAATTAATGGATAAAATAGATCAGTAGATTTAATGAGTTGGGTTAAAAAAAATTGGATTCAAATACCATAACCAAATCAATAAATTTGTAACTAACATAAATTTAAATTAAATTTATAAACCAAAAAAAAACAAAAACAAAAATATCAAAACCAATTTAGTAAATCAAATCTAAGATACTTTCCATATCTATCTACATCTCACATTTTTTATTTTATTTTGTCAATCTACTTTTCACTGACAAAACCCATAAAATCACATTCTTCCGCCAAAAGCACAAAATCATATTTTTTTACTGAAAC
The DNA here is from genome assembly GCA_030180135.1 of Orychophragmus violaceus. Lineage (NCBI taxonomy): Eukaryota > Viridiplantae > Streptophyta > Magnoliopsida > Brassicales > Brassicaceae > Orychophragmus > Orychophragmus violaceus. The sequence goes on along the minus strand of CM058235.1, from coordinate 16,115,829 downwards.
TACAAAACCGTAAAACTATATTTTCCGCCAAAACCATAAATCGTATTTCCTGCTATAATCGTATAGTCGTAATTTTCCACTAAAATCAAAAGTTATATTTTCCATCAGATCTTAAAATCACGTTTTTCCGCCAAAACCGTATAACATGTTTCTGCCAAAATGGTAAAGTCATGTTTTCACCAAAATCATAAAATCATGTTTCCCCCCCCCCCCCCCAAACTTCAAAGTCTTGTTTTATGCCAAATCGTTAAATCGTGTTTTCCACTAGAACCGTAAAATCATATTTTCCCCTAAAACCATAAAATTGTATGTTTCCTCCAAAAAAATAAAATCAATTTTTTTCTCCAAAACCGTAAATCGAGTTTTATGCAAAAAAAACATAAATCGAGTTTTGCTGCCAAAACTGCAAATCGTGTTTTCTTGTCAAAACAATAAAAATCGAATTTTTCACCAAAACCGAAAAATCGTGTTTTCCCCAAAACCGTAAATTCGTGTTTTCCCAGCAAAACAATAAAACCGAGATTTCCAGCAAAATCGTAAAATCGTATATTCCAAAAAAATTGTAAAATATTTTTCTCGTCAAAAATGTAAAATCATGTTTTCCGTGAGAATCGTAAAATCATATTTTCCTACCAAAAACCCAAAAATTTGTGTTTCTCGCCAAATCGCAAACCTGTATCTTCTAGAAAAATCGTGTTTTATGTTTATTATATTTTCTGCTGATACAATATTTTCCCACCAAAATTATACAATGTGTCTTATTTATGGGTTATCAATTAATTAATTTAATTATTATAATATAAAAGTCCAACTTAATGATTATTAAAATGATAAAATAATATTAATGTTTTAATATTATTAACTCCTTAACATAATTGAGTTATTGATTGGCTCAATCTGTTTATCAAATGAGTTGGGTTAATCGAAAATCCAAATACGTTTAAAACTATTTGGATAAGAAATGGTTGGTTTAGGCATTTTGAGATCCCTAGTCGCAACATTATTAAGTAATAAAAGAATAACTTCACTAGACATCTAATAAATATATTAGTGTGAATTCAGGCTAACTATTTTTGCCATATAGAAAATCCAATTTTTCAGCTATAAGGCGAATAAAAATGTTTTCCTTCTTGTTGGTTATTCTTTAGGCGACCGTCACACAACCACCATCCTTGTGATTTCCGGCCAGCGTCAATTCTTATGTTGGTTGTTTTCTTTTTTTTTCTTTTGTTCATATGTATTAGGTTTTTTCAAATAAATTACCTAAATATCAACAAGTTTGTGTTCAGAAATTGTTGCTTTGGGTTCTTGGTCTGATTGAAAGAAGTTGAAGAAGTTATGTCAGTTTAAGTGGCTATCGGTACAAAGTGGGTGTTGGCAATTCGGTATGAGTTTCTGCCTTTATCAATGGCATTGTGATTTCTCTTAATTGTTGAAGCGGCTGTCGCTTGATGAAGAATGGTGCTCCATAATCATATGTGTTCTCCTTCACATGAGTTACGGTGGGTTTAGATCACTTGACTCTTGTGTTTCTCGTCCGTTGAATAACTTTTGGTGGTTTGTATTTTATTGTCTTAGGGTTTGAAAGAATTCTACATGCTATGATTTGGAGTCAACAACTTCGAAAAGCCACCATGGAGATTGCAGATATTTAAAAGGCATCATTCATTAGGTGTCAAAATTTTGCAATTGTTTTGGCAGATCCAATGTTGGGAATTTTTTTGAAACGGTTCATAATCCGGTGTCGGATATGCTTTTGTACCATTCTCCACACAGCCAATATTTGAAAGAATCATAAAATATGTTGATTAGAAGAAGGTACAAGGTTTAGATTTATCATCAACAATGTCTTATTTAACTTATTTATTTAATGTAATGTAAAATGCATTTTGGAGTTTCATATATAAGATGATAGCCGCTAAAACGTAAGTGAAGAATGGACATTATACATTTTATATGTTTGTCTATAAGATTTTCGAAAAAAAGCATTGATACTCCATTTTTTCATCAAAATTGTTTCAGTGCCTCTTATTTGTGTCAATTGTTATAATAATACTGATTTGTATCATAAAAATTCTTTTTAATATAATATATTTTATTTGTGTGAAATAATTGGCCACATAGCTCATAAATTGTCAGACGTTTAGATAACTGGCCACCTAACTAATTAGCTTTTAATAATGACTATGGATTTGTAATACTCCCTCCATTTCACAAGAGTTATTATTTTAGGAATTTATTTTGTTTCATAAGTGTCGTTTTATATTTTTTTACCAAATTTTGAATAAAAATCTAACTTTGACCCTATTGTTTTAGTTTATTAATTAGAGAGAGAAAATTATATAGTGCATTTATAAGAGGTATAATAGAATTTTTAATAGATTTTTCTAATATGTGTGAAAAAATTTAGAATGATATTCTTTGTGAAATGGAGGAAGTAATACTAAAAATTGTAATTAGATAAGAGGTATTATGTATATTTCAACCCGCTTCAATGTTGGTATTGTATATTTATCTTTTCATGTTAAGTTAAGAACATGCATATAAGGGAAGTAACATTTCTCATAATGAAAATTCATGCACAAAACTAGCCTCGGTTATTGTTTACCATCAGAACAAGTATACGTATTATTCAATATTGAGTCCAACCCTAAGATCCCTAAAGTAGATAGACTTTAGCATGATCGGAGAAAAAGGAAGAGAATTTGAAGGAGTTAACAAATGCAAATGCACTCGATAAAAAGATCAATGTACAACAATAGGAAAAATGTCTAGCACTCATAACGGGCTCCGTTGGGATGGGACATAAAGGGATTTTGGTTGCTCATTGAGTGATGTACAATGGCAAATTTATTCAACACTTCATTTTATATTACACATCATTTTTTCTTTCTTCCAATTATTTTCTTTTTTTCTACATCATAATTCAATAACCATTCATGCCGTTTCTTTTTCCACCTCAAAGTCTTCTAATATTACGCCGGTTTCATACTTTTGTAACAGATCTAGAAACCTACTAAGGTAATTAATGATGATGGTTTTTTTATAAACGATATGTTTTTTGTAGATTTAAAATTTAGAAAGTTACAGATGATTTTAGTACAAATCATTATATTACATATATATCATGATCAATGGTCAATAACTAATAATGATTTATAACTATCACTTAATGGGTTATATCCTCATCAGTCCACAAATCATGCATGTCTACCGCTTATCTAATTATGTATCTGACCGTGACGGGTTTAGCTCGTCTCATTTTTTGTCGGGCTTTATGATTATTTGCTTCCTTAGGAGAAAGATCATTGGCAACAATTCTCCATTTTTGAGGGATATATTTCATCACCTTCTTCCATCTCAAATAAAATCATACCACCAAACTTCATTTTTATAGAGAAATTCTTTAAATGTTCAGTTCCGAAGGCATTACAATCTAAAAGCTTCGTTTGCACATCTTTAATTCAGAAGAGCTAGACATTTTGAAGGAGTTTTTGGTTTTATCACGATTGTAGTCTTCTATCTTTTATTTATCATGCCTTATATAATCAATTATGTCAATTTCGAACTATCGAGCAAGGGACTCTTTTTAGGATTATAACCGCAATTTAAAATAAAGATAATCAGTATGTGTCTAAGAAAATAATTATAACTATATATTTAATCAGGTCTTGTGCCTAATGTGTGGGCTCAACATGGCATGTCTTAAGCTCTTGGAATTTGACTGGGTTGCGTAGCTTGTGCATCGGCTAGTTTAGGGCTATTTATTTTAGCTAAAATACATATATTTTTTTTTTTTTTTTGATTAACCTGGAGGTATCCCGAGCCTATGGAATGACTCAGACTAATCCCCAATGGGAGGTGCAGCCCATAGATAGACCCTCTCTCCGGGTATTCAAATGGGCCCCTAAAGCAAAGCCCATATCCATGTGGGTGTCCTTAAACAAATGTGACTTAGTTTCGCATGGAAGGAGGATCGAACCCGGAACATGTTAGCGTCCAAGGCCCGTCCCCAACTACTTGACCAAAAAAAAAAAAAAAAAAACATATAATTATGTTTTACTGGAGATGATTATGTTTTACTAAAAATATTATGTATATAGAAATAATTAACACAGACTACTAAGCGCACACTAGAATATATTTAATTGTTTTTTTGATTTTTTTTTTTGATAATCTAGGGAGGGTCCCAGACCGAGGTCCAGACTAATTTCTCTGGGCCCAGTCAGGCCGCAGGCCAGCTTCACCTGGAAGGGTTTTCCCTGGGCCTTAGGCCCAGTGCCCGCGTTGTGAGCAGAGGAGGCATTTTTGTTTCCGCCTGGAATCGAACCCGGATGGTGTTTGCCACCTCAAACCCTTCTACCACTTGGACTACCTCAACCGCTCTATAATTGTTCTCGTCAACTTTTGGGAAACATCTTATAACTAGTAAAAATATTCGTATATCCATAGAAGAATCACAATTTTTTTCGTTACTCACCACGAAATATTCACAAAAAAAAACTCATTTAACAACGAAAAAATTAGTCATAATATTATAACCATAAAAATCATGTTCTTAGTTAATTTTTTGTGGCTATATAAAAAAAATTGTTGTTTTTAAAAAAACCACGAAAAAATTGTGACTCTTGAGTAACTATATAAATAATTTTTATTAGTATATACCAAAAAATACTTATAAAAGTGTCCACATGAAATTTAAGCAACCAATGCAAAAATATGCTTAGTAAACATATTCAAATTAAAAAAAAAATTCCAATTTCAAAAATCATACTGTTAGTAGAAAATCCAACTAGCGTACTTTCAGAAAGTAATATTTGAAATACAAAATAACTAAACGGTCCGATTGATGACCTAAAGCGGAACGATTAAATCAGCTGTAAGCGGGAGCGGTTAGCGGTTAAAAAATAGTGTAAAACTGTAAGAAAAAGCGGTTAGTGAAGGCGATTGTAAAAACAAAGCGGTATAAATATAACTTTGATTGGTAACTCAAATCGGTATAAATTATAATGATATTAAATAAATATAAAAATTTTAAAAATAAATTCAATTTGGATAAATAAAATTAAAAATATAAAAATTATGCTTACAAAAATAGTTTCTTTTTTAATTTCATAATACTATACATAAAGCATAGTATTATGTAGGCTTGTCCATAAAAACCGAGAGCCGAAGAACCGAGCCGAACCGAAAGAACCGAAACCAAAACCGTTCAAAGTTCGTAAATATCCGAATGGTTCCTAAATTTTCATAACTGAAATAACCAAACCGAATCAGAACCGAACCGAGAACCGAATGGATACCCGAACGAACCGAAATATGATTTTTTATACCTAAAAGATTAGTAATATTTAGATTTAAAGTAACCGAATATCCAAAATTAATTGAATATTACCACACAAAAAAAACAATTATTTGTAACCCGAATATTTTTAATTAAAATATCTGAATACCCAATTTTTATCTGAGCTATCATAATTATCCAAATTTTTATCCTAATTAGCCGATGTTTTGCCAAAATTACCCGAAATTATACCCAAATTACCCGAAAGAACTTAACCGAACCGAAACCGAATTGGAACCGATTTTTTTGGGTATTAGTTGGTTCCTAAATGTAATACCGGAACCAAAAACCGAAAGAACCGAACCGAAACCGAACCGAATTTTCTAAATAACCGAATGGATCCTAAATCTCTAGAACCAAAAACCGAAAGAACCGAACCGAACCGAACCGAACTTCCATGCCTAGTATTATGAGTCACACATTGCAACAACAACATAACGACATTAATTAAAAAAAATAGATAAAGAAAGAAAAAAAAAATGATTGCATGAACAGATTTTTGCAACTGCTTTGACTATTTGAATTGCTTTTCCTTACTGTTTTCACTTTTGGATTTGTCTTACCGCTTTCACTTTTAACTTACATGATTGGTAAAACTCAAAATGATAAGCTTCTTACAGCTGCTGTAAGAAGCTACCAATCAGACTCAAAGTAAAATTATGGAGGATGATAAACGGAATTAATTTGGAGAAGTTCAGACATGCGAATACGAACAAAAGGGGAGATGTAAGGTTATCACTAATCTCCTTTTGCTGCCCAACTTTTCTCCATCCATGTTCACATCACATACACACTAATCTATAAATACGAGTATACACACGTTCGTGTGAGTTCACATAAACAAAAGATAGAAAGTGCCTGCGTGTGGACATGCGTGATCGACTTCAGCTTAGAAATATGTTTGAGAGTGTTGCAATAAATTTATTTCAAAATATTTGGTTATATATGTCACCAAGGCGCATATATCTTTCGACTATTTGATCATAAAAAAATTCGGGTTTAAACGTATTTAAGCTGGAATAGTTACATGATGGGTGACATATTAAAAAGTAATTCGCAATATTGTGTTAGTGTGGACAAATCATGGAAAAGGATCGTTTTGTAATTATAAGAACAATAAACATGTATTTAAAGTCTTCCCAAAATGACAAATCGGTTGCATATGAGGATGGATCCACATGCCGAGTATATGGGCATGGGACCCACAGACAGCGGCAATCGGAGCGTTACAAAGAGTATCAAAGCCGAACCTGAAGACGCATGTGGAGTTAGTGAGAGCTTGCACATTTAAGAATAATGATCCTTGTGGGCAACACGAACATTGCGCTCTGCGAGAAGAGATGACTGTAACAAGTATTTAACTACCTATTTTATTAAAATGCACTTATTTTTCGGTCACTTTTCCAGAGAGAACTCTAAAGTTAAGCGTGCTTGAGCTGGAATAGTTTAAGGATGGGTGACCTACCAGTAGTGATTCACGGTATCGTGTGAGTGAAGACAAAGCACATAACGGTCGTTTGATGATTGCAGAGACGGTAAACAAATCTTTAAAACCTTTTAAAAATAACAAATTGGCCGCCGAACAAGAATGGACCCAAGAACCGAATGAACGGGTGTGGGACCCACTGATGGAGTCGGTCGGGATGTTGTAGGGCTTGATTGGTGTTGATACAGTAAAAACGTTTGGGGTATACAGCTTTAGTTGTTACCAATCACAAAAGCAGTTCAAAAGCTACAGTAAAAACGATTACTCTCTACTTTTTTTTACCGCTTTCGTTAACAGCTTTCACTAACCGCTTTCACTTATAGTTTTGCAATATTCAACCGCTTACCACTTTCGCTAACCGCTAATCTTACCGTTCCGCTTTTGGTTATCAATCGGACCCGTAATGTTTTAGGCTTCCATTTACATTTACAATTTGGAAAAGGTAAAGTAGGCATAACGCATACACATATTTGATATAGACGGCAGGAGAACTATTTAAGAAATTAATTTATGGTACAAAAGATCTAGTTTATCCACAAACTATATATGAATAAAAATATAAGTGAACCATTTTATTTTGTCGTTTGTGTTGGATATGAGTTTGTACCCATTAGTAAGCTCGACCTAAATTTTTTTTTAAATATCTAATTGGCCTAGTATCACGTATATCCGACTCGCCTCAACATTACACCCATTCAGCTATGTTCGGCTCGATATCATATTTGTTCGGCTTGGTCCATTGTCATGCCTATTCAGTTCAGACCATCAATACAATTAGATAAGAATTCAATGGTCTGTAAAAAAAAGTAAAACTGCACTCAGTATTAATATGAAGTTTATTGTTCATTAAATGGATTCATTGAGATCTTTGTAGTCTTAGCTCTCACTTAATTGTGATGAATACAAGTCTAATTGTAATGAACTTATCAATTAACGACCTCTCCTCTTTCCTTTTTATTATTTTCCAACCTCAACCTACTTTAATACGAAGAATATCATAACTCTTTTTTTTTTCAAAACGTACTTTTTTGACTGAACAAGAACAAAATATATTTTACACACGTATATTTGGTTAACACGAATCTCAGTAACACTACGAGCAAGAGTAAAAATTATAACGAAGACAAGAGCAAGAAGGCAGCAACATATTGCATCTTGGCTCGCAATCGTATCAACAGCAAGGTCAACAACAACATAACTACCAACAAGTTCGTCAGCAGAAAAATCAACAGGGCCACCCATGGAACAAGTATATTCGAAACAACGATCAGGACAAGCTGTTTTTGATTTCCACCAGCTTGCCGAGGGTTGTTATCTGCCGAACCTTCTCTTCACCGAATACCAAAAAGAAGAACCTAAAGTAACTATTCGTAATACATCCTCGTCCAATATCTATCACCAAGAAGTTTATCTTTAGCCAGAAAAAGGTGAAAGTTTCAAGCTCGCCTAAGAGGAAAAACAAAGACAATAAGAAGCACTTCTAAGAGCTTGGTAAACATACCAAAGAAATATAAATATGGAGCCACACAAGCGATCTCACGATGAACCAGATAAAGAAGGGACACCCCGCAAGGAGATGCACAAATATGATTTTGGGTGGATTGTCGGCATGTAAAAATTATGTACGATCGATCAAGGAGGATGAGCAAAGAACAGTCATCCACCATCAGTGGAAAAAAGGTGCCAACAACGAGCTGATGGTCGGAAAGGATATAACTTTCACCAAAGAAGACGAAGAAGGATGATAAGCCTCACAACTATCTGCTAGTGGTTGAGCCATTAATAGCTGACTGAGAATTGGCAAAAATTCTGATCGACACTGAGAGTTTGGTAGACCTCGTATTCAAGAAAACTCTGCAAAAAATGGAGCTCATCGATTATAATATGAAGCCTTCCAAAAAGCCCCAAACAGGTTTCTATGGTGATACGATTGGAACATTCAAGCTGCTTGTTTATGTCGGCAGAGTAACCAAGATCATCAAATTCGTCTTCGATCGACCATGAATTTACAATGTAATCCTGGAAACACTGTAGATCCACTCGATGAAGGAAATCCCTTCGACCTATCATCAGTGTGTTAAATTCCCAACTCAAAACAATATCTTCACGCTCAGAGGAGACTAGAGGATCTCGAGAATCTGCTTCCTGGTCCAGCATAATATGCACCATACATATCAATCATACGTCGTCACCTAACCAAGAGTAAAGCTACCACCGCAAGACGGTCCTCACTGAGATACAGTCGTACAAGTTAACATCGAACTCAGTGATACAAAGTGGTATCAATTGGGATAGGTGCCAATCTGAAAGAATACTTGAAGGATCGGCTCGTCGAATTCTCCAAAAATGCTACTTGTAAGTAGACTTTTGGTTTCAATCTATCAAGTCCTCAAATTTACTAAACATGTCATTGTAGTACTCGAGATTTTCAAGCCAAATGGGTAGATAATAGAGAACTAATAATGCATTAAATTTCCTAATCTAATCCAAATCAAGAAAAGGGTTTAAAATAACAACCCTGAAGATAATTGAAAGCAAAAAATCAAGAAAAGAAAGCAAAAAAGAAAAGTCAACAAAAATCAACAAAAGCCAGTCGACGAAAATGCAAGAACAAAGCTGAAAACAAGATGAAATATGGGTATGAGGATGAGGTTAATGACTTAAGATGATGAAGGGACAATCTAGAATGTTTCAATTAATAACACAATGTTAATTATAGCATAATGACTCTAATTCTAGCTAATCACATTTTCATGCTCATAACTCTTTGTTAATCATGCAATCATTCATTTACCAATCTCAAATCACAAGAATACCATGCAATAATACCAATCAAATACCATTTAACGAATCTAATCCTTTAGTTAAGAACATTGATCATTAGATTAATTCAATTTCTTGGCACTAATCCCTTTGTTAATTACATAATCAAGATCAAATTTTCATTTTTGAAAAGAGTAATCAACAAGCATTCAAATCATATTCTAAATACTAATAGTCAACTTAAAAATCATTTTCATGAGCTAAGTATGAAAATCTTCTAAAAGTTCATTCAAATATTTTATCAAACACGTTTAATGCAACAAAATGCCTAAATCTAAATTCAGAATTCTTTAAAAATCTAGCATAGATATCTACCAAATAGAGAAGTATTATCACTAATTAAGTACTAAGCATCCTAGATCATCCTAAATCACATCCTAATCTAGCTCATCCATGAAACCCAAAGTGACTATTCACTAATCTTCATGTTCTCAACAAAACCCATATAAATTAGGTTAAGAAACATGATTAATGAAGTAAATAAAGAAGATATTATGAATATTAAAGAATTATTTGATTAAATAAATCAAATTTATAGTTTACAAAATTTAGAACCTTAAAATTCATAAGAGAAAAAGATATGTGATTTTTGGCAAAAATGACATTTAAAGAAGAAGTGTTTGAACTGGGTCAATCCGGAGCAAATCGGATCTTGACACAGTCAAAATAGGTCAAAATAAGGTCTAGGAAGAAATCATCGAATTGGATCTGAACGATGTTTTTATCCAATACTCCTTCTGTGAAAAATGGGCAAGAGGTCGAGCTGCGGACTATGTTGAGATGTGTCTAATAAACCGGCCATAACTCTTTCAGTACATCAATAAACTCCATGAAACCACTTCTATTGGAAATCTAACTCAGTTTTCCATGAGATTTATTTTGAAGTCCCAATGCTAAGTTTCAAGTAAAGAGCTTCATCTGACTAGATCTTTAAAAAGCATCGGTTTTATCCTTGATCACCATTTTTCTTTTAATCACACATTTGGTCTCCAAACTCCTCTAATGGCTCAAGTATCAACTCCAAAAATCAATAACTCTTCAATGCACCTAAAAAGACACAAAAAGAGAGAAAAACATGAAAATAAATGCAAAACTCTATCCTAAACACATTAAGACTCTAAATGAGTGATTTCCTAATAAAAATGCCTAAGAATGAATGTAAGATAACCATGCAAATATGAAAGATAAAAGCCTCTAAAGTATGGTACTATCATCTATAAACTTTGTATGGATGACAAGCGACATGAACGGGACAGATCCATCTTTCGCCAGCCACAAGGTCCACGTCAACCCAGTGTTCAGACATTTCAAGCAGAAAAGGAGGATGCTTGGCCCTGAACGCGCTAATTCAGTCAATACCAAAGTAGAGAGGCTGTATATAGTAAGGTCAATCACTAAGGTTAAATACCCTGAGAAGTTGCTCAACCCCATTGCCATCAAAAATAAGAATGGTAACTTTTCATCTACGTCGATTTCACCAACCTCAACAAGACATGCCCGAAAGAGAATTTTCCTCTACCTCAAATCGACCGGATTTTCAAAGCAACAATGAGTAATGTTCTCCTCTTGTTCATGGACGCATTCGCCGGATACAACAAGATATTGATGATCTCGATGATTGCAAAAAACATTGTTTATCATCACCAAAGAACATATTGCTACAAGTTCATGCCCTTCGGACATAAAAATGTCAAAGCAACATATCAAAGACTTGTAAATCGAATGGTAACCGAGCATCTCAGAAAGTGATGGAAGTTTATGTCGATGATATACTCGTAAAATCTGCGTCACTCGATGACCACATCAACCACCTAACAACCTACTTCGAGAGTCTGAACAAATACATAACAAAGATAATCCAAAAAAAAGTGAAAGTTCGCGGTAACATCATGGGAATTCTTTGGCTACATAATCACGCAAAGTGGAATCAAAGCTAAGCCAAAGATGATAGCAGCGCTCACATAGCTCTCTTCACCCAAAAATACTTGAGATTTCAACGTCTCACAGTTCGTGTCTTTGCATTAAAAATGTTTATCTTGAGATCAATGAATAAGTTCCTCCATTTATTTCAGCTACTTCTAGAAAACAAGCGATTCAATTAGGATGTCAAATGCAAAGACACATTCATACAAGTGAATAAATACATTTCAATACCACCAATCTTGGCCAAACTAGAAAAAGGAAAAATACTCTACTTGTATATTTCAGTGTCAAATTCGGAAATCAGAAGCATCCTCGTTCAAGAAGACCGAGGAGAGCATGGACCGATCTTCTATATTAGAAAAATCTTTGACAACTCCGACAAGGTACCTTAGCGAAAAGCTGTCTTAGCAGTATTAACCACGACAAGAAAGCTTAGACCTTGTTTCCAATCACACTCAATGGTCGTTCTCACTAACCAGCCACTCCAAACAATCCTGCATAGTCGAACCCAATTGGAAGAATGTCGAAATGGGCAGTGGAATTGAGCGAATACGATATCAATTACAAACACCGAACAAGCGCTAAATATCAAAATTTTGCTGATTTCTTCACCGAGTTACCCCCAGAGCTCGTCAACAATGACGAACAAGCAACAACATAAATTGGTCGCTATTCGACGACGGGTCTTTGTATAAAAATAGGATTCATACTGAATTTACCAACTAGCGAAATTCTGGAACAACCCTTCCGTTTCACCTTCCCGGCATCGAGCAACAAAGCTGAGTATGAAGCATTGATAGCTGGACCTCGCATAGAAAAATCAGTGGGTGCAAAATTAAACGATGTACTCTACAATTCCCAGCTTGTTGCCAATCAGTATAACAGAGAGTGTTAGGCTAAAAATGAATGCATGGATGCTTATTTGAAGGTTGTCCAAAATTTAGCAAATGATTTTGGCGCCTTCACGCTCACCAAGATCCTGCGGAGTGATAACTCATCTGCAGTCGCCTTAGTTTCAATAACATCAACGTCAAACCCGAATCTACATAGAATCATTCATGTCGAATGCATCAACAAGCCTATCATTGACCAAACAAAAGAAGTGTTTGTTATTTCCGAGCTCGAAAAAGGGATGAATGACGCCGACAAAAGAACCGAACCGATCACAAAAGACGAAGCGCCAAAAACAAATGTTGATCAAATCAATTTGACGAGAGTTGAAATGTAAGCCTGATTTCACAACACCTATTTTTTTTTTTTTTTGACAACAGTGTAAATAAAAGAACCTATTAATCTAATTCCATGGTGGAGGCTCCGGTCCAACATGAAAACTCCATGACTGTCTGAGACGGGCACTTTTTGCTAATCCATCCGCCGTCATATTTTTTGCTCTAGGTATGTGCTTGATCTTAAAAGTTGGGAAGAGTCCCCTCCTGTGATCAAATTCTTCAATGTGTCCTTTGAAGGCAGGCCATTCGTCTGGTTCCGACACAATCTTAACCAGGTCTGAACAGTCCGTTGCAAATGTGGTTTGGGGGTGCTGTAAGATCTTCATCCATTCCATAGCCCATATTAGCGCTTCGAATTCTGCATGAAGTGGTGTCCGACATTGTCTGACGTTTCTTGCTCCCACCATAATATCATTTGTACCTTCATAAGAACTATACCATCCTTGTCCTGTGGACATTTCTCCTTCTTTCCACGAGGCATCCACGAAGCACCAATGCCCCGGGAATACCATGTCATTGCCCATTGACCTTATTCCTGTAGATCCTATTACTGATTCCTTAATTGTGCCACTTTGAGCTTCTTCCCATAGGTTCGATTCCACTTCTGCCATCCTGACTGTATCCAGTGGACTCATGTCAATCTGAGTATATACCATATCATTTCTGCTTTTCCAAATGTACCATAAAATCCAGGGATAACCTTCTTTATGCTGATCGTTTGGTATCCTCCAGAAAAGATAATCCATATTTGTGAATATCGATTCCGAGGGAAATATTGTCGGATTTGTTGGTACCTGGGATAGTGCCCAAACTTGGCTGGCCGGTGGACATTGAAAGAGTACATGATTGATTGTCTCTTCCATTCCGCAACGAACACACCGCGTGTCACATTTAATACCTCTTGTGTTGAGGTTGCATGTTACCGATAGACAGCCTGAAAGAGCTTGCCATACAAAGTGTCTTAATTTGGGAGGACACTTTATCTTCCATGAATAAGCTTGCAATGATTTGATATCTGGTCCCCACTCCAGCATACGTTCACCAAAATCTGGTATATCTCTCTCCGTATTATATCTTGATTTGACTGTATATTTGCCAGTCTTTGTATAATGCCATCCTAGCGCATCTGGTCGATTAAATCGACTAAATGGGATACTTTCAATCAGCATTGCGTCCTCAGTATCGATCAACCGCTCTATCACCTCTTTGTTCCAAATTAGTTTTTGATGATCAATTAACTGATCGACCGTGATTAAATCACTTGAAGTGTTTGGTTTTAATTTTGCTGGTCTCGGGCTGTGGGCTGGTATCCAAGGATCATTCCATATCGAAATGGATGCTCCCGTTCCTACCCTTTTGATTAGTCCTTTGTTAACCAGAGATCGAGATGAAGTAATACTCTTCCATCCAAACGATGGCGAGTATGATCTTATCGGATCTAAAGGGTCCGTATTCCGAAAGTATCTTCCTTTGAAAACCTTTGAGAAAAGAGCTTCTGGATTTTCCATGAGTCTCCATAATTGCTTTGCCAGAAATGCTGTATTTATATCCCTGAATGCCCGAAAACCAATGCCTCCTTCTTTCTTATCCTTACATAACTTATCCCACGCCATCCAATGCATTCCTGAATTTGTGCCTCCTGAACTCCACCAGAAACGTGAAACCACACTAGTTAACTTTGATGTCACTGATTTTGGTAACCTGAAACATGACATCACATGATTAGGCATGGCCGTTGCAACTGCTTTGATCATAACTTCCTTGCCTCCTCTGGATAATAACTTAGTTGTCCACCCATTTACTCTTCCAGATAATCTGTCATGTAGATAACCAAAAATCTGAGTTTTCGATCCACTCAAACACTCATAGATTCCTAGATACATCCCCATTCCTCCCACCGTGCTAATTCCCAATATCTTTTTCATCTCCTCCTTGACAGGATCTGCTACTTTATGACCGAACACAACAACACCTATATAGAATAACATAAGTAGTTATAGGTCCAATGTTTTCAGATAAAAGACAATACTGTATATCCAAATTGTTTTTTTTTTAATTTTTATTCTAGTCATTTTTTTAAAAAAGAAACACATTATTTATTAAATTGGTTTGAAAACGATTACATGAGAATAGAAACTCACAACTGAAATACAATGAGAAAATAATGGACTTTTCTACAGCGGAAATTAAGCAAAAATAAGCATCTTTGATGACATAATATCACAACAATGGTATTGTTTCGAATCTAAAGTAAACAATTAAATTTTATTGTATCCGCAATAGTAGATAGACATATAATACCTTTTACGATAACAAAACAAAATTCTCATGATTTAGATAGATATTCTTCTGGATTGCTTTTGACAATTTTGTTTTGAGTTAGCTTAGGTGAAGCCAACGTTGAAAAAATTGAACTGAAAAACGCAACCAGATATAGCCATAACTGACTAAATTCTAAACATGTATGCAAAGAACGACCTAGAACCTTAAGTGGATAACCAAAGATAGAAACCTAAACGCCAAAAGTAACAAAACCGAAGAAAAACTTGACTAAATACAAAAGAGATAAGAAACCGGTTACATAAACATGGAACCTTCCACGATTCTTTCCGAGAATTCTGTAGCAGCTCATCGAATCTGCCTATACTAGCAAGAAGACAGAGTTTTGACTCTTCACGTGCCATGAACGCACTCCCAAAAAAGAAGATTTGGAAGCAGATATACAACAAAGAACATTGATTTGTCGATGCAGTGAAGTTTGTGAGGAGAGAGGTAAGCCATGAGGCTAGGATTTACAATGTAGTCTTGTTATCATATAAAGAGTGTAACATATTGTGATCGCAGAAAGGTCCAATGGTAGTACAATGGTGGAAAAGGATTGTTTATTTAAGTTTTACGCAAGATAAATAATGGTATTGATTGATAACCTGATGAATGGCGAAATTGCATTTAATATACGATCCTACAAAAAAATTGCAATCAAGAATAATTGTGAAATAGAAAAAAAATTCAAAACACAAAGTTTGCGTTTTCACTTAATAAATATAAAAATTCATTAAATAGAAATGTGGACTTTAAATAAATTATCAGTAGAATTTTTATATTCTGCTTTTCTGTAAAATTTACTCAATCACACAAAATTTATTTCATAATTTTTACTAATCGAAGCTAAGTAACTTTTGTAAGGAATAAAATAATATATTTGTTATGACATGATGTAAGACCCGATTATACGTTTGATTTTTACTAAACTTGAAACCGGTAATATTTTCTTCCAAGAGATAAATACCATTAATTTAGTAAAATTGTTGGGATTAATTGCATCCAATGTATCTTTATTACAAAGTAATAGCAATTTTGTATTTTCGCAAAACTTTTTGCAAATTGTATCTTTTGTCTTTTTGTGGTGATTAATGACCATTTTATCCTCACACTCTCTTTCTCACATATTTTTTTTTTCTTCCACCGAAAATTAACCTTTTTCTTTTTTTTTCTTTTTTTCTTTTTTCTTTTCTTTTCTTTTTTCTTCTCTTTCTTACTTTTGCATTTATTTGCACTCCATTTTTTTGAACGGTGGATATCATGCAATGGGTGCGGTTTCCGGTCATATAGACCGCCGGAATAGAGTTAGAACCGGTTGATCTACCGGAATTCAAAAAAAAAAACGGACTTAATACGGAGATTGTGAATGGATAGTTGAGTCTCCATCCATGTGGATACTACGAAAATTGCGAATGAATATCTATCCATGTGGATACTACAATGATCATATACATGCAAGGTGCTTACTATGGGTAGGAAGTAGCCAATGAAAATGTTGTTTTTGAATAGATAGTGGTCTACACCTAGTGGTCTACACCTAGTGGTCTACACCTACTCTATGTCAACAAATTCACAATCATATGGACTCTTAACCAACTTTTGTCCATTAGACCCGTACTTTGTGTCCACGGATCGCAATAATGATAATTTACCATGGATAAACATTTAATATATGATTATTCGTGGACAAGTTGCTTAACAAGATGGTAATCGGTGGTCAAAAGTTATCTTCAATCTCGTCTTAAATCGAGGCCGAAGAAGTCTTCTTTACTGTGCAGTCAAATTGCGATCTACGAATCATAATTACCGTTAACGCGTTATTTTGTTTCTGTTTTGTATTTGTTGTAAAACCCAAAAAAGCGACGAAAAAGTCTATAAAGATTCTCTTTCATGGAAAAAAGATCAGACATTTTTTGAGTTGTGTCCCAACCCCTTGTGAGTTGTGACATCTAAAAGCAAAATTAAATACCCCCACTAAAATAAATAAAACCAGTGCAAATCTATCATATATTTTACTTTATAACTATGACAACAAACAATACACTCATCATAAGTCATATATAACTATCCCTCTAACTCTAGTAGTGATTTATTGAAGAAGATGGAAAGACAGCAGAATTATCTACTTAGTTGGGTTCACCAAAACCAGTGTGGTATAAATGTAAATTAAACTCAATTCTACATTCTTCTTCACTTTCTTTGTCTAATTTTTTATTACAAAC
This sequence comes from Orychophragmus violaceus, assembly GCA_030180135.1. Taxonomy (NCBI): domain Eukaryota; kingdom Viridiplantae; phylum Streptophyta; class Magnoliopsida; order Brassicales; family Brassicaceae; genus Orychophragmus; species Orychophragmus violaceus. The sequence goes on along the minus strand of CM058235.1, from coordinate 16,098,480 downwards.
TCAACTGTTTGTTTTTGTGGGCAGACAATAGAAGAGCTAAGACATTCTCTTCTACACACAACAATGGAGTTAGAGCAAACACGAATGGTAGCTCAAGAAGAACTCAATACCAAAGACGACCAAATAAACCAGCTCAAAGATCTCCTCAACAAAACTATCAAAGAGAAAGACGAAGCACAAGAGAGGTACAAAAAGCTTCTTCTTGACCAAAACTTCATCCTTCAACACAAAACTTTGGATGAACAAGACCCAAACAATAGTGGATTTCCTTCATCGGATGGCGAAGAAAGCATCGTCTCATCTTTTGAACCACCAATGCAATTCGAGTTGGAGTTTCCGGAGAGGGAATTACCGGAGAAAGGGAAGCTTTTAAACGCGGTTTTGAAGGCAGGGCCTTTGCTTCAGACTCTGCTTTTGGCTGGAGAGCTTCCACAATGGCGTCATCCGCCACCGCAACTTGAGTCATTCGAAATCCCACCGGTGATTATTCCTGAAGCAACACCATTGTCACAAAATGGTTGTGGGAATAATCTAAACCGGAAAAGGGTTCACTGCGATGATTCTAGTTCCAAAAGAGAGACCAAGTACCAAAGGCTACTCTTTCCTTGATTGTACTTACATTTTCATTCAAGCACCAAGTTTGTATAAAAAAGAGTTCGGTTTTCTTTGTCTTCTTCCCAAGGGTCACTAAATGCAAAAGCATTGGAGCTTGAATTCTTTTCTCCCATGTGGAGGTTTCCATAGTGGGTCCATGGGCTGATCCAGTCCGCTTTTGAACAGGACGGCCCGTGAGTTAACTCATAGAATAGGAAAAACAATGGAGCTTGAATTATTTTCACCGATGTGGGGTTCTTATTGTCGGTCCAAGGGCTGATCCGGACCAGCTTTGATCAGGTTAACCCGCGGGTTAACCTATTTCCGAGCTTGTTAATTTGCAGGTTAACTGCGGGCTAGCTTCTGACCCACTATGCAAAGTTTTAGGACAAGCTATAAAAGCTTAAACCAATGCCGGCTGGGCTTCAAACTGGTTAGACTAAAATATACTGGCCTCTCCCGCGTGTGTGTAAGAAGAGATAGAGAAAGCGTGAGAAAGAGACTTTAAGTTGAAATGATGTGAGGGTGATGAGTGTATAGTGATTGGGATTTTCGGAACCCACAAATCTAAGAATACAGTATAAATTAATAAAACTAATTTTGTCAGCGACAATAACAGTGAGTTCTTGCCTAAAGATATGAGTAGGAGTCGGTGGATCCTAAAGAAAAAAAAAGTGTAAGGACCAATTTTATTGGTTATGCTTTTTGCACTATCATTTGACTACCTACTAACCTAATTTTTTGTTTCAGATAAAAGTTGATATCTTTCGCCTACTCTTAATTAAATAATTCACATAGGTTATTCAGTAGCAAAAAATGAAAAAATATATAGCCTCTGGTAGGAGAAAGTAAATAGCAAACACAAAGCATCATTGACATTTTTACTTGTACTCGGCTAAATAAGCAAAATGGTACAACAAATAATCAAGGATTTAAGTTCTTCTACTGTTTTACTTGCAATTAAGGACTCATTTTTTTCTTATTCTAAGGAGGTATGGCGCGATTTGATGGGGAATCTCCTCAACAATCACTTCATTCACGAATGGGAACCCGTTATGAACCTGATGGTGAGTAATGTGTTGTCTAAGACAAAGCTATTTATCCTGCGTTATGGATTCCGATGTTCAGTACACTCAATTTGGTTGGAGCGGAATCGAAGAAAGCATGGTGACACCCCAACACCAACAATGTGCCTCGTAAAGAGAATGGATTGTGTGCTTCGGAATAGATTCTCCACGCTAGCCTATCCGGGTTCGAAACTAGGAGATTCACTCCAATTATGGTTTGGTGCAAATCATTAATTTCATGTTATGCTCAAAGTAAAGTTTTTAATTATGTTATTGATTGGCTTTTAAGCTGGTTCTATGTTGTAAGTTGCTAAACCGTTGTTTTTTTTTTGTGAATAAATTTAACATTTTTATAAAAAAAAAAAAAAATATCAAGGCCGGATAGTTGGTAACAAGTCAATTTGAAGAATTGAGCCATAAAATTTAAATGGTAAACAATCTTTATTTGGTTACACCATTTCTTTTCTTTCATCCTTTTGTTTTGTTCTTGTGCCGACATCACCATGGAAAGATCACGCAAGAACTCTGATATAATGATATAAACGGATAACTTAGTTTGATTTCTTACGTTACGTACTTTTGTGTATCTAAACCTAAACAACAAGAAAATTCCCATCATTACCTTTTACAACGAACAAATCAAAAACTTCAGAAATGATATGATGAAGAAGTTGATAAGTTGCGTAAAGTTTGGCCATCTTGCATAATTGAGTGGTTATTAGTGGGCCTAAATTGGGAACGACCTTCAACAGTGTCCAGTATTTTGAATTATGTTAAGTTGGAGAAAATAATCTTACAGATCACAAATGATCACAAATGTCTATATAAATATATATTTTAAATACATTAGGTAATTTATTTTATTTTTTCAAGTAATTAAATTTTAGTGACTAAAAAATCAAATAGTCATGGCAAGGAAGTCTTTGACGAAGTAATTGGGTTTCAAACGAAAAAGTTGTCTTATGGGCTCCAAAAGATTTGCAGAGACAAAGGAGAGGAGAGTGTGTGAAAGAAACAAACTTGAAAAGAACAAAAGAAGCAAGAGAATTCTTGTTCAAAAAAAAAAAAAAAACAAAGAAGCAAGAGAAGGAACCCTTTTTTTTGGTCGGCTAGCTTTTCATTATTGGGCTCAAAATGGACAGTTTGTTACAGTTGAGAGTTCATAGAAAACGATTACAAAGAATTAAAATCAAAATGGTAAGCGTAGCCCATTAACGGCCTAAACAGCTCGAGAGAGACTACGACAACCACGTATGGATAACTCTCGGAATCGCAGTGCGCTGGAAACACTAGATGACCTAGAAATCGCTTAGGAGCCCTGCCGATCTAGATCCAGAAGCAGAGTCATCCGAAAAACTCACCAGATGCGGAGTAAACCATCCCGCCGTAGGACCACCACATGCATAGAATTGCAATTTCAGCGTCGAGACCCAACTTTATTGGCCTAAAAAGAATTTCGAACAAACATCTGGTTCCAACAAACTATGTCGTGAACTTGGTGTGGAGATCACAAATGATCACAAATGTCTATATAAATATATATTTTAAATACATTAGGTAATTTATTTTATTTTTTCAAGTAATTAAATTTTAGTGACTAAAAAATCAAATAGTCATGGCAAGGAAGTCTTTGACGAAGTAATTGGGTTTCAAACGAAAAAGTTGTCTTATGGGCTCCAAAAGATTTGCAGAGACAAAGGAGAGGAGAGTGTGTGAAAGAAACAAACTTGAAAAGAACAAAAGAAGCAAGAGAATTCTTGTTCAAAAAAAAAAAAAAAACAAAGAAGCAAGAGAAGGAACCCTTTTTTTTGGTCGGCTAGCTTTTCATTATTGGGCTCAAAATGGACAATTTGTTACAGTTGAGAGTTCATTGAAAACGATTACAAAGAATTAAAATCACAATGGTAAGCGTAGCCCATTAACGGCCTAAACAGCTCGAGAGAGACCACGACAGCCACGTATGGATAACTCTCGGAATCGCAGTGCGCTGGAAACACTAGATGACCTAGAAATCGCTTAGGAGCCCTGCCGATCTAGATCCAGAAGCAGAGTCATCCGAAAAACTCACCAGATGCGGAGTAAACCATCCCGCCGTAGGACCACCACATGCATAGAATTGCAATTTCAGCGTCGAGACCCAACTTTATTGGCCTAAAAAGAATTTCGAACAAACATCTGGTTCCAACAAACTATGTCGTGAACTTGGTGTGGAGACATCGGCGTCATAACTGTTACCCACATACGAAAGCTCGAAGGCGGAGAGTGGTTGTCTTCCGACGAGAGAAAAACCGCTAGAAGTTAGATCGTGAAGATTTCAGATCCATCTAGAAAAACTAAAGTCCGATTAAGAATCAGAGATACAAAAAAAGTCGACCATTCCGAACTTAAAATACAAAGAAAATCGAGGGAAATCGACGAGGTTAGTAGGCAGACGAGCCGCATCACCCGTAACAAAAATAACCCGGAAGAAACCCTCTTTTACCTTGTTAATATATGAAAAGGCAAATGATAGCGAGGTTGTGTAATAATAATGGTGCTAACTACTAGTTGGCCCAAATGAAATTTCTGAGGGGGGGGGGGGGGGGATCCCAAACCCATTATATGGATGACTTTGGCGTAATGCATTGTTTATGCATCGTTTTGTTATCAAGATTTTGAGCTCAACTTCAATTATTAATTATTACATGCATAATTGATTCTGATTTAGTTGTAATATTTTATATCGCGAACAATGATAAAGAAATAAAAGCATGCACGTAAATCTAACATGAGGGCATCTTCATGCACGAGTTTTTATTCCATTTCTGCTTTAAAAAAAAAAAGAGAAAGCAAAATCTACAACCGCTTTAAGCTTTTCTTAAATTGCAAGTTAGTGTTGCAATTTAATCATATTATCTATATGTTCCTCAAATAAGATGTTGAACAAAATTTATCATAAAATATCTATATACATATATTCAGATGTCATTTAACTAACTTATTGTTGGGAAACATTGGTCATTTTTCTTGTTGGTTTTTTTTTTTTTTTTGTCTTTTTTATTGAAAATTTATTATATATTGAAACAACTAGGTGTGGTGTCCGCACCCTGTGCGGACATAGAATTTTTTGGTTAGTAAAATTAAATTCATAAACTTATTTTTCGATCTTTTATTGAATATTTGTGTTTTAAAACGCAGTAATTTCATTAGAGTAACAATATTAAAAACTAAGTTTATCATGAACCATATTTTCTTAATATTTTGTTAGCGATTGGAATACTACTTTATAGTTGTTTTTTTTTTTTGGTTTTTGCGCAGGACATGGATAAGCCATCGGAGATCTCTGCAGAGATAAGCTAACATAGGTTTTTGTTTCTAGTAAGACCGGTCCACTTAGTATTTTTGCTTGATGCATTGAAGAAGCTGTTAAATGTTTTAATGGTATATCGATACTTTGTTAAACAGAACTAAATGGCTTAAGCAATTTTTGAAATTTTTGAAATGCGAGAAATGAAGTATATAGTATCTCAATTTTTGTTGCATTGGTTTTCTTTTCTATTTCCCATTGGGTCAGTCATCCACCTTCAGACTTTCTCGATAATCAAGTCATAGGTTTGAATTGCTTCTCCTCTAACCCTAAACGACAGCCAATTCCATTGGCCCATTCATTCACCTTTACATGCACCCAATAATCAAGTGATAGGCCTGTATTGCTTCTCCTCCATCCATTTTCCCACTACCATGCATCTTTCTTATGACCAATCAACCAACTTCATCATCTTCAACAAACTACTCACATGATTGATCTCCACTAAATCAAAACGCCTATAAATACAAACCATGTAAACATATCTCTTCATCACTATAAAGTTCCATATCTTTCTCTACCTTGTGTTTATATCACTCGATTTTCTTGTACACAGTTTTTTTCCTTTCGGTCAATCTCTTTAAATCTTCCATCTTCTCGAAATCCGTCTTGCAGTTTCGAATTTCTGCGGATTACCAGGCGTGAATGTTGGGAAACCCGTGGTTACAAAGATACATACCTAATGAGGTTTTCCCTTAACATTCACGCACGGTAACTCCGCAGAATGGTGCCTGCTATATTGACCTTTACAACGTGCATAATATTGATGATTCATGCTTCATAAGTTGATGCCAAACGATATTAAGAAATTTGTAATTCTTATGGAAATTTGGGTTCTAACAATATATTTCTTTTATAATTTTATATGTTGTATATACAATAAGAAAGTTCTAAGAAAGTTTTCTTCCATATAAGAACAATATGAGGGTTATCACTCAATTTTACTTTTCTGGTGAAATATAAGTTAGATAAATCCTAATTTTTATATATAGAATATTATATTATTGATTGAATTTGTTATCCTACCGATTTAAGTGTAGTGTTTATCATTCGGAGATTACACAATAAGCGGTGTAATAATGGAAGTGTTGTGTTTATCATCATTCGATCTTTTATCATTGAATAAATTTGTGTGTTTTAAAACGCAAATATTTCATGAGAACAACGAAACAAGGGAGATATACTAATGAGAGCGAGAACACATGTGCCTCCTTGTACTTGATCAACTCTCGTTCTTGGTCGCTGTGAAACCGCTGGAGAATGAGATCCTTGGCTCTGCATATGCACCGTACTGATGATGTTGATTCATGTTTGAACACTCCATTTTTTTATCTTCTCTCTCTCTCGACTGTTTATTTTGTATTCTAGTGTATTTGCTGTAGTCTCAAAAATGTTTTCTTATTGTTCTTATTGTTTAGTTAGCGAGTTGAATATTGATCTCGGGTATTTTGTACATGATCTCTGGTATTTTCTTATTTGTACATTGCGAATATATGGTCCACTTAGCATCTTCGTTTTAAGTATTGAAGAAACAACTACATGTTTTGATCCTACTTTGATATTTGTCTATGAATCTATGTTATCCGTTTGCGCTTGCTAGGCATTTGAGGTCAACCATTGCTATGATATGCTTTCGTTTTGTTTAAGCGTAGATTGTAAAGAAGTTAAAACCAATTAGAGTGATTTATATGGTATGGACTGTACTACTAAGACTCGTCCACTTAGTATCCTAGTTTTATCACTTATTTTGATCTATGTTCATAAACCTATGTTAGCTTTGTGCGTTTACTCTGCATTTGACGTCGTCATCTGCCTTGACTTGTTTTCGTTATGTATAAATCTATATGGTAAAAGAGAGAGAAACTAATTATTCAAAACAAATAAATAGATCATAAGAAACTATAAATGCCCATGATATTAAAATAAAACTATTTATATTATATAATAGGAATCATATAATTAAAAGACTAGGTCACCTTTCTTTTTCAAAACTTCAGTCAATGCATACATCTCTTTCTTTGTCAAAATCAAAGGATGTTCTTAATCCTCATTGTAAAGTCTGTCACTTATTCAAACAGAGACACCTTCCCTTTGTGTCCAATAATAATAAAAGTGACCAGTCTTTTGATCTTTTACATATAGATACGTGGGGTTCCTTTTCCATTGCAACTCATGATGGTTTTAGATATTTTCTAATCATAGTAGATGACTGTTCTCGGGCCACTTGGGTTTATTTGCTCAAACACAAGTTTGATGTGCTCACTGTTTTCCCTAGCTTCATAGAAATGGTAGAGAGGCAGTTTAATACAAAGGCTAAGGGAGTTAGATCCGACAATGCTCAAGAACTCCATTTCACCAGATTTTATCAATCTAAAGGCATTGTGCCATTTCACTCTTGTCCCGAAACCCCCCAACAAAATTATGTGGTTGAAAGAAAAAATCAGCACATCTTCATGCACGAGTTTTTATTCCATTTCTGCTTTAAAAAAAAAAAAGAGAAAGCAAAATATACAACCGCTTTAAGCTTTTCTTAAATTGCAAGTTAGTGTTGCAATTTAATCATATTATCTATATGTTCCTCAAATAAGATGTTGAACAAAATTTATCATAAAATATCTATATACATATATTCAGATGTCATTTAACTAACTTATTGTTGGGAAACATTGGTCATTTTTCTTGTTGGTTTTTTTTGTCTTTTTTGTTGAAAATTTATTATATATTGAAACAACTAGGTGTGGTGTCCGCACCCTGTGCGGACATAGAATTTTTTGGTTAGTAAAATTAAATTCATAAACTTATTTTTCGATCTTTTATTGAATATTTGTGTTTTAAAACGCAGTAATTTCATTAGAGTAACAATATTAAAAACTAAGTTTATCATGAACCATATTTTCTTAATATTTTGTTAGCGATTGGAATACTACTTTATAGTTGTTGTTTTTTTTTTTGGTTTTTGCGCAGGAAATGGATAAGCCATTGAAGATCTCTGCAGAGATAAGCTAACATAGGTTTTTGTTTCTAGTAAGACCGGTCCACTTAGTATTTTTGCTTGATGCATTGAAGAAGCTGTTAAATGTTTTAATGGTATATCGATATTTTGTTAAACAGAACTAAATGGCTTAAGCAATTTTTGAAATTTTTGAAATGCGAGAAATGAAGTATATAGTATCTCAATTTTTGTTGCATTGGTTTTCTTTTCTATTTCTCATTGGGTCAGTCATCCACCTTCAGACTTTCTCGATAATCAAGTCATAGGTTTGAATTGCTTCTCCTCTAACCCTAAACGACAGCCAATTCCATTGGCCCATTCAGTCACCTTTACATGCACCCAATAATCAAGTGATAGGCCTGTATTGCTTCTCCTCCATCCATTTTCCCACTACCATGCATATTTCTTATGACCAATCAACCAACTTCATCATCTTCAACAAACTACTCACATGATTGATCTCCACTAAATCAAAACGCCTATAAATACAAACCATGTAAACATATCTCTTCATCACTATAAAGTTCCATATCTTTCTCTACCTTGTGTTTATATCACTCGATTTTCTTGTACACAGTTTTTTTTCCTTTCGGTCAATCTCTTTAAATCTTCCATCTTCTCGAAATCCGTCTTGCAGTTTCGAATTTCTGCGGATTACCAGGCGTGAATGTTGGGAAACTCGTGGTTACAAAGATACATACCTAATGAGGTTTTCCCTTAACATTCACGCACGGTAACTCCGCAGAATGGTGCCTGCTATATTGACCTTTACAAAGTGCATAATATTGATGATTCATGCTTCATAAGTTGATGCCAAACAATATTAAGAAAGTTGTAATTCTTATGGAAATTTGGGTTCTAACAATATATTTCTTTTATAATTTTATATGTTGTATATACAATAAGAAAGTTCTAAGAAAGTTTTCTTCCATATAAGAACAATATGAGGGTTATCACTCAATTTTACTTTTTTGGTGAAATATAAGTTAGATAAATCCTAATTTTTATATATAGAATATTATATTATTGATTGAATTTGTTATCCTACCGATTTAATTGTAGTGTTTATCATCATTCGGAGATGACACAATAAGCGGTGTAATAATGGAAGTGTTGTGTTTATCATCATTCGATCTTTTATCATTGAATGAATTTGTGTGTTTTAAAACGCAAATATTTCATGAGAACAACGAAACAGAGGAGATATACTAATGAGAGCGAGAACACATGTGCCTCCTTGTACTTGATCAACTCTCGTTCTTGGTCATTGTGAAACCGCTGGAGAATGAGATCCTTGGCTCTGCATATGCACCGTACTGATGATGTTGATTCATGTTTGAACACTCCATTTTTTTATCTTCTCTCTCTCGACTGTTTATTTTGTATTCTAGTGTATTTGTTGTAGTCTCAAGAATATTTTCTTATTATTCTTATTGTTTAGTTAGCGAGTTGAATATTGATCTCGGGTATTTTGTACATGATCTCTGGTATTTTCTTATTTGTACATTGCGAATATATGGTCCACTTAGCATCTTCGTTTTAAGTATTGAAGAAACAACTACATGTTTTGATCCTACTTTGATATTTGTCTATGAATCTATGTTATCCGTTTGCGCTTGCTAGGCATTTGAGGTCAACCATTGCTATGATATGCTTTCGTTTTGTTTAAGCGTAGATTGTAAAGAAGTTAAAACCAATTAGAGTGATTTATATGGTATGGACTGTACTACTAAGACTCGTCCACTTAGTATCCTAGTTTTATCAATTATTTTGATCTATGTTCATAAACCTATGTTAGCTTTGTGCGTTTACTCTGCATTTGACGTCGTCCTCTGCCTTGACTTGTTTTCGTTATGTATAAATCTATATGGTAAAAGAGAGAGAAACTAATTATTCAAAACAAATAAATAGATCATAAGAAACTATAAATGCCCATGATATTAAAATAAAACTATTTATATTAGATAATAGGAATCATATAATTAATTTTTATTTAGGTAATAGATAGTTTTTTTTTAACCAATGATGTTAAAACTAATTCAATGAGCCTAAATAAATTAAAATAAGGAAATTGTAGCCAATTCTAGAATTCCATAGCTACTTATTTTTTTTTTCTTTTTCTTTAGGGAGTTATTGTCTTCTTCTCGTCAGGATCCTCTGTATCAGAATCATCAGTCGTATTATCGCAATTGTAATTCTCATCATCCTCTTGATCATTATCTTCGATATCATTCGTTTCATCGTCAGAATACCTGTAAAATCAGTTAACTTTGCATTAATACTTGAGTTATATATATGGTCACACAATTATGGATAGAATTTAAGAGCGACATACCAATATGTATATCCACTTGGTCCTTTTGTTCGATGCAATTTCTTTCCCCCAGGTGTAACCTCAATCTCAATATCACTATCCGATGTGTCATCGCTGTCGCTATTTTTACTACTATCATCGTCTGTACCACCATTCATGTATGTTTCATATTCTAATTCATCAAAGATGACACAACCTGTAAAAGAGTTTAAGAAGAAGATTCATTCTTATATGTCTTCCACAAACGAACTATATGGATTTGTATCTTGACACGTCCATGCATGGGAGTGAGCTCTTTAAGAGGAACAAAGGCAACCGGTTTTTTCACCATAATGAAACGCTAAAGAAAGTTTGTTTCTTATGGTTTGATCGTTTATATAAGATATGAGATCTGTGAGACTTAGTTATGAGGTTATTATCAAAGGTGATTATATAGGAAATTCATCCGAAATTTAACCTTTTCCGTGGAAGATAAGTTAGATAAATCCGACATATTTACTTTTAAGATAAATCCAACTTTTTCCGGAAGATACATATAGAATATTTGTTAAGTTTGATTATTATGTTAAGTATATTGAAAGATAACTACTATTTGTCAAGCATTTGTGGAAAATAATTATCATAAATCTTACATATTTACTTCTTTCGAAGATATATATCAAATATTTGTTAAGAATATTAGAAGATAATTACTAATTCTGAAGTTTGATTATGTTAAGATTCATACGTAGTTTACTTTTCCTAGATAGGATTTAACTACGTAGTTTACTTTTCCTACATATAAACTATGTAGTTTACTTTTCTTACATATAAACTCCTAGGAATATTGTTAAGTTTGTTTTATTTCGTGGACAATAAGTTTCATGAATCCTAAGTATTTACTTTTAAGATAAATCCTATTTTTCATACATATAGAATATTTACTTTCGAAAATTAGTAAGTATATTAAATGTAGCTATTATCGTAATTAGAAAATTTTCTATATCGAACATAGATAACTACTATATATTTGATAAGTTTTTAAAATTTCAATAATAATAATATTGGGAAGTTTACCTTTAAATATAATGGAGATAATTACTTTATATTTCATAAAGAATATGAAAATAAATTTCATATATCAAAATTAAATAACTACTATATATTTGATAAGTATTTTAAATTTGAATAATGCTCATATTGGGAAGTTTACCTTTAAATATAATAGAGATAATTACATTATATTTCATAAACAATTTGGGAATTAACCATGATCATATAATGAAGATATTACTTTAAATTTGATAAGCAATTTTAAAATTAATATAGACTTGACCATATCGATCTTGGTCACACCAGAATAGTCAAGAGATTATGTCCCTAATACAACAATATTTTAAAAGAGAAAGTTAACATAACCTTGAGGACCTAAAAGGCTCGATTATGTCTCTCTCTCTCTCTCTCTCTCTCTCTCTCTCTCTCTCGGACTCTCTCTCTCTCTCTATCGGTCTCTCTCGGTCCCTCTCTCTCTCTCTCTCGGTCTCTCTCTCTCTTTCTCTTCTTCTATATTCATTCTCTTCTCATCTTACCCTATATATATTAGAGAATTATTCTTCCAACTACCGATGTGGGACAATTTCATTAAAATTTCATTAAGGGTATCTTCGTCATTAACCTCGTGAGAATGAATCTGGTGCGTTTTTACTTCTCAATTATATAATTAGATGGCTTATCGGTTATGGCTTACCGATCCAATTAGTCATTAGATTATGTACTTTGGTTGAGTTTATTCAACATCCATTTTTTTCACTTTTAACACTTCACATTATATTTTTTTCATATTATAATTCAGTATTTATTCAATTTTTTTCCATATAATGATTTTGTTTAATAAACTACTCTAACATTTGTTTTTTGTTATTTTTTATATTTTGATTTGACTATTACATAACTTTAATAAAAATTATCAAATGAAATTAAACTAAAATAATTTTATAAAATAGTATTTGTTTTTATTTTATATATTATTTTTAATAAAATGTAGGTAATAAAAAATATAGTAAAAAATTGGAATTTTTTTATGTATCCAAATCAAATGAAACAATTCTTTATTTATAGATCATGAAAACTAATAACTTTTGATATAAAATATACATTTATATATATAAGTATTATGAGATAATCATTATTAAATAATTGAGATGAAAATAAAAAAATACATAATTTAAATAACCAATCAATATATGACATTTGTACAAGAGGAATCCACTTTTATGTTTTTCCCTCTTGAATGGAGAAGAAGCGGAAAAGCGTATCACTGGCCTACGGATAGCTCGGGCTAGCCCCTTCGAATCCCACCTTCTCTTCGCGGATGACAACATTTTTCTGCAAAGTTGAGGTCTTGCAATATGCATAGATATTAAAAATCATCAAAACATACGGGGAAGTGTCAGTACATAGACTAAATAACTCCAAATCCTCTGTTGTCTTTGGAGATAAAGTAGATTTGAATACCCGACGAGAAATTAAGAGGACTATCGAAATCACAAATGAAGGTGGAATGGGCAAGTACCTAAGACTTCTTGAGCGGATATTCGGACCGAAGAAAAAGGTCTTTACATTTGTTAGAGTTCGCCTAAATGGTCGGGTTAATAAATGGAATTCAAAACTCCTTTCCAAGGGAGGGAAATAATGTGAAGTGTTAAAAGTGAATGGACGAGTTTTAAGACGGAGTTGGAATTCTTCACTCCTCATAAATTTTATTTCTCTTTCTTTGTCATAATTTTTTTTCCTAGGAATGCAAATGTCCGTGCCGGCTCCCTTGCAAAAAGAACGAGCGCACGAGTACTATCTTTTCCCATGTAAATTATGGCGAATCGGATCGGTTTACTCTTTGAAGTGATAACCCGAACCGAATAACAATGATTTAATATATGATGTTTTTATTGACAAAAAAAAATATTTGTGTGTTGAATACATATTAAAATAGTTAACTATAACAAATTTTCTAGACAAAACTAAATATACATATCATGTAAAATATACATAACTATTTACATATTGAATACACGTCAAAACAATTGACTCTAATATTAATACACATAAAAAAACTAAACTTATTAGAGCATTTCCATCATAGAATTTTTGATGAAATTCTAAATATTAGAATAAAAAAGTAAAAAAAATTGACAAAAAGTGGGAGTGGGACAAATGATCGAAAAAAGTTTTCCATAAGAAACTATGAATTCTCAAACAAGAACTCATGAGATCTCTATAAAAATCACATTTCATACATGTTCTCGTATTATTGCTTTAAAACTTGTTTTTAAACTAAAATGTAATTAATTAATTGAATCATATTATACATGTTACCAATGCAAATGCTCTTAATCTGAAAAATAGAATGAAACTTTGGAGTTGTCGATATCTTCTTCATACGACATTGATTCAGCATGGGCCAAGCAAAAAAAGTAGCTTTGTCATATGTTAAAAGTATTTTAATCTCTTCCATAATAAAATGTATGTTTGACCATGTTAGATAGTGAATTCACTGAAAATCTTGCTATACTTTTTAATTTTTTTTTTCTTCCAAAAACCTAATATTTCTGCAAATCATCCAATAAAAATGACAGTGGTTTTTTTTTGGGTAAAAAAAGACAGTGATTTTCAGTGTTTCGTTACAAAACAAAAGAAGCTCCGTCTGAAAATAAGGTAAAAGGCTTAATCTTTCTTTCTCTCTTCTCTCCCTTGCTGTTACTGTCGTCTCTCTGTCTCTCCATTAATCTCCACAGCTTAAAAAAAGAAAAAATCATTAATTGCTGACACTCACCTCTCTGTCTCTGCTCATCCTCGAATTTACATTGGCCAAATTCTCTCGCTCTCGTCTTCATCCTTAAGCAATCTTTGTGTGTTTTGCCCTTTTGTTATTTTCTTCCTCAAAACTGATAGATCTGATTCAAATTGAGAAAATGACACTGAGAAGAACGTGAATGTCGGAATTTCCCAATTAGGGTTTTTCCTCTTTTCTTTGGGTCTTGAGAGTAAAGAAAAATGGAAGCGAGGATGAAGAAATACAGAGAAGCAGTGAGTCCAGAGAGAGCAAAAGTCTGGAAAGAGAAATCACCAAAATATCATCAGAAGATAAAGAAAGTCCAAATTGTTTATTATCTCTCCAAGAATCGTCAACTCGAGCATCCTCATTTCATGGAAGTCTTGACTTCTTCTCCAAACGGTTTATATCTTAGAGGTAATCAATGCTTTTGCACAATTCAAAGGTTTGAGAGACATTTTGTCTAAAAACAAGAATCTTTTTGTTTTTCGTTGCAGATGTTATAGAGAGGCTTAATGTTCTTAGAGGAAGAGGCATGGCTTCAATGTATTCTTGGTCTAGTAAAAGGTCTAACCTTTCTTTGATTTTCACTTCTCTAGAAATCAAGAAGAGTTCTAGATTTCAATGTTTTTTTAATTTAATTATTTGCAGAAGCTATAGGAATGGTTATGTTTGGCATGATTTATCAGAAGATGACTTAATTCTACCAGCTCATGGGAATGACTATGTTCTTAAAGGTTCTGAGCTATTCGAAGAATCAAATTCAGGTGAAAAAAAAACAATCCTTTGAAATGATTTGGGTCTTTGTTTCCATGAACAAGCTTCTGAGGGATGAAGAATTGTGTTGTGCAGATCGTTTTAGTCCACTTGCGATTTCAGCAACACAAAACATGAAGCAGATAGTTGTGGAGCCACCATCATCTAGAAGCATGGATGATTCGTCTTCCTCTTCAAATATGAATAACGGGAAGGGGAATAATAAGCATTCCCAAGAAGATGATGAGCTCTCTCCTCCAGCTCTTCGTTCTGTTTCTTCTTCTGGTGTATCGCCTGATTCTAGAGACGCCAATAACTCGTCTTCTTGGTGTTTGGCTGAGTATAAGGTCTATAAGAGCGAGGGGCTCGCGGATGCTTCTACACAAACCGATGAAACTATGAGCAGCTGTTCTAAGAAACCTGTAGAGACGGTTAGTAGAGGTGTTTCAACTGATCATGATGATGATGATGTCTCATCAGAACCTGAATCCAGCGAAAACAATATCGTGAGCGAGGCTTCGTGTGCAGGGAAGGTGAGGGAGAGTGGAGAAATATCAAGAAACTCTGTCTCTCCTCCATTTTCCAACAAGGCTGATACGTTGGAGTCTCTTATAAGAGCTGATGTGAGTAAGATGAATAGTTTTAGGATTCTTGAACAAGAAGATGTTAGAATGGCAGCTAACTCAAGGCTTAGGGCCTCGAACATGCTGATGCAGTTGATATCATGTGGTTCAATATCAGTCAAGGATAACAATTTCGGCCTTGTACCCACTTATAAACCCAAGTTTGGCCACTCCAAGTTTCCTTCACCCTTTTTCTCCTCGTCGTTTATGATGGGAGATCTTGACCGTTTGTCGGAAACTCCGAGTTTGATGAGTCTGAGGTTAGAGGAGAAAGAATATTTTAGTGGGAGCTTGGTCGAGACCAAGCTACAGAAGAAGGATGGAATTACTTCTCTCAAGCGTTCTTCATCCTACAATGGTGACAGGTAAATCACCTGAAAGTTCTGCTTGTGATTGCCAGCTCCTGTTTCAATATTAAGTTGTGATTGGAAAGGTTTTATTGGGTAGTAAACTCCATCTCTGTGTGTTTTTCAGGGCTTCCAACCAAATGGGTGTAGCAGAGAATGGAAACTCTAAATCTGGTGGTTCAAAACACATTCCACGCTCGAGAAAGGATTCTTCTATGATAAGCAAGCAACAACCACTTAGTGAGTCCATGAGATCTCCTGTCTCAGACAAGGCAAGAGACTTATCAAAAAATACTACCAAGAACATTCCCACTCCCTCTAAAACACCTGATGTTTGCAGTAAAAGAATAACCGAATCTTTGAGGAAGCCTGATTCATTCAGAGAAGACGAGGAGAAGGTGATCAAGATCGACGAAAGGTAAAACATAAACATCTTGATGTTTCATTTCATGTATTATTGAAACATCTATGTATCTTGAACAGGCTTGCTTCAGGAGCGCGTGTTATAATCGAATCGAAAATGTCTTCAAGCTGTTAATGAGGAGCTATAACCAAGGATCTAAGACCTTTTTTTTTTTTGCGGCGGTAACTTTCTCCATTTGACTGTTTTGATTGTAAATTTGGAAAGGTGGTATGAGAAAAGGAGGGGAAAAAGTTACATAAAAAGAACAGAGAGCACTAAATGTTGGTTATTGGGCAGTGAAAAGATGCAAGTAAAATCTGAGAGGATGAAATTTGATAGCAAAAGGGTATTAATGTTTTGATGTGATGTGAGATGAGATGATGGACCACTGTTACTGATTGGTATAGTCAATTGTTAGGTTTGGTTTTATTAGTACTTCCAATGCCATTTCGGTTTTCACAAATGTAAACCGGAAAGTTACAGTTATCTGAGTATCTGAGATCACTTTATGCTATAAATATAAATAGAAAAAATGCATAAAATAGCACAAAAACATATTTTGTCAAAAATATAACATCAAGGAAAATAATTCATATTTTTAACATTATTTTAACTACAAAGACTTTTATAACATTCTATAATTTAAAATTTAGGGTTAACTATTTAGGGTTTAGGATTTATTATTTAGGGTTTAGGGTTTATGTTGGAGTCTGTTTTAGCACCCCTCCGAATGGCCCATTCAGATAATATGATCGGCCCGAAATAGGAAGCATTTATTATGGATAATTACAATATCCATGGAGATAAATGACAATCTTCGAAGATAAATACAAAAGGAAAATATCTATTTTCTTTTTAGGAAAATATATATTTCTTTTTAAGAAATATGACTTTTTATGCCGGCCTAAAACTCTATATAAGAGAAGGAGGGCATTCAGGCAAAGATCATCTGGAATAATCTAAGAAAAATACAAAGAACTCCGAAAGTCGACCTAAATCTCTACATGAGAGGATGAGGGTATTCAGGCTACAAGAGATCGATCTATAGACGACTCTGTAAGCCGACCTAAACCTCGACATGAGAGAATGAAAGTATTCAGACTAAAGGAGATCGAAACACACAATACGATAAGTCGATCTATAGACGGCTTAATCGTCATTCGACGAACTCTTTCAAGGAACTACGAATGGCTTGATCCCTTTATAAAAGGTACGTAGGCAGCCTTTTACAAGGTTCAGCTATAAAACCTAATTCCCTTTATTCCGATACACCGGGAACGCCAATTTAGCCCTAATTTCATCATCTACGCCGAGCTAGGTTTAAAGACTTTGAAGAATCCCTTAAGAAAAACCCTAAAACTCTTTCTATCTTCGGATAGGCGAGTTGAGATCTCACAATTGGCGCCGACTGTGGGGATTTCTTCAAAGATCTTTATACAACAGGCTCAACGATGAAAAAAGACGTCAAGTCATGATCGGTATTCATAAAACACATCACGGCTTCGTCCAAATCATAAATACCGATTCAAAAGGCCCAAGACGTTATCTCGACTCGTCCAAAGCGAGCTTTATCTCAACAAATTTTCAAGTTATCCTCAAGCGCGTCACAACTCGTCGTGACAAGAATCTCCATCACGGCCAGAACAAACGAGATTCACGTACAAATTACGGATCCTATCCATCAAACATGTCGCTCTTCAACTTATTGTTCACGATCTTGAGTAATCAAATCTCGCAAGAACGAGCTCATCGCCAACTTCGCTCATAACTGATCTCTCTAGTTCACGCACTGGATCCTCTTGAATTTACTACAATTCAAAGCCAATAGCATATCGAGGACAAGCCCTTGCGTCATGGTCGATCTCACCGTTAGGTCGGCAGTGGATCCCTCTCTTGAGCTCGTCAAACCCGCATCACTTATGATCGTAAAACTCGCCAAAGCTCTCACTGTTAGCTGCTATGAACGTCATAAGGAAAACAAGAAAACCGCACAAGAACCTCGAAACTGTTCTCACATATCAAATCACTATCAACGCCGATCTCTCCAATTATCAAAAGATAAGTATCAAAACTCAAGTTCTAATTCACGATTGTCTTATCATCATAATAGCCACGTTACATTTTTTATTATTTAAATTTTCCGAGCATGCTTAGATCAAATATACCACCCACTAGTCTACTTTTTAAATCTAGAAATTATGTTAAAGTCGTTGAACCATTAATAGGTTTGTTTTGGTTAAAGATTGCTGCTGTTAATAAAAAAAAATTGTCACTATACATGCTTTACAATTACGAGAATAATCCTTTAATCATAGACAGATATATCGTCGTCGTGATTTGTTCGCAGATCTAGCCGACCTCAACAACAAGTTCGGCTCTCAAACTCTAATCTTACCAGCTCTTCATCAGTTGCTTCCAACATGTTAAATCTCTTCCACGCTCTCCACCCGGCCGAAGAAAGCTGTCTCATGTCTTGAACGACTGTTTGTCACATAAAAAAGAAAAGGAAATTCTCAGAAGCATACATCTGAATGATCTCCTACAACGTCTTTGTCAAAGACAAAAGAAAGAAGCAAGTTAACTTGAGGTCTGAAGCTCTTAGACTACATCGCAATGAAGAAGAAGAAGAAAGCATGAAAACACCACGGCAAAGGAAAGCCATATAGCTTCTTAGTGAGGCAAACTCAGTTACTTTCTGAGCAAGAAATCACTCAAAACATGCAAACGGGCCGAGCTTATCAACATCAGTGACATCCATCGCTGGCCGGTTCACGCTCGCAAAGATATCCCTTATAAAAGAAGATTTAATACCGAGCTTGCAGTAGGGAGATCGTCTCGCTAACTTTACCACGGGACTCCATCATAAAAGGCGGAAACGCCCAAGATTGATAACACTTACCAAGATAAGTTTTCGTCGACACCTCAGCAATTCTCCTCCTGCACTTGACTCTAGAACGCACCAACTTGGAAGTTCAGCTCGTCAAAAACATTAATCTCGACAACGGTTACGTACGGCAGCTCGGTATACAACAACTCCATAGATGTCTAGCCCAAGCCTACGACACACCAACAACCTAACAGATGTCAGCGACATCAACTCTAAGAATGATGGGAGATGCTTACGAATTTTAGAGTTCGTCTCAGTCACCAAGCAGTAAATCCAACGCTTCATCATCAACGTCTCAAGCTCATACACAAAAGCTCATCCAAATAACTCGTTAAGTCGTCGACAGTGAATCATTCTCGGCCCGTCATCCTAATCAAGATAAGTTCTCTAACTGGCTCGAGTTTGTTATCATTATATATGCTCAATCATAACGTATATGCTCGACGTAGTTATATGCGCTCGTTAGTTTTTCAATTATTCAATTAAGCTCATAAAATATCCGACAACTCACCGAGAAAGCAGCTTTGTAGTTCGCAAAAGACAGGTCTAAAAAACTCGCAGAAAGCCGAGCTCCTTAGTTCGCAAAAGTCGGGTCTAAGAAACTCGCAGAAAGCCGAACTCCTTAGTTTGCAAAAGTCGAGTCTAAAAGAACTCGCAGAAAGTCGAGTCTAAAAGAACTCGCAGAAAGTCGAGTCTAAAAGAACTCGCAGAAAGTCGAGTCTAAAAGAATTCGCAGAAAGCCGAGTCTAAAAGAACTCGCAGAAAGCCGAGTCTAAAAGGACTCGCACTAGCATCATGCTCCCTGGCCAGGAGTGTGGTCTTCCTTGCGCACGAGGTGCACATCGTGGTAAGGAAAAGCCGGGATCCGTCCCGCAAATTCTTCGCGGTGGGTGATAACAAATAAGTCGAGCACAGCATCGCACATTCGCCCACCCTTAGAATAAAGCCGAGATCCGTCTCGCAATTATAGATACGGTGGGGCGTAAGCCTTAAAGTAAAGCAGTTCAACGCCGATCTACGTTTTAATCGTCGTTCGCCAAAGATCCATACAAACGAATCAAAGGACAGAACGACCCGATTAACTTAACTACGGAAAAGATTATTCTTCCACGACAACACTCAAAGGAATACCGGAGATTCATGCCGATCTTTTATACTTCACGAACCGAAATGTTTTCTATCACCGATCATCACGCCAAACGCTCGAATCGCCGACTTGGGGGGGGGGGAATTATTGTTGGAGTCGGTTTTAGCACCCCTCCGAATGGCCCATTCAGATAATATGATCGGCCCGAAATAGGAAGCATTTATTATGGATAATTACAATATCCATGGAGATAAATGGCAATCTTCGAAGATAAATACAAAAGGAAAATATCTATTTTCTTTTTAGGAAAATATATATTTCTTTTTAAGAAATAAGACTTTTTATACCGGCCTAAAACTCTATATAAGAGAAGGAGGGCATTCAGGCAAAGATCATCTGGAATAATCTAAGAAAAATACAAAGAACTCCGAAAGTCGACCTAAATCTCTACATGAGAGGATGAGGGTATTCATGCTACAAGAGATCGATCTATAGACGACTCTGTAAGCCGACCTAAACCTCGACATGAGAGAATGAAGGTATTCAGAATAAAGGAGATCGAAACACACAATACGATAAGTCGATCTACAGACGGCTTAATCGTCATTCGACGAACTCTTTCAAGGAACTACGAATGGCTTGATCCCTTTATAAAAGGTACGTAGGCAGCCTTTTACAAGGTTCAGCTATAAAACCTAATTCCCTTTATTCCGATACACCGGGAACGCCAATTTAGCCCTAATTTCATCATCTCCGCCGAGCTAGGTTTAAAGACTTTGAAGAATCCCTTAAGAAAAACCCTAAAACTCTTTCTATCTTCGGATAGGCGAGTTGAGATCTCACAGTTTAGTATTTAATGTTTAGAGTTTAGTATTTAGGGTTTAGGGTTTAGTATTTATGGTTAAGGGTTAGGGCTAATTTAGTGACAAAACATGTTTTTGTGCTATTTTTATGATTTTTCTTTCTTGTTGCTATATTTGTGACAACACATGTTTTTGTACCATTTTTGCGATTTCCCCATATAAATATGTTAAAATATTTGGTCATATCTTCCTACAACATGCTTCTAATTAGTTCATTATCATACCATTTTAGACCTAACTTTCATATTTTTTGAAGAGAAACATTATTCTGTTAAAGTATTTTAGAGTTTGAGTCTAAAGAGATCCATATTTTAACAACATTTTGGACTCTATCACTCTCCACATGGATTTATTTGTTTATTGATTTGAAAGATAATTGGTTTATGTGATCCATGTTGTAAGAATGCTCTATGAATGTTCTTGCATCTTAATCATTATCAATTCATCTTGGTCAATTGCCTAGTCCTTTGACCGATTGTTTCCATTTGGTAAATCACATTTCTTGCTTAGTCTTTACTTTGATTGCTTGTTTTCTTTTCTTGATTGTGTTTAGCTTAATTTCTCATTGTAATTAGTAGTTTATGAAATACCATATCTCAGTGAAATTCTGATGAATAATTTAATTTACACTCCACACCAAAAACACCACTTAAATCATACATGAATAAAAAAGGGTGAACAACAATGCTACTCAGTAGAATGAGCATGAATACCCATAAGATTCATAATACATTTTAAATTCATTAACAAATGCAATGTGATAACTAATAAATGTATTAGTAATATCAAATTAGCAAATGCAGTCATCATATTAATGTACATGCTCGACTTGGAGGGTAAACCGATGAAGCATGGGCTTCCAACTCTTAATATTATAAATGATTTTCAGGCTTACTTTCACAAATTTGTTTAATATAGTGGTATATATACTATGTTTCAGGCTATCATATCTCAAGTTCAAACATCAAAACAGCCAATTTTCACTACAAGAAATATGGGCATTGGTAGCACACCGAAAACGCTACCATAAGGTTTTGGTAGCGTTTTCATGAACGCTATGTTAGCCGCAGCTATAATAGACCCCCCTATCATAGCGTTTTTTTATTGCTATAATAAATGGACATATTGTAGCATTAAATAATTGTTATTAGTTCTTCTATGGTGACACATGATTAGTGCCATCATGTAGTTTTCCATGGCGATGTTTCCGTGCTGTAGTATAGTTTATAATAACATTTTTCAGTGCTAATGAATTTGTTTTCGTGACATTTTTGTTCGTCGAAGTGAGACCTATTATAGCATCCATCATATGCCATATGAAATAATAATCTAGCACATCGTGCTAGAATGTTTCCTATTACAGCTACTATCAAATGCAATATGAAATTATTATCTAGCACATTATTCATGCTACGATGTTAGTTTTCATGAATTTTTCTGTGAGCTATATGGGCTATTTTGTGCTATATTTTTCTTAATTTGATTATTGAATTGCAATACATAAACACTGATAGTACTTTTTTCTAAATCTCTGAAACTCTAATGGAAGACTTAGAGAAACAAAGTATGACCAAATCAAAAGCCATAGAATGGTAATTACAATGGTCCAAAAGCAAAGAAAGACATTACAACCAAAATATCATAACAAAAAGGTTGAAGGTTCGTAAGCAGTTAGTCTTCATGAGCATCCTTGCCTCGTGAGGACTGTCCCTGTTCATGTTTAGGGCGTTTTGTTGACTTGTGTGCATCCTTCATCATGTTTCTTATACATATACGGAACATTGGATCGATGTCCTCTTCAGGTACCTCCACGCGAAACAAGTAGCCTTGAGAGCGTCTAAATTCAGTTCTGCTGATCTCTACCACATCATCTTCTGCTCCTTGTGCTTGCTGCTGTGGGTGTTGTTGGAGTTGCGGCCGTTGGTGGAATGGTGGTTTCTGTCCGAGTGCTGGGAGTCCGCAGATGATGACCTTCCTTGGTTCCATTTGTGTTTCTACATGTCGAAAAAGAACACTAATTAGTCTTCTATGAAATCCGATGCTTGTTATAATGTAACATAACTCAGATTTGAAGCGATTGAGAAATGTATAACCATAACCTGGAGGTGGTATTGGATATTGACTCTCTTGTTTATCTCTGTGTTCACTCCGAGATCCTTAGGCTTCGAATCCTCCTACATAGAAAAGCTAGCAATTAGGGAAATCTGAGACTTTTAGAATGTGGAATTAGATCTAGGGTTTAGGTATCGATTACCTTTCCTCGTTTTCTTCGTCTGATTTGTAGGTGGACGAGCTCGACGTAGACACAAAGGTAAATCGACTGGACGAAGAGAAGATTTGAAATCGATGAGACGGAAACAGAGGGTAAGCGACGGAGAGACTAGACCGGAGGTTGATTTTCCATGGCGGCGGAGATTGAGGGTTAGAGAGAACGAGAGAGCTTTGTGTTTATAAGAGTATTATCTCGAAAGTGTTTGGCTCCAAACCGTAAAATTTTTGGCTCCAAACATGAAAATTTTGGCTCCCAAAATTGGCAAAACGTTATTTCACCCAGGGTTAGAGCAATTTCATATAAAAGTAATATACAAATTATTGATAGTGTGTTTCATATATAAGCAATTGTATTTGAAAATAATTATGTATTTTTAAAATAATCATATTTGATTATGTATTATGTTTAACTATAAGAGTTTAGGATTTTAAAAATTTTATATTACAAATTTGTTATAAGTGTTTATTTTTGGTTGTGTATAGAGTTAAGGGTTAGTAAATTATTGTTTATAATTTGTGTTTAGGGTATAGAGACTATAGTATAGAGTTTGTGATTAAAGGTTAAGAATTTATTGTTTAGGGTTTGTGTAAAAGGGTATATAGTTAGATGTTTGTTAGACATTAGTTTGGTTTTCAATAATTAAAACTTGAAATACAAAGAAAATAATAGTATTTCTAACATTTAACCCGATTTATACCCTAAAACTAAACTAAAGACTCATATCTTCATATAACTTTAAATTTTATGAAAAAAACTTTGTTTTATTTTAAAAACAATTGGTATTCAACAATTAATACCCTAAACATTGTTTCCAATATGTCAGAAAACGCAACCACATAGGGTTTAGGGTTTAGAGTTTAGGGTTTAGGGTTTAGGGTTTAGGGTTAGTGTTTGTATGGTTTAGGGTTAAGTTTTCAGTTATAAATCATTGTTTCATATACATTAAACCCATCAACTAACTCATCAGCATCATATGAAACAACCCGTCCCTCAGCAACATTCTCATCAGAAGAAGACCAGTCAACCAGATAACACTTGGGAAGTGACCTGGTATTGACACTCTGCATAGAGAACAAGCAATTAGAAATCAGCTCATAGTTAGACATATAGAGTTAGATGAAGCATGAGGAACGATATTCATATTTTGTGAATATAGTTTTCACCCACATCAGTCTCTTGTCTCTGTTATATGAGGAACAATGCCAATTAGTAACACGATTCTTCAAATCCATATGTATAAGTAATGTTAAGAAAGTTGACGAACCTGGTTATTCATTAGGGCAATGACCTGTTGTAAATCTTGAACCTCTCTCTGCAGTGACATATGTTTTTCTTCCATAGCAGCCATGCAGTTGCTCTGGACTTGGAGACAAGCCAGTTTGGTCATGCTAATGCCTCTACCCATTGCTCTCAACCGGCCAGGATTATCAGGTCCCAAGATCCGTGTTAGCATGTCTTCCTTTGGATTCGTTGTCCTTGAATCAGATGGGCCTTCAAGTGCTATCTCTGATGCCTGTCTCTGGAATCACAACGCCAATTACTTAAGCAACTTGAATCAATAAATCCAATTCATAGGTTCAGTTATAACAACACATAGAACTTACTATCTTTTCAGCCGCATTCATATTGACAGGCGTACCATCCTTCTTAGTACGAGATTTGACCCAAACTCTTAGCCTCGACACCTGAGATGGTTCTGTGGTACTGTTAATCAAATCCTCTCTCAGTCTCACCATCCCTCTACGCCCACAAGTGTGAGGGATCTGCTTCTGTCTTCTCTCTTTGTATGAATCACTGACAACCTAAATTGGAAACCAAAGAAACTAATGTTGTTAGTCTCAAGGACAAAATACTACATGTGACAGATGAGTGAATACCTTGAAGGCGTTACTAGTTTTCTCTCTGACAAATTTCCGCCAATCCGTTGTATTAACATTCTTTGGACGTAGATTCATCCTACCTTTAACAGTTTTAGCATTCCTGATAGAGGAGACCAGGCGTGATTTGGATGATCTCCAGAGACATCCCATTTGCTTAAACACAATAACCTTTTTGAACTCTTCATCCAAGTCAAATCTCGTCTGTATTCAATTAAAGGACTATGAGACAGTAAATTCCAATTTGAAAATTCATATTAGTATAAGTGTAGCCAGATTACCTCAATAGACTTCCAGAGCACTGTTTTGATATCTTCACTAACTTTTTTCCAATTCTCCACAGTGACAGGAACATGCTCACGTACCAAGGGTCCTAAGTAGGATGATAACAAAACAGATCCTGGACCACAAGGTTCTCCCAACTCAGTGAAATCCACATGTTCCCTTTCATTCGGATCTTTGGCAATATGTTTCATCCTCGTGAAGGAACTTGGAGCCAATTCTACCGGATTCAGAATTCTCGCGAGTTCCAGATAGCCTAGGATCTAGGGTCTAGTTAATTGAATCATGATCTCACCTCGTGATTACCTGGAGTTTTAGCAGCGGAAGATTAAGGTAACACAAGATCTGGAGTGCCC
Organism: Orychophragmus violaceus; assembly: GCA_030180135.1. NCBI lineage: Eukaryota > Viridiplantae > Streptophyta > Magnoliopsida > Brassicales > Brassicaceae > Orychophragmus > Orychophragmus violaceus. The sequence goes on along the minus strand of CM058235.1, from coordinate 16,072,606 downwards.
CAATCGTTGCGCCTCTATCGTAGTCCACACGCACACAAGCTGGAATCCGCCGGAATGCTAGTACCGGTGCTCGGATCTCCCTGGGAACTGAGTTCTTTAGAGGTTTCTGTGTTTTCTCTCTGAGAAAACTGTCTAGGCGGCTCACACAATCATCCGGTCGAATGTATAAACTCGTTTATATATTGACCTCGAGGTGAACCGAAACATCAGTTTCGGTTTCGCCATTGTGTCGACCGACACACTTAGTGGTGTCGATCGACACACGTCCTGTATCGACCGACGCACCCAATGGTGTCGATCGATACACCTCTTTGAAACTTATATTCGATGTGTATCCAATACACATCGACCAGATTATATGCCAATGATCAATCCCATATGGACTATGTCCAACTTGCTTAGGTGTGTGACCCTGTATGTTCACACGATACTGGAAATGAGTTACAACTCATTTGTCATAAGCGGTTTCTAGCAAAACATTATGATTACCCAGTATCACATGAATTGTCCGATCTCGACAATAGAACTATCTCTAGAGTTCGTACAATGTGATTTCAGGACATAATCCCAACAATCTCCCACTTGTACTGGAATCACCTATTCCTATAATCCCTTCGTCACTATATCTCGATATGGCATAAGGCAAGAGACTGTGTCATCCTTATTATGGCCAACATCATGTTCATCGAATTCCTGATCTATACTGATAAAACAAACGACTGACAATCACCTCGTTTGAGCACGGCCATGCATTTTATCAGTATCAAATCTTCGATTGGCCCTGAGATATTTATCTCCCGTTATCCAGGAGGGACAAATTCCATCTTGTTCCATCCCTGTTTCTACACATACTTCATGATACGCACAAGCAATGCCGTTATAGCCGCCAGTTACGGAACGACGTTTGACAAGGTCAACACGCACTAATTCATATGCTAGAAAGCATGATGAACTCAGGTCTAAGGACTACACTCTATAGTCGTAATGAGAACCTCCCATGACACTGATATAACTATCCTGTGGAGTTCTCATTAAGCGGGTCATGTCCGATCGTATGTTCACTAACATATATCTATGTGACTGACTGTGATAATCATATCATTGACTCCATGAAACTTAGTCCAACAGTCACCTCACATACTAGTCTCGCGCGGTTATTGGTGCCCCACTTCAACAACCTCGACTAGGGACAATCATAATTTATGTCATCTTTTACTTATAGGGTTTCATGATCAAGTCTTCAACTTGATGACCTATATGATGATCATAAAATACTTTGGGACTATTACTTAATTATCCAATAATTAAATTACATTGATGTCAGTTTTAACTTACATGAACACTACCATAGCATATCTATGTAAATATTATAACATAACTAAAATTACTCCCACTAGAATCAAGATCATCTCTTCAGATATCTTATACCTATAGCAACAGAATAAATTTCGTGCTTAGGTTGTGGGAGAGCCTGCGGTGTAATACCCTGTATCAAGAATGGGTCAACGGGCAGTCAAGAAGTCGACGAGGGGCATTTTCGTAATTTCCAGAAGATGAAGGGTATTTTGGTAAATCTACCAAAATACGAGCCAGAAGCTAAGACGGGCCAAATGTTATTCTTTTTAAGTAAAGAAAATATTTAGAAGACCAAGAAAGGTGGAAACGGAGATTAAACTAGTTTTTCGGGTTATCGGGAATGGAAACCGATAAAACCGACAAAACTTGTAAAATTCATTACAGGAGCTACGGGTGTCCGTTTGAAGTGATTAAAATTGCTAAATTCATCTAAGAGCATCTAGAATCTGAAAAGAAGGCTTGGTGGATTTATAGAAGCAGATAAAGAGTTTTTAAAATATTAAACCTTAAACCAGTTTTCCGAGGAACCGATATAATGTTCGGGGAAGCGAGAAGACCTTCTAAACTCCACCAAAAATTATGAAATTTGGACCACAGCCTCATGAGAAGATGTAGAAGCCGCGGTTAAAAGGATTCAGTAAGATTCAATGCCTAGATTAAGTTACATATTTTAGATCATTAATGGGTGATTAGTGGCTAAAAATCCAAAATAAATTCTTTGGAGCTTGGGCTTGAACCAGGGTATTTAGGGCTGATTGCTAAGATCATATTGGACCCAAATCCAGCTCAGTATGAAGAATGAGCCACGAAATCCAGCCCAAGAATTTTAGAAGCTTCTTGGTATGTTAGGTTCATGAATCTAAAAGTGGTGTGTTGTCATCAATCCAAGGGCTGCATGGAGGAGGCTACAAGTGGATGGTGGATGCTCAAATGCATTGTTTTTGGATGGTTTTTGGTGAGGAGGTCGTGGCACAAGATGGAGGAAGAAGAAGAAGAAGAAGGAGGCGGCAAGAAGAAGGAGGAGGAGGAGGAGCCGGGAGAAGAAGAAGAAGGAGGAGCCGGAGGGGAGAGAGAGAGAGATAAAGGAGAGAGAAAGAAGAGAGAGAGTGGAAATAAATAAAAGAAAGATGGGGAAAGGAAAATTATTACGTCGGAATATTCTAAAGAATATTCTTCGGAAAAGGAATTTTTCCGACGTAATAATCTTCCCGATAAACCGGATTTCTTTTATTTAGAAATAGGATAGATGGTTGTAGTAGACATCATACGAGGGTTGTCCGGAGGTTCGGGATCACGAAGGTCAACGGCATGGTCAAGTGCGGGTCAAGGTCGGGTCAAAGAGACGGAGGTTCGGGGAAGGTTCGGGTTAGCGTCGGGTTCATGCCGGGTCTCGTTGTTCCGCTAGTCCGTCAATCCGTCCGTCCGTCATCATAATAGCAATGTGAGTCGACTCAAAACACCGTAGAGTAGTATTGCATATAGATCATAAAACGAGAAACCGTAGATTAAGTAATTGCATACCCGGATATAAATTGATGGCGTTTGAGAATTGAATTGACGGATTAACAATAAACCGGTTAGGGGGTTGAGACGCATACTAGGATCGTAAGATTAAACGGATTAAACTTGTTGTGTGCCGTTAGGTTGGTAGTAACGTTGTGTGATGCATACATATAGTCGTTGTATGATAGGGCCGTATATGCATATATATCTATGTATGAAAAACGATCTAAAATGAATCTAAGTACGGAAATTAAGACGCTATAAAATACGGAAGTAAACTTAACAAACGTATAGCATATGGAATGATACTTGGTTAAGGTTTAATGATAAAGGAATGAATGGAATAAATAAATGGTGAGACGTCGGGGAGTTTAGTATAAGCTACTAGCTCTAAACCGACGGATCGGGGAGTTGATAAAAGATACCTAGGAAAGGTTAAGAAAAGAAAAGTGTTGAGATTGGGAGCCGTCTACGGGTTAGCAATCCGCTAATCCAAGGTAGCGGACGATAAAGAGATATGAGCCGTCTACGGGTTAGCAATCCGCTAATCCAGTGTAGCGGACGTGAATGAGTTAAAAGACATTAGAAACCCTAATAGGCTTGCTTGTGTGATGATTGTTTGTATTGTGTGATTGCGTGTTTGGGGTTGTTAAGCTTTGTTGTGCAGGCCTATTAGATTGTCTCGGTATTGGGCCGAGCGAGCGGTGGGGCGGGTGTGTGTGTAGACTTGCGGGGTGCGGTGATGAGATGGTGGTTAATGGTTGTTCGAGTATGATTGATTGCTAGAGTCCGAGCGAGTCTGCGTGTTTACTTTTCTGCACTAGGACTCTAGGGTGCGTTAGATCCCGCAAGTCTAGGTGATTGGAGACGTTCTGGTACTTCCGACCCGATTGGATCCTCGGGAAGTTGCTTAACCGGATCATGGTAATTTCGGTTATGGCGTTAACCTATGGAGTGACGTCTGTAGGTGTGTAGTCCGGAGAACACGGGGTCGCATCCTAGGGCCGGACTGCATGGAAGCTCGGGTTGCCGGGGGTAACCGGAGTCACTGCGTATCGATGGACGGAGAACAGTGTCCTGGATCGTGAGACTTGGTGTTAACATCTGGGAGTCGAGAGGGTTTGTTACCATATCAGTAATGGTGGAAACCCGTGGAAGTTACCAAGAAGCGTAAGGGCCCAGTGGTGTGTTGATGATGATGATGATGGTGTTGCGCGATAGATAGATCGAGTCTAATCGAGAGCATGTGCCGCAATGCTCTCGATTTCCTTCATTGACGTGATGTGTTGTTATTATTGAATTGCTTGTGTGTTGTGAAGCTCATCACGTCTTGGTAGCACGTGATCGGCTATTATACTTGATTGTTATTTTGGGTTTTGGGCGGGATTATTAGATTGTTAGAAGCCGTAGTGGGGAGCCGTCTCACTGGGTAATCTTAGATTGCTCATTAGACTCTTTTGTGTTTTTCAGGTTTGGCATAGCTTGGCGGACGCGTAGGACGCTCGGAGTAGTCTCGGGTTGGCATTGGGTATCGGTGTGGAGTTTACACATTTTGACTGTTACTTTCGGTTTCAGACTTTGTTGGGATCCCGTTAAATGTTTTGTGTATTAGACTGTATATTATTATGAATGAGATTTATATATTTTCAAATAATAAAAACGGAACAATTCCCTGATATACGGTTTCGTCCGAACCGAACACAACTCGTGGAAGTGGTACAGGTTGAAAAGCTTTGTATCACGGAAGCGAGGTAAACGGAGTTAAGGACGGTTTGGTTCGAGCCTTTGTCTCAAACCGGACTGCCTTTGACTTCGTATTGTGACAAACTCTTCTTGTATGACTGCTCGGGTTCGATCGGTCATGTTCTTGTTTGATTGTTGGTCGGTCAGCTCGTCGGTCAGCGGTAAACGGGAAGGGGGCGTTACAAAAGGTGGTATCAGAGCATGGTTCGTCATGGGTTCGAATATTCCGGTTTTTCAAAGTTTTCAATGTTTTATCGAGTCAAATGTGTCGCCAATTCAACCATTAGGAATCCGAGTCGCGTTCGTCAATCCGGGGAAATGGGTATTTTATTAAAATTGTGCTAATCATTTGGTATTTTATTGCAGTCACGCAGCAGAGTTGTCCTTGGAGGATTGGTGTGTGTGTGTGGTTGCGACGAAAAGATGAGCGGCATCAGTATGGATGCCCTTGGATCCATCGGAGCTACTGCAGCTAGTCCGAGTCCATTTTTCCAGCTCGCGGAGTGTTCCCATCTTTCGCAGCCTATTACGGAGTATGTGGTTGCCGATGCCGAGCCCGTTACCACTCCACCCATTCTATAGCCGCCTTATGATACGATTACATCCGGAGTACTACCGTCAGTAGCGCGCACCGTCGACATTCATCCCTAATGACATGGCGATAAAATACATCCTCGGGGTATGGGAGCTATCACCGCCTGCTATTCGACCACCAGTTCGACGCATTGGACTCTTCGTTCCTTACCCGCGGTGACACGTGTCTTTCATTTCCATTCGGTGTCGGTAGTTTGGCCAAGCATATCAGTCACCACCGCATTGACGCCGATTCCGACTTACCACATTTGCGGCCGAGGTGAACATTGTGCTCCTTTCTGTCATAACCGAGACCGAGTCGCTCCGCCACCACCACCACACTCATTCCATCCTCCTGGTACACCTGTCTATTAGTATCCACATGAGTTGTACCCCTCATGTTGGAGATTAGGAAATAGATTAGGCCCAGGTAAGTAAGGGCTCTAACTCGCTTTTGATGTGTGTATATCGGCTTGGTTCGTCTCTAACGATTCAGTTGTGTGTAGCAGTGTTTCGTTTGGGACGGATTGGTAACCGCGAGTATGTAGACTTCGACGGACATACGTATTTAAAACTCTATGTGGTGAATAGATGTTTTATTTACGTAGTGGATGTGGAGTATTCGGTATTTTTCGTTTAAGTAACGAAGTGATCTTATTGCATGAGTTGGGATAATAAATGCAATATGGTTATACCGTGAAAGCAAATGATGATCCGATGAGACGGTTACTACGACCCTAAGAGACGACCGTAATTGCCGATTTGTTTGATTGATTGATTGTGTGTGATTGATTGCTTTGCTAGGGTGTTAGAATGTTGAATTGATTGATGCATTGATTGCCCGCTAGGTTGGTAGTTGTTGATTTTGAATCTCTGCATTTCGTTTAAATCGCTAGGTTGCTAGAAAGTGATTTTTTTTTTTTTTTTTTGAATAGCGAGATCGTTTGGTTTGCTTGGTAGAATTGTTTTTGGTAAGCCTAGAATTGATAAAGCGGTTTTTAGAAAACTTATTCGAGATTGAGCGGAATTATAAGATATTGTTTATTAGCCACATGTGACCATTGGGTCCGTGACTAAATACCAATATCTCTATAAGGAAGCGATATCGGGAGTATGTTAAAAAGGTCTAACCGTGTTGGTGTTGTTGAGGATGTAGGACGTGATGGACGAGTTGACGAGGACACGAGACCGAACCTGAACCCGAGAGGCGAGATGTTATTTCAGGGAATAGTTTGACCCGAGCCTGCAAGAAAGTCAGTGTGGATTCAGAAAGAAGTTTGGGTAGTAATGGTAGAAAGAAGCAAGGCGAATGAGTTCAAGAAGATAGCAATGAGATTCAGAAGCATCAGAGTCGATGGAAGAGTTCGTTCGGGGATATCAATGAGAAGAGAAGTTTTGAGAATCGATGAAGTGTGGAGATCAGTGATTGAGGATTTCGAGACATACATGAGTATGGCGGATTCATTGGAAGGAGGAACATCAATCCTATCAGAACATTAGTGGGAAGCGATAAGTATTAAAGGCGGAATAAGTATCCGGGGTTGAGGACGAGGCAATGTTGCGTAATCAAGAAGGTCGAATCAGAGTGGGGAAGTCAGAATATCGGTTAAGGAGATCATCAGATGGCGAAGATGGAGTCAGGAGTCAGACTGAAGCATTAAGACGAAACCAATGGTCCGAAATTGGAAATGAGTCGGAAAGTCCATTGGCGATGGAGAATCAGGAAGTGATCAGAAATCAGACAAGTCGGTGTCAGGAGTTCAAAGTGACATCGTGTTAGGGTTGCGCACAACTGCATAGCAGGGAGTCATCTGGGCATTGGAAGTATGAGTTGGAAACCAGAGACAGAATCAACGAAGTAATCAAATGGAGAAGCCGGGATTGAATGAGAGTCAAGCCATTTCGCGTGAGAAGTTCAAAGATGTCAATGTGCTGAGAATGGGCGCAAAACCAAGGTTCAAGAATCAGTGGAAGCATCGGGAGTGTAACTACAAATTCAGAGTTCAAGCAGTATCGTGTGGCGAAGAAGGAAACAAGACTCAGAATGGAGTCGTACAGTCAAGAGAAATGAATATGTCATCAGAGAGAAGTTCGGTGTAGCGACGTTTGTGCAAACCAGTGGGTTGAAAGTCAGTAGGCATCGGAAGAGCGGGGTTACCATGAGATCAGAGCATAAGAAGCAAAGCAGAGTTGGATTGAAATCAAAGACCGAGTGAAGCAGTTCAATCACGACCGTTGGTATTGAGAATCAAGATCAGAGTCTGTAAAGCGAGAAGATGTGAAACCAGAAGTGATCGTGAGTTAAGTTTTTGGTATGGGAAGTCCGAGATGTCCGCGTGAGCAAGACGGGGTTTCAGAATTCAGTACGCATCGAAAGTATAGTTCAGTCAATTCAGCGTTCGGGTGTTGGAGCAGACATATCGGTTTCAGAAGTGGTAACTTACGGGGTTCAGTTCCGATTCGAAGTTAGTAAGTAACGGAGAATTCGGGGACCGAATTCCTGTAAGTGGGGAAGAATGTAATACCCTGTATCAAGAATGGGTCAACGGGCAGTCAAGAAGTCGACGAGGGGCATTTTCGTAATTTCCAGAAGATGAAGGGTATTTTGGTAAATCTACCAAAATACGAGCCAGAAGCTAAGACGGGCCAAATGTTATTCTTTTTAAGTAAAGAAAATATTTAGAAGACCAAGAAAGGTGGAAACGGAGATTAAACTAGTTTTTCGGGTTATCGGGAATGGAAACCGATAAAACCGACAAAACTTGTAAAATTCATTACAGGAGCTACGGGTGTCCGTTTGAAGTGATTAAAATTGCTAAATTCATCTAAGAGCATCTAGAATCTGAAAAGAAGGCTTGGTGGATTTATAGAAGCAGATAAAGAGTTTTTAAAATATTAAACCTTAAACCAGTTTTCCGAGGAACCGATATAATGTTCGGGGAAGCGAGAAGACCTTCTAAACTCCACCAAAAATTATGAAATTTGGACCACAGCCTCATGAGAAGATGTAGAAGCCGCGGTTAAAAGGATTCAGTAAGATTCAATGCCTAGATTAAGTTACATATTTTAGATCATTAATGGGTGATTAGTGGCTAAAAATCCAAAATAAATTCTTTGGAGCTTGGGCTTGAACCAGGGTATTTAGGGCTGATTGATAAGATCATATTGGACCCAAATCCAGCTCAGTATGAAGAATGAGCCACGAAATCCAGCCCAAGAATTTTAGAAGCTTCTTGGTATGTTAGGTTCATGAATCTAAAAGTGGTGTGTTGTCATCAATCCAAGGGCTGCATGGAGGAGGCTACAAGTGGATGGTGGATGCTCAAATGCATTGTTTTTGGATGGTTTTTGGTGAGGAGGTCGTGGCACAAGATGGAGGAAGAAGAAGAAGAAGAAGGAGGCGGCAAGAAGAAGGAGGAGGAGGAGGAGCCGGGAGAAGAAGAAGAAGGAGGAGCCGGAGGGGAGAGAGAGAGATAAAGGAGAGAGAAAGAAGAGAGAGAGTGGAAATAAATAAAAGAAAGATGGGGAAAGGAAAATTAATACGTCGGAATATTCTAAAAAATATTCTTCGGAAAAGAAATTTTTCCGACGTAATAATCTTCCCGATAAACCGGATTTCTTTTATTTAGAAATAGGATAGATGGTTGTAGTAGACATCATACGAGGGTTGTCCGGAAGTTCGGGATCACGAAGGTCAACGGCATGGTCAAGTGCGGGTCAAGGTCGGGTCAAAGAGACGGAGGTTCGGGGAAGGTTCGGGTTAGCGTCGGGTTCATGCCGGGTCTCGTTGTTCCGCTAGTCCGTCAATCCGTCCGTCCGTCATCATAATAGCAATGTGAGTCGACTCAAAACACCGTAGAGTAGTATTGCATATAGATCATAAAACGAGAAACCGTAGATTAAGTAATTGCATACCCGGATATAAATTGATGGCGTTTGAGAATTGAATTGACGGATTAACAATAAACCGGTTAGGGGGTTGAGACGCATACTAGGATCGTAAGATTAAACGGATTAAACTTGTTGTGTGCCGTTAGGTTGGTAGTAACGTTGTGTGATGCATACATATAGTCGTTGTATGATAGGGCCGTATATGCATATATATCTATGTATGAAAAACGATCTAAAATGAATCTAAGTACGGAAATTAAGACGCTATAAAATACGGAAGTAAACTTAACAAACGTATAGCATATGGAATGATACTTGGTTAAGGTTTAATGATAAAGGAATGAATGGAATAAATAAATGGTGAGACGTCGGGGAGTTTAGTATAAGCTACTAGCTCTAAACCGACGGATCGGGGAGTTGATAAAAGATACCTAGGAAAGGTTAAGAAAAGAAAAGTGTTGAGATTGGGAGCCGTCTACGGGTTAGCAATCCGCTAATCCAAGGTAGCGGACGATAAAGAGATATGAGCCGTCTACGGGTTAGCAATCCGCTAATCCAGTGTAGCGGACGTGAATGAGTTAAAAGACATTAGAAACCCTAATAGGCTTGATTGTGTGATGATTGTTTGTATTGTGTGATTGCGTGTTTGGGGTTGTTAAGCTTTGTTGTGCAGGCCTATTAGATTGTCTCGGTATTGGGCCGAGCGAGCGGTGGGGCGGGTGTGTGTGTAGACTTGCGGGGTGCGGTGATGAGATGGTGGTTAATGGTTGTTCGAGTATGATTGATTGCTAGAGTCCGAGCGAGTCTGCGTGTTTACTTTTCTGCACTAGGACTCTAGGGTGCGTTAGATCCCGCAAGTCTAGGTGATTGGAGACGTTCTGGTACTTCCGACCCGATTGGATCCTCGGGAAGTTGCTTAACCGGATCATGGTAATTTCGGTTATGGCGTTAACCTATGGAGTGACGTCTGTAGGTGTGTAGTCCGGAGAACACGGGGTCGCGTCCTAGGGCCGGACTGCATGGAAGCTCGGGTTGCCGGGGGTAACCGGAGTCACTGCGTATCGATGGACGGAGAACAGTGTCCTGGATCGTGAGACTTGGTGTTAACATCTGGGAGTCGAGAGGGTTTGTTACCATATCAGTAATGGTGGAAACCCGTGGAAGTTACCAAGAAGCGTAAGGGCCCAGTGGTGTGTTGATGATGATGATGATGGTGTTGCGCGATAGATAGATCGAGTCTAATCGAGAGCATGTGCCGCAATGCTCTCGATTTCCTTCATTGACGTGATGTGTTGTTATTATTGAATTGCTTGTGTGTTGTGAAGCTCATCACGTCTTGGTAGCACGTGATCGGCTATTATACTTGATTGTTATTTTGGGTTTTGGGCGGGATTATTAGATTGTTAGAAGCCGTAGTGGGGAGCCGTCTCACTGGGTAATCTTAGATTGCTCATTAGACTCTTTTGTGTTTTTCAAGTTTGGCATAGCTTGGCGGACGCGTAGGACGCTCGGAGTAGTCTCGGGTTGGCATTGGGTATCGGTGTGGAGTTTACACATTTTGACTGTTACTTTCGGTTTCAGACTTTGTTGGGATCCCGTTAAATGTTTTGTGTATTAGACTGTATATTATTATGAATGAGATTTATATATTTTCAAATAATAAAAACGGAACAATTCCCTGATATACGGTTTCGTCCGAACCGAACACAACTCGTGGAAGTGGTACAGGTTGAAAAGCTTTGTATCACGGAAGCGAGGTAAACGGAGTTAAGGACGGTTTGGTTCGAGCCTTTGTCTCAAACCGGACTGCCTTTGACTTCGTATTGTGACAAACTCTTCTTGTATGACTGCTCGGGTTCGATCGGTCATGTTCTTGTTTGATTGTTGGCCGGTCAGCTCGTCGGTCAGCGGTAAACGGGAAGGGGGCGTTACATGCGGTGTCATTGCTTGAAACAATTTCAACAAACCACACCGCTATTCAGATAAGAGCATTACTCTACGGTCCACTGCTTGGAGCCTTTCCAACATTCAGTACCGCTATTCAGACAAAGAGACATAACCAGGTGGGAACCGAGAATCGTCTTTGTCCGTTTAACTACTTTCAACTGGTTCGTCACTTCCTCAGTTCACCACGAAACTATCCTTAGAGTTCTTCAAACATTTCAGATATTTCTGGCAACTGATCAGTGACTATTACCGGAATATATTGGTATTTTCTCGTCATGCTTTATGCGTAAGCTGCATCTAGACGAGCGCAAAATATGGCATTCATGATGGATTCTATTGCAGCAGCATAAGAACTCACACTCATTAATATTAGTTCAGACAGTGTTCAGAAACACTTCTTCTTACTAATATTGTTACTAGCTCATCTAGTGTCCAAGACACTTCATCTTGCTTAGATTATTGCCATAAGACCTTTGGTGTGAAGCCATTCTTGGAATCAAGCGTATTAGATATGTCCAATACCTTATCAACATAAGGATTTTGACACGATCCAATTAGCTACTCTGATCCATTCCAATGGATCCTTATTCCAAGAATTCACGCGGCTACTCCCATGTCTATCGTTTAAATTTGACTTCCGACCTAAATCTTGACAAGACTTTAGCGTCGGAACGTCGTTTATGAGATTCAAGTATGTCAACTACATACTGTGCGAGAATTGCCATTACGCTCCCACTAGTCTTCTTTTAAACGCATGGTTTCTTTTCTTTCTGATCAAATCAAAACCTTTGACCACTTTATCAGAATATTGATTCCAACTCCAAGATGCTTGCTTCAATCCAGAATTGGATCGATGAAGCTAACATTCATGCCCAGCCAATTTTCGGAGTTGGGGCTCACCATCGCTTCTTTGAATTTCGCACGCTCGTCACTTTTCAATGATCAACAGATCACGACAATTGGTTACGAGAAATCACTTTCGAGTTAGTGACGGATCATTTCGGATCTGCGAACTTCGGGCTCCACAGGCGTAGATCCTACAGCCCTTTGTAGATCTCACCGCTGTTCTCCCTCAACAGGTTGAGCAGCTTCCTGTGTTCATTGAATTTCTTCGATGTGTACTTTTACTCCCACTGTTCCTTTTGAAAGTATGATCTTTCTTAAAGGACACAGTTCTGGACAATAAAAGTACTAAGCCTTGGTTTCCTTAGGACAACCAGCGATGTGGAACTTATCATATGTGGGTTCAAGTTTGTTTGTTGACTACTGTCTTACACAAACCTTGCAATCCCAATTAATCAGAAAAACAAATCTGGAAATCACCCAGTCAACATCCAATGTGGTGTTTTTCACTGATTCTGAAAGAAACTATTTTCTGTGCAAAGACAGACGTTTTAGGACGTATTCTTAAATCGTTATGGAAGATTCCTGTGACTCATCTTTAATCGGAGCATATCTAATAAGATCCGATTCATTCTGTTAGATGATCACCCAATTCTTGACTTAAGTATTTTCCTCCGCGATTCAATCGAGAATCTCAATACTTCTGTCAAATCGGTTCTACATTTCATCTTGGAACTCCTCAAGGGATTACTGCTTGTGTTTCATCAAATGAACACAACCATACTTATTGATTCCATCAATAAGGTAATGAAGTACATAAGATTTCCTCTGGCACTAATGCTTGTTGGGCCGCATACATCAGTATGTGTAAGGCCCAATAATCCTCTGGCCCGTTTCCTTTAGCTCTGCTAAATGGGCCTTAGTCATTTGGTCCAGTGAACAAAATTCATATCTCAAATGATTAAAATCAAAAGAGTCCAAAACTATGGATTTACTGAATCTGCTTCACTCTCGTGGTTAAACGACTATAGCAAAGAAAAGTCGAGTTCGAGTCATCAGACTCAAACCTTTAGTGTTTGTGTTATGTTCAAACTTATGCTGGTTTAAGATACAAAACCCATTCCAAACGGGGTGCTACCATATTATATGTCATTAAGATCCAAAGAACAAAACTTGTCTTTTATCTAAATGAAAAACATTCAAAATCTCAAAAGAAAATGAAAGACATTTCTGCACAAGGCAGATACATAGTAGCAATTACTTAATTTCTAAAACCAAGTATGAAAGGCTCCTACAAGTGAAGAATCTCTACGGCTCATGTAGCAACCATTGCTTCAACCAGACTCGTAGTTCCACTTGTCCTTTCTTCAACGTTCTACTGTCGCTTAGGTCCTGCATATTTCAAAATATCAGTACCACAACAAGTATCCAATACTTATGTAGAACTTGAATTAATAACACAATACCTGAAGAAGAAGTACCATACATCTTCTCCATCTCTTGTGAATCTTCCAAGAATTTTATGCAATCTCTCTTCCAATGCCCCAACTCATTACAGTAGAAGCACTTTCTGACACCAGATGGGCCTGACTTGGGCTTATAAGATGACACAGGCTTATCCTGATTCCAAATCTGGACGGCCTTGCCTTCACCTTTGTCAACACAAGATTCCTCAAATCTTTTACCCTTTATGATGTCATACTCTGCTGTTTTGAGCATACCATGCAGCTCAGTCAACGTCTTCGTCAAGCCTTTCTTGATATAGTTCTTAACGAACTTGTCATAGCTTGACGGCAGTGACTGCAGAATGATGTCAGTGGCCAACTCTAAGCTGACAGGACATCCCAGTCTCCCCAGGTTATCAACGTAACCCATCAGTTTAATGACATGAGGACTAACTGGAGTATCTTCTGGTAGTCTGCACCCAGTGAGAGACTTCACCATCTGGAATCTCTCAACTCGTGCCAGATCCTGAAACTTCAGTTTCAGGCTGGTGATCATCTCTATTGGCGACTCCATGTTCTCGTATTGACTCTTCAAGTCTGAGTTCATGGTAGCCAACATCAGACCACGCACATCTACCACATCAATATAATGCTTATTCCAAGCATTATATGCTGCATGTGAGCGATTGGTCTCAAGCCTTTCTGGAAGAGCCTTTTCGAGGACATAGTCCTTGCTCTCCTGCTTGAGAATGAATCTCAGATTCCGATACCAATCCAGGAAGTTGGATCCATTTAGCTTGTCCTTTTCCAGGACGGATCGCAACGAGAAAGTAGTCATAGACATAAGCTGAAATCCAAGAAAAACAAAGATTTAGTTATGTATATGATGAGAAATCTTATTTTAATAAGAAAACTCGCATTATATTCAAATAATGTTTCCTCTATGAATATAATAATCCAAGATCCATACTTCACCAAAATTTGAGTAGGCGACTCGCCATTACCCAAACTTTAGTTATCTAGGTAAGCAAATCATTGCTAATTGTACTCTGTACAACTCTTGGTTGTGGATGAGACAAACTATGTCTAATCCACTCTGATGTCTCTGGGCTCAGAACTTCTGATAGCTCAGTCAAGTAAACCAATCTCTTTAGTCTTGTGATCATTTACAGTTGCACTGCAAGTCTGTCAATGACCACCTGCCTTACCCATGTAGCAGTGGATACCAAGGACTCCAAGACTATCCAACAAACGACACGAGTTTTGACAGTAGACAAAATTGGGCAAGACATCAATGTGACTTGATATTTAGTTGAGGAAACTAAACTCTGAAAGGTTAGCAAATCAATCTATTAGGTCATGTAATTGTTGATGTTTAGCACTGCAAATCCATCAACATAATTACCTGCTTTACTCACAATTGTGGACACCAAGCTCTTGGCTAGATATCACACAACTAAATGAGTCTTGACAGTTGACCATATTGAAGCTAATCTTCGATCAATGTTTAAGTCTAGTTTGGTTTCTGCAAATTCAAGGTTCAATAACCAGAATTTCGAATACTGTATCGATCGACACAGACTGTGTCAGTCGATCGACACCTCCAAACAAAACCGGACTTCAATAACCGGTTAATTCAATTAACCCGGTTCATCGAACCAGTTATGTCGATTGACGCAGCCCATGTGTGACGATCGACATAGACCTAAACCGCAGATAGTTCTTGATAACCGGTCCAATTCAATTGAACCGACTTATCTGATAAAACTGATCTTAACCAATCGGTTCATTCTAATTGGGATAATCAGTTCAATCCAATTGAACCAATTCATCCAATTTGAACCGTTTAAACCAGTTTCAACTAATTGCGATAATCAGTCCAATTCCATTGAACCGTATTATCCAATCAAACCGATTCAAAACATCGGTTTATGATGATTGAGATAATTAGTTCAATCCAATTGAACCAATTCATCTAATTTAAACCGATCTATTCGGACTTAACCAAGCATGATAACCGGTCCAATCCAATTGAACCGATTAACCATTCACTTGGTCTGTGTCGACCGACACTAACCTGTGTCGATCGATACGTGACCGAATCTGCTCTGTGTCGACCGACACTCAACCTGTGTCGATCGACACAGAAGGCTTTCGGTTTTTCTTCGCGAAAAACCCTAGCCGCCGAATCTTGTCGTTTTCGCCGTTCTGTGTCGACCGACACACCTAGTGTGTCGATCGACACTGTGCGAAAACACAGACTCGAGCTTGATCGAAATCGATCTGACCTGTTCAATCTAAACAACTTGTTCTAGCGAATCTAAATCATCAAATTCAATAAACAGGTCTGATTCAATGATAAAACCCTAAGGCTCTGATACCACTGTTGGGAATCCGAGCCAATTCTACAGTTTCAGAATTCTCGCGAGTTCCCGATAGCCTAGGATCTAGGGTCTAGTTAATTGAATCATGGATCTCACCTCGTGATTACCTGGTGTTTGGCAGCGGAAGATGGATCAGGTAATACGAGATCTACCGCGCCTCAGATGCTGCGCCTCTATCGTAGTCCACACGCACACAAGCTGGAATCCGCCGGGTTGCTAGCGCCGGTGCTCGGATCTCTTTGGGACCTTAGTTTCTAGAGGAAGAGCTTCTGTTTTCTGTCTC
This sequence comes from Orychophragmus violaceus, assembly GCA_030180135.1. Classification (NCBI taxonomy): domain Eukaryota; kingdom Viridiplantae; phylum Streptophyta; class Magnoliopsida; order Brassicales; family Brassicaceae; genus Orychophragmus; species Orychophragmus violaceus. Next base: position 16,056,638 of record CM058235.1, on the reverse strand, counting down.
AGAAAACTGTCTGGGCGGCTCGTTGTATTAGGTCGAATAATAAGATCACTTATATATCGACTCTGTCATAAACCGAAACATCAATTTCGGATTCGCCACTGTGTCGACCGACACATCCATTGGTGTCGATCGACACAAGTCTTGTATCGACCGACGCACCTAATGGTGTCGATCGATACACCTCTTTGAAACTTAATTCGATGCGTATCTAATACACATCGATCAGACCATTTGCCAATGATCTATCCCATGCAGAGTATATCCAACTTGCTTAGGTGTGTGACCCTGTAGGTTCACACGATACCAGAAATGAGCTACAACTCATTTTTCATAAGTGGTTTCTAGCAAAACATTATGACTACCTAGTATCACATGAATTTTCCGATCTCGACAATACAACTATCATTAGAGTTCGTACAATGTGATTTCAGGACATAATCCCAACACTTTAATTCCAAGTTTGATATGTTCACAATCTAATTAAACCAAACTTTCGTTTGCGAGAAGTTAAATTGCTTATCTAGGTTCTTTCTAGCTAAATTAACCAACTTCCGCTGCATTAATCAGCCTAACATCATAATCTAAGTGGCCATTTCAGATTAAGCATTAAGAACAACCTAAACAAAGAACTAGCAGATATGAATCCCTACTGATTAATTAAACTATAACTCCATGAAATCCCTAATGAGAATCCCTAAACTTAACAGGTAATCTACTCAGACATAATCATTGAAACAGAAAACATCTTGAATAGAAAACCAAATATCATAAAACAAAGTAAAGATCTGGGGTTCAAAATCCTCTCTCTTTCGAGAGCAGGATCAGCCCCTAACTCTCTCTGAAATAAAATAAGACTTAATGAAAGCGTAGCCTAAACAATGGCTTAAAAACCCTAATATAATGGTCTAAAGTCGGCTGGGGGTCTTTTTGCAAGTCTGGGAAGTTTCTGGGCAAAAACTGTAATTTCTCCAAAATGCAGATTTTTGGGCGCAGAACTGCAACGACAGTTGCAAGGCGAAAACGCAGCCAATGAACTCTCTAAATAGTGCAGAATTGCTCCAAATGCTCCCAAAACGTTCAATTAGGCTCCAAACGTGTCTAGACCTGTAAACATACTAAAAAGAACACAAAAGACACTAAAAACACATCTATATCATGGCATAAAATGGGTAAAAACCATGATATATCAAATACAGGAATGTAGAAGGTATTATAATCAAGCAGCAAAATCTCCACCACTCTGCCATAATATGATACCAAGTCAACCATCTGAGTTGTATCTCTTGCACTAGCTCTACACATTGTCGTGGCTTCGTATAAAACCCCACTGTTCTGTGTTTGCCTGTCAACTGAGATGGTGTTAAACCTCATCCCATTTATTATGTAACATGTGTAGCTCCTTGTGCTAACACGAGGACCGTAGGCTAACCATTTCAGCGTTTCATCATGTTCTTCTGAAGTTATTGGTATCTACAAAAGAACATAAAGAATGTCAGTATATAGTAAAGATAGATATGTCTTAACGACAAAAATATCTCGGTTGTAACTCTAAATAAAGCTTGCCTGATCTTTTAACCAAGATGCAAACTGCTGAATATGCGTGCTCCATAACGTTGTGGCATCATGTCTACATCTAACGATGGTGTCTTGTAGATGTTGTAGGTGTTTGCTAGAAATGGATTAACATAACCGTTTAGTATTCATCAGGAAATACATATTTAAAAATAGCAAAAGGATTTGTAAAACTTACTCCACATATGGTTCAAACATTGCCAAATTCTGAATCACAGCAAGATGGACAATGTCCTTATCCTTCTCAGTAAGAACACAGGAGGTGGCTGCGGATATTGGACGACCCTCCAATATAGAGCTACTCGCAAACTCAGAATTTCTATCAGGTTTGTCCTCAACACTTGTTGTGTTTTTCAAGAACTGACTGCAAAACCGCATGCATTCCTCGGCGAGATACGCTTCAGCAATGCAACCCTCTGGTCTTGCAGGGTTTCTTACATAATCCTTCAAAACTTTCATGTATCTACATACAAAGAGAATTGAATATTAGAAGCATGATTAGTGAATACGCTATCAACAAATCAGTTATAAAGTGTACCTCTCAAAAGGGTACATCCAACGGAAATGCACTGGTCCACATAACCGAGCTTCCCTGCCTAGATGAACTGTCAGATGCATCATCACATCGAAAAAACTTGGAGGAAAGAACCTCTCAAACATGCAGAGAGTTTCCACAATTTCAGTTTCCATTACTGAAATTGTCTCTCTATCAATTACTCTCTGGCACAGATGATTGAAGAATGCACATAGGCGTCCAATAGCTATCCTAACACCTTTAGGTAATAAACCTGCATATAAGAACCAATGGAGATTAAAGATAAGACAACAAGTGATATAACATAAAAAATTCAAAGACCCTCAGGTGATACCTCTAATCGCAACAGGAAGAAGTTGTTGCATCAAGACATGGTAATCATGCGATTTCATTCCTGTAACCTTAGATTCTTCTAGCTTAATACACCTTGAAATATTAGAGCAGTACCCATCCGGACCTCTGAAGTCCAATAAACGCTTAAGGAATACTTTCTTCTCTTTGTTTGACAAAGACCAAGGAGCTGGAGGAAGATATGTTCTTTTTCCACGGGGTTCAGGATGTAAATCCTTCCTGATGCCAAGTAGTTCTAGATCTTTTCGAGCGTTAAGGCCATCTTTTGATTTTCCACAGTGCAATAGTGTAGCAACAAGGCTTGCAGCAACATTTCTCTCCACGTGCATCACATCTAAATTATGTCTAACTGGTAGCTCCTATACATGATCAACACATATAAGATAAAATATTGTTAAAGAAATGTAGAATGGATTATTTCAAGGAAGATAGAAATATTAAAAAGAAACATATACCTCCCAATAAGGCAAGTTGAAGAAGATTGACCGCTTCTTCCATCTAGATAACTCCACCTCATCTACTGGTTCTTCCTCTTCCTCTGATTCACTGGATTCATCATCTGTATTGGAGTCTGATCCTACACAATCTTTCATCTTCCTCTTCCTTGCAGATACTTTCACATTTCCAAAATCATTCTTGAAATTTTTGAGTAACTGGTATATATTACGACCACTCAGAGTCCTATGTCTTCTCCCATGCTCAACTTTACCATCAAACCATGCTTTCTTTTCTCTATAAGCATGTGTGGGAGGCAGACCTTTCCGATGGCCCATATACACATGCTTCCTGCAATTACTCAACCACAAATTATCTGTGTGTTTCCCACACACAGGGCAAGCCATTTTTCCCTTTACTTTACAGCCGGCAAGATTTCCATAAGCAGGAAAATCTTGAATGGTCCATAGAAGCATGGCTCTTAATGTGAAAGTAGTGTGACTGAATGCGTCATACGTTAACTCTCCTTTCTCCCACAGATGGTTAAGATCCTCTATAAGTGGTTCTAAGTACACATCTATATTGTTTCCAGGTTGGGTTGGACCAGGAATCAGTAATGACAACATTATGTTCTCCTCCTTCATACACTTGTCAGGTGACATGTTGTAATTCACTAGCAGTACAGGCCAAGCACTGTAGTTAACATTTTTCATGTTAAAAGGATTAAACCCATCCGTCGAGAGTCCAAGCCGAAGGTTCCTTGCTTCAGCAGCAAATGACGGGTATTTGTCGTTCATCTGATCCCAAGTAACAGAATCCACCGGATGCCGGCTTTTACCATCAGTGCTCTTATTACGGAAATGCCACCTTAGGTCCTCCGCCATTTCCTTAGACCTGAACATTCTCTTCAGACGTGGTATTAACGGAAAATACCTAAGAACCTTTTGTGGAATACCTTTCTTCACATCACCGGTTCGCGTGTTGATCTTCAATCGTGAGGTGTTTCACTTTGGACAATTGTCTAGCTGCTGAAACTCCTTTCTGAATAAACAACAATCATTCACACAAGCGTGTATCTTCTCATAACCCATTTCAAATGATCTCAGAAACCTCTTCACCTCATACAAGGATGTGTGCAAGACATTATCCTTGGGTAGCATCTGTGGCAAAGTCTCGAGCAGAAGATCAAAGCTTCTATCAGACCAACCACTCTGTGTTTTTATCCTGAAGAGTGAAACAATCGCTGAGAGCTTGCTGTGATTTGCACAAGTTGGATACAAAGGTGTTTCTGCATCGGCTAGCTTTGCAAGAAACTCATCTTCTTGCTTATCCTCACCCTCGGCAACCTCACTTAAGTCACCTTGCCTAAGAAGCTCTTCATCCACAAGCTCAGCTGCTTGGTATAAACCTAAAATCTCTTGGTTCCACTGACTTACATTGCTACTACAGCCTGTCCCTGATATCACTTCTCCATGATGATACCAATCCTCCCGCATCTTGTAACTCAAATCCATTCCCCTTGTTACAAGATGATCAACAACAACACCAGCTGGGTGACGATCAACGTTGCGACAGTCAATGCATGGGCAAATGGCCATCTCATTGTCTCCTAAAGCTGCACCAACAGACCTCACAAAGTCCCAAGCACCTCTCTCATAACCAGACTCAACTCTTCCGTTTATAAGACATACGAAAGCATCAAACAATAGCAACACTTAAACTCTATTTAATCACCCATTAAACACTTAAGTATATATAGTTTTTCATTTACCTGTTAAGATGGACCCATGACTTTTCGATCATTACTATGTTCTAACCCATAAGCAACAGAAAACAAACATGTAAGAATACCTCAAACATCAAACAATCACGTTGTCAATCAAAAAAGCAGCAATGACGAGTCAACTAATAAATCAAGCAGAAACAGAAACAATCAAATACTCAAGCAAGACAAATTAAACAATCTAATCAGCTTAAATACTCAAGCAAGACAACACATATTCAAGCAACACAAATACTCAAGAAACACATATTAAACCAGTAAGCTACATAAACCAGGAATGCAAAGTTATATTAGGATGAACATAATTACCTCTTCAAGCTCTTGCAGCTTCGTTGTAAGAGTTATAGTCGTCTACAGAAAGAAGAAGCCTTCAGATCTCCTTAAGAAGCCCAAAATCTGCAAATCAATAACTTAAATCTAGTCAATTGTAATGAAAAAAGAAATAACAAAGTGCAGACGAACATTTCCCAAAATCGATTCTTGCTGCAATTAGAGATACTTGAAATTAATCGGAGAAAACAAAGATTCTTTGCATGAGGAATTAGTTCTAGGGTTCAGAACAAGCGAAATCGTAAGATGGGTTCACCTCGATTTTGCAGACGGCGACGACACCGGAGGAAACAACACCAAATCACGCCGGAAGAGAGCTGATTTTGAGTTCCGATCTACTTTCTACACGCCGAATTAAGAGGAAAATCGAGCCTACAATGGTTGAATTTGTGATGGGTAATTTGTTCAGCTCGAATTTGTTCAGAATTGTGTAGAAATTAGGAGATTTCGGTGAGATAGCATGCACGAACCTGAGAATGGCGGAAAAAGAAAAAATGGCTAAGTAATTTTGCCTCCAAAAGAATAAAGTAGTCATTTTTATGTTCCCGCGTATCGAGACTTATTACTAGCACTAATTTAACGCTACTAAAAGGTTGGTATAAGAATTTAACAGTTTTAGTAGCAGTTGGTGAATTAGTGCTACAACGGCCTGCTACCAATGCCCATATTTCTTGTAGTGTTTCTAATTTGCTTTTAGTCCTTTAAAAATGACTATTAATATAAGGCCTCAAACAGATTTATCATGATTTTCACATTCTCATGAGTCACAACCCATAGTAATCATTCTCCTTTAATCATTTTGATCTCAATTTTATAACTGGTTCATCAACCATTTAGTCTACTTTCACTCATGCATACCTCGTGTGACCATGACATTACACTTTTCAACCATTATCCTTCAAATTCTCATAGATCGCAATCCATGTTACTCATTTTTCTTTACATTTTCTTTACATAATATTTCTTAGCTCGTTAAATTTTTAGTCTACTCACTAACAAATCTTTTGTGTGACCATGAGCCAATAACCATAACACAATCTTACTGCGACCGAACAAACAATACCACGTCATGTCTCAACACCCATGATCACTAGCGACAGACAATCGTACTAAGACGGCTAGCAAACATCTATCTCATGAAAACATACATTACTTACTTGAAACTTTATTATAATTTAATAATCAATCATATAATTATAATCATTTCAATCCATTTTAATTTTAATAATATGTTTCTTTAATCTAGTTATCAGTTTTGAATGATACACTTGTGAAACTACAAAAGAAACAATAACAAGAAGTATTAATTAACATCACTATTCCATTCATCTAGCTCGTCACCCTACACTTATTAATAAACTTGATTTAATATTATGAATTCTCCAACACATCCCCATCTTAGTCTAATATAAACTACGAAACGACGACTGAAGATATTGCTGCAAAGTGGTTTAGGTTGAAAAAATGCCACTTCGGAAAACTGTGACTGGAAATAGTGTTTTCATAAATATATTTGCTATAAATAGATTTTCCATAAATAAAATTTTTATAAATGGAAATTCTCAGAAAATAAAACTTTTCTAAAATGGAACTAGGATTTTCCATGGCATAAAGATTATCCGAAAAGAAAACCTCTTGGTTTGTCGGAAAATGCTTCCATGTTGCTAGTGTAGCCGACCTAAGACCATCTCCAACCCCCACTCCATTTTTCGTTCTAAAATCCATTTTAGAATAAATCTTCTCAAACCTAATGCATTTTTAACTCCAAAATGGAGTAAAAAATGGGATTCTCCAAATGTGGATTAATTATATTCTTCACTCCATTTTTTACTCACAACTCCATTTTTTAATTCTAAATGGAGTAGGGTTAGTGTAGAATTCAACTCCACTTTAGAGTGACTCCATTTCGAAGTAAAAAATGGAGTAATACATTAAAGATTCTCTAAGAAGATTTATCTTGGAAACAGACATAACTTTTAAACGAAAACTCCAAAAATTGACCTTTTGATGCTACAGCTAGATATCAAAGTCACATGCATACTTAAAAAAATCTCAGTATGGTCGATTCGATTTGCCAATTTGTTTTTCTTCTCTCCCAAAACGGGTCAGATATACCTTCAAGATGGCTCTAGTGGCTTCTCCTTCAAGGTGGCTTGACAATGGTGGCTCTAGCGAGGTTCTGGCAGGACTTCACCGCTCTGAACCATCTGCCTTTTCTCTCTACCATGATCTCTCTCTATATAGAGAACAAAGAGTGTGGCTTTCTTGTTTAGAGTTTTTGTAAGAAATGCATGATTTTCCTTTAGTGATTATTTTGGGCTTTTGCTAAGACTTACACTTCTCCACTCTTGGGCCACAAAATTATGCTCGTCAAACTCCATAATATCTTTTAGAATGGGGATTGTTTCTCTTTTTCTTTTCTTTTGCAACCTTTCTTTAGCTCGACAACGATTTGTCGTTTCGTTTAATGAATCTTTCAGCTCAACACATCGTCTCATTCATTTTTGGCTCAACTTCCTCCAACCCAACTTATAGTGAAATGAGTCTGAGATATTGCTTCCTTTACAAGTTAGGTTCTCTTCTTTGGAAAGTTAGGGTTAAGATTTCTTTTAGCAAATAGCTTTATGGTTAACTTCTTTGGGTCTTAGTAAAAAAAATTGAATTCCGGTTTTTGGAATGTTACAGTTTTGGTCATAATAAATCTACAAAATCGTTTTGCTATTTCCCATTTCTTATGGATCGATACCCATGTATGCAATAAACGACTATATGTGCGCTTGCTGTATTAAAAATATAGATTTCTAAAAAGATTTTTTTTTGTTTTCCGATCGATCTTAACAAAAAAAAAGCATACCACATCGAAGTAGGCCACCTTTTATGTATCAGGGTGAAGGAAGAGAAGGAGATCTAAAGAGCTAGCAATATATATATATCGATGAGATAAGAGGGGAGGAAAAGACATAGTTAGGTCCACCCATAGAAGTAGATCATATACTTAGGCTTCGAATGGAGAAACCAGATCAGACATTGCAGATCTAGCGGTCCAAAATATATGTTTGAATGGTAAACCGGATAACAAACGGTCCAAAGTACTGTATATATTCAAAATAATTAATTTCAAATTTTAAATTGCTAAAAAATTTCAGAACTAACATTTTTTATTTTTAGAAAATATAATTTATAAATAAAATAAATATACATTGTCATTTTCAACAAAATTCATGAAGTTAATTTAAATACAACATTAATACAAATTTGTGTAATATATATTTTGTTGTTTATTAAATAATTTTTATATCTTTCTAATATGTTTACAAATGAACCACTAGAACCACTCATATGTCTAGGTAAACACAGTTTTCTATTATTTGTACTACATAACAAAAATACTTTGATCCACATGTGTATCTTCCATCAATTTTTGTTTGTTTTTTTAAATTGTGGTTTCAAATGGTGAAAGCGGATCAAGCGGTGCAGATCAGGCGGTTCAAGTAGATCAAACGGATCAAGCAGAACAAGTGCGAATCAAGCAGATTAGGCGGTACAAAAGTAGTTCAAACGGATCAAGCGGTTCAAAAATATGTTTGAATAGTGAAAGCAGATAAGATAATGCAGACCAAACATTTTGGTACAAAATATTATAAATTGTTATAAATAAGAAGAAGAACCAAATAACCAACCAAACATGACTTAAAATGGTCTAAATTTAATATAAACTATTATAAATAAGTAGGAAACTAAATAACCGACCAAACTTGACTTCTTAATAATTGTCTATGTTGATAAAAGAGTTGTTATATACAATTTTCGGATTATGAAAAGTATTTTTCGCGATATAATGTTGTCATAATAATAATAGTTATTAATTTTTATTCTAAATATCAGAATAATTTTTAAAACTTTAATTTCTTTAACTTTCTTATTAACACTCTAAAGATATATACTGAAATTACATGTTAAACATTATTATAATCATTTTAGATTCTAAAGTGGAAAACTTTACATTCTTACTTAAATAACTAAAAATATTTAAATGAGTGTAAAATATTTTTTTTTAAACACAAAGTACCATTGCTATTTACCAATTGGTTTGGTAAATGATAAATAAATTATAAAGAGTTTTAAAATTTAATTCAAAATAATATAAATAGATCAATAATATTTATTAATGCATATAGTTATATTTATTTATTAATATGTTTGATTTCACAAGTTAAAATTTGAAGAGAAAAATATGACCTACACTTTATCCACTTGGACCACTCTATTTGAGATGGAAACTCTTGGACCGCTTTTGCATCAATTTCTTTTGTTATTTTTTACCGTTAGTGGGTCACAAGATTTTTATTATTGTTATAATTGTGGATTGCATTTTAAAGAGGACAAACTGCTCTGTCAGTGATCCATCTTTGTATCGTCTCTCCATTCACAGCCCGTGAATGGGAAATATTAGCGGATGATCCCACATAGCGGCAAAACCACTTTTTTTACACTTTCAATTCTATGTCTTATTGTTTTTCAATCGCATATAAAGATGAAGGATATGATTATTGGAACTCGCACCATTAACCTTGAAAAGAAACGAGACATTTCTGGTTCTAATCAGGATTTTGTAAATTGGTATAAGTACTTTTTGTTTTTTGATAACTGTCTCATGCGGAACAAAGCCCTTCTTAGTCAAGTTTAGTCCCATCGGAGTTTATTTGAGTGTGGATTTTGAGTGTTTTATTTAGACGATTTATGTAGAAAGTTGAGTTCTATTAAATTTTTTTATGGGGCATACGATAAATGCACTTGGATGAATCAAAATTGAATGGACATTTTTATTAATCGGGAGTATCCAAACCAAACCAACTAATCCTCTAAGAGGATACACCAATAACTAGTGTGGTTCAAAGTTTTCTAATGAAGTTTAAGACATGACCCCATATTTTGTTTGGCTAAAAAATAATAACTTAGGCCTTAAATGTTACATGTAGTATTGTGTGAGAAGAAGGGTGTGACTAAAAACTATCTTCATTTACAGATAACTTTGTCAACTAGAAAATTAAAATAAAAAATAAAATAAAAATTAAAGAATGTGTTCCAAAAGCAGTCATAAACATTATGACATCTCCAATATAGCACCAAAACACTAAACTTGATGTCAATTATTCTCTAATGATGCACCAAATCTAACACCATGTATTTTGTTGGGTGTTTTGTGAATAGTGTTGCACCAAATTCGGTGTAACACTATTCACTACACCAAACATTAAATATTATTTATTTTATTCATTGGTATAATTAAATTGTTGGTTATTAGTTAATTTTTTTTTGTTTGGACATTCGTGTACGGTTCGGATTCAGTTCAAATTAGTTTTTGGATTTTGAATATTTCGGTATGAGAGGTATAAGATTCATTCTGATATTTTAGAATTGGAAAAAATATTGATATATATATATATATATATATATATATTCAAATTGATTAAGATTAAAAATACATTATACAACTTAATTAAGCATTACAACATAAAATTACTATTTTAAAATAAAATGCATAATAAAAAAATGCAACAAGATAACTTAAAAGACCAAATACAATTTTAAACAATATTCTAATAGCCAAATTTACCGTCTCCGCTAAGATAAAAATAGTACGGGATATATTGTTGTTGATCATTTAGTGATATATGCTAATTCTGAGAATTAATAAAATATATTTTTTCGTTATTTTTATTTTATCGATTGTAATCTTTTTTTTGTCGGTGAATGTATTGCTATATTTAATTTGTAGTTAATTTATTATATGAATAATTGTATTTATCAAAACTATTAAAAATAAAAATAATATTAAATTTAATAATATAATAATTAAAAAATTTGTGTGAGATTTGGTGATGTGGTTGTAGATGAAAAAACACCTTGCACCAAAACACCAAAATTGACACTATTTACAAGACCAAAATGGGGCTATGGTTGAAGATAGCCTTACTAAAGTATAAAATCAGCACTATAGGTGTGGTTTAGGCAGGTGTGGTTTAGGCAGAGAACTTTGTTTTTATTTTATAATTAAAATATAGAATATATATATATATATATAATTATTTTATTTTCAAAAATATTTATACAAATATATATATTCCACTGTCTAAATATTTTTTTCTATTATTTTCACCATTCAACTATTGTTTCATCCCGTTTATTCTACAATAACCGCATTTATTTCACATGATGCGTTTCTTCCACATAAATTTTACTGTCCCATCTGATTTTTTTCTTTTCGCACCACTCAATTCATCATCACCATTTGAGATCATAATTTGTATTATTCATTGCTTGTAATTTTTTTACCATTCAAATATTTCTAATGCACTGTATTTTATTTTTGTTAACATTCAAGCTTTATTACGCACCGCTTTTTTTGTTTCAACTGCTCATATTCTGCAGTATGCATTTTTTTTAATCAAACCGTAGTTAAACCGTACCACATCATATTATCCACTTAATCTGCACCTCTCAATCCGTTGTTATCATTCAGAGCTTTAATTTCTGGTAGAAATCAAACTCAGATTCTACGGTTTATGCCTTCTTCTAAGCTATCCTCTACCACTAAACTACAACTGCTTTGTTAGATTGAATGATCTTGAGTTCAAATTTTGATAATTGTTGTCAAGCTGTAATACAATTAGTATAAATATGTCGCCGGCTGGTGGTTAGTTTTCTACAACACAAAATGATCATCATCGAGGATGTATTGTTCTCATATTGTCCTTGTTTACACAAACATTTAGTTTATGTATATACCATGCATGTATTTGTTTTGGGATATCCCCAAAGTTCAATGTTTTATATGTGTTAAGGACTTCAAAAAGAATAAAGCTTCCGGGCACGTTTTTCGAAGCCGCCACTCGTTTTCAGATCTACGCCGTCGTTGACTCCCCGGTGGTCGGCACACCTTTCCGGAGCCAGGGAGTGGTCACCTTTGTTTATTTATTTTGGTTTGCGGTCGTCCTTGCTCTGCTCCTTCCATCTATGGCGTGAAGTCCTCTGGTTTCCTTCACTTACTCAATCAGTTTTCTTTTGCGGCACTCGTCATCTCGTGGTGGTGGCTAGGATGCTGGTCTGCCTCGGTGGTGTTGTTAGACAATTTGCTTTTCCTATTGTTGTCGTAGATGGTCTGCGGAGTTTTTTTGGTGTGAAGAGGCGTTCCCTGTCTTCGGTCCTTTAATTATGTTTCCGTGTTGTTTGTGCATGCGGTTTTGTTCTCCGGCGTGAGTTTCCGATGTGTTTTCCTCTTGGTCCTTTGTCGGGTTTGTGCTTTTCCGGTCTTTGTTGCCATGGTTCGGGGTTGGGGGTTAGAGTTTGTTTTTGGCTTTATCTGGTCTTTATTTTGGTTTTATTTTGGCTCTACCTAGGTCATTTACAATTGGTTATTGACAAGGTTTGTTAGGTTTGGGATGTGACAGCCTTATCTTCGATCTTGGGGTTACGGGTGTTAGTTGCTTGGTTTGGTCCAAGCTAGTTTCCGGTTATCTTTTATCTCGTGCATCTTGAAAATTAGTTTAATCTTTCCACCATTGTTTAGATTAGTTGAATAAGTAGGTTTTTCTTTAGGTTTTTCAGTCACTTAGCTAATCCTAGTGGGGAAGCATATCTCGTGATCTAGACTCTCTAGGTGATATTTAGGTGGTTAAGTTGTAAATTCTAGTGTGTGGTTATTTGGTTGATTATCAGTTTCATGCGTCTGTTGTTTTGTCCGCTTCTACTATTTTCGTGATTTCTGGAATCTCGAGTTCTCAATAAGCTTTGTTTAGCTTTGTTTCGATTGTATTGGTTCTTCCGGTTTTGTTTTTTCTGTTTGGTCTTTGCCTTTCTTCTTTGAGTTTTGACTCTGGAGATATTTTGTCGTCCTCCGGCTTTGTTTGTTGGAAAGCTTTGTTTTTTATCGATCTTGTAGGTCCAAATATGTTTAATGAAGTTTTAAATTGACAAAAAATGTGTTAATGAAGTGTTGCTCAAACGTCTTGAGGTTTTAAAACTCGACACCTAAAAGGAATCAATGGATCATTGGTTGACCAACATATTTAAAGTACATACCTGATAAAATATCATACACCTTAATTAATTCGCAATAGTTTTTGTTTTGTTAAAACAGTTAATTATCTTCTCACCGGCCAAGCCTTCATCTTTCTCTATTCGATGTATTTACGTTATTTTAATAACCATTTGTCTCATTGTTATGAACAAAAATGCATTGAACAGGCTTGTTCATAAAATAACTTAAAAATTAGTTGCGAAAATTATCTGTAAATGCGTTGAAGGATGAAAATGCTTAATTAATTCGTCGACAGATGACAAAAAATCATTGAGAAAAGACCCTTAGAATATACCTGTAAATGTGTAAAAAACAAGAATCTATCTGTAAATATTGTAATAAAAAATGAACTCTATGATATGGAGTCTTCATTCCTGTGATCAAGTGGTTGGGGACGGATCTTGTACGCTACCACGTTCCCGATCCGATTCTTTTACCATGCGAAACTAAGTCACAATTGTTTATGACATTCATATAGATATGGATCTTGTTTTAGGGGTCCATTTAAATACGCGGAGAAAATGTCTATCTATGGATTGCACCTTCCCTTAGAGCTTTTTCATAGGTTCGGGATACCCCAGATTAATAATAATAAAAAAACTCTATTATATGGATAATTTTTTATTTTGTAGACACTAACATAGGCACCACCTCCTTTATTACGGTAAGCGATTTAATATAACCAAAATCCGTACGAGTAATTTATTTCTGTGTCGTATAATAATTTATTTCTAGTAAACTAATACAATAAGTTAATTATTAGGTAACTAACTGACAATGAACTGATAAAAACTTATCTTCTGATTCCTTTCACACACTTAGCCATATATAATGTAAATATTAAACACTAGTCTACTTGTCACGTATAATATTTGTTTTCATATGGTGAACCAGATCGATCTAAAAAATTGGGATCCCTGAATACCAACCGAAACTGCCTATATATGTTTGAATATTTTTCCCGTCTTTTTTCTTTTAAATTAGATTGTGCTCAATTAGAAGCTCAAGTATACAGATTAATTTCTTTTATGTAAGGTCCACCATTATAAATCCTATTCTAAAAGTCAATGAAACTGTTTACTAATATTTTTCATGTCTTTTTTCTTTTAAATTAGATTGTGCTCAATTAGAAGCTCAAATATACAGATTATTTTCTTTTATGTAAGGTCCACCATTATAAATCCTATTCTAAAAGTCAATGAAACTGCTTACTAACTTAATCTTATCATCGAATATATCAAACATTTGAACTCTTTTTTCGTAATAAATGCATACAGTATTTAGCCTATGAAATACTCCATTATTTAGAAGCTTAGATTCTCTAAGCTTTCATGCCCATACAAAGAAGTCGATAATTTCAATTATTTTTATATTTTTGACTTTCCTTTTTGTGAGATCATAAAACTACATACTCTCAGGGCCGTTCCAACCTTATCATAGATCATAAACGAGATTAAAAAGTGTGTTTTCTTATAAAAAATTTGACGTTTCCAAAAAAATAAAACATTGGAAAAAAACAGTTAAAAATAAAAAACTCACACTCCAAACAAAACATAAAGAAATATCAACTACAATTTATGAGAAACAACATAGCAAAAAAATAATAACTAAAAAAACATATGACACATATCTCAAGTGAACATTAAAAACTTTGAGCTATAACTAAAAAAAAAAAAAAAAAAAAATTGTGTATAAGCCACCGCTTACTTTGCTTATGTCTCGGGACGGGTCTGCATACTCTCTCTTAATTGCGAGAACAATTTCGCAATCTGACTGAACTTTTTTTTGTCTATTTTTGTTTTAGAGTTCAACTTCCTTTTCATCGTCAAACATATAATTGTCATGCAACACGACAAACCAATCATTAGAATCAGCTTAAGCAAAAATTAATTATATATAATTGATCGTCATGCATGACATTATCAAAGACGTTAACAAAATAAACTTAAAATAAAACTAATAAGTAACAAACTAGCTAAATTATATTTCCTTATTAATTTTTTTTTTGTTATAAGATTTTTTTATCTTCAAAAACACCATACAATAAGTTTACGGAACATGACTTTTCTCGAAAAAGAGCCAATCCCGAATAGATGAATTTACATGGGAGAAAATAAGGCCTCTTGATCTTGCTCGTTTAGCTAACCAATCAGAACGAATGTTAAGGCTTCTATAGATATGCCTAATACAAAAGTAGGAATTGAACGTATAAGATCTAAAAATTATTCCATTTCTGTCGAGAAGGAAGGTTTCTGAAGGTTTATCCAGCATTGCTAACAAGTCTGTGTCAGTCCGTCGCAAAGGTAGCACTCGTCAACTAATGGGAGACAAGGCATTTCATCGCCGATAGGAGATATTCTAACTTAGCATGCAATGGAGAGAGTCATCGTCTAGACCCTTTCAACCCTATATACTTGGATAATCTTCTCCCCTTGGGTTACAATCCAACCGTGGCCACTAAGTGGATTTGAGGCAGACCATGATCCGTCTGAACATCATAAAGGTGAAAGAGATGTTAAGGAGGGAATCGATTCGCCTATAGACACATTCAGGGATTCTTCCACACTTCTCAAATTAGCTATCCTCCAAGCTTCTACTCCAAAATCGCTCTTTTCAATGTCACCTCTGGATCTTCATCCACATTCTCGAAGACTTTCTATTACGGACTTTCCAAATAAACCACATAATCCATGGAAAAATCTAATAGTCTCCTCTCTTTGAACAAAATCCTTAACCCTCCAAAATAGGTAATCTAAATTGGTAAAAACGGAAGGGGACGAAAACATGTGCGGAACAAAGGAAATTAGGGAGATGTCCCATACTTGGCGGGATATAAGGCATTCAAAAATAATATGATTGATTGTCTCCTTATCCGCACCACATCTCGAGCATCCAAATTCTCAGTACTGAGGTACTTGGACCCTGAACAGGGAGGACACCATTGGGGTGAGAGAGGGCTCTCCCTGCCTAATATCCAGATTTAACAAAATAATTTCTGGACTTGGTATGAATCCAAATGTAGCTATCACACGAGGCTATACTATTCAGACAAAGCCCCAATATAAGTGAAATATTTTCTAGAGTGAACAATTCTTGTAGTCGGTCCATCTTCCATTGTTTCGTACTAAAATCGAGAAGGAAGTTAACATATAGTAAATGGTTGATCTTGGCAGTTGTGCGTCTACGGGCTTGTGACGGAAAATTCAGAATCCAAGGTTCGCACCAAACTCTGGTTCCAAATTCAAAGCCCATTATTTTCCTCAATCCAGGGATCAAGAGAGTTTTTGATGCCATTATACGTCTCTATCCATAGGATGTGCGGTTCGAGACTTGGATATCTAAGGGGCTCGAATATTTGAAATATCTTCCCTTTAGAACTCTACTCAAGAGAGGATTGAGGTATCTGACGAGTTTTGGAACTCCACCAAAACCTAGAAATAGCACTACTCAACTTCATGGTAATGGCTTTCGGGAGGGGGTAACGCCACATCACGTATGTCGGAAGGGCTTGTGCTTGGGATTTGATGAGTGTTTCCTTTCCCCCTCTAGACAAGAATTTTACGGACCATGAATTGGCCCTGTTTTGAATTTAATCTCTGATGAATACAAAGAGTTGAGCCTTTGATCCGTTAATATGCTTAGGGAGCCCCAAATAGGAGCCCATTCCACCATCTTGGGAGATGCCAACCGTCACTTTGATCGCACTTTTACCTCTGGTGGAATATTTTCCAAACATAATTGAGGATTTAGAGAAGTTTGTTTGTTGCCCTGACGATGCGTTGTATAGTCTTATGATATCAATAAAATCCTTACTTTCTTGAAAGTCCGCTTTACAGAAGAACAAGCTATCATCTGCAAATATAAGATGAGAAGTAGGAGGACTAGCACTGTCCACCTACAGACCGTGAATTTTCTCATTTGCTAATGCTTTGCGAATAAGAGCAATAAGTCCTTTCATACATAATATGAATAAGTACGCAGAAATAAGATCTCCTTGATGGATACCTCGGGATAATTTAATATGACCACTTGTAACTCCATTTAGCATAATAAGGTGTGATACAGAGGAAGCACAAAACATGATCCATCACACCCTTTTGGGGTCAAAACCCAATTTTATCATTAAGTTCTCGTGGTACATACATTCTACCTGATCATACGCTTTACTCATATCTATCTTGATTGACATAAATTTCTTACAACAAGCCGAGTTAGAATGGAGCGCATGGAAGTTCTCTTGTGCGATAAGAATATTATCCGTAATAGTCTCTCGGAGACGAAAGCTGATTACGTCTCAGAAATTAGTTCCGGAAGAATTCTTTGAAGGAGGAGACTCAAAATCTTGGATATGATTTTGTAATTAGCGGTACACATGCTAATAAATCGGAAACATGTTATTTCCCTCGGTTTATCACCCTTCGGGACCAGATAAATATTCATCTCGTTAAGTCTCTCATCAAAAGACCACCTAAAATAAGGATTTTATAGTTATGAATAATTCCGGTCCCACCGCGTCCAAAAATATTTTGTAAAAGAGTGATTGCATTCCGCCTGGACCTAGAGTTTTACCAGGGTTTATGAAAAAGAAGGCTCACTTTTTCCCTTAATCAAAGGTTTACGGGTAAGTTACATGTTCATCTCATGGGTAATAATCGCAAGTATATCCTGGAGGGATGAAAGGCAATCGGTTGAGGTCAAGGAAGAAAATAGTGAGTCAAAGTTCTCTATTTCTACCTTTTCAATCCCTTCCTAATTACCAATCCAGTGTCCATTCGGGTCTAGCAGCCCTAGGATCATGTTCTTTGCTCTCTTTTGTCTTGTGATAGATTGGAAGAAGCGAGTATAATCATCTCTGAAACGAAGCCAATTCGTTCTACTTTTTTGTTTCCAAAAAGCTTCCTCTCCCTATGAGCTTTTAAGAGTTGACTTTTAAAAAAAATATTTCTTTCGTAGAGATATTGTCATCGCCCTGAGCTATATTTATTTGACCTTGAACATCCTTGATAAGATTTTATGCGTTTGTTTGAGATCCCTTCTTCAAAACCAAGATAGCTCTTCTACAACTTTGAATACATCTCATTAGGATGTGAGAGTCTGTTACCCATAATGGTCCCATCCTTCCAAGATTACCTCTTTAAACCCGAGTTCACCTATCCAACACTTATCAAACATAAATGTGCGAGATTGCTTTAGAATAGAGGCAAGAAGGGGTATATGATCTAATCCCCACATCTTTAGATACTCCACACACGTATGTGAAAATATATTATGCCATTCTTCGTTTCCTAGTGCTCTATCTAAACATCATTGGACCGTTCCCTTCTTTCTCCTACTAATCCAAGAGAGGGGATTCCCACGGTCTGAAAACTCAAGGAAGCCAAAATTATCTATCATAGCTCTAAAGGCAAGAAATGAGGCTTACAACCTTTTCTTTCCGCCACAATTCTCATGGATCTACACAAGAGATAACAATATAAGTTCAAACGTTCCCATACATATTCCTGGTATTTAACAACCGGATCACCACATATAAATTTCAAAAAGACTTTATTCCCATCAATAATAGTCTCAATATCAATCAAACGATTATCCTACATAAAATCTTAACGAGAAGTCTTTGGAGAAAAATGAGCAAGACCTCCACTATATCCTCTCGGATTCACAGTGTGGAGGTTGCTAAATCCTAGTGAAACTTGCAAGTCTTGCAGAAAAAATGATCATTTTTGGTCTCCAATAAAAACATAAAACCTAGCAAATACATTTTACACATCTTCTCCAGTCGACGGTTTGTAAAATCCGCTCCAAGCAATGATCCTCATTTGAGGAGAACTGGGTGAGTTCCAAGACCCCATCAAACCCACACAAACATTAGAGGTTTTAGAAATTTGAGACAAGGTACTTTTAGCTTTACGCTTCACCTCATTGCGAGGGAGATTGGAAATCAATACAAGAATTCTTACTCATGGGGCACCACGAGACGAGCCGCACTTACCATTAGGGCTCTTGGGGATCTTCTTCTTGTAGGATAGAGAAATCAAATTCTTGCTCGCTACCTTGGACGAGAGACCACGAGTGTTACTTGTCACTGAAGCTCTAACCAGAGCCCTTGTCCTGATTTTCCTTAGATATTTTTCCACGTTTTCTGGTGGGAGATTGAGATTGGGCTGAGTGATCATGTGATTTAACACTATGCGAAACGGAACAACTATCTCTGAGATATTCCTTTCCAAACTCATCTCTGCTTTTAGTAAGGCAAGAAGATCCTCACCGAGGACATCATAATTCTACATATCACCTGCCATCAACTCCTTCTCGCACTGCTCATTGAGATTCATGTCTTCCTCAGTTAATTCAACATCATCATTCCCTTCCACAGTGTCTTTCGAAAAGATTTGCCTCATCATCATTATCATAGGGAGAGGTTGGCACAAAAACAAGGGCAGTAGCCGGAAAAGGGGAAGACTCACCAAAAGGTGAAATTGCGGTATAACTTGAACCTGGGCCAATCTTAAGAACCCGAGGTGGAGTGATTGTAGTTCTTAAAAATGTTGTAGCATGTTGTATAAAATTTTCATCAATTGGTGGAATTGATAATTGTCCTGAACCTGAACTAAATTCCAGTACCCTAGGAGGAGTGGTTGTGGTTCTCTCTTGGACCTCTTTGCAAACAGCCACTGCCTCACTTTATATTTTGCCAAGTATGGATCAGCTAAAAAACCCTCTCTATGTTCCAGCGGGTCTGTATCAACAACTTGATCCTTTTGCCATACTCCAAAGCTTGGATTTTCTCGAGGAGGAGTTCTTTGAGATAATCTCTCAAAATTTTCACCCCTTCTTATGGTCGAAACTTAATGACCCTCACGCTCCTCTCCCCTGCTTTGTCTCTCTTGTCTTGGA
The DNA here is from genome assembly GCA_030180135.1 of Orychophragmus violaceus. Taxonomy (NCBI): domain Eukaryota; kingdom Viridiplantae; phylum Streptophyta; class Magnoliopsida; order Brassicales; family Brassicaceae; genus Orychophragmus; species Orychophragmus violaceus. The sequence goes on along the minus strand of CM058235.1, from coordinate 16,036,655 downwards.
GCACAAGAACCATATTTTTCTTCATTGAGACGCTTTTTGAGCCTGAAGATTAGATCTCTGAGAGCACCCTATTACAGAAAGTGGTGGATGGTTAGATTCATTAAGTCTCTGCCACACGTAGTTTCCACCAGAGTTTCTGGGATTACCGTCAACCTCCCTCTCAACATGGCAGAAAATACTCTGATGAACTTGGCGACGAGGAGGGTCAACAGCACGGTGTGCATCTCTAGAGAGATTAACATGCTCTGCAACTACACCAGAGTTGGTGTATTATCGAGAAGAACCAGCATCCTGAGGAACAATCCTCTCCGCAAAATGGTGATTCAAGTTGGAACGAGCATCTTCTCTGACACGAGGAGAAGCCCTCAGAGAAGCGACAAATCTTACCAGATTTACATTCCAATCTCTCTCCGACAACATCAGGAAGCTTCGTTCCTTGTGAGAGATCATGTGACAAGAAAAGTAGTAGCGGTGTAGTTTATCATACTGCAACGTCACATAAATTATGCCTCCATCGTCAAATTGAGATCGGCGTCGCATGACCAAAGAAAGAGAAACATTGACAGTGACAAACACACGCCCATCATTCTCGTTAACCTATTCGATGTGTCCAATAGTGTCTTCAATCCTTTTGAAAGCTTCCTCCTTTCAATAATGTAGAGGCATTCTGCAGATCTTGACCTAGAAGGTAACAATGTTGGGGAAATCCTCATTGAAATTAGGGTTACAATGCTCCAGTGCAAATGTCCACTTGTTAAAATGGCAAGGTCTTCTAAGCATGACCTTTTGAAGATAATCGTCGTTCTTAAAGTCAAAACAGAAGAGGCCTCGGCCCAGATCTCTTCCCTGGACCCTTCCTTCTTTCAGCATGAAAGCAAGGAGAACTTCAGTGCTTCTTCCGCTTGTTGTTAAAATTCAATCATTGAGGGCCAAACGGTAATGGGCCAGAAGGGCCGAGTTATCAAGATTCAGGATTATCACTGGAACATCCTCTTCATAAAATGGAAATGATTCTCTCAGTCTCAACATAAGACGTTGGAAATCATGCGTCCTTACTGGGGCATTTTCTTCCAGTTGAACGCTTTGTTTTCGGGATGAAGAGCCCTTGGTAATGTGTCTTGCCATGTCTTGCTGGTGAAGAGAGAACATGTAAATTTGATAGAGGAAATGAGAGTGGAGACAGAGAGAGTCAAGCGAAAATCAAGAGATGTGGGGGGAGATGAGTGTTTGAAAAGAGAAATGGGTGAACATATCTGAGCCACGAAGAGCATAACATAGATCAAAGCGAGCTGTTGGAGAAAACGGAACAAATGATGAAAGGGAGACAGATATGTTGGCTAAGTTTGAGGAAGCTCATATTTAAGGTGTCCGTATTGGCGGCGTCACGCGAGAGAGAAATTGTACGGATATTAGGGCACCCTATCTAGTTAGACAACTTGTTTTGTCAATTTAGAAATGATTTAATATTCTTGTTAAATGATTTTTAACTTCCTTAATTTGTTATTTCATTTTCATCATATTATGTTGCCCTGAGGCGAGCTACATTATCGTGGAAAGAAAATTACCAAATTAAACTATTTTATTGTTATATTTGTTTTTTCAAAAGGTTTATATATTAACTTTTTTCTAGGAACATACCAGTGCGACTGGTAAATAAAGCTTTATCAAAAATAAACCAAATACAACTTTCTTTAACCAGAAGCCCAAAACCAGGTTAGTTTAGCGGATCAAACAAGGATCAACCGGATACAGAAAACAGAGCCAACGATCGAAAAAACTCGATAGAGCGAAAAATAATCACATCGGCTAAAGCATCCACCTGACAAGACCGTCTAACCTAGGACAAGATTGACATTGCCACCTTCAAAGAAAGAGAGCTTGAAAACAGCCCAGAGAAAGTGACCAGAAGTAAGACGAGGAAGAACCGCCAAAACCAAGCATCTTCGCGAAGATCTTTCCGACTTGAGAACTTGAACTCATGATTAAAATACTTTGGCCAAAAAGAGGCGCCGAGAAACAAAATGAGTGGCAGAAAACCTACACACATCTCACCCCGAAACCCAAAACACCGCCGCCACAAAGACTCCGAACAGATCCGCGCGCCATCGTCCTCAAAACTAAGCAAAAATTGCAAAGGAGGATAAACGACGGATCTGCACCGAGAGCCCTCGAACCTCCACGACTCAATGCCATTGAAAACCAAACCTTAAATCCAAAGCGGATCACGAGAGGAAACAAGGGAAAAATTCTGAGGACGACTACTAGACCCAGTCCTCGCATATCCGACGAGACAAAGCCTAAAAACCCTCGATCCTTCGGAGAACACCGCAACCCCATCCCAAACTTAGCCACCAGATAACACCGGAGAAGCCCCAAAAACCACAGTAGAATAGCAAAGCGAAAGAAAAAAATAATTAGAAAAGGGCAAACTCTCTCACAATTTTAACGCTGGCGGGCCATTAATTATGGAAAAACGACGAAGGGAGAACATATTTATTTGTAAAAGAGAGAAAATTAAACTACTTTATATTTAAAATATAAGACAATATTATTTAAAAATGACATACAAATTTATACACAATTTTTAGAAAATCACAACTGGGAAAAAAAAAACTTTACTTAACTACGTTTTTATCATCATGTTTTTAGCCCTTTTTGATTATAAAGGGTTTTCTCCCCAAAAATTTTTTTTGTCATCTGGATGGTAAAACGTAGTTAAGAAAAGTTTTTTTTCAGTTGTGTTTTTTAAAAAATCGTGTATAATTTTCAGTTGGGATAATAATCGACCTTAATATATTATTATTGTTTTTAATTAATGTCGACATTAATACATGTTATTTGGTAGCGTGATTTTAAAAACACTAGGAAACAAAAGGTCACTGTATATATAAACTCAGTTTGTCTCTCTTTCGTTGTCAGAAGCTTCGAAGTCTTCTTTTTCTTTTCATTTTGACAAGAAAACTAAGAAACAGACAAAAAAAATAAGACAATGGAAGGAAGAGTCAACGCTCTTTCAAACCTAAACGACCTAGAACTACACAACTTCTTGGTCGATCCAAACTTCGACCAGTTCATTAACCTCATCAGAGGAGATGATCAATCCATCGAAAACCCACCTCTCGATTTCGATCTCGGTGGTCCTGTACAGAACAGCCCATGTTTCATCGACGACAACCATTTTATCCCAACACCTGTCGATGACCTGTTCGACGAATTGCCTGACTTAGACTCCAATGTCGCCGAATCGTTCCGTAGCTTTGACGGCGAGAGTGTCAGAGCAGGCGGTGACGACGATTACAACGACGGAGACGATTCGTCAGCCACCACGACGAATAATGATGGAAGCCGTAAAACGAAGACTGATCGGTCGAGGACTTTGATCTCCGAGAGAAGGAGGAGAGGTCGTATGAAGGATAAGCTCTACGCATTGAGATCTCTTGTTCCCAACATTACTAAGGTAAAAATGTAATCGATTGAATCAGTTTTACAGACCACAAATTTTGAGTTATGAAACTGATGAGGAGTATTTGTGGCATTAGATGGATAAAGCATCCATTGTGGGAGATGCAGTGTTGTATGTTCAAGAATTGCAATCACAAGCCAAGAAACTCAAAGCCGATATCGCTAGCCTTGAAGCTTCTTTAAACTCTACTGGAGGGTACCAAGAACCTGCACCAGACGCTCACAAGACTCAAACTTTTCGCAGTATTAATCCTCCTGTTTCCAAGAAGATCATTCAGGTATTAAACCCAATCTTCTTGAACACATAAAAACCTTGTTTACAAAGTGGCATAGCAATAATTTCAAGAACTACAATGGTTAAAGTTTGTATTTTTGTGTGGTAGATGGATGTTATTCAAGTGGAAGAGAAAGGGTTTTATGTGAGATTGGTGTGTAATAAAGGAGAAGGTGTTGCTCCATCACTCTACAAGTCTTTGGAGTCTCTTACAAGTTTCCAAGTGCAGAACTCCAACCTAAGTTCTCCTTCTCCTGACAGATACCTCTTAACATATACTTTAGATGTAAACCAACTTGTCTTTTTCTACCTTTTTGGTTTCTGTAAGCCGGATATACGTTTACTAATAACAGAGTTTGCTGGAAACAGGGGACATGTTTTGAACAGAGCTTAAACTTGCCTAACCTGAAGCTGTGGATCACTGGATCACTTCTAAACCAAGGTTTTGAATTCCTCAAGCCATTCACTTGATTCTTTAAGAGTGAACCCGGTTATGCATCTCATTGGTTGTCTTCCTATCTGTATGGTTTATAACTACCAGTGATCTAATTTTAAATCTAATGATGATATAATGGAGATTGATAAACATCTTGTTATAGAATCAATTAGCGAATAAATGAAGTAACTTTCACATTTTTGTTTATAGACTCGAAGTCTTTTGTTCATTGCTTGAGTGCCTCGTGTTTTCTTGAACATTGGCTATTAGTAACAGTCTGATGTCGTTCAGACCATTGTTCCATGTTTGGTTCATAAAGAATAAATGTTTCTTAAACTGGATAAAGCAGTACAGACGACACATGGTCGCCGACTCAACCTAACTTATGCTTAGATTATACACAACGAAGGAACCTAATATTGTTGGTGTTGCAAGACCAAGACAGATGCCCTTGAAGGAAACTCCTTTGACGCTATAACATCTCCAATGTCTCCAAGTTCCTCAAACTCTGTCCATTCATTCAGTCCTTTTGTAACCGCGCTATTCATTCCACTACTTCTTCCAACGATAAACAAATCATAATCGTACGCTATTGATCTTAGTATCATCGAAGTCTCAGCCCCTTCTTTGACACTCTTTTCTATACATGTCACAGAATCATTTTCATCTGGATCATCCTTGTTCTTCATGATCTCTTTTATGTCCTCGGTATCCAACTTCTGCCACAACTCCTCGCTTTCCCCTGTTGCAAGTTGAGGTTTGAAGCGTAGAATGGTTACACTTGTCCGCTTGTTCCTCCTCATACGGTTCGTGAATGCTAAGGCTTCTTTGTCGTCTTTCCCTCCCACAAATATTGCACATACCTGAAATTAGAACCAATAGAACGTTTTCGACATGACATCTAAAAAAACGGTAGTTGGAAGGGATCACTAGTAATATATAAGAGATATGTGTTATTCTACTTATCACCAATTGGTTTTAGGTTGGAAGCTCATATAACTTAATATTAAGTACCTTGTAACATGATCCAGCCATTTGAGATTCCCATAGTGGTTTCCGGTAAACGAAGATTCCAACAGAGCAAGACGTTCTTTTCAAGACTTTCCGGTTGAGATTCTGCATGGCCTGGTCGTCAGAGACGATGGTGGAGCGGTCAACAGACCAAGAACGGTGAAAAGGAAGTACAATGAGAGATACACTTTTGTCGAGGGCAAGCCAACAAAGATCCTCGTCCATGTGATCCACCAAGCTAGCAGAAGTAAACATGTCAATAGACATTACTTCTTCAGTGAAAAATCTATGGAGTTGTATGAACGCGGATATGACATTTCTGGAGCAAGATCTTGTTCCGACCTTTGGTTTTTGCATCTGGTGGGAAATGAAAGTAGGACTGGCTTGACCCATAAGTTCAACTACGTGAAGAACGTTGCATTCGAGTTGTGAATCTTGTGTTGGGTGAAAGACTTCAACAAAGTTGATCATGGAGGTTATGTGGTCAGGCTTGTGAATGCATACAAGGGTCTTTAGCTTAGAGTCATGTTTCAAGGTTAGCAAGTTCCTGTCTCGGTAACAACTAAAGGTCTGATGTTTCTCGTACATGAAATCGATCGCGATCGGTATCAGTAGAGAGCTGACAAGTACCGATGCAGCTGCGACTGTGAAGCTCTTGTTGTCAAATATCTGTTTAGAAAATTTGAATGGAGAATAATTAAGAACTGATTGCTTTTACGTATTGTGAGATGAGACGAAGTTTATTATGCAATATGAACCACGTATTGACGGTTCTAACACAAACCAAAACACATGTCCTAGTTACTTTGTTACTGTTTCAAAAGTAGATTTTTCTTTTAGGTGAACTTGTGAAGAAAAATATTTATAAAATTCAATATATTATTGGGGTTATATAACAAAAGGACCATATTTATACCCAAATTAACAAAACAGTCCTCAACTAAACGTTAAATTGTAAAATCTAAATCCTAAACTATAACCCTGAATCCTAACCCAAAAACCCAAAAAAATAAACCTCTAAAACTAAACCATAAACCTGAAAATGATATATTTCCTTAGTTTCGAAATAAGTAGCCTTTTTAATTTAGGAAATTTTAATGTCTTGTTGACAAAAAGGACTAATGTTTTTTTTTTCGGAATTGACCCTTTTAAATTTAGTTCTTATTTTTTTTTTTTTAGAAAATAAAATATTTTAGTGTTTTCCAAAATATTTTTGCTCTAGCTAATTATTTGGAAAAAAAATAAAAAATAAAAAATAGCTAGAGAAAAAGTTAAAACACTAAAATGTTTTATTTTCTAAATATAAAAAATTAAGAACTAAATTTAAAAGGGTCAATTGGTAAAAAAAAAACGTTAGTTCTTTTGTCAACAAGACATTGCACTAGCTAATTGTTTAAACGCATATGTATTTTCTTTTTGTTTGCATGATTACTTCTAGCGTTAAAAAATGATTCATGTAAACACAAAAATAAAAGAAAGAAGTGAAACATGAATGGAGTTCTTACTTTAAGTTCGACATCGTAGCCTAGGTAGCCGAGCTCGAAGATACTTCTGTGTGACATAACCAAAGCTAAAAGAATGGAGTCTCGGTAAGGAATCTTCAAAGCAAAAGCAGTTAACGCTGTGACAAAGAACTTTATCACAGTTATGATCAAGATCATGGAGATGGCTTCATAAGCAACTCCCTCCATGTGTTTTATCTGCGATAGCTCTCGCATCAACCACGATAAATCGAGTTGTGCCATGGTAAGAGATCCGAAAAGCGGCAAGAAAACTCCAACGTTCAAACATTCCAACTTCTGAATAAGCGCAGATCCAAGTGGAGGTCCTGCCGGAGTGGCCAAACCGATAATAAACCAGCCGTATGGTGAGAAGAAATAGAATCTAAGCCAGAATAAGTAAACCAAATAGGCGATAGCCATAACCGAGTAGATGTGCACATCTTTAACCGGCCTGCCTTCTGGTGTTTGTTTGATAATCCATAACATAAATGGCCATACGATATAGACCAAGATGACGACAATGAAAACTTTTGCCACCACATGCTGCCAACCATGTTGTCCTTTAGAAAGCATTGTCCCGGAGATTAATATAAAAACTACTAAGTCGGTGACCGCGGCACAAGATTGAACGATTCGTCCAAATTCGGAATGGTTGATCTTGAGATCTTTTAAGAGTCCATTCACACCTGCAAATAATGACACACACTGCAAGGCCATGATTGTTACGTACTGAACTTCTGGCATGGCTAACTTCCCAAAATATTTCCTAGTCCTGATGAGAGTGTAACCGGATAATAACGGTATGATCGCTGAAGCAAACCCGATTAAAGCAGCCCTCGGTTCGGTTTTTCTAAGCATCCCAACGTCTATAGTTACGCCTTTAAGGTACCAGTACATTACAAACCCAAATGCACCCCCGGTTTCTGCTAGCTTTGGCCTCCCGTCGAGAGGGAAAAACATCTGATGAAGTATAGAGCCATGACTGGTGTCAGAAATTAGGTTGATGACCACACCGCCCTTCACCAATAGAATATATTTTTGTTATCAAAACCACATTTGTTTCTTTGCGTTAGCATGTTATAATATTGATTTCCTTTTTAAATCGCGTAGCTCAATTAAACTTTCCTATTACAATATTTTAAAAAAAACATTATATGAAAACAGAAAATGTTTTATATGTAAAGTGTGACATTTCATTTAATTTGTTAATAACGAAAATGCTGAAAATAAGTTATGAAACAATTTTGTAATGCAGACGCCAAATGCAAATTGAAAATGTTCTATTGTGTTTGAAAAATGTGAATTTTTTTTTTGAATCTTACTTTCTTCTTTTCCACGGAAATGCGAAGATAAAATTTGAAACAATTGTATTGTCAATCATCATAAATTAAGGAGCTTGTCACTGTACTTACGAGCATCATGGAGGGGATTTTAGGGATTGGAATGTTTGTAAATTTGAACAAGAACTCAAAGAACTGCCAGAAGAGGAAGACTGAGAGGATCATAAGCTCTAGATTAGGAAGAGGGTATTCCCAAAACCCTAACCCTACTGATTTGTGAAGTATCTTCTCCCACACACCGAAAGAATTGATTTTAGACGGAAGTGACTCACAGAACTCATCTCTATCTTCATTCAGCGCGTAGCCGCGCCAAATCAGATTCGTCCACCAACTCGCATCGAAGGTATACATAGACTATGTTCAAACTCTTATCTATTAACAATGTTGTATGTGTTGGGTGTGTGGGTGTTAAAAGAGATGAGTTAAAAAGGATTGGTGTTTAAGAATTTTGGTGCAACAAAGACATCCTATAATTAACCTTTTAATTACATGAGAGTGATTAAATAAACTAAAACAACTTGCTGGTGTTTCGGTTCTTGGCTTCTTGGTGAACTGAATAACAATCTAAGTTAGGACAGGTAGATTTCATATTTTTATCCTAAAACTGATGAAACTTCCTTACAGGCACACTCAAATCTATACAAAGCAACACACTTTCAGTTGATAATCGGTAGTACCATAACGACGGCTAGGTTGTATATAAAATTTGTATAATTTTTTTAAAAAAAATATATATATCCTAAAAAAATTAGGATAATTTTATGATAATTTTTTAAAGATAGATTCATTTCATTTCAAATTGCGGTTTTGTTGATGAAATTTAAAGGAATTTTTGTGCAATTTTAAAAACATTCAAATAAGTACAAAGCAGAAATATATTAAATTATTTACACAAAATAAAAATATAATTAGAAAATGATAAGACGTAAAACAATAATAAAATTTGACAACAAAAAATGTTTATCTTTAAGTGCAGTTTCTTTTAAAATTAACTATTTATTTCTCCATGAAAATATCATATAGTATAGTTAACAGTCCAAACAATGTTTATCTGATCGAAGACAAAGTTAAAAACTTAAATCTCTTCGAAAAATAGTTTAAAATTTATCTACAATAAATAAAAATTCAAAATCTCATACCCCATAAATTTTGGTTTTAATTGGTTTACTGTTTTTATCAACCTAAACTACATCTTAAACCATATTAAACCAATTCGATCTAATAATTGTTAATAAACTAACTAAAACTCAGATCATTGTTATAACTCAATGAGCAGATTAATAATACACATGTGTCAATCGATGATAGGTTAATTACCACCCCTCCCCAGAACTTATCTCCACCGCTGGTTTCACTCCGTCTGCGGGAAAACGGCTAATTTATACCTCAACACTTCTCCACGATCCCAATCGATACATATACTTATTAATTGTGCCAATTTAAACCTCAATTCGTTTAATATTTGAATTACATATATTAATTTTTGCAAATCGGCCAAAACATACATTCGCCGTTAACTCCGTTATATATCCTTCTTAGCTGGCCGTGACATGGACACGTGAATCATCAAACTTGATATAAGAATTATATGTAACCCAAAACGACCCCGTTTGAGGAATTCTAATTAAAAAAAAATCAGTCCTTCTTCGAGCTTCTTCAACCTATGATCCACCATTTTTGCCTCTCTCTAAACTCATTAAACATCCAAAAGAGAAGAAGAAGATGAAACCCAGCAAGAACAGTCACTGGAGCTGGTGACTTTAGACCTCCCATTCGATATTATATTCGTATTCAGAAACAATTTCAGAGCGTCGATGTTTATCCTACCGAAATCGCGGCTCAAGACTGCGCCACTTCGTGTAATAATAGAGATAGAGGAAATTCAGAGAGTACTAGTAGTTACATCATGAGCGGCGATGACGGGTTAGCAATATCTGAACTTGGGATATTGATAAGTCTCTAATACCGTTTAATATGGGCTTAGTTTATTAACTTTATGGGCTGTTATTGTTATGTGTCTTAAGCCCTTTTACTTTCATATTTAGCAAGTTGATGTTGTAGGGAAACGATCATTGAATCATTTACAATCAAAAAACAGGATGTTTATCCTTAATCTCTAATCCTCTCTTCTCCATTCTTCTGATTTCTCACCTCTTTCTTCATTTCTTTGATAAACCCATAATCGTGACCTATCAAGTGGTGCTTTCATTGAGAGCTAATGATGGCTTCCTTAGCTGTCGTTACAAATCCGAGATCAAACCCATCGGAACTCGAGATCATGTCGCAGGAAGAGTATTACGCTCTTATTCGTGAGATGTATGATAAGGTGACAGAGATGATCGAAGAGAGTGAAAAGTGGAAAGCATCTAGGGACAAAGCGAAGAACACAAATCCGTACGTAGAGCAGCCCACACATACTGATGTTCTTCTGATTTCTACCGATTCACAGGAATCATCGATTCCAGTACCTAAGAAGACGTTGATAATGCAACCAGTACACAAAGTTGCAACTGATTTTGAAATGCTGAATGAACTATCTCTGGGGGAAAACGTCGAACACTTGGTGGGTGTCCAAAATCAGAAAACTCTTACCGTTATTGACTCGATGTCGATGACACTTGCCACGGCAGCAGAGGGTCGAAGGTCTCGTATCACAGATCGGAACTACAAGTTTAGGAAAAGAAAGATGTGGAGAAAAGACCAAGTTTCTTCAACCAAGTCCAAGGGTTATGCGAGGGTTATAAGAGTTAACACAAGGTTGATGAAACGCAGATTCGAGTGCGAGAAGGGATCTAGGAAGAGGAACGCAACGATGGCAACATGTCTGACAAATTATGGTATGTGTTGTGGGTCTCTGTCTGTTAAAAAGTATAGAAAACGCTTTGGAAAAGTACAGAAATGGCTGAGAAATAAGATTCTTGCTCAAGAGAAAACAGATGGTAATGATGGCGTTACTCAGGATCAAATGGTTATGGAAGTTGAGAGTGATTCAGAAAGAATCACTAAGGTTGTTATAGTTCCACCATTTCCTCTGTGTCTCGGAAATAAGTCTGAAGAAGGGATAACCGAGTGTATCGAGTTTCTTCATGCTCCTAGGAATGATTTCAGTGTTTGCTATAACTGGGAATGGAGGAAAAATGGGTTTCAGTCACGTATGGTATGGGTTTCTAAGTCAGGAGAACTGAGAAATGAGCAATTGCAGTCACGTGTTGATCATGGACTTGAAATCTTGTTTGCTAAAAAAGTTGTTCCTGGCGAAGAGATGTGTGTACTGCTTGAGCAAACCACTAGTGCTCATGACATAAAGCGGCTGATTACTAAGAATCCTAAGTCCTGGCGATTCAAGTTCAAGCTTGCAGCTCTCCATGGCTTTTCCAAATCAGAGCAGAATATGAATCAAGGAACTCTTGTGATTATCAATGTGGGCATAACAGTAGCAAAGGATGAGCTCCTTAAGTTGTTTGTGGCCTATGGGGAAGTAAGAGAGAATAAGGAAACTCCAAACAAGCGATTCCACAGGTTCATTGAGCATTGTGATGTTACAGATTTTGTAACATCATTTAAAGAACTGTATAAAAGCAATATAGGTGGAGTTTGTACAAAGCTCGAACTTAAACATCATAGAAGAGCTCGTCTAGTCTCGGTCCCATCGACATGTCCAGATTTGGACAGAAACGGAGCAACAGAATTTTTCATTCAAGTAGCTTCACAAGTTTCTAATTCTTCACCAGGAGTGATTCATGACCGTTGTGCAACCTACATAATCGAGTGGCTTCCAGTTTCAAGAAACAAGGTACTTGCTCATGCTTGGAGTGGAGTTGTTATTAGAATAACTCAACTAGAAGGGTTGTTTAGCTATTATTTTGGAAATCAAAATGTTAGCCTTGGGGTATCATCTGATTTTGATCTAGAAGTATGGGATGAATGTTTGTGGGATCCAGGGGGATTATGTTTTGGTCAAGTTCAGTGGGGTATTACGGAAATTGTTAATAGTGAGAGCTATGAGATTGACAAGCTACGTTGTGGTCATGTTCCTGTTCTGGTTTTGATGTTGGGTAAAATACATAAAAGGTTCCAGTTCAGCAAAATGGAGAGATCAAATGGAGAGTTACAACAGTGGGCAAGTATGATTAGATGGGGGTTCACACTACAAGATAAAGATGAACTGACGATAAAGTTTGGTGATGTTGTTATGTGCCACCTTGAGGACAAGGTTGGTCTTCAAAGGGTGAGTAATGGTATGTCGAGAATGATGTTTACAGATATAAGAAAGACACAAAGTAAGGATGATATGTCTGAGCTCTCTCTGAATCAAGTGTGGGAGCCGGATGGAATATCATTTAAGGAGCTCCGACTTAGGAAGAATGTTAGCGAGTGTGAAGTAGATATTGCAGAGCTGAAGACTGACCTGAAAAAGATGCAGAGCAATCAAGAATTCTTCCACGCAATATCCAACATAAGGCTGTCAAGGACAGAGAAGACTGGTGGTTATGGGAAAGAGAAAGTGATCAGCTCATTGATTAAAGAGAGTTGTATCAAGCGGGCAAATCAGAGAGGAGCTGATGATGGTGCAAAAATGATCATGGGAGTAAAGAGCAGGGAATTGGCGCTATCAGAGTTTCATGAAGCTGATTCGGCAGTGTGTATCGGAGCAAATGGTCTGTCGTGTGGTGAAGTCTCCGACGATTTTCGCAGCACTGTCTTGGATAAATATGCAGCAATCCACCTTGAATACAAGCTCGTTTTACTCAATGAGGGAGAATGGTGCATTCTGCAAAGTGATGCTCAAGGGTTACAGAAAAGGAATTTGGTAGAGTTTATTGGATGCAAACACCAGAAGGAAACAACTAAGGTGAAACAGATTCTGGAAATATGTCATGGAGGTTCTATTTTGGAGTTCTTAAATAGTAAAGAAGCTAGGTTGGTCGAGCTCACCTCGAGACCATTCGGAAACTCTCGGTTCAGAGTTTTCACCTATGAATGGTTACATGCTCCAAGACCAACAGAGCTAATCCTTTGCATAGTAGCTTCAAGGTTTTGGAATCTAACTGAAGTTCTAATTCAAGATTGGATAGAAGAGACCGCATGGAGACCAGTTCGTTGGAGATGGAGCAAAACCAGATGCCACTTAGTCAACGTCTTGCTGTTTCAATTCTTTCCACCTTGAGGACAAGGTGGTTCTTCAAGAGGGCGGTATTGATAAGTCTCTAATACCGTTTAATATGGGCTTAGTTTATTAACTTTATGGGCTGTTATTGTTATGTGTCTTAAGCCCTTTTACTTTCATATTTAGCAAGTTGATGTTGTAGGGAAACGATCATTGAATCATTTACAATCAAAAAAAGGATGTTTATCCTTAATCTCTAATCCTCTCATCTCCATTCTTCTGATTTCTCACCTCTTTCTTCATTTCTTTGATAAACCCATAATCGTGACCTATCAGATATCTCCGGAGATTATCAAAGCTTTGAGTGGTAGAGAAATTGAGAAACTATTTATCAGATTGTTCATTTTGTTTTAATATATGCTCTTATGTTTCCATTTTGTTTATAGATTTTATCAAATTGTTGCATCCGATTAATTAAAGATCTCTGCTTTTACTGTTTTTTTATTTGTGGTTGAATAGAAAGTTGTGTTTGGGTCAGCGATGCAATGTCGGGATATGATCGGTCTTCTAGGACATCAACATGAAAGACTCTTGCTTTTTGGATTCCCGTCATTGAAAAAAAAATCATCAAATTCAACTCCAAACACGGGTTTGTGGATTCTTTGATTTGACTGTGTAGACACGATTATTTGAGATTTCGGAGTTTTACATTTTCGTTGTTACTTATGTGGATTTGATGTGTGATAGACGTGGGAAAAACCCTCTTTGTTTGGTTTTAGCTCTGACAAGAGATCTTGCTCACCAGGTTGAGGAGTTCAAAGAATTTATCTGCTCTTAGCTTGGATACTATATGTCTCTATGGAGGAACAACGATGAGACATCAAATGAGTGAGCTTAACTATGGTGCTTATATAGCTGTTAGAACTCCATGTTGTATCATCAGATGCTTCAGGTTGGATTTGCTGAGGCAATGAGAATTAAATGCTTGGGAATACCAACTTTTGACATAGACAGCCTATGTTGTTTGATTCTCAAGAACAAAGCTCTCTTTTTCTTGCTCCCTTTTGGTGTATATGTTCGTTGTGGGAAGAGTGAGGAAGAATTTGAAACAAAAGAGATTGTTAAACTAGAGTGCAATCGTGTTGGGATGAGTGATTGCAAACAAATCGGTGTGAAGCTAAAGGTATAAATTTTCGATGGGTCTTCTTGTATTCTTGTCTTCTAGTCTGTCAATTCTCTAGGATTGATCTTGATTATATGAATAAAATTGCAGGATTGGTTCCAACTGTTTTTATATTATTCAAAGATGAGAAGATCATATTCTGGAGAGTGCACAAATTGAGGGAAGAAGAGTATATAATCGGTATCAGTAATGGGCCCATGGAAGTTCTCTTTTTTTTTTTTTTATAAATGATATAAGTTGATATGAATCAAAAACAGAGTTAAAATTGTGTTTCACAAAACAACATCGCATTATTTTTTGGGTGTGCTGATTCATTTGGCCACGTCACGGCCATCTAAGCATTAGTAAACGGAGATATAACGGAATTAATGGTGAATGTATGTTTTAGCCGATTTTCAAATATTAATGTATGCAATTCAAATATTAAACGAATTGAGACTAAAATTGACACAGCTAATAAGTATAGGTATCGATTGGGACCGCGGACAAATGTTGAGGCATGAAATGGCCGTTTTCCCCTCCGACTGCTATAGCCAATTTGAGAGAGCTTTCTTTTCTGGTTTATCAATCGCATTTAAGTACTCTGTTTTTGTGCCTTGTGAACTACTCACACACATTGGAGCTTTTGTTGGAAATAAAACTTGCCATAACAAAATGTCAAATTTATCAAATTTCAGATTAGATATGATTTTGTTTCATGGATTCTGATGTGTAAGTGTAATCAATTAATAAAATTTTGTGGGTGATTTCGGGATATTGCGGAATCAACAGAGGTGGGAAGTTTGTTGGGATAAGCTTGAAGATAGCTTGAGAAAGAAGTAATCCTATATCCCTATTAGGATATCAATAAGGTAAATATTTAAGAGATATCTAAATGTTAGTTTTCCATTTATTAGGAGTTATCTAAATAAGTAATATTTCCTTTTTGTGATTAGGAAAAGTATAGGAGATCTCTATATAAGGAGATGCCAATGTTGTGGCATAACTCATAAGTTTTATGAGAGATTGAGAGCTTAAGTTTTGAGTGAGTTTCTTAAGCTAATAAAGAGAGTTATTCTTTATTAATCTTTGAGTTCATAATTCTTCTTTGAAATCAATAATTGGTATCAGAGCTTTGCTAAGATTGTAAGGGGTACTCTCAACTCCGATCGTGAGCAATACGATTGTAAGATGTACTATTGACCTAGATCTTGAGCAATACGATTGAGAAAGCAAGACGATGGGGAAGAGTGACGATGAAACATTAGGGAAGATAAAAGAAGGAGGGGGATCTCTTTCTATCAAATGTCCTATGCTAAATTCAAGCAACTATACGGTATGGGCTATGAGAATGAAGATTTTCCTTAAAGTTCATAAAACTTGGGAAGTTGTAGAAACAGGAAAAGATGATGGTGATAAAAACGACATGGCAATAGCCTTGTTGTTTCAGTCAGTTCCTGAGTCTCTTATTCTACAAGTCGGTGAACTAGACACAGCTCAAGAAGTATGGAATGCTATCAAGGCGAGGCATATGGGAGAAGAGAGAGTAAGAGAGGCGAGATTACAAACTTTAATGGCCGAATTCGACCGAATAAAGATGAGACCGGATGAGAAAATTGATGACTTCGTTGGGAAGTTATCCGAGATCTCTTCAAAATCAGCTGCGCTTGGAGAAGAAATCGAAGAACCTAAATTAGTCAAGAAATTCCTTAAGTGTCTTCCTCGGGAGAAATATATTCACATCGTTGCATTTCTTGAACAAGTGCTAGATTTAAACAAAACAAGTTTTGAGGATATTGTGGGACGTTTAAAAGCTTATGAAGAACGTGTGGCTGAGGAAGAAGAAGAAAAGGAAGATCAAAGCAAACTAATTTTTGCAAATATGGAATCCCACTCTAATCGTGATTCCTATGGTGATTTCAATAGAGGTCGAGGTCGAGGACGTTACTTCAACAGAGGTCGAGGACGTTATAACGGAACCAGAGATACATCAGAAGTGATGTGTTATCGATGCGACAAAATTGGCCATTATGCTTCAAACTGTCCTGATCGATTACTAAAGTTACAAGAAGCACAAGAGAATGAAAACAACGATACATAAAAGGCATATGAACTTATGATACACGAGGTGGTGTATTTAAACTAAGAAAGAATCATGCCAAGTAAGTATGAAACAAATGCTGGTGAAGATGATTGTTGGTATCTTGACAATGGAGCTAGCAATCACATGAGTGGAGATCGAAGGTACTTTTCGTATATTGATGAGTCCATTACTGGGAAGGTGCGGTTTGGAGATGACTCCCGAATAGATATAAAAGGAAAGGGATCGATTGAGTTTGTCGATCAAAACGGCGAGGACAGAAAAATGTCTGAAGTCTACTTTATCCCCGATCTAAAGAGTAATATTATTAGTCTCGGCCAGGCCACTGAATCGGGTTGTGATGTAAGGATGAAAGAAGATCTTCTGACAATGCATGATCATGAAGGAAAACTACTTGTCAAAGCAATAAGAACAAATAATCGGTTGTACAAGGTTCGTATGCAAGCTTTGATTAGTGGTCTTAATGAGGATTGTTGGAATTCAATTGAGATTGGTTGGAATTCCCCTGTGATGATTAATGATCAATTGAATGCTGAAGAGAAGAGGGCATCAAGTTGCAATTCTAAGACTAAGACTGCGATTTATAATGCTACAACAGGGTTTGCATCAGTGTCTGCGGAGGAACTTGCGTCAGCATCTGCAACAAGGTGTGCAACTAGAAGTGACAAGGATGAAAGTGATCATGTAAGTGATGATGAGGATTTCACTGAGAACTACAAAGCCTTGTATGAGCATTGGTGTAAGCTGGTTGAGAAGAATTCAATATTGACTAAGGAGAAAGTCAAGTTAGAATCTCAAGTTGCTAAGGTACGAAAGTATGCAACAGAGAAGGAAGAAGAAGCACAACAAGCCAGAGTTCAACTTGAAGAAACTCTAAAAGGTGTGAGGATGCTGAATAATGGTACAAAACAGTTGGATCATCTTCTTACCATTGGAAAAGTGATCGATGTGGTCTTGGATTCAATGGAGAACCTTCAAAAGCTGGCTGTGTTTTTGTGTCTGGTGGAAAGATGGATGTTGCATCAACAACTGCTACAAAGACTATAACTGTTATGAAGTCTGCAACTGGTACGTCGACTGGTACGGCAACTGGTACGTCGATTGGTACAACGACTGCAACAAGGAAAATTCCAGAAGTGAAGAGTGCACCTAAACGAATTTGGCGACCTATTTGTCACCATTGTGGAGTTGTTGGGCTTATTAGGCCAATATGCTTCAAGTTATTTAAGGAGAAGAAACGAATGGAGCACGCTTATGGAGTGATATTTCATGGTCCAATATGTTATCATTGTGAAGGTAGAGGACATGTTCAAAAGGCTACTTATGAAGGGACAAGGGTCAGGAAGATTTGGAGAAAGAAAGTTAATCCCTTCGGAAATGGTGCAGTAGGATTTTCATCCTCAATATGGAGGAGGACGGTTCATGTGTTAGTTTTGACCATGATGTGACTCAAGTAGGGGAGATTGGTGTTACTGGTGCTAGATGATGTGGGACGTTTCTAGTGACAAAGCCTTTAATGATAGGGTTGTTAAGATCACATACATAGTCAAAAAGGGGGAGATTGAAGTGGTATTTGATATGTCAGTCACAGCGTAGTACAAGACGTGACTCAGGACGTTGTTATACTCGATTGATGAGATATGAACGAATCTTTATGATGTGATTCGGTTTATGAATTGTTTGCTGAGCTGGATGAAGATATTGAAGAGAAGATTGCAGCTTGGAGTGAAAGGAAAAGTTAATAAAAGGTGGAATAGGAAATATCTTAACAAAAAGATATTCTCAAGTTTACCTAATGTAAAGAGGAGAGGCATGACCTTATATGAAGATGCAAGAGATGAGAGATCTCATTGGAATTCAAGATGTTGGAGAGAGAGGACTTCAAGCTTAAGGTGGAGAATGTTGGGATAAGCTTGAAGATAGCTTGAGAAAGAAGCAATCCTATCCCTATTAGGATATCAATAAGGAAAATATTTAGGAGTTATCTAAATGTTAGTTTTCCATTTATTAGGAGTTATCTAAATAAGTAATATTTCCTTTTTGTGATTAGGAAAAGTATAGGAGATCTCTATATAAGGAGATGCCAAAGTCGTGGCATAACTCATGAGTTTTATGAGAGATTGAGAGCTTAAGTTTTGAGTGAGTTTCTTAAGCTAATAAAGAGAGTTATTCTTTATTAATCTTTGAGTTCATAATTCTTCTTTGAAATCAATAAAGTTCTCAACCGAATTGAGATCGTCTTCATCATCGCCAACAACAGGTGGCGTGAACAAATTGAGAAGTCGGGGCGGTGGAAGCAGCGGAGGTAGTGGTGGAGGAGTATCGCTGGAGAATAGTCCGAGAGGAGGAAGCGTATATAAAGGAGCGTGAAGGCAAATGTAGTAAGCCGTATGTAGAGTTCTAGGATGATTGAAGCACGTTAGCTCTTGGTGTGGATTTTTAAATTTTGACTTTTCTTATCCTGAAAATTTAGTCGCAAATATGGAATCGCCTGAGAATATGATGACATGAAGAGGAAGAAAAACTGACGGCTAAGATCAGTTTTGTAACATACCCATACCAGCCCATAATAAAATTTTGTAGAAAGAAGAAGGAAAGCCCAAAAAGCCCGTTAGCCCATTCCAAAAACCCTAGGGTTTCTTCTCTTTTCCTATAAAAGGAGGTAGCCACCAAGGGAAAAGAGACATTTGGAGATCTCCGGCGAAGCTCTGCTTCCCCGTCGAGTCACCAGCCGTCGGCCTTCTCCGGTGAGCTACACTCGTCCGATCTTCCCTTCTCTTCCTCAGATCTCTTTTCGTTCTTCTCTCGGGCTAAGTGATCCTCTTTCTTTTCATATTCTTCTCTTTCCCTATTTCTCTTCTCAAGATCTGATTCTCTGTGGTGTTAGATCTGAGATCTGATCTCGTTTCTTAGATCTAACACTTTTCCAAACGCAGATCTGAGATCGAAACAATTCTGGGCCGTCAGATTGATTCGCATTTCCCGTTGAACCGTAAGGAACCACGGAACGCACAATATGTCGTTGGAAAGCCCTCGATCTCAGCTTTCCAGAAAGGTAAGGATCGCCCGAATCTGACTTACGGTTTGAAAGTTATGATCTGTTTTGTAAAACAGGTCTGTTCTTGACGAACCTGTTTCTGGTTTGACCCAATTCAGTTTCTAAGATCCGGTTTAGTCTGGGTCGGGTCGGGTTGACCGGATCGGGTCAGGTTGGGTTAACCGGTCGGGTCGGGTTGACCTGGTCGGGTCGGGTCGGGTTAACCGATCTGGTTTGGTTAACCGATTTGGTTCGGTTTAATCCGGTTTGGCTGGTTAACTTCAATTGACCCTAACTTGACCATCCTTAACCCGATTCAGACGAAACGAAAGCCTAAACCACTTCTTTTTCTATCCTCTTTCCAGATCTGATGTCCGTTTGGGCTGAGGAAGCTTCTAAATTACCGTTTTGCCCTCTTCTTTGGCTAAGGTGAGGATCGGTCTTGTCCATTGCTTATTTCATTTCAATTCCGGACGCAAGTCCTTTGTTAATGTCGTCTTTCCTAGATAGTTTAGGATTGGTAATGCGCGCTATGTGATTGATTGTTGAACGTAGAATGGATAGGTTATCACTTAAACCGAAAACGTTGCTTGTGTGTGATGGCTTGTGTGGATTAGGTTGCGGTAGAAATTGATTGACAGGACAAGGTACGAGGTTCGTTCCGTGATTGTCCTTGATCGTCGGAGGAGGGTCCTGACGAGCCCTCCCGTGGTGGTGTGTTGTGGTTCGAAGGTTCGCGAGCCGTTTGTTTGCTGTGGAAAGGGCGTAATGGCCGGTCCGTGGGTGGGATTAGGGGAAGGCAGCCCTAGTCTGCAACCATAGACAGGTAGTTATTCGTAGGTTGATTGTAATGTGCCTTCGGGCATTGCGTGCAAGGTGATATTAGCTTAGAACTTGTTTCGTAGTTGTGTGGCGTAAGCCGGGATCGCGGATTCCTTTGTCCGCCCTCACTGGGTAATTGTGTTTGAAA
Source organism: Orychophragmus violaceus (assembly GCA_030180135.1). Taxonomy (NCBI): domain Eukaryota; kingdom Viridiplantae; phylum Streptophyta; class Magnoliopsida; order Brassicales; family Brassicaceae; genus Orychophragmus; species Orychophragmus violaceus. Next base: position 16,016,253 of record CM058235.1, on the reverse strand, counting down.
AAATTACTCAGACCTCCTTTTCCTTTTCCTTTCTTTTTCCCTCCAGGTCCGGATGCAGGGTTGACTGATCGAGTGACGTGATTGGTGGATCCTGGGACAAGCTGAGTTGGCATCCCGGTTGGACCATGTTCGGTTCAACGGTCGTCCTAATGCCGCGTCTCCGGTTTAACCGGGAGGCGGGTGTTACAATTTGGTATCAGAGCCTGGTTAAGATCTCCCAGTCCTATCCTGGGAGATCAGCTTTCGTTGTTTTCCCAAAAACCTTGTTTTCAAATCTTTTTCAAAAGCGTTTGCGAAATTTTATAAAAAAATGGTTACTTTGCGAAAAGCCTTTTCAAGCACAATGTATATCATAGATTGTTCTCCACGCCGGTCCTAGTCTAGTTAGAATTTTTACGTGCAGGATGGGTCAATGTCTTCAAACCTCGGTTGTGCTACTGCCGCTAGATGTGTGCCGAGATATATGTCGTGATGTGTGTCGTTGAGGTGTATGTTGGGATGTGTGTTGTGGTATGCGCCTACATGGCAGTCGGTACTACTGAGGTGTGTGTTGGGGTCATCGTCTGTTCAGAGTGTTGTTCAACCAAGCGTGCGAGGGCGATTAGGATGTGGAGGCGTTCACCGGAGAGACTACTGCGGGAGTGTAGCAGAGAGTTGCAAGAGTTACAAGAAGTGCTAGAAGAGTTGCAAGAGGCGTTGGGAAGCTGCAAGGAGTGCTACAGGAGCTGCAAGAGGTCAATGGAAAGACCGGATTGCAAGGAGGCCATTTGGAATTGACGGTGTTCCGACTGGATTAAGCGTCAAGAGTTGTTTGAGTTGCTTGGATCATGATAGGTCAAGAATTAATCCCTATACTAAACTGCAAGTGCACAGCAATATCAATGTAGTATATAGGGTATCGAAATCCACAGAGACTCCGGTGTTCAATAGCTCAAGAACATGAATTTAACTAGGAAGAAAGCAATGTGATTGAATTAAAAGCAATGCAAGAAAGTAAGCAGATAGCAAAGATTGTTGGTTGTGAAAGCAAGTTATTAAGAGCGCTAGGTCTAGGGCGTTCTCAGGAAATCAGACAAGCAGACAGTTCATTCAGCAAGGATCTAATTAAGCACAGTTTTAGAACTCAAAACACAGATATAGAATTAACCAAATTACTTTGCGATAATTCTCTAAGTCTAAGTGCAGCAAACCAAACTTTCGTTTGCGAGAACTAACAGATTAAACCAGCTTTAATCCCAAGTTTGATATGTTCACAATTACCCTAAACCAAACTTCCGTTTGCGCAAAGTTTAATTGCCCAATTTAATTAGTTCAGATTCCTAAACCCCACTTCCGTGACGTATTTAGCAACCTAAGATCTAGATTCTAATTGATCAGGTTAGAACTAGCTTTAAGCACAATTAAATTGAAGAACAGATATAGTTATGAATCCTTAACTGAATTTGAACAAGTCTAGCAAGTCATGAAATCCTATGTGAGCAACCCTAAACCTAACAAGGAATCTACTCATACATGATTGATGAAAACATAATCATAGAAATAATAGATTGCATAAAAGATAAAAGATTAAAGGGGTTCAAAATCTTCTCCAAATACAGATGATGTAACAGGTTCAGATCAGCCCCAAAAGCTCTAAAAATCCTCTGCTCTTAATTATCAAAGCGTAATGTAAAGCGTATCTAAAAACTCAATAATATAGGTCTAATCTCGACCAGGGGCTTCTTTGTAAATATCAGGAACTTCTGGATCAAAGTGCAATATTTTGACTCTTCATAAACCGCCGAGTTTTGGCCCATCTCGCTGGTGCATCGATCGATGCTAGGCATGCAACGATCGACACATTTCTCTGTTTCGGACAGTGAACTCTATCTCTCGGCCAAACACTCCAAAAATCTCCAAAATGCTCCATTATCTCCAATTTAGCTCCAAACCTGATTATACCTGTAAAAGACTCTAAAAGAACACAAAAGACACTAAAACACACCTATATCATGGCCTAAAACTAGTAAAAACCATGATATATCAACTCCCCCACACTTAGCCTTTGCTTGCCCTCAAGCAAAACAGAGAACTAAAGCATGGTGAAGAGGTTTGAAAACTCTTCAGAAACTCATTTCATCCTAGAAGCTACAATACTCAGATTCCCCTTAGTAAACCACTGAAAGAATCAATCACATGATATCAAGACCACAATGTACTTCCCCCACACTTAGCAACTGTCCTAGGTAAACTCCACAATCACATTCAAGCATTCAAATTCTCCCTACTGACTTCTGCAAGTATTTAGGTGCGGTCTCACCTAAGGAGTATCGATCAAAGGGCACATGGATTCTTACCTTATCAGCTCTAGACCACCATACTATCTTTCTCTAGTCCCTTTCTTCTCTTTCCCTTCTTTAACAACTGATTTTTCCCCATTGGGTATCATTTTTTTTTTTTTATCAGTGTTCTTCCCGTTATGGGGTGTACTTTGGACACATTCCATGGATCACATGAGAGAAAATAGTGTTTGCTACCATTCCCATGACCACTTCGGAGTTACTAACTCATCCTCAGTTTATTATCTTTTTTTTTTTTTTTACTTTATAGAAGGGGAGAAGGGAACCAAATAGGATAGGTTGACAGGCTGTGTCAGAACTAACAAGGGAATCCGACACAAAGTATACCAAGCCCTTAGGTGAGAAATCTAAGTCAGTATTAAATTGAAGTCAGTAAAAGGATCCTCTGATACCTGAAGTGATGTGGGTGTCCCCAGTAGGTTGATCTGTGATGGGGTTTTCTAATAGTCAGAGATAGATCCTGCAACTTAATCCCAATGGTTACTTAAGTTCCTGCAAGTCTTGTAAATCTTCTCAGAAAATCATAGTTTCTTACTTAAACAATTTTGACTCAATAAAACAAATTTTTTTTTTTTTGAAAAACGGACTGACTCTTAAGAAAACAGAAAACAAAAGTCAGTAGCACCTCCCCCACACTTAAGACACACTGTCCCCAGTAGTGTCCAGCGAAGGATCGGTAAAAAGAAAAAAAAAATGAAAAGATGAAATTATGTCTGTCGGGTTACCTCTGTCGCTCAGGCATCGATCGTTGCACTAAGTGCATCGACCGTTACTTGGCGATTTTCGTGTATGATCGATCGTTGCTCAGGACCGCAACGATCGCTGCAATGCGATTCCTTTCGTGTTGTGACGATCGACACAGAAGTGAGTCGATCGTTGCACTGCGATTTTGTCCGAGACCTGCAAACATAACTGCACCGAAAGCAAAAACAAACGTAAAATCCTAACAAAAACACCAAAAATTAAGTAGAAAAACACCAGTACCTAATGGTGGATTGCCTCCCACCCAGCGCTTGTTTAAGGTCAATAGCTTGACCGAACGGATGGGAATTTTCAGGTGGAGGGAGCATGATCCAGGGGCAAAATCTGACCTCTGGGAATCTCGGCCTTAGCCCAATAGTGTTTTACCCTCTGCCCATTTACAGCAAACTCATTACCTTCCTTGCCGATTAAAATGACAGCTCCATATGGACGCACTTCTTTGATCGTGTAGGGTCCAGACCATCTTGATTTCAGCTTGCCTGGAAACAAATGCAAGCGAGAATTGTATAACAGTACCTGATCGTTAGGCTTAAACTGTCTGGAGACAATCTTTTTGTCATGATAAGCCTTAGTCCTTTCCTTGTACAACTTTGAGTTCTCATAGGCAAAATGTCTAATCTCATCCAACTCATTGAGCTGTATCAATCTCCTCTCTGCAGCTGGTTTGAGGTCAAAGTTCATCTGTTTTACAGCCCATGCTGCCTTGTGCTCAAGTTCTACTGGCAGATGACATGCTTTCCCATACAGCAAATGGAATGGAGTAGTCCCCAATGGCGTTTTAAACGCAGTCCTGTAGGCCCATAAAGCATCATCAAGCTTAGCTGCCCAATCTTTCCTTGTCTTCCCAACTGTCTTCTCCAAGATCTCCTTGATTTGTCTGTTAGAAACCTCTACCTGTCCACTAGTCTGTGGGTGATAAGGAGTAGCAACTCGGTGATGCACTCCATGCTTCTTCAGGAGCTTCTCGAAAACCTTATTAATAAAGTGAGATCCTCCATCACTAATTACTATCCGAGGTACTCCAAATCTAGGGAATATGATGGATTTAAACATCTTAATGACTACTGAAGAGTCATTGGTTGGACTAGCTATTGCTTCTACCCACTTAGATACATAATCCACAGTAACTAATATGAATTTATTCCCATAAGATGAGGAAAAGGGACCCATAAAGTCTATGCCCCAGCAATCAAAAACCTCAACCTCAAGAATGAAATTCTCAGGCATCTCATGCTTCCTGCTGATTTTCCCTCTCCTCTGGCAGGCATCACAATGAGAAATAAAGGAGTGAGCATCAGCGAACATTGTAGGCCACCAGAAACCTGCTTGCAAAACCTTAGACACAGTTTTGAAAGTAGCAAAATGTCCTGCATAATCTGATCCGTGGCAGTGGAATAGGATATCTGGAACCTCCGACTCAGCAACACATCTTCTATAAAGGCCATCCGAAAAATGCTTATAAAGGTAAGGTTCATCCCAATAGTACCTCCTAAGTTCTCTGAAGAACCTCTTCTTTTCATACCCTTTCAGATTATCTGGTTCAGTCTCTGCAGCCAGATAATTGGCTATGTCTGCATACCATGGTCGATCATTTGTTGCGACAGCATTAATCTCAAACTCATGCTTTCCAATCCGTACCGTAAAAGTTTTTGGGTCTGTATCCGCGCTGCAACGATCGTCACAGTCGGATGTATCGATCGTCGCTGTCCCGATAGATGCATCGATCGACGCTGACGTCGCATCGATCGACGCAACGCGATTAATCCGACAGTTTTGCAGGTTTCTATCCAAATCTGTCTCACAGATTGTCCCAACCATATTGACGTTTTCTTCAGGCAAATAGTCATTAATCGGCACGTCCTCCTCAACTAGCATCCTCGAAAGATGGTCAGCAACTCCATTCTCAACCCCTTTCTTATCTCTCACTTCAATATCAAATTCCTGAAGCAACAGGATCCATCTCAACAGTCTTGGCTTAGCATCCTTCTTCTGCATCAGATACTTCAGGGCTGAATGATCAGTGTGTACAATCACCTTGGAGCCAACAAGATAAGAGCGAAATTTCTCAAATGCAAAGACAACTGCCAGCAGCTCCTTCTCCGTAGTGGCATAGTTTCTTTGTGCATCATCCAGTGTCCTACTGGCATAATAGATAGCATAAAGCTTTCTATCTTTGTTTTGTCCAAGAACAGCTCCTACAGCATAATCACTTGCATCACACATTACTTCGAAAGGCAAATCCCAATCCGGTGGCTGAACAATGGGAGCGCTCACCAATGCTTGCTTGATCTGTTCGAACGCAGTCTGACAATCTGCAGTGAACTCGAATTTGGTATCCTTACACAGCAGAGCAGTTAGCGGCCTAGCAATCTTTCTGAAGTCCTTGATGAACCGTCTATAGAAGCCAGCATGTCCAAGAAAGATTCTAATAGACTTAATAGAATCAGGTGCCTGCAGGTTGGTCATTATCTCAATCTTGGCACGGTCCACCTCTATTCCTGCTTCTGACACTTTATGTCCAAGTACAATGCCATCTCTAACCATGAAATGACACTTTTCCCAATTAAGAACTAAGTGCTTCTCTTCGCATCTTGTCAGAACCTTGCACAAATTATCTAAGCACTCATTATAGGATGATCCATATACTGAGAAATCATCCATGAATACTTCCATAAAATCCTCAATCATGTCTGTGAATATGGACATCATGCATCTCTGGAAAGTGGCTGGTGCGTTGCAGAGTCCAAAAGGCATCCTACGGTAGGCGAATGTCCCATATGGACAAGTGAAAGTGGTCTTTCCCTGATCCTCTGGATGGATGGGAATCTGAAAGAAACCTGAGTAGCCATCTAAGAAGCAGTAGTAAGGATGATTTGCTAACCTTTCGAGCATCTGATCAATAAAAGGCAAAGGAAAATGATCTTTCCTGGTAGCAGCATTAAGCTTCCTGTAATCTATGCACATCCTGTGTCCTGTCACAGTCCTAGTAGGTATCAGATCGTTCTTCTCATTCTTCACAACTGTAACACCGCCTTTCTTTGGCACTACATGGACTGGACTCACCCAATCACTGTCAGAGATAGGATATATAATTCCAGCGTCAAGGAGTTTCATAATCTCCTTTTTGACTACTTCCTGCAGATTAGGATTAAGTCTCCTCTGATGTTCGATTGATGTCTTGGACTCATCCTCAAGATGTATCCGGTGCATGCACAGCTCCGGTGAGATACCTGAAATATCATTAAGGGAATAGCCAAGAGCTTTGCGATGCTTGCGCAGCTTGCTTAGCAGTAAGGTGAGCTCTGCGTTGTTCAGGCTAGCATTAACAATCACTGGGTATGTTGAATTAGGTCCAAGAAAGGCGTACCTTAGCCCGGATGGAAGTTGTTTCAGATATATTTTCGGAGCCTTTTCTTCTGCCCAGTCTCTGTCGTCTTGCAACGATCGTTGCTTAGATGGTGTCGATCGTTGCAGTCTCGCGTCAGACACTTCTACCTGCATTGCAACCTCGACAGAATCCATCAATCTGGTATAGCACATCGCAGGCTCGTCCTGTAGGTATTCCAACTCCAAAATAGAGCTCAGTAAAGCCCTTTCTAGTGGGTCCTCAGCATGTGATTGGTGGAAGTACTCTGCAGCCAAATCACCCAATGTGTCCACATAGAAGGTTTGCCCGTCGATGGTTGGTCTCTTTACCAGTTTGTTCATGTCAAAACTCATCTTCAGATCTCCCACATTTAGAACTATTTTGCCTCCCTGACAGTCAATCATCGCACCAGCTGTTGCTAAGAAAGATCTGCCTAGAATCAATGGGTCTTTTGGCTCCTGTCCATATTGTAGAACCACAAAATCAGTTGGGATCACACACTTGCCAACCGTTATAGGCACATCCTCTATTACTCCTTCGGGAATCCTGACTGATCTGTCTGCCAAAACCAGTGATATCCTAGTTGGTATAAAATCTGTCATCCCTAGTCTTTTAGCAACTGAAAGGGGCATCAGATTTACATTGGAGCCAAGATCACATAGGGACCTTTCGAACCTCTCCTTGTAGATAGCACAATCTAATACGAAGCTTCCTGGATCTTTTAATTTCTCTGGAATTCTGCCTTGAACCACTGCACTACATACTTCATTGAGCATCATTATACTTTCTTCATCAGACCATTTTCCAGAAATTGCATCCTTAAGGCATCTCTTCATCATGGGGGAAGTTTCAATGGAATCCAACAAAGGTACTTCAACCTTTACCCTTTTTATGAACTCCTTCCATTTTGCATACTGCCTATCATTCTTAGCTTTTCTGGGGTTCTTGGGATAAGGTATCTTAGGCTTGTATACCCTTTCAGCCGACTGTTTTGGTTTTTCAGCACTCGAACTTTCTGCAGTCACCTTGTGTCGATCGTTGCTCTTATCGCATCGATCGATGCTAGGCGACTTTGTTACGACCTACGGTTCCTTGATTTCGCTTGGCAACGATCGTTGCTTAGATGCATCGATCGACTCGCGGCGAATATCGCGTATCTCATCTTCCAACTCTTCAATTTCCACGAGTTCCTCAACGCTTAACTGCTTTTTCTGGCCAGATGACAGCTCCTTACCACTTCTCAATGTCACGGCATTGCATTGGTACTTAGGATTGGCATCAGTCCTTCCCGGGAGATATCCCTCTTCCCTTTGAGCATGTCCAGCAGTTCTTGCAACCTTAGCATCAAGCTCTTTCATGTGAGTGTTCAAACACTCAAACTTCCCATTCAGCTCCCTGTAGATTGTATCCATCTTCGCGTCAGCATCTGCCGCGTACTTAGTCTGACTCTTCATTAGCTGTCTTAGCATCATCTCTACTTTACTCTCATACCCATTGGCTTTCTTAAAACCACCTTGCTGAACTCCAATGGAGAATTTGTTTCCTTGTTGATTTCTAAATCCACTACCTTGGAAACCAGAACCTCCCATGTAATTCACCTCTTCTTCCTGAGTGTCCTCCTCAGTCTGAATTACCTCTACATCTTGGGTAGAGTGGACAACTTTCTTACTTGTTAGGAGATCGTAAACTGTGTCTAGCCTAGATCTAATCTCAGTCATGTTAGAATCCTCTATACTTCCACCGGATTTCTTCCTCTTTTCATCTATAGTCTTGCAACTGTAGCTGCTAATCAGGTTCCCAATCAACTGCTTAGCTTGTGTAGGAGTCCTGGTGTTGAAATTAGCATTACTGGAATTATCCAGCGCAGTCTGATAAGGGAGATCTATGCCTCTGAAGAAGATACCAATCAGCTGTACTTCTGTGAATCCATGGTGTGGACAGTCACGCTGATACTGCTTAAATCTCATCCAGGCAGTCTTCAAGGGCTCCACAGCTCCTTGGGAAAAAGTGAGTATGTCCTGTCTGGACTGATCTGAGCGCGCATCATCATAGAAGTTACGCAGGAACTCACTCTTTAAGGCTGCCCAAGTAGTATACTGACCAGGTGCCAGTTGTCTCAGCCATGCACTAGCGTCTCCAACAAGACTGTGCGGAAATAGCTTAAGGAACAGATAGTCCGGGCATACTCCTTCATACTTCATGCCAGTGACTATGTCCTCAAACTTGTCAATGTGATCCATAGGCTGCTCTGCTTGAAGACCATGAAAAGCAATCTGCCTCATCAGCTGGTAGTAGATGGTCTTGACCTCAAAATCATTCCTCTCAAAAGCAGGAAGCACTAGAGCTACTCGGTTTGCATGAAACTCATCAGGTCTGTTGTAGTCAGCTAGTGTCCTCTCATGAACCACCATCTCTCTACCTTGGGCCCGTTCCTGACCCTGGTTTTGGTTCTGATCCTGTTGCTGTTGCTCAGGAATGACATTTCCTTCAGCATCAACCCTCTGCCAGTCGGCATTGTAGCGGTTGTTATCTCGGTCCCTCAGGACACCCTCAGCATCGCGTTCCAGAATCAAACGCTCTCGCATCATTCTTTCTCTTCTTTCTCTTCTGTTAGCTCTCTCTAAACGTCCAAGCTCCTCAAGATTGAGATTAACCAAGCTCGAGTTCGGATTACTTCTAGTTTTCTGCGTTGGCATAAACTGTCTGTAATCGTCCATCAACGATCGATGCTATCAGTGCAACGATCGGTTCAATCTCAAATCGCCTAGTGACGAACGATGCAAGGGTGCAACGATCGATGCAGTGCGAAATCGGTACCTGCGACAGAGAGAAAGACGAAAATTAATAAAACTGAAAATAAAATAAAAACAAAAACGAAAACAAAAAGAAAAAAAAATCCTAGTAAAACCCTAGGCTCGAAGGTATCGAAGACTCAAAGAGTCCCCGACAACGGCGCCAAAAACTTGATAGGTCAAGAATTAATCCCTATACTAAACTGCAAGTGCACAGCAATATAAATGTAGTATATAGGGTATCGAAATCCACAGAGACTCCGGTGTTCAATAGCTCAAGAACAAGAATTTAACTAGGAAGAAAGCAATGTGATTGAATTAAAAGCAATGCAAGAAAGTAAGCAGATAGCAAAGATTGTTGGTTGTGAAAGCAAGTTATTAAGAGCGCTAGGTCTAGGGCGTTCTCAGGATATCAGACAAGCAGACAGTTCATTCAGCAAGGATCTAATTAAGCACAGTTCTAGAACTCAAAACACAGATATAGAATTAACCAAATTCCTTTGCGATAATTCTCTAAGTCTAAGTGCAGCAAACCAAACTTTCGTTTGCGAGAACTAACAGATTAAACCAGCTTTAATCCCAAGTTTGATATGTTCACAATTATCCTAAACCAAACTTCCGTTTGCGCAAAGTTTAATTGCCCAATTTAATTAGTTCAGATTCCTAAACCCCACTTCCGTGACGTATTTAGCAACCTAAGATCTAGATTCTAATTGATCAGGTTAGAACTAGCTTTAAGCACAATTAAATTGAAGAACAGATATAGTTATGAATCCTTAACTGAATTTGAACAAGTCTAGCAAGTCATGAAATCCTATGTGAGAAACCCTAAACCTAACAAGGAATCTACTCAGACATGATTGATGAAAACATAATCATAGAAATAATAGATTGCATAAAAGATAAAAGATTAAAGGGGTTCGAAATCTTCTCCAAATACAGATGATGTAACAGGTTCAGATCAGCCCCAAAAGCTCTAAAAAACCTCTGCTCTTAATTATCAAAGCGTAATGTAAAGCGTATCTAAAAACTCAATAATATAGGTCTAATCTCGACCAGGGGCTTCTTTGTAAATATCAGGAACTTCTGGATCAAAGTGCAATATCTTGACTCTTCATAAACCGCCGAGTTTTGGCCCATCTCGCTGGTGCATCGATCGATGCTAGGCATGCAACGATCGACACCTTTCTCTGTTTCGGACAGTGAACTCTATCTCTCGGCCAAACACTCCAAAAATCTCCAAAATGCTCCATTATCTCCAATTTAGCTCCAAACCTGATTATACATGTAAAAGACTCTAAAAGAACACAAAAGACACTAAAACACACCTATATCATGGCCTAAAACTAGTAAAAACCATGATATATCAAATCACAGGGAGCAGCATGAGCTATCCAAACCTATTCTAAGTATGGAATCTTGGAATCAGTTTGTGACATCAACTTCAATGAGTTATGGACGGCTCGTTGAAGATTGATCAAGCGGGAAGCTGGAGAAGATCTTCGTGGTACGACAGGCTCGAGATTCAACGGTGGGACCGGAAAGGAAACGGTCTGCTCTAGAGTTCTTATGGATTACTGGAGCAGCTAATGGAGTTCCTCAAGATAGAAAGAAGATCGCAAAAGCGTTTTGGGAAGTGGCGTTGTGGCATTTGGAATTGCCTGGCAAACTAGACTTCTGCAATTGCAAGCTCAAGCGGACAAAGCTGGTCATTGGAAATGGAAATCCAATGGGAGAGTGTTAGGAAAACACTATGGAGGATTGGCAAGAAGCTGCAAGGAATAGCAAAGGAGCGCATGTCTAATGGGGAAGGAAACCCGAAGGATGGAGTTTGGAAAGCATTACACCTGGATCACAAGGTAGGAAACCTTGAGTTGGAATTCAGATTGGAATCGGTTTGGATATCACATAGCGCAGCGGAAGCGTGGCATTGGAGCATATCAGGAGCTAAGTGGGTCGTTCCCCACCAGCCGGGTAGCCATAATAGACATGGTTAGCCTCATCGCTCACCAAGGATAAGCAAGGATAGCAATCAGGCGAAAGTCGACGCCATAGTGCACGGAAATGGAAACCGTCATAGAGAATCCATTTGGAAGTGGATGATGCACTGTGGCACGGTAATGGAAACCGTTGAGGAGAATGGGATTGGAAGCGGGGCATCGAATTCAAGACTTAGAACCACTCGAGGGATGAGTGTTGTTTCTAACCGTTGGAGACCGACCCTAATGGACATGGGCGGTAGCATTTGGCGTATTGCATTGCATTATGGAAGCTCCTATTGGATTAACACCAAGAAGAAGGACACTTCAGAGCGTGGTTGGAAATAAGGCCGGGGGGGGGGGGGGGGGGAGAAGCAGTCTTCAGGATTCAAGGCAAAGTCCTTCTCAAGCAAGTAAGCAATCAAGTCATTTTTGGGTCAGCGAAGTCTGCGGGGTGTGGTTGGTAAAGAGTTACAGTGGAGAACTCCCGCAACGGAATTCGGGACGAATTCTTTTCAAGGGGGGGGGGGGGGGCAGAATTGTAACATACCCATAACAGCCCATATTAAAATTTTGTAGAAAGAAGAAGGAAAGCCCAAAAAGCCCGTTAGCCCATTCCAAAAACCCTAGGGTTTCTTCTCTTTTCCTATAAAAGGAGGTAGCCACCAAGGGAAAAGAGACATTTGGAGATCTCCGGCGAAGCTCTGCTTCCCCGTCGAGTCACCAGCCGTCGGCCTTCTCCGGTGAGCCACACTCGTCCGATCTTCCCTTCTCTTCCTCAGATCTCTTTTCGTTCTTCTCTCGGGCTAAGTGATCCTCTTTCTTTTCATATTCTTCTCTTTTCCTATTTATCTTCTCAAGATCTGATTCTCTGTGGTGTTAGATCTGATATCTGATCTCGTTTCTTAGATCTAACACTTTTCCAAACGCAGATCTGAGATCGAAGCAATTCTGGGCCGTCAGATTAATTCGCGTTTTCCCATTGAACCGTAAGGAACCACGGAACTCACAATATGTTGTTGGAAAGCCCTCGATCTCAGCTTTCCAGAAAGGTAAGAATCGCCCGAATCTGACTTACGGTTTGAAAGTTATGATCTGTTTTGTAAAACGGGTCTGTTCTTGACGAACTTGTTTCTGGTTTGACCCAATTCAGTTTCTAAGATCCGGTTTAGTCTGGGTCGGGTCGGGTTGACCGGGTCGGGTCGGGTTGGGTTAACCGGTCGGGTCGGGTTGACCGGGCCGGGTCGGGTCGGGTTAACCGATCTGGTTTAGTTAACCGATTTGGTTCGGTTTAATCCGGTTTGGCTGGTTAACTTCAATTGACCCTAACTTGACCATCCTTAACCCGATTCAGACGAAACGAAAGCCTAAACCACTTCTTTTTCTATCCTCTTTCCAGATCTGATGTCCGTTCGGGCTGACGAAGCTTCTAAATTACTGTTTTGCCCTCTTCTTTGGCTAAGGTGAGGATCGGTCTTGTCCATTGCTTATTTCATTTCAATTCCGGACGCAAGTCCTTTGTTAATGTCGTCTTTCCTAGATAGTTTAGGATTGGTAATGCACGCTATGTGATTGATTGTTGAACGTAGAACGGATAGGTTATCACTTAAACCGAAAACGTTGCTTGTGTGTGATGACTTGTGTGGATTAGGTTGCGGTAGAAATTGATTGACAGGACAAGGTACGAGGTTCGTACCGTGATTATCCTTGATCGTCGGAGGAGGGTCCTGACGAGCCCTCCCGTGGTGGTGTGTTGTGGTTCGAAGGTTCGTGAGCCGTTTGTTTGCTGTGGAAAAGGCGTAATGGCCGGTCCGTGGGTGGGATTAGGGGAAGGCAGCCCTAGTCTGCAACCATAGACAGGTAGTTATTCGTAGGTTGATTGTAATGTGCCTTCGGGCATTGCGTGCAAGGTGATATTAGCTTAGAACTTGTTTCATAGTTGTGTGGCGTAAGCCGGGATCGCGGATTCCTTTGTCCGCCCTCACTGGGTAATTGTGTTTGAAACAATTACTCAGACCTCCTTTTCCTTTTCCTTTCTTTTTCCCTCCAGGTCCGGATGCAGGGTTGACTGATCGAGTGACGTGATTGGTGGATTTGAATACGAAGTAAGCGCCGGGTCCTGTGACAAGTTGAGTTGGCATCCCGGTTGGACCATGTTCGGTTCAACGGGCGTCCTAATGCCGCGTCTCCGGTTTAACCGGGAGGCGGGTGTTACAATTTGGTATCAGAGCCTGGTTAAGATCTCCGAGTCCTATCCTGGGAGATCAACTTTCGTTGTTTTCCCAAAAACCTTGTTTTCAAATCTTTTTCAAAAGCGTTTGCGAAATTTTATAAAAAATGGTTACTTTGCGAAAAGCCTTTTCAAGCATCATGTATATCATAGATTGTTCTCCACGCCGGTCCTAGTCTAGTTAGAATTTTTCCGTGCAGGATGGGTCAGTGTCTTTAAACCTCGGTTGTGCTACTGCCGCTAGATGTGTGCCGAGATATATGTCGTGATGTGTGTCGTTGAGGTGTATGTTGGGATGTGTGTTGTGGTATGCGCCTACATGGCAGTCGGTACAACTGAGGTGTGTGTTGGGGTCATCGTCTGTTCAGAGTGTTGTTCAACCAAGCGTGCAAGGGCGATTAGGATGTGGAGGCGTTCACCGGAGAGACTACTGCGGGAGTGTAGCAGAGAGTTGCAAGAGTTACAGGAAGTGCTAGAAGAGTTGCAAGAGGCGTTGGGAAGATGCAAGGAGTGCTACAGGAGCTGCAAGAGGTCAATGGAAAGACCGGATTGCAAGGAGGCCATTTGGAATTGACGGTGTTCCGACTGGATTAAGCATCAAGAGTTGTTTGAGTTGCTTGGATCACAAGGAGCAGCAGGAGCTATCCAAACCTATTCTAAGTATGGAATCTTGGAATCGGTTTGTGACATCAACTTCAATGAGTTATGGACGGCTTGTTGAAGATTGATCAAGCGGGAAGCTGGAGAAGATCTTCGTGGTACGACAGGCTCGAGATTCAACGGTGGGACCGGAAAGGAAACGGTCTGCCCTAGAGTTCTTATGGATTACTGGAGCAGCTAATGGAGTTCCTCAAGATGGAAAGAAGATCGCAGAAGCGTTTTGGGAAGTGGCGTTGTGGCATTTGGAATTGCCTGGCAAACTAGACTTCTGCAATTGCAAGCTCAAGCGGACAAAGCTGGTCATTGGAAATGGAAATCCAATGGGAGAGTGTTAGGAAAACACTATGGAGGATTGGCAAGAAGCTGCAAGGAATAGCAAAGGAGCGCATGTCTAATGGGGAAGGAAACCCGAAGGATGGAGTTTGGAAAGCATTACACCTGGATCACAAGGTAGGAAACCTTGAGTTGGAATTCAGATTGGAATCGGTTTGGATATCAGAGTGCGCAGCGGAAGCATGGCATTGGAGCATATCAGAAGTTAAGTGGGTCGTTCCCCACCAGCCGGGTAGCCATAATGGACATGGTTAGCCTCATCGCTCACCAAAGATAAGCAAGGATATCAATCAGGCGAAAGTCGACGCCATAGTGCACGGAAATTTGAACCGTCATAGAGAATCCATTTGGAAGTGGATGATGCACTGTGGCACGGTAATGGAAACCGTTGAGGAGAATGGGATTGGAAGAGGGGCATCAAATTCAAGACTTAGAACCACTCGAGGGATGAGTGTTGTTTCTAACCGTTGGAGACCGACCCTAATGGACATGGGCGGTAGCATTTGGCGTATTGCATTGCATTATGGAAGCTCCTATTGGATTAACACCAAGAAGAAAGACACTTCAGAGCGTGGTTGGAAATAAGAGGGGGGGGGGGGGGAGAAGCAGTCTTCAGGATTCAAGGCAAAGTCCTTCTCAAGCAAGTAAGCAATCAAGTCAGTTTTGGGTCAGCGAAGTCTGCGGGGTGTGGTTGGTAAAGAGTTGCAGTGGAGAACTCCCGCAACGGAATTCGGGACGAATTCTTTTCAAGGGGGGGGGGGGGAGAATTGTAACATACCCATACCAGCCCATATTAAAATTTTGTAGAAAGAAGAAGGAATTACTCAGACATCCTTTTCTTTTTCCTTTCTTTTTCCCTCCAGGTCCGGATGCAGGGTTGACTGATCGAGTGACGTGATTGGTGGATTTGAATACGAAGGAAGCGCCGGGTCCTGGGACAAGTTGAGTTGGCGTCCCGGTTGGACCATGTTCGGTTCAACGGGCGTCCTAATGCCGCGTCTCCGGTTTAACCGGGAGGCGGGTGTTACAAGTTTCGTTTAATCTCTTCGGTTTATTCTTTTTATTCAGTTTTAGCTCGGTTTAAGTTGAAATTTGATTTGTTTATTTTTGGTTTGAATATAATAACCAAAAAATGATTGTGTTTTTCGATTGGAAATTTCATGTTAGAGAGATGTAAGTTCTGAACTTTTTTTTCTAAGAAACTTTAGCATGTGGTTTTAGTTTGGGTCTACGTTACCTGTAATCGTCCTTTACGCCTAGTTCCTGATTCTAAAGCGAGTCGAAATCGGAGTCATGCAGAGTCGGGCAGAGTTGTACGATTCTAATTTTGGATTCAAAACAAATAACTTTTTTTTGGGCATCTCAAAACAAATAACTAAATAGGAAACATTTAATCTTTGTTTTACCATACTTTAAAACTAACGGAAGCCGATAAATTAGGATCATGAATCGTTGGTCTCATCTCTTCCATATTTCATAGATTGCTACTTTTCTTATTCGTGACCTAGTACAAGAAGACAAAGCATGTAATCCTGGATAGATTGTTATTGGTTTGTTATGTTGCACCTATCGATTTTCAATTTGTTTTTATTATTATTTACTGTTTACATAGATAAATACTTTTCTTCGTTGTAGTGATGATGACTTTGAACGGTCTTTCACAGTACAATTAGGTATAGTCAATACAAACGTAAAATGCAAAAGTAATTTTGCCATATGATTTGTTCTTTGAGTGGTTTTTAATGGTTAAAAGCACAACTTAATTTGGACTATGAAACCAAAGTTAAAGTCTAGTATTAATATAACATAATGAATCTGAACTTTTTTGGGGGTTCTGTTTTAAATAGAATGGTCGAAGTCTTCATTATTCAAACTTTTCTTAAGCTAAATGGCTTTTTATAGTTGAGAACATTGTTGTTTGAGTTTTGTTTATAAGGATGTTAAATATGGGTAATTAGCCATAGGGTACTCTAAACCCTTAACAAAATCCAGGGTCAAAACTCCATTTTTCATGAAAAAAGAAGAGGGTTCAAATTGTGCGGGTACTCTTTTTCTATATGTTCAAAAAGGTTTATTTTATAGGGTTTATGATACTCATGAGTTTTTTGTTAATTATATCAATACTCACAAAATAATTTTATGATAAATTTTTTATAATTTTTAATAATTTTAAAACTACAAAATAATATTTGATTATTTTAATTTTGAAATAATATTAGATAAATTTAAGATTCTATTTTCACGCCAAAATGTAAACAACTGTTTTTCGCCAAAAACATAAAATTTTGTTTCCCGCCAAAACATAAAATTTTGTTTTCTAGCCAAAAACGTGTTTTCCCACCAAAACGCAAAATTTTTTTTTCCACAAAAAGCGTAAAATTTGTGTTTTTCCGCCAAAAATGTAAGATTGTGTTTTCCGCCAAAAACATGAGATTCTGTTTTCCCGCCAAAATGTAAAATTCTTAATATATGTATTAATTTTGTAAAATTAATACATTTATTTAACTGAAATTTAGTTTTTAAAAAATAATAGTTATAAATTATCAATATTAAAAGTTAGGCTATTCGTGGATAAACTTAAAACTATAGGATTTTGTTTGGGTTACCCTAAAAGGTATATAATATATATAGGGTTTTCAAAATAGTTTTTTATGGGTAGAGTACCCATGGAATTAGGGTAAGTAAGACAGTTTTACCCTTAATTGCACTAAATGTATCTTATCTAGAAAGTAATAGCAAAATTGTATCTTTGCAAAAGTTTGTGCATTTATGTATCTTTCACGGTTTTTAGGCGTCAGAAAGTCCATTTTGCCCTCAGAGGCATGAAATGGCCGTGGATGGATAGGGAATCCACGCCTATCCCTTCTATCCATTCGTTTTTCCCTTTATTTTCTCCTTTCACTCTCTTTCTTACTTTACCTTTATTTTCACCCCCATTTTTTTTGACGGTGGATAGGATGACAAAGTTGAAGTTCCCGGCCATATAGAACGCCAGAATAGAGATAAAATCGGTCGATGTACCGGAATTCAAAAAATAAAATTCGGACTTAGTACGGAAATTGCGTGATGTAAGATCCGAGGTGGATCATTGTTTGGGTCGCCCAGCTGGTCAGAGACGCTCTCTGGTTGATCCGTGGTCGATGGTCGAGTGGAAAAAGCTTGCTGGCCGAAGGCGCTCTCAGGGCTTTTTAATGGATAGTTAGATGGAGTTGATGGTGATTTGAAGATCGCCACTCAAAGGTATGAAATCCTTTGTGATAAGATCAAGAATCCAAGCCTTAGTGAATCCACACATAAGACATAAATTCATAATATTTTCTAAGAAGGGGAATCCGCACAACTTAGAAAAACAAAGAAAAAAGCATAAAAGCTTTTTAAGAGAGAACTCTTATTTTTTCCAAAAATTTCTATATTATTTACAATAGAATAATTGAGCTTTTTATAGCACTTACAAGGTGATCTTTACAATAAAATACATTAAAATGAAATGATTTACATTTATACAAAAAGAGAAAAATTAGCTAAATCAAATATTAGTCTTCTTGCCACCAATTTAGCCGTTGCCATTGAATGAGAATTCTTGACTTTTTTATGAAGTTATGAGGTTGGGATTCTCATAATAAACCCTTGTATTGAAGACTTTGATTCACTTTTTTGATATTGCATCATTCTCTCCCTCTTCAAAAGGTTTTGTCCTCAAAACCATTTCACCTTGAGATTTCTTTTTTTTTTAATGAAAAGAAGAAAAACGAATTATTTTTTTCAAGAAACAAAACGAAAATAGTTTTTTTTTGTTGAAAAGGTTTTATGGATGAAATTTTATTTAGTAAAAAAGAATATAATTTTTTTAAAGTTTTTTTTTGATAAACTGAAAAATCAAAAATCAAAGGGAATATTTTTTATGAGAAAAATAAAACTTTAGAAAAAATAAAGAAAAACTATTTTATGTTTTTTTAAAAATTTTTTTTAAAAAGAACAAAAACAGAAAACGTTTTTTTGTTGGTTTTCGATATTAAAATGAATTAAAAAAGAAAACAACTAAACAAAAAAAACTAAAAAGATAGATGATAGGACATTCGGCTCTGATACCAAATGATGTAAGATCCTAGGTGGATCGTTGTTTGGGTCGCCCAGCTGATCGGAGACGCTCTCTGGTTGATCCTGTAGGGAATCCGAGCCAATTCTACAGATTCAGAATTCTCGCGAGTTCCCGATAGCCTAGGATCTAGGGTCTAGTTAATTGAATCATGGATCTCACCTCGTGATTACCTGGTGTTTGGCAGCGGAAGATTGATCAGGTAGCACGAGATCTATTGCGCCTCAGATGCTGCGCCTCTATCGTAGTCCACACGCACACAAGCTGGAATCCGCCGGGATGCTAGGACCGGTGCTCGGATCTCCCTGAGACTTTAAGTTCTCTAAGGTTTCTGTGTTTTCTCTCTGAGAAAACACTCTGGGCGGCGCACAGCAACTCACGCACAGTCGAAATACATAAAACGAGTTTATATATTGACCTCGCGGTGAACCGAAACATCAGTCTCGGTTTCGCCCTTGTGTCGACCGACACACTTAGTGGTGTCGATCGACACACGCCCTGTATCGACCGATGCACCCAATGGTGTCGATCGATACACCTCTTAGAAACTCAACTCGATGTGTATCTAATACACATCGATCAGACCAAATGCCAATGATCAATCCCATGCAGAGTATATCCAACTTGCTTAGGTGTGTGACCCTGTAGGTTCACACGATACCAGAAATGAGCTACAACTCATTTGTCATAAGTGGTTTCTAGCAAAACATTATGACTACCTAGTATCACATGAATTGTCCGATCTCGACAATACAACTATCATTAGAGTTCGTACAATGTGATTTCAGGACATAATCCCAACAATCTCCCACTTGTACTGGAATCACCTATTCCTATAATCCCTTCGTCTCTATATCTCGATATGGCATAAGGCAAGAGACTGTGTCATCCTTATTATAGCCAACATCATGTTCATCGAACTTCTGATCTATACTGATAAAACAAACGACTGACAATCACCTCGTTTGAGCACGGCCATGCATTTTCTCAGTATCAAATCTTCGATGGGCCCTGAGATATTTATCTCCCGTTATCCAGGAGGGAAAAATCTCATCTTGTTCCATCCCTGTTTCTACACATACTTCATGATACGCACAAGCAATGCCGTTGTAGCCGCCAGTTACGGAACGACGTTTGACAAGGTCAACACGCACCAATTCATATGCTAGAAAGCATGATGAACTCAGGTCTAAGGACTATACTCTATAGTCGTAATGAGAACCTCCCATGACACTGATGTAACTATCCTGTGGAGTTCTCATTAAGCGGGTCATGTCCAATCATATGTTCACCAACATACATCTATGTGACTGACTGTGATAATCATATCATTGACTTCATGAAACTTAGTCCAACAGTCACCTCACATACTAGTCTGCGCGGTTGTTAGTGTCCCATTTTAACAACCTTGACTAGGGACAATCATAATTTATGTCATCTTTTACTTATAGGGTTTCATGATCAAGTCTTCAACTTGATGACCTATAAGATGACCATAAAGTACTTTGGGACCATTATTTAATTATCCAATAATTAAATAATACTGATGTCAGTTTTAACTTACATAAACACTACCAAGGCACGTCTATGTGGAGTTTACAACATAACTAAAATAACTCCCACTAGAATCAAGATCATCTCTTCAGATATCTTATACCTACAGCAACAGAATAAATTCCGTGCTTAGGTTGTGGGAGAGTTTGCGGTGTTCTGCTTGAAACAATTTCAATAGAGCACACCACCATTCAGATAAAAGCACTATTCTACGGTCCACTGCTTGGAGCCTTTCCAACAGTTAGCACCGCTATTCAGACAAAGAGACATAACCAGGTGGGAACCGGGAATCGTCTTTGTCCGACTAACTACTTTCAACTGGTTCGTCACTTTATCAGTTTACCACGAACCTATCCTTGGTGTTTCTCAACACTTGGGATATTTCTGGTAACTGTTTAGTGACTATTACCGGAATATATTGGTATATTCTCGTCATGCTTAAGATGCATCTAGACGAGCGCAAAATATGGCATTTATGATGGATTCTATTGCAGCAACATTAGAACTCACACTCATTAATATTAGTTCAGACAGTGTTCAGAAACACTTCTTCTTACTAATCTTGTTACTAGCTCAGCTAGTGTCCAAGACACTTCATCTTGCTCAGATTATTGCCATAAGACCTTTGGTATGAAGCCATTCTTGGAATCAAGCACATTTGAACTGTCCAATACCTTATGAACATAAGGATTTTGACACGATCCAATTAGCCTACTTAATCTATGTCAATAGATTCTTATTCCAAGAATTCATTCGGCTACTCCCATGTCTATCGTTTAAGTTTGACTTCCGACCCAAATCTTGACAAGACTTTAGCGTCGGAACGTCGTTTGTGAGATTCAAGTATGTTATCTACATACTTTGTGAGGATTGCTATTACGCTCCCACCAGTCTTCTTGTGAACGCATAGTTTCTTTTCTTTCTGATCAAGTCAAAGCCTTTGACCACATTATCAGAATGTTGATTCCAACTCCAAGATGTTCGCTTCAATTCAGAAATGAATCGGTGAAGCTAACATGCATACCTAGCCAATTTTCGGAGTTGGGGCTCACCATCGCTTCTTTGAATTTCACATGTTCGTCACTTTTCAATGATCAACAGATCACGACAATTGGTTACGAGAAATCACTCTCGAGTTAGTGACAGATACTTCCGGATCTGCGAATTTCAGGCTCCACAGTTGCAGATCCTACAGTACTTTGTAGATCTCACCCCTGCTCTCCCTTAACAGGTTGAACAGCTTACTGTGTTTATCGAATTTCTTCGATGTGTACTTTTACTCCCACTGTTCCTTTTGAAAGTATCACCTTTCTTAAAAGACACAGTTCTGGGCAACAAAAGCACTAAGCCTTGGTTTCCTCAGGATAACCAGCGAGGTAGAACTTATCAGATATGGATTCAAGTTTGTTTGTTGACTACTGTCTTACACAAACCTTGCAATCCCAATTAATCAGAAAAACAAATTTGGAAATCACCCAGTCAACATCCAATGTGGTGTTTTTCACTGATTCTGATAGAAACCTTTTTTAGCGTGAACATAGACATTTTAGAACGTATTCTTAAATGGTTATGGAAGATTCATGTGATTCATCATTAATCGAATCATGTCTCATAAGATCTGATTCATTCTTTCAGATGATCACTCAATTCTTGACTCTAGTATTTTCCTCCGCGATTCAATCGAGGATCTCAATACTTCTGTCAAACTGGTTCTACACTTCATCTTGGAACTCCCTTAAGGGATTCCAGCTTGTGTCTCATCAAATGAACATAGCCATGCTTATTGAATCCATCAATAAAGTAATGAAGTACAGAATATTTCCTTTGGCAATAATGCTAGTTGGGCCGCATACATCAGTATGTGTAGGGCCCAATAAGCCTCTGGCCCGTTTTCTTTTAGCTCTGCTAAATGGGCCTTAGTCATTTGGTCCAGCAAGCAGGATTCATGTCTCAATTGATTTACAATCAAATGAGTCCAAAACCTATGGATTTACTGAATCCGCTTCACTCATGTGGTTAAATGACTATACCAAAGAAAATCGAGTTTTAGTCATCAGACTTAAACCTTTAGTATTTGTGTTATATTTAACTTCTGCTGGTTTAAGATATAAAACCCATTCTAAACGGGGTGCTACCACAGAATATTTCATTAAGATCCAAAGAACTTGTCTTTTATCAAAATGAAAAACATCCAAATTCTCAAAAGAAAATGAAAGACATTTCTGCATATAGCAAGTACATGGTGGCAAATACTTAATTTCAAAAACCAAGTAGGAAAGGCTCCTACAAGTGGAGATCTCTACGGCTCATGCAGCAACCATTGCTTCATCCAGACACGCAGTTTCACTTGTCCTTTCTTCAACGTTCTACTGTCGCTTAGGTCCTGCATATTTCAAAAATATCAGTACCGCAACAAGTATCCAATACTTATGTAGAACTTGAATTAATAACACAATACCTGAAGAAGAAGTACCATACATCTTCTCCATCTCTTGTGAATCTTCCAAGAATTTTATGCAATCTCTCTTCCAATGCCCCGACTCTTTGCAGTAGAAGCACTTACTAACACCAGATGGGTTTGACTTGGGCTTAAAAGATGACACATGCTTATCCTGATTCCAAATCTGGACGGCCTTGCCTTCACCCTTGTCTATAAAAGATTTCTCAAATCTTTTTCCCCTTTTGATGTTCTGCTCTGCTGTCTTGAGCATGCCATGCAGCTCAGTCAACGTCTTCGTCAAGCCTTTCTTGATATAGTTCTCAATGAACCTATCATAGCTTGACGGCAGTGACTGCAGAATGATGTCAGTAGCCAACTCTAAGCTGACAGGACATCCCAGTCTCCCCAGGTTATCAACGTAACCCATCAGTTTAATGACATGAGGACTGACTGGAGTATCTTCTGGTAGTTTGCACCCCGTGAGAGACTTCACCATCTGGAATCTCTCAACTCGTGCCAGATCCTGAAACTTCAGTTTCAGACTGGTGATCATCTCTATTGGCGACTCCATGTTCTCATACTGACTCTTCAAGTCTGAGTTCATGGTAGCCAACATCAGACCACGCACATCTACCACATCCATATAATGCTTATTCCAAGCATTATACACTGCACGCGAGTGATTGGTCCCAAGCCTTTCTGGAAGAGCTTTCTCAAGGACATAGTCCTTGCTCTCCTGCTTGAGAATGAATCTCAGATTCCGATACCAATCCAGGAAGTTGGATTCATTTAACTTGTCCTTCTCAAGGACGGATCGCAACGAGAAAGTAGTCATAGACATAAGCTGAAATCAAAGAAAAACAGAGATTTAGTTATGTATATGATGAGAATTCTTATTTAATAAGAAAACTCGCATTATATTCAAACAATGTTTCCTCTATGAATATAATGATCCAAGATCCTCAGATTACTAAAATTTGAGTGGGCGACTCGCCGTTATTCAGACTTTAGTTTTCTAGGTAAGCAAATCATTGCTAATTGTACCCAGTACAACTCTTGGTTGTGGATGAGACAAATATGTCTAATCCACTCTGATGTCTCCGGGCCCAGAACTTCCGACAGCCCAGTCAAGTAAACCAATCTCTATGTCTAGTGATCATTGACAGTCGCACTGCAATTCTATCAATGATCACCTGCCTTGCTCATGTCACTGTGGATATCAAGGACTCCAAGATTATCCAACAATGAAACGAGTTTTCACAGCAGACAAGATTGGGCAAGACATCAAGGTTTCTTGATATTTAGTTGAGGAAACTAAACTCTGAAAGGTTAGCATATCAATCTCTTAGGTCATGTAATTGTTGATGTTAATGCACTGCAAGTCCATCAACGTTATTACCTGCCTTATAACGTAATTGTGGACACCAAGCTCTTGGCTAGACATCACACAACGAAATGAGTCTTGACAGTTGACCATATTGAAGCTAAGCTTTAATCAAGGTTTTGGTCGAGTTTGGTTTCTGCAAATTCAAGGTTCAATAACCAGAATTCCGAGCACTGTGTCGATCGACGAAGACTATGTCTGTCGATCGACATAACCAAACAAAACCGGATTTCAATGACCGGTTAATTCAATTAACCCGGTTCATCGAACTAGTTATGTCGATCGACGCAGCCCATGTGTGACGATCGACATAGACCTAAACCGCAGATAGTTCTTGATAACCGGTCCAATTCAATTGAACCGACTTATCTGATCAAACTGATCTTAACCAATCGGTTTATACTAATTGGGATAATCAGTTCAATCCAATTGAACTAATTCATCCAATTTAAACCGATCTATTCGGACTTAACCAAGCATGATAACCGGTCCAATTGAACCAATTCAACCGATTAACCATTCGCTCGGCCTGTGTCGATCAACACTAAACTGTGTCGATCGACATTCCACCGAATTTGTTCTGTGTCGACCGGCACTCAATCTGTGTCAATCGACACTCGACCAAATCTACTCTGTGTCGACCGACACTCAAGCTATGTCGATCGACACATTTTTGGTTTTTCTTCGCGAAAAACCCTAGCCGCCGATTTGTCGAATTCGCCATTCTGTGTCGACCGACACACCCAGTGTGTCGATCGACACCATGCGAATACAGCAGTTTATCGTTTCAATTTACAGACCAAACCGAGTTTTTTAAATTAAAACATGAAATACTAAGCATAGATCTATTCAAACACATCAGTTTTCGAATTATATGCTTCAGATTCAATGATTAAACCCTAAGGCTCTGATACCACTGTAGGGAATCCGAGCCAATTCTACAGATTCAGAATTCTCGCGAGTTCCCGATAGCCTAGGATTTAGGGTCTAGTTAATTGAATCATGGATCTCACCTCGTGATTACCTGGTGTTTGGCAGCGGAAGATTGATCAGGTAGCACGAGATCTATTGCGCCTCAGATGCTGCGCCTCTATCGTAGTCCACACGCACACAAGCTGGAATCCGCCGGGATGCTAGGACCGGTGCTCGGATCTCCCTGGGACTTTAAGTTCTCTAAGGTTTCTGTGTTTTCTCTCTGAGAAAACACTCTGGGCGGCGCACAGCAACTCACGCACAGTCGAAATACATAAAACGAGTTTATATATTGACCTCGCGGTGAACCGAAACATCAGTCTCGGTTTCGCCCTTGTGTCGACCGACACACTTAGTGGTGTCGATCGACACACGCCCTGTATCGACCGATGCACCCAATGGTGTCGATCGATACACCTCTTAGAAACTCAACTCGATGTGTATCTAATACACATCGATCAGACCATATGCCAATGATCAATCCCATGCAGAGTATATCCAACTTGCTTAGGTGTGTGACCCTGTAGGTTCACACGATACCAGAAATGAGCTACAACTCATTTGTCATAAGTGGTTTCTAGCAAAACATTATGACTACCTAGTATCACATGAATTGTCCAATCTCGACAATACAACTATCATTAGAGTTCGTACAATGTGATTTCAGGACATAATCCCAACAGATCCGTGGTCGATGGTCGAGTGGAAAAAGCTTGCTGGCCGAAGGTGCTCTCAAGGCTTTTTAATGGATGGTTAGATGGAGTTGATGGTGATTTGAAGATCGCCACTCAAAGGTGTGAAAGCCTTTGTGATAAGATCAAGAATCTAAGCCTTAGTGAATCAACACATAAGACATAAATTCATAATATTTTCTAAGAAGGGGAATCCGCACAACTTAGAAAAACAAAGAACAAAGCATAAAAGCTTTTTAAGAGAGAACTCTTATTTTTTCCAAAAATTTCTATATTATTTACAATAGAATAATTGAGCTTTTTATAGCACTTACAAGGTGATCTTTACAATAAAATACATTAAAATGAAATGATTTACATTTATACAAAAAGAGGAAAATTAGCTAAATCAAATATTAGTCTTCTTGCCACCAATTTAGCCGTTGCCATTGAATGAGAATTCTTGACTTTTTTTATGAAGTTATGAGGTTGAGATTCTCATAATAAACCCTTGTATTGAAGACTTTGATTCACTTTTTGATATTGCATCATTGCGAATGAACAGTTTAGACTAGATGTCCACAATATCAGCTATTCGTGGATACTACCACGATCATATCACATGCAAGATGTTTACCATGGGTAGGAAGAGACCAATCGAAAAATATTTAAACGTGTTTACTATGTATCGACTATTCGTGGACACTACCACGATTATATCACATGCTAGACGCTGGGTGCACAGAAGGTGGTCAAGAGTTCTACTATGTATCGACTATTCGTGGACACTACCACGATTATATAACATGCTAGACGCTTCTAATAAACAGAAGGTGCTCAAGAGTTCTACTATGTATCGATTATTCGTGACACTACCATGATTAAAGGTGCTTATTATGTATCGGCTATTTGTGGATACTACCACGATTATATCACATGCTAGACGCTTCTGATGAACAGAAGGTGGTCAAGAGTTCTACTATGTATCAATTATTTGTGGACACTACCTCGATTATATCACATGCTAAACGCTTCAGATGAACCGAAAGTGGTCAACATTTCACATGATTGTGAATCTGTAACACAAAGTACGATCGAAAATATTAAAAACTGTGTTTACTATGTATCGACTATTCGCGGACACTAGCACGATTATATCACATGCTAGACATTTCTGATGAACAGAAGGTGGTCAAGAGTTCTACTATGTATCGATCATTTGTGGACACTACCACGATTATATCACATGCTAGACGTTTCTGATGAACAGAAGGTGGTTAAGAGTTCATATGATTGGGAATTTTTGGACACAAAGTATGTGTGGATCCATTATCCATCCAAAAACAACATTTCGATTGGCTACTTTGTATCCACGGTAAGTGTCTTGTATGTGATATGATCATGGTAGTATCCACGAATAACCGATATTGTGGACACTTAATCTAGACTGTCCACTCGAAACTTCCGTATTAAGCCCGATTTTTTTTTTGAATTCCGGTACATCGATCGGTTATAACTCCATTCGGGTGGTCTATATGGACGGAAACCTCATCTATTGCATCCTATTAACCGTTCAAAAAATGAGGGATGAAAGAAATGTAAAAGTAAGAAAGAGAATAAAAGTGAAAATAAAAGAAAAAAATAATAAAAAATGAATGAATAGTTTTCATAGGACGTGACACCTATCCATCAAGAGAGTGTCTTGATCCTTTTCTCTTTTTTCTCCTGTCTGTGAGGGATAAAATAGTCTTTTTAATGGTGAGACCTACAAAAAAAATATATAAAAACGCAAAAACTTTTTGAAAAATACGAAAATGAAGGAAAAAGATAAAAAAATACACTGGATGCAAACCACTCCCACAACATCCTTATTGTTTACATCATTGTTGTTTGATTTTATTTAATTAAATATATATTCATGTTTCCAACACGTATATACTTTCAAAATTTTGAGAGAAAACTCTTCAACACTTCCAAAGCTTTTGGTTTTACATACTCGCTTCTAGTTCAAATGCAACTTAGATTTAAACTGTATCGGGTGCTATATAATATTTTCAGGCCAAAGTAGAACGTTAACCCTTTCTATAAAGAAGAACAATTTTTTTTTTTTAATTACAAACTCGACTTAATTATGTGTGTTCGTTCATGGGTGTTTAAATCTCATTTGTTTGTTTTTTGTCACCTACGTTTTTAATCTAAGATAAAGTAGGCCGGATATTTCAGTTTTCTTGTGGAATTCCGAAATCCGACAGAATATAACTTACAAGAAAAAAATTTCTATCATGTGCCCTAGCCCTTTTAACAAAGGTATCGGCAATTACATTATCCCTACGGCTAATGTGAAGCAGGCTAAAAAATGAAAATTTCTCTCTAATAGTTGCGACGATATCCAAATCGGAAGTAAAGCTCGACCAGTCCATCGGATCTTCAATCATCTTTTTGAGGTTCACACAGTCGGTTTCGATTCTAACACTGATACCCCTGTCACAAAGACTTTCTATAGCCCAAATAAGTCCGTCCAGTTCCGCATGAAGCGGTGATAGGCTTCTCCTGCACCTCTTCTCGCCTGCTAGGACCCAACCCATATTATCCCGTAGACACCATCCCAGTCCAATAACAATATCACGATCAACACAAGAGGCATCATTCTGCCATGTAGGGATATAACAAGTCTCGGGAGGGGGGGGGGAGAGGGGTGTTCCATCAAGATCCGTTGTGGAGAGGTATCTACATCCACCTCACATTCCTTCTGGTTTGTTATCCTCTAACTCTCTGCTTTGAGAATGGCATGTTGAAGGGTGTCTCTTGGAGATCTTTCGTTGCTATTGAAAACTTTATCATTGCTTACTTTCCATATAAATTATATGATCAAAGGATAGTTATCTCTTTGCATCATATTTGTTTTCATTCCTTATCATACGATCCAATGATAGTTATTTGATTTGTTTTCATGTACAGTTTTATATAGTTACGAATTTTGGTTATCTTACATTGATAAACAATTATTTTGAGAAAGGAAAGTGAAAAATTATCCATTTAACAAAAAGGTACCAAATGATTACCTTCCAACCATTAGAACGTCCACATGAGTGAAAAATGCACTGAGTTTCTCATCAACTTAATAATCATATTTTTAATATTGTTTAATTATGAAAATTCTATTTAACTTTTTGTCTCCATTGGTGAAAGATTCATTAAATTTCTCACTAATTTCTCACTAATATAATATTATAATTTGAATAATTAGTTTATGATAAAATTTTAATTAATATTTTAACACATATCAAATTATATCTTAAATAAATCAATTTTATTAATTATATATATGTATATTTATATCATCTATAATAAAAGCAACAATAAAAATGTAATTCAATACATTATAAATAGTTAAACTAAAAATAAAAGTATATAATATAAGCTATACAAAATGAAGTTTAGTATATATAATTTTATTTTGTAATTCATAAAATAATAAAAAGTAAAAAAAACAAACTGTATAATTAAGATTTTAAATCAAAGAGTATTTAATTTATATAAAAAGAATATTGATCACTTGTAATATGACAAGTGTCATTCTTTGAAGGAGAGAGATTGTTTCTTTGAAATTCTTTCTTATGTTTTACTATTTAAAAACTATTATTTTATTAATTTTGATTTATTTTGAAGTAAGAATTTTTTATGAAATTCTAAATGGAGATGCTTTTAGGTTGATGATATTTTTTTTTTTTTTTTTGGTAAAAAAGTCGATGGTCTCACTGGATAGAAAGAAAAGAAGACTGCAAAACAATTTATTTTTGCTAGCCAAATATATTAATCAAAAAGTAACGATGAAAAACCAAATGATATGTGCTCATATATTTTGGTTAGCGTGTGTTTCCTTATTTCGAGATTAGTTTATGTTTAAATCTTTGTCTTAGTGGCGATTATTTGGGTTGGATATAATTGAGAATATAGCAGGAAGTTCTCAAATCCCAATTTATGGATTATAGCGGTTTTCGAGATGTCTCATCATTATGTTTTCTCATAGTTTTGGTAGATTGGAAGCAGTATAATGAATAGATAACCATGCCAAAAAGTTATTCGTGTTAGTTCTTCGTTTTCAATGATCTCTTCACCTTCTTGTTTCGTTCTAGTCTTTTAATTTCCGGAGTTTTCTTTGTAAACCGTAGTCTTTCGTCTTGTGTTGTTGTAAACTTTGTATTTTATCATTGGCTTGAGATGTTCGTTCTATGAACTCACCGGCTTTGTCTCTCGCACGACTTTGTTCCTTAAAAATGTGATCGTATATTACTTTTGGTATTTTCAATTTTAATTGTAAATATAGAACAAAAAATAGTGTGCTTTTCCTCCACTTCTAATTATTGGCTACCCATTCGTTGTTGTTGAACTACTAAGACTGATGTTTTGCTCGGGAAATCTGGTGAGGCCAAGAAATCACCAATGACTCCAAGCTCCTCAAACTCACACCAATTCTCTATCCCTTGGGTCGCCACATGGTTCTGACCGCATGTTCTTCCGACAATGAAAAGGTCGTAATCGAAAGCCATGGAACGTAGAAGCATTGACGTATCTGCTCCATCTAATATCTCTTGTTCCATGTAAATTGTGGAACTTTCTTCTTTTGGCACTCCTGGATCGGTACTTCGCATCAACTCTCTTAGGTCCACAGTGTCAAGCATTTGGTCCCATCCTGCCGGTTCTTTGCTTTTTCCGGATGCTACGAGGCGTAGAACCGTTAGTGTCACGTTATCTTGAAGAGCCATTCTCTTTGCAAAGGCCAATGACTCCCTATCATCTTGCCCTCCAACGAATATCACACAAACCTGCCATAGAATGGATGAGATTACCAACAAAACACCATGATTAGTTTTTTTGAGTATACCTTGAGGTTTTGTTGAAACTCTTGCTTTTTCACGATGAGATGTCGTTCGATAAGGATGCCGACAGAACAAGGAGCTTGTTTCAAGACGTTCCAATTGAGAAACCTGATCATTTCAAGATCGGCCACGACGGATGTTCGGTCGAGAGACCAAGTCCGGTGGAAAGGTAGAATGATAAACGTGACAGCTTTATCGAGAGCTAGCCAACAAATATCATCTTGCATATGGTTTGGGTTTGCGATGCAAGTAAATGTATCTATGGAAATGGAACTGCATACATAACGGTTGAAATGTTCGAAAGAGAGGATGACGTTTTCCGAATACTTTTTCACTGTCCCGACACCGAGTTTTTGGACTTTGTGTGAGATCAAAGTGGGAACGTCTTGACCATGTAACTCGACAAGGTGAAGAACATAGCAAGTGAGAGGGCTCTCCTCAGATTGATAAGAAGATTCAAGAAGGTTGATCATGGAAGATATGTGGTCTGGTCTATGGATGCACACAAGAGTCTTTACCTCTCCAGCGTTCTTCATACTTGCTAAATTTCTCTTTTGGTAGGAAATGAATTGCTTCGATGGATCGTAGAGAAATCCGATCGCTATTGGTATGACCAACGAGTTGAGGACGATGGCCAAGACTAGGAGCGAGTAGGTATCTCTGGTCAAAAGCTGTATCAAACCAATCAGAAAATGAGGAACACAAATGAGTGATCAAGAAATCGAAAGATGAGAGACTAACCTCGAGGCTGTAAGTGAAAAGGTAGAAACTAAGTTCGATGATACCCTTATGGCACATGATAAGTGCAAGAATAACAGAGTCCCTCAGTGGCATTTTGTAGAGGTAAGGTATGATCACTGAGACAGAGAGCTTCACCAAGAAGATGAGTAAGACTAGAGACGCGACCGCGAATTTCTTGTCATCATTGCTAAAGAATGTTAAAATGTTTTTCCAAGCTGTGATATCAGCCCTGAGCATACTTGCTGAAATGAAGAGGGGCAGAATGAGACAAAAATTGAAGCTCTCAAGTCGTTCAACCAATTCAGAACCCATAGGAGGTCCATTGGGAATGGCGAGACCGAGAAAGAAGGCTCCAAGTGCAGGAAACTGTTGAAGATCGTTCCAATACATACACGCTAAACAAACCATGATGATAATCCCGTGGATGTATTTGTCTTTGATGTGTCTCCCCTCTTGTTTTCGTTTGATTATTCTAAACAGAACCGGCCTCACAACAGTAAACAAAATGACAATATAGAAAACCATCTCTATAAGTAGACTCACGCCTTGAATCTTTGATTCAAAAGTAACAGGAACCATTCCCAATATGAACAGGAGTCCGACAATATCAGAAACTAAGGCAGCGGATAAAGCCACCCGACCAAGAGACGAGTGGTTCATGTCGAGGTCGCGCAAGAGCCTTGCGATTCCCGAGAAAGACGTCAGACTCTCCATTAGCAACAATGTATCATACTCTGTTATTTTGAGCGGTCGGTTCTCAACTGATTTAAACTTGTAAAGCACGAAACCAACAAGTAGAGGGAAAGTAACCGCTCCAACTCCAGTTAGTCTTGCCCTTGCTTCGGACTTAAAGATTCTCTTGACGTCCATTTTCACACCCTTAAGGAACCAAAATATCATGAAGCCAAATGATCCAAGACATCCTGGAATGTCGATTCTATTTTTAGGGAACAATATCTCTCCTATAATCGAATTGTCGCCCGAAATAGTAAGTAGAACGTTCAAGAGTAATCCAGCCTTCAATGCAACAATATGTATTGTCAGGAGTTTTCATGAGCAAACCATAAATTTACAAGAAAAGAAAAACTCACAAGCATCATAGAGGTGAACTTGGGAATCGTAAGACCTAACTTCTTGAACAAGATATTAAAAAACTGCCAAAGGAAGAAGACCAGCAATATGACAAGCTCAAGATTAGGAAGACGATATTGCCAAATGCGACGACCCATTCCACCATAATAAATTTTCTCCCAAATACCATCGGAAGACAACTTAGCAGGATGCTCCATGCATCTAAACCCATCTGGTCTTACAGCTTCACCAGACCAAGCCATCTCAAATATCCATTGCACATCACCCAACGGAGCTTCATATCCCGTATCACTGCCACTGCCTACTAAATCCGGCTCCTGCATCTCTACGAAATCCGGCTCCCGCATCCCTAGTCCTTGATCCGTCGTATTCCCCATTATTTCGGCCATGACTTTAAAATCTTATGAAAATTGTTGTCAGGAAAAAATGGGAGCAAGAAGAAGAAACGTTGAATTCCTTAGAGAGTGAAAAGGAGAAACCATATGTAAACAAAATACACACAGATGTATAATGCTGTTAATAGGTTATGCTGTTTTTAAAATACTCTTTGGACATCTATAGACATATGTAGTTTTGGACGTTTTTTAGCTGTTTCTCCACTCTATAAATAGTATATCAAGTTAAACCATAAAAGATTGACTGTCATTTAGTTGTATTGTCCTTCTAGTTTCTACGACCGATTCATGTTTCTGGATCGTTTAATTATATCAATTTTATAAAAGAACAGAGCTGTCCAGAGGAAAAAAACTGTGTTTTTAGTAGACTCATGATAATTTATAGAACTTTTTGTTATTGTTTAATTAGTTTTAGAAGTGATGTAGTGCTCAGAGCCGGAGCTGAGATATCCGGGGCCCCATTCAAAAATTTCTTTTTTTTTTACCATTTTTCTTACACTAACCAAAAGTTTTATGTAAAAATTACACAAAATAAAGAAATCAGTATAAACAAAATATAAAAAAGAGATAAAAACAAAGAAATTTAAAAAAAAAATATAATTTAGTACACTAACAATTCATATAATTTTTTGTTTTTCATAAATTTTCTATAATAAATATATAAAACATATATATTTCCATAAAATTTTATAAATTTTGGGGACCCTGTATAAGACGGGGCCCCATTCAAAAGTTTCAAAAAAATGTGCTCAACTCCGGCTCTTGTAGTGCTTCATCCAAATTATGCATATCCATGTCGAATTAGCTGAGCTTAAGTAAGATTAGACCTGTCTATTTTGGGATGGGTATGTCGTAACCGTTCCAGTTCTGATCCCATTCAAATAATTATCATTTTTCTTTTGGAACTGTTTATCTTATTCAAATGGGTTCGGAAAGGATATGGAAAAGAAACGTATACGAGAAAGATATCTGAATAATTACTGTATTAAGAAAGGTTGACTTACAAAACTCTCCATACTATTAAAATCCACACTCAATTCTCCATACTTTCTAGTTTTTTTTACAAACCTCCAATGTTTTTTTTTGATAAAGGGCTTTCATTGAATTTTAAGAGAAACAGTAAAAAAAAAAATATTACAGGAAACAGACAACAACTAGAAATTTAAAAGAGAAAGGGAGGAAGGATCAATGAGATAACAAGGGAGCAGAAACAGGTTCCCAGAGATAGCTGATAACAACGAGTGAGTGAGCTCTTCAAGGTGGTTGAAATCTCCAATAGTGAGTTAATCTCCGGCCAAGGTCTGAGCCATTTAGTGACATGGCAATTGCTTTCATCCGAAGAGTAGACACAATGAGAGTAACGATCTTGGAAGGTGGATATGAGAGTCCTGTATGAAATCTATTGTTGCGTTCTGACCAAATAGCGTAGATGGTTGCTTCCCAGCCTTGAAGCAATGCGATTTTGCAGTCCCTTTGAATGTTTATATTCAGCAGCCACTGCATTACATCGTCCCACTTGTTTGGTGGATTGTGCAGTCCAAGCAGCCCTACAATCGCAAACCAGATAGCAGCAGCATATGTGCAATCGAAAAAAATATGGTCCCTACTTTCATTTGCATTGCCACATATTAAACAGCAAGTTTCGACATCAATTCCCCACGCAGTTAGACGATCAGTAGTGGGGTTCCGGTTAAGCACGAAAAGCCAAGTAGTAGAAGCATGCTTTGGGACAATAGCTTTATGCCATACTAATTTTGACCAAGGTTTGAATGGTCTAGTAGTGCAACGAATTTCATTCCAAACTGATTTAGAGTTAAAGGTTTTATGAACAATACCTTTGGTCTGCCACTGGGGGTAGTCATTCGATGTGGAATGAGCAAGTGTCGATATAAAAGTGAGAAGAGCGACTTGCTTATCAGATCGTGCATTGGGTATAAGCCAAGTCGGGCCATTTATAATGTCCGAGACTGTTGAGAACAGAGGAATTCCCAGAGATGATGGGCCATCAGAGCCGATGTAGTGATAGAGAATGCCGAAAGAAGTCCAAGGATCCCACCAGAAGAAGGTAGAGTCGCTGTTCCTAACCATAATCCTCAAGAAAGCTAAAGCTTTAGGTCTAAGCTTTAGCAATTTTATTAACATCCACGAAAACCTGTTGTTTTTTTCATTTAAAGCCCAAAAGGAAGTAGATGACATATATCTATGCCTAATCCACGCTACCCATATCGATCCACCTCTGAAGAACAGCAACCAAATCAGTTTAAGAGAGCATGTTTCACTCCATCACTTTATGTTTCTCAGCCCCAAACCACCCTCAGATTTAGGGATAGATAGCTCTAACCACGAAACGTTTGCACCTGTAGAGATGCCGATAACTCCGGGCCACAAGAAAGAACTGCAAAGCGCGTTGATCATCTTCATCACCTTATTAGGAAGAATAAAGGCACTGGCCCAAAAGCCAATTATGCCCGCTATTACAACCGAGATTAGCGTCAGTCTCCCTGCCATTGAAAGGACTCTCACTGTCCAAGAACTCATTTTCCTTTTGATGTGGACTATTAAAGCATTGCAGTCACTGATTGTAAGCTTCTTTGAGCAGAGAGGTAGGCCAAGATAACGAAAAGGGAGCACATCCTGACGAAGACCAAGAGCGGAAGACATGTGGTCCTTTAGGCTATTGTCAATACCAGCCGAGAACATTGAAGTCTTAGCAATGTTCACACCCAATCCCGACATGTTCTCGAAGTCCCTAAGGACTGCTAGGAAACCTAAGACAGACCGCTCTGTACCATCTATGAAAATTAAGAGATCGTTTGCAAAACAAAGGTGAGTGAGCCTCATGGATTCGCATTCCGGATGGTATCCAAAGGAACCCATATCAGCAGCCCGGTTCAACATCAGGGACAACACGTTCATCATTAGAACAAAGAGAATAGGCGAGATAGGGTCCCCTTGCTTAAGGCCAGTTTTCCCTTTGAAGTACCCAGATGTAATTCCGTTGATACTTAAAGAGAAAGTGGGAGTGCATATACAAGCTCTTATCCAATTGATTATCTTGCAAGGTAATTCATAAGCTTGCAAAGTGCTCAAGACAAAATCCCATCTAACCGAATCAAATGTCTTGGCGATGTCTATTTTCAGTGTGATTCTCGGCGATTGTGACTCCCTATGGCAACCCTGAACAACCTCAGAGACAAGCAAAACGTTTTCAAGCAGAAGACGGTCTTTCACGAATGCGGTTTGATTAGGGAGAATAAGATCCGGAAGAACAGCCCTCAACCTGTTTGAAATCAATGGGTTAGTGGTTGCCTAGAATAAGATCCTAGATAGCTCTCTGCAAACTGGGGATGCTGCCTCAGTGGACTCACAAATGGAGATTTTAAGCTCAACGAAAAATTAGTTAGTGGTTGCTGAAGTCACTCCTCTTGGTTCTACAATTAATCAGCCTCTGCAGGCCAATTTGAATCGTTAACAGGAAGGTTTTTCTAATCTATCTCCTCCTTTAAACAGGAAGAATAAGAAGAGAAAGACCCTACAGCATTCTCTTACTCCACAGACCGCAGACATTCTTCTCATTGAGTGGAAGAACTCTACACATCTCATATAATTTAATGTCGGATACATTTTTTTGAACGTGCGGGGAATCAACGATATCCCAAAGGATAGCCCCCTATCGAGCTGGTTTACTAAGAGCACAACATCTTTGGGGCGTTTTTGAAAACGCATGTGCGGGATTCAAATAAACATCTTATTTTGGCGGCTTTAGGTACGGGTTGGTCCGTCTTGGATAATTATCAGTTTTCGGATCTTGGGAAAATTTGGCTTATACAAACCTCCAATGTTAATCAATTCACCGCGAAATTATTTATACGTTCTTAATTTTTTCGTAAAAACGTTTTATAATCACAAAATCACTTTATCACATCATCACCAAACTCTCTTAATTAGTCTTCATTAGTTTTAGGAGTTTAAAAGAAGTTTTTTCAATCAATTTGTACTCTATAAAAACTTCAATCGTAGTACTCAATTGCATGAGTTTAATTGAATTTGGGAACTAATCAGAAATCCAAAAGTATATAGTTTTTTGATGAATTGATTAACATTGTGAGATTTTGGAAAAAGCTCAAAAATATAAGAGAAACTGAGTGTGAGTTTGAATAGTTTAGAGAGTTTTGTGAAGTTAACATTTTAAAATTAGATTTAAAAAAAAAATAATATGTTATTAATTACTTATTTCTGGTATTCTATGTAGGTTCATGAATTTTTCGAATTTATACAAACTTTTCTGAAATTATCAAAAATATCCACTCTAAAGCTAACTATTTCCCAAATTATTGAAATTTTAGGAATATATTTTATACCAAAACTTTTTGAACCGATCCTGTTACCACAATTATATTCCTCATCTTGTTTCTTGTTAGAAGCCCTTTAAATATTGTTTTTAATGCTCTGTTCCCTATTTTTCTTTAAATGAACAAGCCTAAGTAATATACAAAAATTTAACCCTATATAACGACTACAATTGACGAAAGTTGCATTATGATTTTTTTCGATATAAGCAAAGTTAAATAATGAGAATTGGGTTGTGATAATAAT
The DNA here is from genome assembly GCA_030180135.1 of Orychophragmus violaceus. Lineage (NCBI taxonomy): Eukaryota > Viridiplantae > Streptophyta > Magnoliopsida > Brassicales > Brassicaceae > Orychophragmus > Orychophragmus violaceus. Next base: position 15,978,970 of record CM058235.1, on the reverse strand, counting down.
AGTAACAAAAAAAGTAGATTAAAACGATGAACTAAACAATAAAAGAAAAGCGCCGAATCAAGGTTATTTCTTAGGAATCAAAATTATGGACCAATTAGTTAGTCAGGGAATAAATTAACACAATCTCAAACTCAAACATAAATTTATGTCTTACCATTTCCGTTACGCAATCTACTTTGCCTATCAACCTAACTTCCGTTAGAATTGTAGTCAAGCACTAATCTGTATAGGTTTTATATGTTCACAAATCGAAATAACACAAAATGAGGACCATTTGCTCATCTATATATACTTTCAAGCATTAAACCAACTTTCGATACACTAAATAACCTAAGGTCTAGGTTTTCAATCAAGTTACATCAATGTCATGAACAACAATAGATTAAGACATTTAATTGATACTCCCTATTTATCTCTAGTTCATTGATTCACTGATTTCATTGAAACCCTAAACCTAACTCTAAGACTACTCAAACATGGCCAAGCAAACACAAAAAGATGGATAAAAGTGCATTATTGTATTAAAAGAAGAATATGGTTCAATAATCTTCTCAACAATGATGAGGATGAGATCTTCTCCTTCATCTCTCTCTCTCTCTCTCTCTCTCTCTCTCTCTCTCTCTCTCTCTCTCTCTCTCTCTCTCTCTCTCTCTCTCTCTCTCTCTCTCTCTCTCTCTCCTCTCTCTCTCTCTCTCTCTCTCTCCTCTCTCTCTCTCTCTCTCTCTCCTCTCTCTCTCTCCTCTCTCCTCTCTCTCTCTCTCCTCTCTCTCTCTCTCTCTCTCTCTCTCTCTCTCTCTCTCTCTCTCTCTCAAATCGAAATAACATAAACTTCCGCAAGTTTATGACCATTTGCTCATCTGTAAGTACTTTCAAGTATTAAACCAACTTTCGTTGCACTAAAGAACCTAAGGTTTGAATACTGGGTTTTCAATCAAGTTACAACAATGTGAAGAACAATAGATGAAGACATTTAATTGATAATCCATATTTATCCTTAGTTTGTTGATTCATTGATTCCCATTGAAATCCTAAACCTAACTCTAAGACTACTCAATTCATGTCCAAGCAAATACAAAAGATTGGATAGAAGTTGCATCATTATATTAAAAAAAAAAGAATAGTAAT